>OY365800.1:22072408-22691515 GCA_959347355.1 Napeogenes inachia | reverse complement strand
AGTTGTTTTTTTTGTATGAATATTTTGTTTTTTTTTTACGATCTGTTTTTACTTTTTAGGCGGGCAAAATGTTTTTTTTTTTATGAATGCTGAGTTAGCCTTTAAGTGTTTATACAATGTTAATAAGTTAAGAACTTTAATGTTTTGTGTTACATACGAGTAAGATTATAAATATTGTATAAGCGTTGGCTTCCTATTTAATAAATAAAAATAAATAAATTAATTATAATTTATATATATATATATATATATATATATATATATATATATATATATATATATATATATATATATATATATATATGTATATATATATATATATATATATATATATAGAGAGAGAGAGAGAGAGAGAGAGAGAGAGAGAGTATATAACATATATAAAATAGAAATAAATAGTATAAAATATATAGTATGTCTGTGTACTCATACACGAAGAGGTATGGAAACAGTGCTATTTATGATTTAATTTAAATACCAACAATTAAATAAAATATACGTACAAATAAATGTTATCTAATTGTATTTTATGGCATAAAAATATGCCACTGTTAAAAATGTTTATTATTCTTATCTCTATGTAGAAAGATATATTAATACTATTATATATCTAATTATAAATGATCTCCCACAGTGATTTCCCACCTTTTTCAGTGAATTAAAAAAAAATGTGGGAAAATATTTTTTAAGTCAAGAACGGCGGGACCGATTTAATGAGATGGTTTTATGAATTCGTTTCAAGTCCGAATTATTAGAATAATCAAAAAATACTTTCATAATGATTTGTAATTAAAAACAAATGATTTTTTGCTTTTATGAGTCTCTCTTAATGGCTTATCATTTAAAATATATCGTTATTAACAACTAGTCTTTCCCAGCGACTTCGTCTACAACCCCTAAGGACAGACTAAAAATAATGTATCGTTTCTCAATATTTATATAGTGACTTAAATCAATATACCTATTTAAAATTTTCTTATAGTTTTGCCCCAAACAAAATTTACGGTTTTCCATAAAAATCCTACTTTAATTTTAAATAATAACGTTTTAAGTAATAAACATGAAATTAATAGAAGTTTTCTCTTTTTTTGCAGGATGCACGAACCAACAAACAGATAGATACAAACGGACAAACGGCTACAAATTAAAAAAACATATTTTGTTTTTTTAGTGCTGTGTCATTACTGAATGATAATGATTTTTGTATCATGTTATGTGTCATATTTTTTATCATTAATATGTGTAGTTTAGTTATCAAACGCGAATTAGTCTTATACAATTCTAATGCCTTGAATTAGATCTGACTTTTGTACTTGCACAACCAAACTTACACCCATTTACTAAAACATTTGGACTAATGTACCTACTACTAAAATTAAAGTTCTTTATTAATAGATATACTAAAAATAACGTTCATTTTTTTATTTCATATAGGAATTTAGTAGTGAAATGTTTGAATGTACGTTTTTAAAGTTTAAAATCTACCGTTGATGGAGAAGAACCGACCAGAAACTTCAGGGATACTTTTGTAACTTATATATAAAGTTAATTTTTTTATTGTTTTGACCATTTGAGTCACAGTCATAACTAATATGTAAAAAAAAATTGCAATTCAAGTAAAAGTAAAAGGTATTTTACCTAAAGTTATAATTATTTTTTTTTTTAAGCTAATACTTTAGTATAGTCGATCTTATAGAATCGCAAAGGAGATGAGAATGTTAATTTTACGTATAAAATACAGAATATGAATTAGAAAATGCCAGATATTTTGGTTTGAATAGTTTAAAAAATGAGCAGTTAAGGACAGTCTACTGTCTCGTTGGACGAGAGTATTTGAAGTTAAAGGAATCTATATAAGATGATATCTGTATCGCTACAGGATGAAATTGAGTGGGAGTTGTTCTGAAAGCGGTTGAAGAAAATCTGATGTGTTGATCCAGATAGTACCTACCTACCTAGTTATAAAAGACATATGTGTAGGGAAAGTCTTATTTCGATTATTATGGCTATAATATCAACTTTGGTAGACTTTAATTTTTCTTTTTATATTATTTGTAGAAAAAATCATCAGTATTCTTTCACATACCAATTGTCCTAAAACCCCGCAGCAGACGTTGTTTTCTTTATGTTAAATAACATTATAATTGTATTTTGTGTGATGTTATTAATTTTTAATTTGCTTACTTCTATCAATATAATACCATAAAAGTTATTTTGTCTAATATTTTATATTAATACTTTTAAATATTACATTTATTCTGTGGATATCTGAGTATTCCACAGTTCACTTTTATATATATAATATGTAATAGCGGTCCTTTCAGGCATTGTCGTGATAAAAACCTATTAAAACTAAGAAAAAAAACTGCAGCCACTTAATTATCCAATTTAGGATCTTAACCATCGGTATCTAGAAATTCACTTAAATAATTACAAAAACTATTACGTAACAAACAGTCCAGTTCTTTAGAAGGTGGTACAAAATAAAATAATAAACAAATACAAAATAATTATATCAGTATAAAGAAAGATACATATTTGTACTCCTAATATTAACAAAAATATATGGGAACTCACCCGAAATTTTGAACAATAGCTGTATTTACAGTTTGCTGTATCAAAAATCAGTATGTCTAAAAAAATATAATTTATTAATTAATTGTTAATTGTAGACCGTTCTTAGATAAAGTCACAGAGTCAATAAACAACTTGTCAGTTGCATGAAATTATACTTTATAATACTTAAACAGAAGGATTCATAAATGAATATCTCAAATCACATCGTCAGTGTGTACGTTGAAACAAGATAATATACTTAAACTTTTTGAACCATGATGATTATTATAATTAAGTTTTATGTCCCTTCGACGCCAGCGAAGGCATGACCAAAATTTATAATACGAGAAAATAATAAGGTAGCAAAATCTCTTCATTGTTTTTTTTCATGTATATAATCATATAAGTACACACACACAATAAAGGCTTAAATTATGATGATGATGATGATGACAATTAAGTATTTTCTTATATAAATGTAAATAATTTTTCGTCGCTCTTATTTTTAACGAATTTCTGTCGTTTAGTTTTGTAAAGATTAAATATTTAAACTTTAGGACCATTTACTTCATATCTGGTTTACTCACTTGTATTATTTAATTAAATTAATATTAAGTTTAGTCTGTTTAAAGCCTAAGTGAAAGCTTTTTAATTAAGGGTCAAACTAAAATTAAATCTTTTTAAAAAAGAACATCTCTGGGTAGAGAACTTGACTAGCTTGTGGTTAAATGAGTATATTATTATTAGAAGGCTAGTCGTAGCAACATTTTGGGAAAGGTCAGATAATCTACATTCCTATCAAAGAAGGGTTATGATAAAAAAGTAATCCTCGAGTCAAGTAAGACTTGATGTTCTAATTAATTCTCAAAAATAGGCTATGAACTTGCGTTCTATTCATGCGTTTTCGATTAAAACAATCTAAGTTATATTTATTGTAGATTTATACATTTAACGCAACAATGGCTTTGAACTTAGGTGAAGGATTCTTCAATCAAGTGATTGTAGATCTTTATAAACAGCTACTTGGGCGACCGGAGGGTTTAGCCTCATAAAATATCATCCAGTAAAGGGATTTTAAGGATAGCATCACGTCTGGAAATTTGTATGTTTGTGTCTATCTTTATTTAATATGGGAGGATGTCTGGAAAAAATATTAAACCCCTCCAAGAATTGATAGAACATATCGCAGACGCATCTAAACTTAATGTACATATATGGCGGTGAATGTGATGTAAATAAGTTTATCCAATGTATTTTTAGTTTTCCTTTTGTTTATTTTTATATCACTCAATTTGGTACATAAATAGATGCTTGAAAAAGTAAAAAAAAGAAAGAATTTTAATTAAACTACAACATCACAAAAATAATAAGTAAGTTCAATCAATTTTGTGATGAAAAATAAACCCAGTGCCTACTCGGGATATTTCAGTCAAATTGTTGATATTAAAGTTATATTATGAGATAGACTGCAAAATAACAACACTGAGATAAAAAGTTGTAATTTTTTCTCATAACTTTATTTATTAAAATTAAAAACAACACAACGATTCAAAATCTAGAAGGTAACTAATTTTCATAATCAGTATACATGTCCGAGGTGTCACTAGAAGTAAACTCCTCACTTCTTAACTCCAACTTCCATTGTCTCTTATCATTTGCTATTATTTTCCTGATGACGTGCAAGGGAGGGTGGTTGTGAACAACCGGCTCATAGAAAGTTCTAGCTGGAACGACAATCGGGGATGGAGGCATCTGGTAAGGTTGAGGATAGCATGGAATTGGACAAGAAAAATCTTGACAACAAACACTTGTAGAGTTTGATAATCCACTTGAATAATGTTTTCCCATCAAATTATAATCTTGTATCCATGAATTTGATTTAAAAAATTCATTGTTGTTTTGATCACTTTTCAGCATATCCATTATAGATATTAAACTCTGAGGTATGTTGTTGGCAAACGCCGTTAGAACAAAAATTAAAGGTGTGCTTCGATACATTATCAAAATTTAATAGCAAAGTGGGTTGGGTAGACATTGCTTTTATATCCTTGATATAGATTGTTCATTGTACTTACATAAATGACCATTGTTACTATTAACATAACTAGCTTTAGAGTCTAGATTACTCTTTTATATAAGTTTACACCTGCATTGATGTTGTGTAAAATTTAAAAAACAACTTTTATTTTTAAAACATTTCAAGATTATCTGACTACTTAAAAAAAATACAAAAATAATAAATATTATTCTAAAATTCTTACCAATCTAAGCTATTTGGAATGATACTGATAGGTTACTAATTTTTTTGTTATCAGCTGGACGGAAAATTAATTGCTTTTTGCCATCATCAAGTACATGATTTGAAACACCACCTCTCAAAAATACTCGTTTATATTTAGTTCGTCCACTTTTTTCTCTTTGTCCATCCTTAGAAAATACTTGGGGCTTATTGGTTTCATCATCCTTAGTCAAAACTTGTACCGTCTGATACTTTGCGTTACCAACGTTACCATCCCCTTCCCTTAGTAGTTCAGCGACATCGTCGTTACTTATCTTAGCTTCATATTTTATATCGCCGTTCTCCGAAACATAACTCAACATTGGCTTGACTAACTCGTTCTCGCTCTCCGAACTACGTGGATTTCTTCTCAAAAAGTTTAAAATTTTTCGTTTTCCTTTTCTAAAATAATCAGAATCAGAACTACTAGAATCTGTCCATTCTTCCGAACAAGACGAATATTTAACTTTTTTCTTTTTGGGTCTACGTCTCGGTGGAGGCATTGGAGGAAAAGGAACAAGAACAACTGGCGGTGGAGCTATTATATGACCCATTGCATATGTTGGTCCTACGACTGGTTCTTTTGGTGGTATAGGAAGAGGGGCGTCTTCCACACGTTTACATCTACATTTCAGGTGGCATGGGGAACAGTATGAGAAGAAGGATGGTGTACATGATGGTTTACAGGTACAAGGTGGACAGGGCGGACAAGTTTTTGGCCTAGGTGGAGGCCCCTGGCAATAAGTCGGTGGCGGAAATGCTGGCACTGGTGGCATTGCTGGCATTGCTGGTAACGCTGGCATTGCAATCGGAACAGGCATCGGTATAGGCATGGCTAAAGCTACAGCTACATCTGGTTTGCTTGTTGTAGTCGTAGTCGTTGTAGTTTTTTCATTTCCTGTCTCATCTGATCCTCCCGGCGCTATTTGAAGAGGGAAAATAAAAGGCATGGGAGCCGGCATCGGAAACATCGGTGGAGGTGGAGGCGGGGGAGGAAATATTGGCCCCATGAACGGCATCGGCATCGGCAGTGCAAATTGAACATTCACAGATCTTATTATAAAAACGAAAAACACGATCAGTATCCATGTTCGGTTATAGTCCTGAAATTATAATATTTAAATGAGTTTTTAACTAATTTCAGTCTAAGATAATTTCTATAATAATTCTGTATTTTCATTATTAAAGAAAGACTTACGTAAATCATTATCGGCAGGCTGGCTTCTATCGCACTGTTTTCATGATCGGTTTTGGCTTTTATGCATTTTACTTATTTTTATGTAACACTGCTTCATTGTAGGCACAAAAAAAACTTGTTCTTTGACGACGTTAGGCAACGATAATAAAAATCGCTTGACATAAAATGTACAGTACGTTGATAAGAGTATTTATTATGTTGGATTGAATAATATCTATTTTCTTTTCATATTTTCACAATTGGTGCTTTGTTATAATTATACCTAAGTGAATTTTGATTCCAAGTCGAAATTTATACTTTTAGACATGCTTGTAGTAAAAACCTCACTTTATTTTAATGTCTCTGTTGCATGTTTTCTTTACCTAATAATAAATTAATAGTTCACTTTGCAGGTTAGATAGTAAGATATTTGATGAATGTGCCTGTAAGTTGTTAAACTGTATTTCTCATTAATAATAAAATACAGATTCTATTAAAAATGAGAATTTATGTAACTAATTTAAATTTTAAGAATTAAGAATAAATAATTATTTCACTACGATGCTCCCACATTATGACAAATTATGGTTATCACTTTAAAAAACAAAAATAATCTAAACATATTGTCATCTTTTTGAATAATTTCTAAACTTCAATCTATAGGCAACTACCTGTCTAGAATTGCCAGGCCTCCCTTATATATTGTCTTTGATTTTAAAAACGTGTTTAATACGGGCGAAGGTCCTTGATTATTTTTTAAACCTTCTATCTTCCTAACTTTACAAGATACATCTATATAAAATAAGTTTGCATCAACTGATTAAAGAATTATATAGTAAAATCACTGTTGCGTTATTGTCCTTTTATCATATTAAACATTTCCTTCAACTTAATACGAAGTTGGTGTTATTTAACACTCTTATTTAATCAAAACCAAAAATCAAAATATCAAAAATCCGATTGGTCCGGTGTTTAAAGTTTAAATACAGTACAATTAGATAATCAACAACAAAGTGGCTTCTGCAAAATAGGTTAATTAAATATTTTAAATTTGACAGGGTATTTAGATAAAACGATAGCATTTTTTTTTATTATTTAAATCTTAAATACACTCGAATAATGATTACTTCATTACTTATACACAACTGATCGCGTCGTGGAATATTACAATTTAATTAAAAAAACTGAAACTATGGAGAAAATTTAACACCGCGCTGTGATAAAATTCCTTACCAAGCAAGGAAAGAACGCTCAAACCATTTTGAATGAAATGGGAGTCGTTAATAGGGAACAGTGCCCTAGTAAATCAATGATTTACAAGTGGCAATGGTCTTTGTAAACATGGTCGAGAGTCAATTGAAGACGACCGCTGCTCAGGAAGGCCAGTTGAGCCCACCACATCGGACATCTGGAGAAAATTTTACTAGAGGATGCCCGTTTGTAGGAAAAACAATTATCTGCATTAGTTGAAGTATCAGTTACCAACATTTTGCGAATCCTACATGATCACCTGGGTATGACAAAAGTCAGTGCAAGATGGGTACCGAGAATTCTCACGCTGTTTCAGCAGCGCGTCGATGCGTCAAAGCATTTTTTGGAGTTGTGTGGAGATAAACCTGCATAGATTTTTAACCGACTTGTTACGGAAAATTAAACATAGGTTCATCACTTTGTGCCTGAGTCCAAACAAGAGTCCATGCAATGTCATAAAAAAGGGACCCCACCGCCAACGAAATTCAAGTTGACGGAGTTGGCTGGAAAGATGATGGCTACTGATTTTTGGGATTGTGAGGGGATAATCTTGATTGATTACAAAGAAAAGGGAAGGACTAAGACCGGAGAATAGCACGCAACGATATAAGAAAAATTAAAGGATGCCATCAAGGAAAAGCGGCGAGGAAAATTGGCAAAGGGTGTGTTGCTCTTGCAAGACAACGCGTCAGTTCACGGGAGCAGAATTGTAATGGCTGCTCTGCACACGCATGGGTTCACCTAGTTCACCTACCCTACAGTCCAGACCTGGCCCCAAGTGACTTATTTTTATTAACCAATTTAAAAAAAAACTCAAGATGAAGGAAATTTTCCGACGACAATAAGGTAAAGGAGGCAATTTCGGCTCATTTTGACGGAAAAGATAATACGTATTTTTATAGTGGTTTATAAAAATTAATTTATAGGTCTAATAAATGTATTAAGTTCAAGGGTGATTATATTGAAAAGGAAAAATAGTATTGTTGTTTTATTTTATTTACAATTAGGAACCCACTTTAAATCAAATATGATGGATATGATGTCTAACTGTCTATGCTAACTAGTGTCTGACGAATAGTGCGTTTTTATATCATAGAAGTTATTTTGTTAATATTTGTTACCTGGCCTGACCAGTTATTGTAAAATAGTTAAATTATATTATATAACATTGCAAAATACTTAAATCACATTTTCAAAAAATATAGTTTTGGTGCCCTGTTATTTATTATGCACCCAATTTATGTATTGCAACGTGCGAATGGAATTAGATTATTCTACAGTTAAAAGACATTTTGACTCAATTGCTAAGCCTGTGTTAGATATTATAAGATTCTATAATTAAAAACCACTGAATTAATATAGTATAAGGTATTGACCAAGCTACTTCACATTATTAATATGATAATATATTTCAATGCATTATCTGGATAAGTTTAAAGAAAAGAAAGATCTCAACAAATATATCATTTAATATAACCAAATGACTCTCGGTACATGAATATAATAAATACAGTAATATAGTCATTACTGTGTAATTATTTAGACCCAATTACCAATAACTCAATACGATGAAATACCCATAATAGTTATTACACATATAATAAACAATTAAAGTATAAGAATCACTTATCTTGCCAGTTCTCCAACACAGATTGTCTTTAATAGAGGCTTACAGCCATATTTATAACATAACAACATCGACAGAAGCGCCAACGGCAGCTTCTGGAGATAAGTCATATTCACAACTTTAAACATCACTAAATATCTCATAATAACAATATAATAGTACATAACCATTTTAAATGTCTAGCATATTTATAACAATCTTATATCTTTCACACATTTATGGCTTACCTAATAAGATATGTAAATACAATATATTTAATATCTTCAGGCTACTTCCGATAGTTCGTCAAATCAATATCTTTAATTTAATTTAATATAGTTCTAAATAAGTCTAAACTAAATAAATCTATTGCTACAACAATATCTCGCATATTTATTGTCAACGGTATTATGTAGTTTCATAAATAATAATATCTTTATTTTACCTACATACTGAATTAACAATATTATATGTATCAATATTACATATATATAACACGGCCAGCCTGACATATACTTCGCTCTCGAAGTATACACACCTACTTATATACATATATTTTTATATATATACATTATATACATTCCTTTTTTTTCTTATATTTTGTCATTTTCCTTGACTCGTCAAACCCCTTTACATAAACGTATTTTTTTTATGTTTTGTCACTCGTCACATACATTTTTTTTTAATGTTTTGTCAGTTGCCTAGACATGTCAAATCCCCTTCACCCGCTGCTAGTGAGCTAGATTTGCACCAAGCAAAAGACCGACCAGCGGAAACATTACCTCTTTTTTTTTTTTATGTTTTGTCAGTTGCATAGACGTGTCAAATCCCCTTCACCCGCTGCTAGTGAGCTAGATTTGCACCAAGCAAAAGACCGACCAGCGGAAACATTACCTCTTTTTTTTTTAATGTTTTGTCAGTTGCATAGACGTGTCAAATCCCCTTCACCCGCTGCTAGTGAGCTAGATTTGCACCAAACAAAAGACCGACCAGCGGAAACATTTTTTTTTTTTTTTAATGTTTTGTCAGTTGCATAGACGTGTCAAATCCCCTTCACCCGCTGCTAGTGAGCTAGATTTGCACCAAACAAAAGACCGACCAGCGGAAACATTTTTTTTTTTTTTAATGTTTTGTCAGTTGCATAGACGTGTCAAATCCCCTTCACCCGCTGCTAGTGAGCTAGATTTGCACCAAACAAAAGACCGACCAGCGGAAACATTACCTCTTTTTTTTTTTTAATGTTTTGTCAGTTGCCTAGACATGTCAAATCCCCTTCACCCGCTGCTAGTGAGCTAGATTTGCACCAAGCAAAAGACCGACCAGCGGAAACATTACCTCCTTTTTTTTTTAATGTTTTGTCAGTTGCATAGACGTGTCAAATCCCCTTCACCCGCTGCTAGTGAGCTAGATTTGCACCAAACAAAAGACCGACCAGCGGAAACATTTTTTTTTTTTTTAATGTTTTGTCAGTTGCATAGACGTGTCAAATCCCCTTCACCCGCTGCTAGTGAGCTAGATTTGCACCAAACAAAAGACCGACCAGCGGAAACATTTTTTTTTTTTTTTAATGTTTTGTCAGTTGCATAGACGTGTCAAATCCCCTTCACCCGCTGCTAGTGAGCTAGATTTGCACCAAACAAAAGACCGACCAGCGGAAACATTTTTTTTTTTTTTTAATGTTTTGTCAGTTGCATAGACGTGTCAAATCCCCTTCACCCGCTGCTAGTGAGCTAGATTTGCACCAAACAAAAGACCGACCAGCGGAAACATTACCTCTTTTTTTTTTTTAATGTTTTGTCAGTTGCCTAGACATGTCAAATCCCCTTCACCCGCTGCTAATGAGCTAGATTTGCACCAAGCAAAAGACCGACCAGCGGAAACATTACCTTTTTTTTTTAAGTTTTGTCAGTTGCCTAGACGTGTCAAATCCCTTCACCTGCTGCTAGTGAGCTAGATTTGCACCAAGCAAAAGACCGACCAGCAGAAACTTACTAATTGATCTTGTAACTTAGACCAACTTTATCCCATTAAATAAAAAAATATATAATATGTAGTATATATATACAATATAGTAGTAAACAATACATATAATACAATATGTACAATAGTATATATAAATATATAACAATTTAAAAAAATAAATATAATAATGATAATAAATAAATATTTGTCTTATTATTATTAGGTTTTTTGTTTCTCAACTTTTTTTCTCAACTTTAATTTTCCACAATAACATTTTTTTATCCACCTACTCCAGGCCAGAAACGATTTTTTCCTTTTCGATAACAAGATTCTTTAAATTTCCCAAACCTTTTATAGCCTAGCGATCGTTTAGACATCGATGTTCGAGTTTAAACTACCATTGTCAAAACATTACTTAGACTCGCTTTACAAAAAGTATCGTTTCCTCTAAGGCTAAGCACAAGATTTTTTTAATGGTTTTATATTGATTGATAGATTGCACAAACCTTGTAAAACCTGTTCGGCCTACCTGACACAATATTTCATTATTTGACATTAATTTACCTAGAAAACGTATCGTTACTCTTACACATTACTTTTACACATATCCAAATATTTAAACTGCTAGGTAAGCAATGTTCAAATATACATAATCTAAAAACTTTGTAACGTACGTTTTCGTAAAGTGATAATCACGATATATAATTAAGTATTGACGAATGAATTTGGTTATACCGTTTATACATTAAAAATAAACAATATTTTCTAACATTGTTATCGTTGTTAGGTTTAACCTAGAAAGCGAATAAGTACGCCGGGTTTCATATAATTAATACGAAATATTTAGCTACCCTCACAAAGTATTAATAAACAATACATCCGAGTATTACAAAAAAACATTACACTTTTTGGTAATCCCAACTTTGTTACAGATAAAATATTTTAAATCTGTTTGATCGTTTGACCGAGTATCTATTTTAGAACGTTGTAGGTACTTTTTGCTCTTACGATTTTTTTATATATACGATATACGATTTAAATAAAATTATGTTAACAAATTGTAGGCCGTTTTAACACTGCTAAAGATGCCATTTTGGTATTACTATCCGATATACTATCACAAACTAATTCAAAGAATTGTTATTCACTAAAAGTTAATTTTGTACAACACAATCACTTTTTGTTTTCAAGCATACTCACAATAAGAGTCCTCTTAAACGAAAGTATACAGAATTGCTTCTTAGGTTGTCTCCGATGTTTTCTTTTTTTTCATAAGTCCTCATGACCTTCGTCAGGCGGTTCGCCTTTGTGATCGCCACTCCGGCATCGGTTGTATTAGCATCTTAGATACGCTATGTCGAACCGCGAAATGGCACAGAAGTAATTCCCGACCGAAGTAAGATCTCCAATGTTTGCTGATCCTCAGCCCCTCGTCATCCAAGAATCCTTATGGCCTTATTGATGACCATGGAATTCCCTTCGGGCATAGATGGTGGAGGAGACCACTGATCCAGTTCAATCAGCTTCAGCTGAAACGGAAGTTAATAAATTCCACTGAGTAAGTCACGTATAATTCGATAATAGTCTCGTATTTCTTATAGTAGTTCTAGTTGACCTGTTGACTTAATTTTTAATAACAAACACAAGATAAATTAAACACGTTGAATTGGACATTTGTTGTTATTGATAGTGGCATTCTGAAAGACTATTCATTTACAATAGTTTTGTTGGTTCAGCTTAACTTGACCTTTTATCGATTCTCCTTCCGGTGCATCGCAGGCTCGGCTACAGTGACAGTCATACCGGATCCGCAGACTCAGCTGGCATGGATGCGGTATTGCAACCGCTTGGTCCCCCATCGCCATGACGACGCCGAATGGTGTAGTTCATACGTAGAATACAAACCGTTAATTAAACTTAATTCGTAAACCTTCGTAAACTTCGTAACTAGATATCACTCCGCCGTTTCCCAAACTACGCCTGGACATCGTAGAGATGATGGTACTTCGACGTATATAGCGATGGCAGCGTGATTTTCCCTGTGAATTAGGTTTTCAACATATTAGTAAAGTTTAAATCACACAAAATGGAATACAACAAATTAACAAATAAAATAACAACAATGTGGGTATTTTTGATTTTATCGATAAAATATAGTTTCGGCCGTCAAACTGTCGATACCGAGGACCGGGATGATCCCACTTCTGATGTTAGATATTATAAGATTCTATAATTAAAAACCACTGAATTAATATAGTATAAGGTATTGACCAAGCTACTTCACATTATTAATATGATAATATATTTCAATGCATTATCTGGATAAGTTTAAAGAAAAGAAAGATCTCAACAAATATATCATTTAATATAACCAAATGACTCTCGGTACATGAATATAATAAATACAGTAATATAGTCATTACTGTGTAATTATTTAGACCCAATTACCAATAACTCAATACGATGAAATACCCATAATAGTTATTACACATATAATAAACAATTAAAGTATAAGAATCACTTATCTTGCCAGTTCTCCAACACAGATTGTCTTTAATAGAGGCTTACAGCCATATTTATAACATAACAACATCGACAGAAGCGCCAACGGCAGCTTCTGGAGATAAGTCATATTCACAACTTTAAACATCACTAAATATCTCATAATAACAATATAATAGTACATAACCATTTTAAATGTCTAGCATATTTATAACAATCTTATATCTTTCACACATTTATGGCTTACCTAATAAGATATGTAAATACAATATATTTAATATCTTCAGGCTACTTCCGATAGTTCGTCAAATCAATATCTTTTACTACTTTAATAATGTACTAGTAATAACAATGATATATAGTTCTAAATAAGTCTAAACTAAATAAATCTATTGCTACAACAATATCTCGCATATTTATTGTCAACGGTATTATGTAGTTTCATAAATAATAATATCTTTATTTTACCTACATACTGAATTAACAATATTATATGTATCAATATTACATATATATAACACGGCCAGCCTGACATATACTTCGCTCTCGAAGTATACACACCTACTTATATACATATATTTTTATATATATACATTATATACATTCCTTTTTTTTCTTATATTTTGTCATTTTCCTTGACTCGTCAAACCCCTTTACATAAACGTATTTTTTTTATGTTTTGTCACTCGTCACATACATTTTTTTTTAATGTTTTGTCAGTTGCCTAGACATGTCAAATCCCCTTCACCCGCTGCTAGTGAGCTAGATTTGCACCAAGCAAAAGACCGACCAGCGGAAACATTACCTCTTTTTTTTTTTATGTTTTGTCAGTTGCATAGACGTGTCAAATCCCCTTCACCCGCTGCTAGTGAGCTAGATTTGCACCAAGCAAAAGACCGACCAGCGGAAACATTACCTCTTTTTTTTTTAATGTTTTGTCAGTTGCATAGACGTGTCAAATCCCCTTCACCCGCTGCTAGTGAGCTAGATTTGCACCAAACAAAAGACCGACCAGCGGAAACATTTTTTTTTTTTTTTAATGTTTTGTCAGTTGCATAGACGTGTCAAATCCCCTTCACCCGCTGCTAGTGAGCTAGATTTGCACCAAACAAAAGACCGACCAGCGGAAACATTTTTTTTTTTTTTAATGTTTTGTCAGTTGCATAGACGTGTCAAATCCCCTTCACCCGCTGCTAGTGAGCTAGATTTGCACCAAACAAAAGACCGACCAGCGGAAACATTACCTCTTTTTTTTTTTTAATGTTTTGTCAGTTGCCTAGACATGTCAAATCCCCTTCACCCGCTGCTAGTGAGCTAGATTTGCACCAAGCAAAAGACCGACCAGCGGAAACATTACCTCCTTTTTTTTTTAATGTTTTGTCAGTTGCATAGACGTGTCAAATCCCCTTCACCCGCTGCTAGTGAGCTAGATTTGCACCAAACAAAAGACCGACCAGCGGAAACATTTTTTTTTTTTTTAATGTTTTGTCAGTTGCATAGACGTGTCAAATCCCCTTCACCCGCTGCTAGTGAGCTAGATTTGCACCAAACAAAAGACCGACCAGCGGAAACATTTTTTTTTTTTTTTAATGTTTTGTCAGTTGCATAGACGTGTCAAATCCCCTTCACCCGCTGCTAGTGAGCTAGATTTGCACCAAACAAAAGACCGACCAGCGGAAACATTTTTTTTTTTTTTTAATGTTTTGTCAGTTGCATAGACGTGTCAAATCCCCTTCACCCGCTGCTAGTGAGCTAGATTTGCACCAAACAAAAGACCGACCAGCGGAAACATTACCTCTTTTTTTTTTTTAATGTTTTGTCAGTTGCCTAGACATGTCAAATCCCCTTCACCCGCTGCTAATGAGCTAGATTTGCACCAAGCAAAAGACCGACCAGCGGAAACATTACCTTTTTTTTTTAAGTTTTGTCAGTTGCCTAGACGTGTCAAATCCCTTCACCTGCTGCTAGTGAGCTAGATTTGCACCAAGCAAAAGACCGACCAGCAGAAACTTACTAATTGATCTTGTAACTTAGACCAACTTTATCCCATTAAATAAAAAAATATATAATATGTAGTATATATATACAATATAGTAGTAAACAATACATATAATACAATATGTACAATAGTATATATAAATATATAACAATTTAAAAAAATAAATATAATAATGATAATAAATAAATATTTGTCTTATTATTATTAGGTTTTTTGTTTCTCAACTTTTTTTCTCAACTTTAATTTTCCACAATAACATTTTTTTATCCACCTACTCCAGGCCAGAAACGATTTTTTCCTTTTCGATAACAAGATTCTTTAAATTTCCCAAACCTTTTATAGCCTAGCGATCGTTTAGACATCGATGTTCGAGTTTAAACTACCATTGTCAAAACATTACTTAGACTCGCTTTACAAAAAGTATCGTTTCCTCTAAGGCTAAGCACAAGATTTTTTTAATGGTTTTATATTGATTGATAGATTGCACAAACCTTGTAAAACCTGTTCGGCCTACCTGACACAATATTTCATTATTTGACATTAATTTACCTAGAAAACGTATCGTTACTCTTACACATTACTTTTACACATATCCAAATATTTAAACTGCTAGGTAAGCAATGTTCAAATATACATAATCTAAAAACTTTGTAACGTACGTTTTCGTAAAGTGATAATCACGATATATAATTAAGTATTGACGAATGAATTTGGTTATACCGTTTATACATTAAAAATAAACAATATTTTCTAACATTGTTATCGTTGTTAGGTTTAACCTAGAAAGCGAATAAGTACGCCGGGTTTCATATAATTAATACGAAATATTTAGCTACCCTCACAAAGTATTAATAAACAATACATCCGAGTATTACAAAAAAACATTACACTTTTTGGTAATCCCAACTTTGTTACAGATAAAATATTTTAAATCTGTTTGATCGTTTGACCGAGTATCTATTTTAGAACGTTGTAGGTACTTTTTGCTCTTACGATTTTTTTATATATACGATATACGATTTAAATAAAATTATGTTAACAAATTGTAGGCCGTTTTAACACTGCTAAAGATGCCATTTTGGTATTACTATCCGATATACTATCACAAACTAATTCAAAGAATTGTTATTCACTAAAAGTTAATTTTGTACAACACAATCACTTTTTGTTTTCAAGCATACTCACAATAAGAGTCCTCTTAAACGAAAGTATACAGAATTGCTTCTTAGGTTGTCTCCGATGTTTTCTTTTTTTTCATAAGTCCTCATGACCTTCGTCAGGCGGTTCGCCTTTGTGATCGCCACTCCGGCATCGGTTGTATTAGCATCTTAGATACGCTATGTCGAACCGCGAAATGGCACAGAAGTAATTCCCGACCGAAGTAAGATCTCCAATGTTTGCTGATCCTCAGCCCCTCGTCATCCAAGAATCCTTATGGCCTTATTGATGACCATGGAATTCCCTTCGGGCATAGATGGTGGAGGAGACCACTGATCCAGTTCAATCAGCTTCAGCTGAAACGGAAGTTAATAAATTCCACTGAGTAAGTCACGTATAATTCGATAATAGTCTCGTATTTCTTATAGTAGTTCTAGTTGACCTGTTGACTTAATTTTTAATAACAAACACAAGATAAATTAAACACGTTGAATTGGACATTTGTTGTTATTGATAGTGGCATTCTGAAAGACTATTCATTTACAATAGTTTTGTTGGTTCAGCTTAACTTGACCTTTTATCGATTCTCCTTCCGGTGCATCGCAGGCTCGGCTACAGTGACAGTCATACCGGATCCGCAGACTCAGCTGGCATGGATGCGGTATTGCAACCGCTTGGTCCCCCATCGCCATGACGACGCCGAATGGTGTAGTTCATACGTAGAATACAAACCGTTAATTAAACTTAATTCGTAAACCTTCGTAAACTTCGTAACTAGATATCACTCCGCCGTTTCCCAAACTACGCCTGGACATCGTAGAGATGATGGTACTTCGACGTATATAGCGATGGCAGCGTGATTTTCCCTGTGAATTAGGTTTTCAACATATTAGTAAAGTTTAAATCACACAAAATGGAATACAACAAATTAACAAATAAAATAACAACAATGTGGGTATTTTTGATTTTATCGATAAAATATAGTTTCGGCCGTCAAACTGTCGATACCGAGGACCGGGATGATCCCACTTCTGATGTTAGATATTATAAGATTCTATAATTAAAAACCACTGAATTAATATAGTATAAGGTATTGACCAAGCTACTTCACATTATTAATATGATAATATATTTCAATGCATTATCTGGATAAGTTTAAAGAAAAGAAAGATCTCAACAAATATATCATTTAATATAACCAAATGACTCTCGGTACATGAATATAATAAATACAGTAATATAGTCATTACTGTGTAATTATTTAGACCCAATTACCAATAACTCAATACGATGAAATACCCATAATAGTTATTACACATATAATAAACAATTAAAGTATAAGAATCACTTATCTTGCCAGTTCTCCAACACAGATTGTCTTTAATAGAGGCTTACAGCCATATTTATAACATAACAACATCGACAGAAGCGCCAACGGCAGCTTCTGGAGATAAGTCATATTCACAACTTTAAACATCACTAAATATCTCATAATAACAATATAATAGTACATAACCATTTTAAATGTCTAGCATATTTATAACAATCTTATATCTTTCACACATTTATGGCTTACCTAATAAGATATGTAAATACAATATATTTAATATCTTCAGGCTACTTCCGATAGTTCGTCAAATCAATATCTTTAATTTAATTTAATATAGTTCTAAATAAGTCTAAACTAAATAAATCTATTGCTACAACAATATCTCGCATATTTATTGTCAACGGTATTATGTAGTTTCATAAATAATAATATCTTTATTTTACCTACATACTGAATTAACAATATTATATGTATCAATATTACATATATATAACACCTGTATCAAATTTCAACAGCCCCGTTGGTCGAGTGGTTAGCGCATACGCCTAACGTGTCACGGCGCAATGAGGCTCGGGTTCGATTCCCGGCAGAGACAGGCATTTATGTGATGAGCATAGATGTCTGTGTTTCTGGGTATGGTCGTTTATTAAAATTTATTCTCAGTATTAATATGTGTATTTCTATGTATTTGTATCGTTGTCTAACACCCTTAACACAAGCAAATAATTTGCTTACTTAGGGGTTAGATCAATGTGTGTAATTTGTCCTGATATTATTATCTTATTATTATTATTGAAACCGACTAAGTAGCTTTTTAACATTGCCTTAATCAGTTTTTTTGACCGTATTCAAAGAATGTTCTCCGTCTACGCCTATTTTGCATTTGTTAAGTCATTTTTATTTATGTTAAATTTGATGCACAAACAAGCAGATAATCTGATATACACTAGCATTTAAAAAACTTTTAAACCACGTTTTATTGAAGTAAGTACAAATATTAAGCATTTTTTTAAATATCCTTAAAGTTGTTGCATGCATAATTATCTATTTTAGATTTGTAATATACGTATATCTATCTATATAGAAAAATTCTTATAAAAAATAAAAATCACATATTTCAGTAACAAGGTTTATATTATTTTGGGTAAAAAAAGTAGAAATATATAAATATCTTTAAGCCTCAAACGCATCTGTGTGTTCAAGATTTATTTCTGTTCTTTTATGATCTTGATTGGTTTACGTTTCAAAATTTTCCTGTTATAGGTTTGTAGTGGACTTTTCTCTCTTTTTATCTCTGTAGTTTCGTCTCCACTTATCATAACGTTAAAACTGTTAACTGATGTCTCTTCCTTTGAATTATGCTCATAATTTTTGTCTTCAAGATGTTCTTTTTTATCTTGTTCCGCATTTTTCTTTATCAACCAATCCTTTGCTTCGCCTTTTGAAATTTGCTTTTCAAAAATTACATATCCATCTTTTGTAACGTATTGAAGAACAGGTGTCAATAAATCTCTGTTGTGTTGTTTTTTTCTTTTATTACTGTGATGCCGGTTTGATCTTCTGCCTTCTCTTGCCTTCCTCCACCAGCCATGTTCCGACGATTCATCGGATGTATCAGTAGAAGAGCTATCCTCATCAGAGCTATCATAATGTATTGGCCTCCTCTTATTTACTTGTCTTCTGTGTTTTTTATGTGGCAGCCTTGGAGACGGTAAAGGATTATTTTTTTTATATGATGTATCTGGAGAATAAAATGGCATAACGATTACTGGTAGTTTTTGTGCCGGTGCTTGAGGCATCGGCATCATCGGCATGGGCATTGATATTGGACCTGGAATAGGACCCACGCCAGATACAGGACTTTGTAAACCTGGAAGTGGAACAGGAAAAGATCCTGGTTTTCCCGGTTGTGGGTTTGGAAATAACTGTGGAAGGAAAGGTGGTACACTGACTGGCATTCGACAATGCATAGGTAGATTTTGTGGAAAATATTGCATGTTTGATGGACAGAGTGGCAGTTCTGGTTCCTTCGCTTGTATGCTGGAAATAACCACAAGCATTATCACTCGGAGCAGTAGAATCCCCATTGTTATATGAAATCTGAAAATAATTGAGATCTCAAATTGCAATCAAATTTGCATTTATCATCTATAATGTTATTGTATATTGTCTATTTTTTTATTCTGACCCTTTCCGTTAGCACTGCTCCTCAAGAATATGTGAATTCGAAAAGAAAACGATCAACTTTATAAAGTAAATCTTCTACGTAATCTAGTAAAACGAATAAAAAAACCAACTACGCCAGCGCACAGCAATTAAAGCTTGCATAATTATAAAACAATGTATCAATTGTTCAATACATTTCACTTGTTCAATTTACTCAGTTACATAAAAAGGTCAAAATAAAACAAATTCTTCTACTTTCTTTGGAATTCATATGCTTATAGAATATGTTTTAGATTTTATTCTTTGAATTTTTTCGATGAGGGTTCTTAGATACCAGTATTAGGTGCTTCTTAAATTTCAAAAGAATAAGAACTTAATAATAATATATAAAATAAACCAAAAATACAATTAACCTTTAGAGTAGATATTATCTTTATAAAACAACGACTCTCGCAGAAGTGGAAAAAGTTTGTGTCTCGAAGACGTTAAAAACAAAAGTTATAGACACCACGAATATAGATTCAATTTTACAATTTGTGTGTAATATCGCTATAAACTTCGTCTAAACAGTGAGAAGCACTCAATAGTCAATACGGATAGGCCATAATATTGTGTAATTAAAAATACTAAGCATTTGATTTATATACACACACACGAATGAAGAAGTACAATTACGTAATTTAACCATACAAAATTTTAGTCGTTTTATTTATCCAAAACATAACAGTAAACGTCAATTGATCATTTTCACGACACTAATTTATCATGTCTTTATTACATTGTATCATTTCTTTGCATTCGTACAAAAAAAGTGTCGAGTCATATAAGAGTCAATTTATACGTAACGTGTGACAAAGGTTAATGTCATTTGGATGTAATAATTACATAAAAGTGTTTACTAGGCAGTAAATTATAGTCGTTACATCACAGACCATATTTTAAAACAAACAAAGCCATTGTTACAAGGGCATTATTTAAAGCACAATGTTTTCGTTCTTGTTACTACTGTGTCAATAGAACCTCCCGGGTGTATTATACAAGGTTTTTATTTTATATGAGTTTACTTCGAAAACTAGGAATAAATTAGTTAACCTAAATAATAATGTTACATAAGTTTTAATATTTTATTATAATACCTAGGAAGTTGTGGCGACTATATTTATAGATTAACTTCTTTTATTATTAATATTTAAATTTTAACTTATTTTTCCGTTCAATTTCTAGTATTTAAACATAAAATAACAAGAACTAGAATTCACTTTGTGGTTTCAGAAACAATTAGGTCTGATTACTGAAAAAGCTTCTTGGTTATTACATAGTCTGAGTACATATTCATCTAAAGTCTAACTTAAGAACGTCATAAATTATTCTCATAAAATAATTCATTGGTTCGACTTGTGATTGACATTATTTTCCAGATGTCCGATGTTAAGATATCCATTCGAGCGACAGTCACGTTACACCTGGTAATAGGAATCGCATCACAATACCTACAGGGACCCGGATTCCAGAACCCATCTATGCAATCTATGAGAGCTCCGATGCAATCGCCTTTGGTGATGTCTCCATCCATGCAAATGCCAATGGCTTATCCACAACAACGTTTACCAGTTATGATGATGCCCTACCATTCGAAAGCTGCTGACAAGAAATACATGAAACACAAGAAACGACGTCCCAAGAAATATTACGCAGAATCAGATTCAACGAGTACGAGTGATAGTGATGAGAGTTGTTCAACCAGTAACGAATATTTAAGAACGAAGCATAGATCCAGTCATAAGCACAAGCGTCAGGTGCTGACACCAGTGATATCATATGTAACCAGGAAGGGACGTGTTGTTTATCAGAAAAAGATTAAGAAAAACAGTGCTGGTGATTGGCTCGACATAGGAAAGAAGAAAATACCGTCTCGACTAGTGGAAGAGGCTGGCGAACAGGAGAGTGGCGAGATGACCATCCGTGATTTGAAGCACAAGTATGGTTTAAAATCTAGCCACAGCCATCATAAGCATGATTGATTGTGTATTTATATATTTTTTATGTTTTTTACATAACGCTTTCAGTAAATAAATATATCCAATTAGAAGTTTTATGGTTTTATATATATAACGTCCATTACTTTCAATCTTATTCAAAGAAATACCTGCTTGTCTCCTAATGTAACTGTTAGAACAACATACATGATATCCGAAATGAAAATATATTTGAAAGTTTTAAAATGTTAGATTTAGATTGAAAAAATATTTAATCCAGTAAATATTACGCCATAAAGTCATA
The DNA here is from genome assembly GCA_959347355.1 of Napeogenes inachia. Lineage (NCBI taxonomy): Eukaryota > Metazoa > Arthropoda > Insecta > Lepidoptera > Nymphalidae > Napeogenes > Napeogenes inachia. Next base: position 22,669,250 of record OY365800.1, on the reverse strand, counting down.
GTTTTATATAACGGGATTAAATAACAAATAATAATTATGAGAAATATTTACTTCTTAGACGAAGTTCCTAGGTAATATGTTGGTTTCTAACTTAAGATTAGTGTAAATTATTTTTGCATACCAAGCTAGGTTACATGGTCATCTAGGCGCACCAGCTTGGGTGGGATATTTACTTGGGGTGAAAACGACTTCAATGTTTTGGTAAATGAGTGCTTCTTCTTCAGTTTGTATCTAAGACTGTCGAGCCACAATTTATCAAACGCCTGTCCAAAATACAACTGAAAAGTATATCCGGTTTTCAAATGACTTGCCTATGGCTTCGACATCTCGAGGAATTTGTTTAACAGTGCCTCGTTCGCTTTAAGCCCGTATTGGTAATCTGAGAGTACATCTTTTGAAGTAAGGTTTCATTCTATTTAGTAGGATTCTTTCAATTATCGGGGTGCCCTCTCCGTGGATCAAGTCGGGGTATCGCGGTGAGTGCGAAAGCGATCCCGTGGTGTCCCATTATGACGGCGGTGGCAACCGTCAGGTTTAGTGAGTAGGAGTCTCACATAACCACCTCCATCCCCAGGACGGAGGTGTGTATCCATGAGGATTCCTGACTAAAAAAAAAGAGGTTGTAGTAAAAGCGACTGAATCGTTTGAGTAAAAGTGATAGTAGTGATTCCTATTTCAATTGAGAGTCCGTGGGACTCGGCATTAAAAGCAATGCCATGAAACAAACAGGAGGTTGGTTGGTAAGTCTAAGTGAAAAGCCATATGTGACGAATAAGATTCATACTTTGTGTTTTATGATGTATTTAAAATAAATTATGGTTTAAAATGTATTGAAAAGTGATGCTTGGTTGCTTTAGGCTTTAGTTGATTAGTCATTTATTTTGATACAGATTATGATGTTCCACTTTATTTTAATGGCTTTTTCCTTTTTCAATAAGTCGTAAAAATTTAAGTCAGGCTGTTAAGAATATAGATAGGCGCGTTTTAACTCTATTTTTACGATTTAATATTACAAACGTAACCGTATATGAGAAATATAAACAGACTAAGTTAGATCCAATATATAAAGGGGCTTTTCAAGGAAGATCGTTATACTTTAAGATCATCAAATTCTAACCCTACCGCAGGTTAAAATATGTAGAAACCATGAGATCTAGAAAAGACATAGCTTTTACATCGGAAATCGAAATCGAAAACGGGAGCAAGTTGAAATATGAACTGGGGGTTCTCGTATATGAAGAGAAAGCTCCCGATTGCCAACTTAAGTGAAGTTCATCAAGTTCTACTGGACCAAAGCCCCGTAAAGACATCTTCTGCTTCCGGTGCTGTACTACTGAACAAAGGCACAGGTGTAAAAGGGCTTTGAGTTGTTTCGATACAGTGCCAGCGCCAGGCACTCAACGAGAAAAAAGGATTGAAGTGGTCACGTAAGCTGCCTCAACGATACTTTAGGACTCTGGTGAGTCATTTTCATTTTGATTTGATTCTTGTGCCGAGAGTTCTCTAATTCAAGAATATGTTGCGAACATTTTTAGTGGCTAACGTTTAAATAATTCAGTAATTCTAACTGGCAACGATCATAGTGTCCAGAGTACGTTACAGATCTTTTCAGAGGTTTTGACTAATAATTTTCTATTAGAAAGTCTATTTCAAATTATTTCGATCACAAGGTCCCTCAGGAACTAAATGTTTTAGAGCAAAGTGATATTGAAGTCACTACAGATAACAGCTTGCCTACTCATACTTCTTGACCGCACCTCTCGTGTAGTGTAACACGTGTAGGCGATGGGTCTGTTTTGTATTGATACATAGTTAGTTGAGAAAGTTTGCCAAAGGACTGGCAGATATACTATATGACCGAAGTACTAGTTCATAGTAGTTGTATGTATATGATCGAAGGACTGTATAGCAAAATATTGAGTTGAGTATGCAAGTCTGGTAAAATCATGATTGATTTTGAAAGTAAAGTGATGGATCTAATGAACAGAGAAGTTTTTAACTGTTGTAAATAAGGTGTGGTGCGCACCTTGTGTTAAGAGTTATAATTTTCTAAATACTTAAGATCTGTACCTGCATGTATATAGAGTAAAGACCTGAGACTTGACATTGACTGTTTTTATTGGCAGAATAGCCGAGCAAGATATCCTTGGAGTTATTTGTTTCATTACAGACCGTACATCCGAGGACGAGGACGAATCCAATAGCTACTCGATGGAGGTGGCGTGGTTATCGTCATTCGATGGAGGTGGCGTGGTTATCGTCATTCGATGGAGGTGGCATGGTTATCGTCACTCGAGGGAGGGGGCATGGTTATCGTCACTCGAGGGAGGTGGCATAGTTATCGTCACTGGATGCAGGTGGTATGGTATGGTTATCGTCAGTCGATGGAGGTGGCATGGTTATCGTCACTCGATGCCGGTGGTATGGTTATCGTTACTCGATGGAGGTGGCATGGTTATCGTCACTCAATAGAAGTAGCAAACTTATCGACAGTTGATGGTGGTGATATGAACTACTACCACTCGATATAGGTGATAGTAACAACACAGTATAATAGTCGATATTTTAAAGCAGAAGTAGCTTTGACAATAAGAAATAAAGTTTCAGTGGTATAGTGTGTTGATACCAGCCAGTGGGTAAGCTGAGTTTTGCTTACAACCAAAAAAATTTTGGTTGATGCTTATAACGTTATTTAAAACAATCTTGTTGTTTACTTCTGAAATTGTAGTTAGGCAGGAAGCCCGAGTGAAGTGACATCTACAGTTGTAAATTGTTTGGATTTCAGGTACATGCACACGAGGACGTGTGACTTGTCAGTATGGCCGTGTCGCAGATCACTATAATTTAACAATAATTGGCAACTCAATTGATATCTTTGTAACAGGGGGGTGTGAACATCGTGACATAACGAGTCACGTGATCGGAATCTTTGGGAGAGGCACCGGAGACATTTTAAATATTCGAGAGCATCGAGTCGTAGGGAAATTGATTATTGAGAGCCTTACAGTTCGGACCTCCTCAACAGGACCGGTGGTTCACGCCACTCTAATAATTGTATACCTGCTAAGTAATTTGTGATAATTGACTACCTTCCTACATTTAATACATTTAATACAAGAATTGTCATATTGTGTCTGTGTGGTTTAATCGCCTCGAATCCTGTACCAGAAGACTCCATCAAGAACGAGCAAGCCACTAATATGTATATGCATATGTGTGTTTGTGTAAATATATATATATATATATATATATATATATATATATAAATATATAAATATGTATATATATATATATATATTTATATATTTGTGTATATGTGTATGTCCATTTCTTCAATTCCATATTATTTTCTGTTTATTTTTATTTTATTTTTTTTGTTTTATTGTACCGTCTGTAAGTCTTTGTACGAGTACATCCTCAAGGTTTACTGTTAAAGAATGCTATTTAGCATTAAGTCTGGCAATTGTAACAGTTTTTGTTGGAACAATAAAGAATAAAAAAATAAACCTTTAAAGTTTCATCGAACTCAATTAAGTAGTTTTTGCATACTTGTAGGAATATTTATAGTTCATTTCTGTATATTTTTTATGTTTATCTGCTGGTAAGTAGCAATGGTACGAAAAGAAGAGCTTATTAACTTCTTTATTTGTTACCAGATTGTTATAAAAACCAAAATGTTAAGTGAAGCCCATTACAACATATTCCCGAAAACTGCATCCAAATAGTTTAATACGTTTCTGAGACTATAGTGCACAAACATATAGACATATACAGACATACAGACGTGTTTGTCTGTTGAAAAATTGAAAATTATTGTTTTGGGTTCTCTTGCTCTCATAAAGGCCCTCATCAAATGGCGAATAAAAGATAAGAGGCTCATTTGGCGTAAACATCTTTTCACAAAAAGAAAACAACTTGGTCTTATGACCAGGTCGTTATAATGGCTCTTTGGTTGCAAGTCGCAACTTATCCTGGAGAACAAACTACTTCTATACAAAGTTATACTGAAGCCCACCTGGACAGATGGGATACCACTGTGGGGCATTGCGTCACATTCAAACATAGAAATTATACAGAGGTTTCAAAATAAAGCACTCCGTATGGTGACAAACACTCCTTGGTTCATACCTAATGAACTGTTGCATCATGATCATCATGAATGTAGAAATGCCTACATACTATATAACAGAAAGTTGAATTTTTTACCAGAACCTACAAGGATAGGATTACTCATCATCCAAACACTCTGGCCGAATCTCTAATGGATGAACAAAAGGAAACTCGCGGTCTTAAACGGAAAATACCTCAAGATCTGATCACATCACAGTAAAAACGCTTTTTCCGTCCTGTATCGAAAAAACTTTGTTTTGACTAAGGTGAAGGTGGAGACAGCGCGCTTATAACCTCTATCTGGACCGAGTCCAGAATAATCTCGTTGAGGACCCCATAGCATTTTAGGGGTTTTTAAGATCAAAGAGGGGAATTTCCACAGAATGTAAATTAATTAATTTATTTATTTATGTACCAAACTTAAATCTTAACTTAAAATATAAACTTTAGGATAACTTATCTCTTCAAAGAGATCTCTTCCAGCCACCCAAAAATTAACGTGCGAAATAGTAGATTTTGTACCGTCGGAATAAAGCACTACTTTAAAGGGAGAGTGTATTTTTAATCCAGAGCGAACGAGGGATTCAAAGTACATCACTAGAGCTTAATGTAGCTTTAGTCCCGAGGTGCACAATCTGCTTTTTATCACATCTATGAGGAAACAAGTAAAATGCAAGCTATGAATAAGAACAGTTTATTAGAAAAAAATTAAATGTTAATATTTATATTTATTTTGAGTTTTAACTCTTTAATGACTAAAGTCTTTTAGCCTACTTTTTTCATACAAGATTCGTAATCGATCTCCTTCGTAGTTGAAAATTACGAAACGCATCCTTTCAATGTTGGCGTTGGAAATTCAAGGATATTTTAATACCGGAGGGACTAAAGCAGTGCTTTAATCCCTGTTTTTCGGAAACCAAGCAGATGTTTTTGAATAGATGAGATAAAAAGAATTTTTCTTAACAAAATAAACCATAGGTGGGTACATAATTTCGTAACATATACAATTAATAATATATAATTAAAAATCCTTAGATATTTATATATATATATATATATATACATACACATATACATAATAAGGTAATAATAATATTAATAACAGTAATTATATTGATAGTGAGATTCAATTTATGCTTAAAAGAACTAACTGTGTCACAATTATAAATTCCAGGGGGAAGTGAATTCACAATTGTGCTGCTTTTATAGCGAAAGATTCTGCAAAAAAATGTGGTGTTATAACGGGATACATAAAGCGGTTTAAAAATGACAAACCAATGGGATGGTCTGTTATTAGGTACGGTCAGTTGAAAAGATTGTCGTAGATGAAGGATGGATGATGAAGATGGATATTATGAAGAAGGGAGGGGAAGATTTAGCCGTTAAAAAGTGTTCTTAGGACGTGAGTATTCCGGCGGAGTCGAATAGGGAGCCACTTTAGTTGACGTCGGAATTCAGATATGTGGTCGAATTTACGCAACCCGTATGTGAAACGAATACATTCATTCTGAAGTCGATCTAAACGCCAGCAGAGAGATCAGCCCATTCCGAAAAACTTTCGTTAGAGCGTATCATCTGCTGACGACCGTGAAGATACGACTGCAACCAATAAGTGACTGAAACCAAGTGATTAATTAGTGATGGGCGTACTCTTTCAGATTAGCACTGTGCAAAATGAACAGGCCCGATTCTTCTATTCCGTGTATAGCAAGGAGCCGGCGCGGTTGGATGTGTCAGCAGCGAGCGCCACGATGGGAGGCAACGCGCACGTTCACCTGGCGTGCTGCGCTCAGGGTGGACGTGTCCCGAGCGCTCGCACTGCTAGCACCAAAACGGTCAGTTGGACTAGATGGCATACCACTTTATGTACTCAAGGATCATCGTCTTACGCTGGTGGAGCCTCTACTGCATATTTTTAATGTCTGTCTGGCTATCGCCATATTTCCGGAGAGGTGAAAAATCACCTGAGTGAATTCACCTCATACGCACATACTAATTACCGATTCAACTTCTTTAATTGAATCACAGAATTGGAGCCAGTCTTTAATCTTGATTTCCTTAACTAATTTCTGATATTCTAGATTTTTCCTTTAGGGTTTTGCCGACAGTTAGACAATGCCAATTTTCGCTGTGCATTGATTTAAAATAGTTTAGGGCTTCATTAATGATGTTAATGTTCTTATGGCCATTTTGGTTAAATTTAATGTAAGCAATGTGCTTGTCAGCTGCATAATAAGTCAGAATTATGAAAAACTTGTAGTACATATGTTAAATTAAATATTGTGTATCCAAACACGTTCCACTTAAAATGGCAATATGTATATTTTCTCGTGTTAAACATTGATACAAGTTTTGGACGTAGGTAAGTTTTTTAATTCCACATTATTTAATTTTGACACAATTCTGAAAAAATTCTGGCATCATAAAAGCATATCAACAATTAGTTACATTTTTCAATAATTCCCAAATAATTTTGATTAGTCTTTCTTCCATCTTATTATAAGACATAATTTCATAATTTTCGTATTTTTTCCACACTTCTGAATTTATACGCTTTAATCTTAATACGGACCAAAGGTCAGAAAATACTCACTAAAAAGGTCAATCTCTAAAATAGCCCAAACGCGTACGCGCTACTTCCCATCGAACGACATACTGATATTTTTCTTATCTCACTGAGTTCACTCGGAAGTATTATGGTGACCCTTGCACTTTCTTTGTTATATGTCTGATTTAATAGTAGGAATATGCTATACTATAAACCGTCTGTTGGATTAAGTTAAGGTTTATGATTCGTTTTCATTAGTTTTAGTTTTATTTATTTGTATTTATGTTCATACGAGAGTTGTTAATAAATAATGTCAAGTGGAGGGTTACGTCCTTTCCCCCACAAAGGCTCAACACAACGTCCTTGGCTTGGTTCGTCAAGAACTTCTCTGCCAGAAGCCATGCATCTTTTCGACACGTATAGGATGTATACGTTATAACTTATAGGTATACGTTATACCTTTGGAGTCTTGCGGCCCAGGCGGTCAAGCCAAGGCCAAATTGGCGGAGCAAAGTTTCAGGGTCTATTCGTACCTTCTGCGGAGCTATTTACTGTCAGCGTTTCAGGTTAATTACGGTTGCCCGATATTCGACGATAATGGTCTGTAGTTAAAATTCCACTTTTTTATATAGGCTTGTGACTGTGAATGGGGAAGTTAATTTATGGTATTGATATGAAAAGATAAATTTTATTTTTTCATTGTAATATAACTTGTTAAATACAAATAATTATATGACGCAACTGGAAATTAAAAAATCCACAATTAATTCATGTGCACTTCGCTTTTAAATTCTTTTCAAATAAAATGTAGACTTGTCCTTACGTTTCAAGTTAGTAATATGTCAATGAAAAGGAAAAATATTTATGAACATGTTATATGATATTTCAATTGTCATTCGTAATACATTCATAGTTCAATTCACTAGTATGACGTTTACAGTTCATTGATGAGGTGGTGAAATTTATCCAGAATGTTATTTTTGCCGGCAAATAAAACAGATTGTGGTCAGTGCTAAATGCTACGGATTATAATAGTACCGGAAGAGTTTTTAAGCGCATCGTATCTTTCATAGTACGATGTCTTATTTCTTTGGAATGTTGATAAGCAAACATGTAAATTGAGACCTGTGATCCAGTTGCTTTAATAATAAAATGAGTTCCGGCGTAGATAAGGATTGGAAAAATAATCTAGGATTTCCAATAAATTACGATTCTGGACAGAGTACAGATGAAGACATGTAAGTAACAGAACCACTTGTTTATAACATTATTCTCTTAGAAACTCGTTTGTTTTTGCGAATTTTGGTCATGACTTCCATAACAATAAGAATCTAGTTATGCTATTTGTCCAAAGGAAATAATATATATTTTATAGCAATGTTTTGAATGCAAAGGTATGAAAGATATGTTGGAACTAAATTATAATTTTGTCTTTAACAGGGCATAAAGAAAAAAATCTTAGTTTCTATAATATGTATATTAAAATTTGTAGATTTGCTTATAAACACATGTGTTACATTTAATTTTTATATATTTGGACACTTACTCACATAACTTACTAAATTATCTTATACTACTTATAATTATAAGAATGATATCTAAGTAGAAACCTGTTTTTTTTAATACATAAAAATATGTGTGTTTATAGTGTGTTTGTCTTGATGTTGTTTCTTAATTAGAATATTTTGAAAAAATGGTGTTATATCTCTATACTGAGATATTGTTGTATGCATGCATATTTTAAAAAGCAGTCTAATTAAACAATATACTTTTATTTAAATAAATATTAATATACCTGATGTTGCTGATTTGGTAACTATTTGTCTTCATACTGTATGCAAAAAGCAAGCTTAAAACTTTGAATATTTGATAAGAGGGTTCAAACTAAATAAAATGCTTTTTTGTATCACTGAAGTCAGGACTAAAAAGCAAGGAAAAGGTAAGAATAAGAAATGTTACCCTAGAACAGTGATATGGTGTGATAGCAATAAAAGCCAATGGCTAATGTATAAATATTTAATGATAATGATATAAACATTATCATAATGTATTGTGAGTACTTTTATGGCAATCACTTTTATTACCTTATCATAGGTAGAGTCACTTGTGCGGGCTTTACCGGAAAGTATTAAATATTACTTTATTAATGTAATATAGGTAATGTGTTACATATTTTTTTTATTATTTTAGTTGGATATAATAATTTGTATTGGTACCACATTATTGAATTAAATTTTAATTTATTTTACTATACAGTGGGTGAGTAAAATTAATTAAAAACTTTATTATGTTATAGGTAGGTTATAAATTTTCATAAGAGGTAATCAAAATGTTTACAATATTAAAGCCAAAGGGTCAATACTTAGTGGGTGATCCCGTCATGGTATAATATTAAATAGCATTTATAAACACTTTTATTAAATATTGTTTTCAAATAATCTTCAGAAACTTTTAAATAGAAATAATATTTAGGACTGGTTCTTTTGATAATATATATTTATGACTGAACCAATAGAATTCTATGTTGTCTCAAGAATGGATGAATGTTTATTATATTTGGTTTCTTGTCTGTCTCAACAAAATATGTATTTATAGTCTGTCATATTTGAAAAATAACCTTGAGCTAACATACTAAACATTAACATTATTGAATTTAAACTTAATATAAGTTCTTATACAAATACAAACAGTGGCCGGACATCAATACATCAAATATGTTTCTAACTTTTTAGCTTATAGCAGATTTAGTATTTATAAAATACATAGTGAGAGTAGAAAACTGCTTGATTATGTATTAATTTATGTACCATCTTTAAATATAACTTAAAATATATAAATAATAAGTAACCTATCTTTACAAAGCAATATCTTCCAGCTACTCATACATATAAAAAGTAATCTTTTTAATAAAATGTGGGGTACATTATAATATAACATTAATATTTTGTGTTGATATTCACAAATAACAATTGGGATAGGGTTTACAGATGTAATAAGCAATCCTAATCTAATTTTAGTATGTAAAGATTGAAATTACAATTTTATTGAAACATATTTCAAGTATTGGTCCCAAGATAGAGTTTATGTATGTAATAATGGACCCTGATTCAATTTTGTTTTGGTATAGTATTTACAGATTAAAATTACAATTTGATCCATTGAATTGATTGAATCCAGATATCAATACCTCTGTATTGAGTTTGTAGGATCCGTAGGATTTATTCAGATTGATTATTAATTTGAAATGTGAAATATTTATCTTAGTTATCATTGCAAGACTGTCAAAATTCCATCGTCTATTTATGAAGATAAAATCACTATAAGTCACATCATCACTATCAGTCAGTGAGTGTTGCTATGCTGTAGATATAGAAAACATTTATGTTTCCTCCAACAACCATTGACATCTTAAGTCTATTTGCAGAGTGCTATAGTTTTAGTATTTTATTATAAAACTGTTGAGAGATGACGTGACGTAAATATGTATTTTTTTATTTCAAATAAGCTCACATTCACAACCAATTTATTTATGATTAAAACTCCAGGGCCCCGAGAAATTTAAAATATTTTTTTTAACGATTGTTTGCGTCATTTAGTAAAAAGATAATGGTCTACCCATTCCTTAAAATATGTTATATATAGAAAAAAAAACTGAAATCTTTATTTTTATAACAAACACGTTAGCTTGCTCTATTTATTTAAATATGTATAAAAAGTTATTGTTACATCATAATTTATAAATTTAAACACTATAATTTAAAATGTGACAAAATCAAGTTATGCTAAATTACACATGCACTTAATTTTCATGCTAAAATACACATGTACTGTAATAATTATTTTTCATGCTAACATTCACATGTACTTTACCTACCTGCTACTGGCACTATCTACTTACGTACATAAAAATAGGCCTAGTTGCTTACTAATAATATGAGCACAAAATAAAGACAGACTGCGTTTTCATATCATTACATACCTAGTATAAAGCAAGGTTGCTTTTCGCATGTCCCTATGTCTGTATGTATGCTTAGATATTTAAATCTACACAATGAATTTTGATGCAAATTTTTTTAATAAATAGAGTGATTCAAGAGAAAGGTTTATATGTATAATAACATGCTTTATATATTAGAGAACCACTGATAATTTCAAGATTTCTAATGCGAAGTCGTAAACAAACACATTGTTTTGCGCTTACATTGCTGGCTGAACTCTACGATATAGGTCAAAATAATGTACTAAGTATTGTATACCTTAAAAAGTTCTACAAGAAAGTTTGCGATGGTATATGTTTATCTCTTAGGGATAACCCATAATAGCCAATTTTTACGAGAAATAATGGCTTGTTTACGAAGCGATTTTAAGCAATACAGCAATAATCCTTATCTAATTAAGCACCTTAAATACATTTGATATTTAATATGGAACAATATAGCCCATTACAGAATGTCATTTAAATGAATATTTTCGAAGATATTACAAATTTAAAATATAGGGACATCGCATTTGCGGCGGTACGGTCGACCGGCGCACTCTGGTATGGAACCGTGCAAACCATCTCAAAAATGGCTTTTGTGAATGTTCAGAACTGAAAGTTTTGTTAATGTATATAGCTAACTGAATGTCTAATACATATTATTTAGCATTTGAAATAGTTTTTTTTTTAAATAAAACCAGACCTGCAAGCTGATGATCAAAATAAAGTCGATTGTGTAGCTCAGAATTCCTCAAGTTTACATGGTCATATTATTTTGATTAGTTTCATTGAAAAATTATAAGTGTGCTATATTAAGTACCTACTCTGTTTAAAAAGTATTTAAATGGACGTTTAAGTAAAAACAAGAGAGGTATAAAAAAATACATTATCTAATATATCCTTATTAAAAACTAAATAGATCTTTGACAGTGAGCGATGTCTGCCGAAGTCGTAATTTTGTTTGTATCACTTAAAACAAGTGATATAGAAGCCAAAAAAATGGGAAAGGGGAATTGTTTTACTACGAATTTAAGACGTGCGAAGCCGCGGGCTTAAGCTAGTATATGTGTATATATACATATACATATACATCTTAACAATACATAATTATTTTTTTAAGTAGCGAAAGCGTAGCCAGAGCTCGTTTGTCTGCTGTCGTCATGAAATATTATTGTATTTTACACACTGAGGAAAAAAAAGTAAAAAAAAAACAGTTAAACGGTTTCATATTGCAGATAAATGTACTTACTAAAAGCTAAAAAATAATTTCATGGATACAGTCATGGGTACCAATATGTATACATTGTTATATTTTCAAAATAAAGTAACTCGTAACCTAGGTACTCACTTTCTGGAAATATCTATGGTCACATAAATTCCTAAAAATGCAAATTTTTTATTTTTGTTTCTGTTTTTTTGTGTTTTTTGTATTTTTTTCGGCTTTTTATGGATACCAGATCTTGACTTGGGTGGGAGATTCATATTGTAATTTTGTATAGTATACTGTATTATACTTCTTACAAAGCCCTTTATTTTGATACCCATATTGATGGGATTGAAACAAACTAAGTTATCTTGTAGCGGCGGCCATCTTAGATACACAATAATATTGAATATGGATAATTGTATTGTCACCAGAATCAAAGGCGTATACGAAATTTCAGATCAATCGGTTAACGGGAAGAGGGTTAATTTCAATTACTAGATTTGACTCTTACAAACAAACGGGGTGAGCTAAATAAAACCGTTTAAAAAGACATGACATTTGAAAAATCGTAGATAATTCGAAAATAATTACAATTAAGGATTATTCATATAAACAGTCTAATAACTGAAATAAAATTGAAATTAATTTGAATTTGGTATCTAAGTGACAATGTCCACAATGATTCTTAACTTGTGCAATGTAAATATTGGTCAGATCATCAACACCAGCACATCAACACAAGGTCAGACTCGTTAAGTATCTTCGTATACAATAGACCATTATTTTGTAGGCCTTGACAAACAGCAGCCATATTCAGACATATTTTTTTGTTAATTTATGTTAAAACTCTAAATATACGGCAAAAACATGTGTGGAATATCTATGAATATATATCTCAAAAATAATTATCTTTAATACCAAGACAATTTAATGAACCACAATTTATTTTATTTAATATTCATGAAGTGATATCGTGTTTTATCATCGAATCTCTAACACTTATCACTCGACACATATTTAACATTATCTACGTAAACAACTTTTTTTCCGATGAATATTATTTAAAAAATTTTATGATACGTTTGACTTGAATCATTAACTTTTTTTGATAAATAAATGAACTAAAACGGTCAAACATTGATTTAAAGAATTTCATATTTCCAGAGATTTAAAGGATGTTGTGATGAGGCATCCTCGTCACTCCTCCCGGTACTTGCTGGCGGAGAACGGAGATGGTTCCGAAGCGGATCTTCTGGGAACCACACCCCCTAGAGCTCGAATCAGAGACAAAGAAAAGAGAAGGTAATTGTAATTTTTTGAATTTATATACTTTAATAGTACTTATATATTTATAGTAGCTCTACGAGACTTTCTCACCTTCGTCATATATGTAGTACGTCATATATGTAGTATGTTTTACTAATTTTAGTATGTTTAGATTTTAACGTAACACATTTTTAAAACTATTTAAATGCAGGCGACGCCGGGTAACACTGCTTGAGGTGTACATTGGATCATAATCGTAAATACTCCAATTGCGTTCAATCAATTTAATTGTAATATTAATTTGTACATGTATATCCTCATGTATCTAATAATATGCATGATATTTTCCATTTATATTCCTACTTTTTCATTTCAAAACTGATGGGAAATCACCATAATCGTCTCCCTCCTTAGGGGGTTACCATAGATATTTATAAAGTTCATGGAATTCAATCTACTTATGACTAATGTTTCAGTCTCTCATACTCGACGCGTTATCTCCTAACTGAACGCTCGTCATACAAACTGATACGCTATCAGTTGAAAGCTAATTATACTATAATCACATGCAATCAGCACTCTAACACCGCAACAGAGGAATTTGTATTTTTTTCTCGATAACAAAGATAAAATAAATGTCGAATATTATAGAATAAATAAAATTCCTTAGGATCAGCATTCATTATAAAAAATAAATTATATTATTTTTGACATCATACCAACGTATATAATATTGTATGATTCATACTGGTCCATAAATAAGGAATGTTAATACGTTATTTCTATTGAATTCGAACATATTCAATGTAGACGTCAGTTTATTCAATAGTTAATAAGTGATAAACTCACCATCAAATATTGATTATAATTGATTAATTAATAATATAATATAATTATACTAAGATATAAATAAAAATAAAGCCGGTATTTTTTGTCGTCTATAAAATAAAAAAATAAAAATAGGTAAAACTCTGCCAGTCTTGTTATTGTTATTGTCGGTATATTTACAGAAACATTTTTGATGCCGGTATGAACCTGCAGAGGTCGCTGGTTGAGGGCAAAAGTGCTAGTGACTTACCCACCCCACCAGGTGTGTTTACAATTTATTTAAATTTATTGATAATGTTCACTACTCTTTAGTGTAATTGTTAAGTAAATATTTGCTTAAATATTTTAGAATCATGATTTATTATGTATTTCACAGAGAGGTTCAAAAAGCGTACCAGTCTAAAACTTATAAGGACCAAAGAACGGGATTGGAAAGATGGACAGAGGGACTCCAGAGCCGATTCGCTACCCTCGCCGAGTCCACAGGCAGCTGTTCCCACTTTGGTAAAAGTCAGTCAAAATAAAATTGAGTATCATAAACATCTGGATTTTTCAATGTCCTTCTCATTAGGTGGAGTCTTGCAGCCGTTTCATGTCTCTGACCTCACGTCTCAAATGTAAAGAAGAATGTGAAGAAATCCAAGAACGCCAAGCGAACGAGGAGCTTCCGACCAGTAGAGTGAACTTCCATAGCACCTTCAGCATGCTCATAAATATGGGGAATATTGACAAGGGCTGCAGAAGGACTGTGAGTAGACCTTTGGTTTTTCTAGTCATTAAGTTCTATTTACATTCAAATTAAGGTAATCAGAGGCGGTAACTTATCACTATATTTCTATGTCACTATATTTGTTTGTAAGTGACACGTATAAAACTACCACATTCCTAATAACCGGTAGGTGTATGATCAGATCAGTCGCGAGGAGCAAGTGTGGCAGAACGAGCTGAAGGACCTCATCTGGCTGGAACTGAAGGCCAAGCTGGCGGGACGCACCCTGGCGGCTCAGGACGAGGAGCTGTGCCGGAGGAGGAGCCTCGTGCCCGCTCTCATCAAGCGCATACAGGACTACAGGTATGCGAGTGTGATACCTTGGTGTGCTATAAAATTGAACATCGCTAATTATTTCCTATGCCAGGATATCGGCTTTCGCAGTCTTGGCGATGGTCAAGTCTCATAGTGGTAATGAAAAGATGGATCGTCCCCTAGGCCATGTTCAAACGACTATTGACATAGTCTCAAAGATCCCCTCCGCTGAAGCGACAGTCCACATCGAATACTCGAGAAACCTGTATTTGAATTCGCGACAGCGAGTGGTCTATCCCAGGCGATTGAGACGTCTACTCGTCTTCCTGATGCAAATAGACAGCAAGGAATATGCCCAACTCGTTTAATTTCTTGCTGTCTATACATACATCTTACTACATCCTACTAAATATTCGTTCACTAGAACTAGAATCGTCGGACAATAGTCTGGTACGGAGTAGTGTCCATTCGATGTCGACGTCGTCATCTGCGACCAGACCCAACCACACGGGAAATCAATGCATTGGGATGTGATGCTGTAATTTTTACTCTTGGAGGCAGATTCGTGTCGCTTGCGACGATCCTAGTGCATGCTTTGCTGCCGTCGCCTGTGATACTACAGGAAATTTATACTTTATACCAAAGCTCTATAATCCCAAATCGTCGCCCTTGTTTATTGCGTTTCTTAAAGTAAATGTTACTAGCTTTTCTCTTCTTTTGTTCTCTGGAGAACAAGGAATTCTCGACAAACGACAAACTGATGTTGAGGCTGCCCTAGTTGTTTTAATGATTGATCTTGTTCAGTTTAATCTCCAGAAAACAAAGTTATTATTTACCACTTTAAATACCCCATTCGTCGTAACACCGCCTTTCGAAGATACTTTCTGGAATGCCTCGCCAGGTGGAAGTGATCAACAGAGCGAGTCATTACTTCACGCCGAGACACAAACTGGTGCTCTATAAAGAACAGGATACACTCCCCACAAGTGGTAGTGTTCTTATGTCTGGTCAGGATCGCCCTAGTTTACCATCTGTTCTACCATTGGTTCGTGTGCAATGACGAAGAATTCAAGTTAGATACCTAGTACTCTAAGAAAGATGTAGCATCTACACGAACTTTCGCTCACTTTTAATACTTTATTATATTTGTAATCATAGATTTGAAAACCCTTCTCCGTGTGGATATCGTCCCCGGAGGTTATCTACAATCGATGCTGCGGCTGAAGATTCTGTTGAGACGCCGGTCGCAGATGCAGAACAATCCAACATCCCAGACCCTGATTCTGAAGGTATATTAGATATTTTATGTTAATTTCCAGTTTTTATAATATAAATTTAGTAACTAATAAACATATAATAACTAATATATATATATATTATTATATTAGTTATATATAATAACTAATATAATAACTAGAGATAGGACTATGACTTAGCTTTAATTTTAAATATTCATAAGTATGATATCAAAATTGGTGGTAGACCATAACATCGGTCGCCGCCAAAGTTATCACCCATCGGGCAGAGTTGTGCCACACAGCGACCTAGTCGTGTTGTCGGAAATGGGTCTGAACAGTTGCGGTGCTTTGGCGAACCGGTTTGTCGTCGAGTTGGTGTTTTTTTTTGTCGGGTGTCTAGTCGAGGAGGGTAGCGGGATCAGAAGCGACGGCTTTCCGCTAGCCGCCCTCAGATAGTTGGGGGCCCATTTAGTGGGTTAGCCTAGCCACCCACGAAAAGCTGCCCCGCCAGCTGCAAAAAATCCCAGGGTAGCTCCATCGTGCTGGTTCGCGACCAGACGAAGAGGCCCGATGGCGATCCCTGGGGGGGTGTGGGCGTCCCCGCAGTCTCCAGACTAGCCTTCCAGTGGTAAGACATCACCAATTTCGACATCGGGTTCGACACGTACCCCCTCGTTCAACTGCTGTTTCCCATCCCTATTCACTTTTATATTTATTTTTTTATGAAAAAGTACAAAAAAAGGAACAAGATTACACAGCTTTTGCACTCCTCCTCATACAAAGTGTACCTCACTAATATCAGGGGCTTGCACTCTAATCTTTTGGCTGTCCACCACCACCTGGAGACAGAGCAGCCGCACTTGTTCTTTCTGCCGGAGACGCAGATACAATGTCCTTTGAGCGCTGCATACTTGGATTATCCCGGTTACTGGTTAGAGCACAACTTTCGCTCACGGGCCGGAGTCAGTGTGTACGGGCAGAACGACCTTCGTATTCAGCGTCTCCGCCTCCTTGAAGACCTCACTTTTTCTTCCCTATGGGTTTTAGTGGACACAGAAAACGAAAAAATCCTGTATTCCTGTGTCTACCGTTCGCACAGCGGTGACCAGGAGACAACTCGATTATTTGAGTATCTCAGTGAGGCTGCAGATATGTCTCTGTATCAGTACCCTTCGGCGTAGCTCGTCTTTCTGGGAACTTTAGTGAGTGTCATCAAGACTGGCTATTCCCGTACCAGAAGACCGACCATGCTGGAAGAGAAGCGCGTAAGTTTGCGTTGTCCTTGGACCTCTTTCAGCTGGTGAGGCAAGCGATGAGAGTACCAGATATAGTAGGCCATACAGCCAATTGCCTGGACCTGCTGACAACTGGTCCGGACAGATATCGTGTAGAGGTCACCTTCCCCTTTGGGAACCTCCGATCACTGTCTGGTAAAATCTGTATTCACATATTCCCCACCGGCTCTCGAACCACATGGTGTTAGGCGAGTATGGAAATACAAGTCAGCAGATTTTCAGTCAGTCTTTTTTAGTGCGTACAGCGAAGGACTGGAACAATTTGTCTGCGTCGGTATTTCCGGCCAAATATAATGTGGGTGTCTTCAAGAAGAGAGTGAATAGGTTGCTAGGTTAATGCGCGTTACCACCTAAGAGTACATTTCACTTACCATCAGGTGGAATGTAGTCAAGCACTAACTTAGTTTGTATAAAACAACAAAAACTAAAAAACATAAAACCACAAAAATATTCGGTCCCAGAGAGGTGCGTCTGCGTGTCTATCGACTGCGACGCATGCACAGGCGCGGTGGGCGCAGCCATGAAGCAGTCGTGGGCGCTCCTGGACGCCGTGGACGCCGCCGTGGCGCTGTACCCGTCCAGCAGCGCCGCCGCAGAGGACTACCCCGCACTGTTCTCGACGGAGGTCACCAACAGACTCAAGGTCAGTGACGAAGTGAAGAGTAAAGGAAATAACTATTAATTTCATAACGCCTTGAGTTTCTTGAGAGTAACTATACTTATCTGGCCATAAATACTGTTACAATTAAAAAAAACAAAAAATATTACATTTGGATTTGGAATCTGTCATTTTTATGCGATTGTTCATTGTGTTTTCTTATTTTGGCACCAATACATTGTTGTTGTGATTTTAAAATGGAGTGGGGTGACAAAGTGAGCAGAATCGCTGTGATTGCATTACACAAAGTAGGTATGGAGCCAAATGCAATTTTTAAAACTCTCCATACACTTGATATTAGTCAAATGTTTGTGTACCGGGCTATTAATAAGTACAATGATAACTGGCCTCAACCTCTGGTTTTTTATTTGTGTATTAAACTAAAACACTGTAAAAGTAATAAATGTTATTTGCAATTGAAAAATATATTTTTTTCTTTGTTACAATATTTATGGCAAGACTAAGTAAGTATATTGAATAAATATTCAAACTTTTTCACTCACCATTATCAGCCTTAGTGAAACACAAACTTTTATTTTTATTAATATATAAATATAATACACCCAGACCCCAGTAATTAATAAATATTATACGAATACTTCCATCTTGATATCGAATACCACTACTGGCTGATAGACCGCTGTTATGACCACGGGCCAAACAGTTGGTACATGTTTATGACGGATGCATCTCGAACAACATATTGGATGTAACATAATATATTACACGAAAATAAAACTATCTTTATGGATTTAACTCCTGTATAATGAATTAGATTTTAAATTTAGATTTAAATCTAATCCGACGTTTCGAATGTTTTGCAGCAATCGTCTTCACGGTATGACGAGATGCTGTATCTCGTGGTTGGGTATTATCTAACACCTGGGTCCCATTCTTGAAAAATATAAAATCCCATGTCTGTGACCGCACTGTAAGACCTCAAGATACTGTTAGTGCGTTTTGTGTAAATCCTCAACTGTACGCCCGGAAGCTTAGAAACCGTTGGAGGTAGATGACTCATTAACTAACTCACTGACAGACACCTCCATCTTATCTTACCCTGAAGCAGATTGCTGCAAAGCATTCGAAATGTCGGGTTAGATTTAAAATTTAAAATTTAATTCATTATACGCGAGTTAGATCCGTAAAAATAGTTTTATTTGTGTAGTACTCGTAAAAGTCTTAGAAAACACTATGTTACACAAAAGTTTTTTACTGTCATACTTAATAGACTATTTACTTTTTTCCTGTAAGTTTGATGTTTGCACTCAGGCAATGTGTCTGTGGTACAATACGGCACTACACATGCGTCTGAAGGTAATATCAGTGCGTCGCATGCTGCGTACTGTGAGAGATAAAGCTCGCTTGCCCTCCAGCTCCAGTGAAAGCAGGTGAATCAATTTTTCATAGTTAAATAATACGTGTGTCGTCGTAGACATGTATACGTGTAATTACACAGTGTACATTACACGTATACACGTAATGTAGTAGTCATAGACTTCCATCGTTAAATAACAACAACAAATGTTTATTTTTATAGAAAATCTTCCGTAACGCAACGACCGTGTCTAGTTCGTTTTAACGTAAGCACCAGTGCCAGCGATTCAAACAACAGCGACGCTAGTGGAAATTCCGACAATCGTTTAGAAAAACCTGTCGACGGCGATAAAGAGAGGGAGATACTTCAAAAGGACGACAGTCAGGAGAAAACGAACGGAGAAGTTCAAGATGCCGGGTACAAGAGTAAGGACGTCATCGACTGCTGTTTCGTTAAATCTGGTAAGTTAAACATAACTTAGTAAAATGTTGATTAAAAGTATTTTTACTATGCCACATAGTACGTCACTAGATTCGGACGGGACCCCCGAGGTGACGGTGTCGGAGCCCTGCAGCACCACGGACACCAGCTCATCGTACGAGTCGGGCTACACGTCGGAGCATGAGGACGCGTCGGACGTGTTCGAGCTGGGCGCGCTGCGGGACGTGGCGCGTCTGCGACTCATGGGACGGACTGACGTGTCCGCCTACCGGTGAGGGACTGCACGCACACACACACACTATTCATGATTAAAGATATTTATTTATTTCTCAAGAAGAACACACTGTTCACTTATACAGAGATTAAGTAATTATAATTAAGCAATCTTGGTGACGCACGCATTATATTTATTCTGCCGTTAAGTGTATACATGCATATGCATACAAACACACATATACATACGTGCATCTATGCAAGCCTGCATTGACATGCATCCATACACAAATTACAATCTTATTTTAATTAGGTACTTATTTATATGTATCTAAACCTTTTATTTAATTCTACTAAAACATAATAAGAAGAATAATAATGAATTTAACACTTAAGTAACTTATGTATAATATATATAATAATATATAAGGCTATACAATACTTTATCTGTTTTCTAAAATATTATCTCTCGAGTATAATCTGAGCCTATTTTTGAACTGCTAATTCTTAATGACATCAGGTAAATTATTATATAAAATGGCACCCGCACCTTATATTTTTATTACCAAAAGTTTTTGTTCGAGACTACCAGACATGTATTTTGTTGTTGTTTCTTAGGTTATGTTTTATTACTTTTGGTGTTATATTAGAATGTATAATATTAGCAGTAATTTTTTTAATAACAATTACACGTAAACGATACACTGACTTCTTTATCAGAGATTGTGATCGGTGACACTGATGTATACACGTACACTCGTTGACGTCGTTACACGCATCCGTTCATGAGATTCGTGCGTACATAAAACGTTACGCACGCATTGATGGATAATATTTAAGACATATAAATATATTCCTTGGGTAATACTTAAGAAGTCTTAATAATAATATGTCTATGTTTCAAGCGATTATCACTACGAGATGCTGAAAACCCAGGGAGTGCGTCGTTGCATGACCTTCATGAATAAGATGTCTAACAAGCTCCTCAACAAGGTGTACCACACTCTGCAAGACCCTCAAGACCCGGAGGAAGCCTCGGACGTAGAAGACACCAAAGACACGGAAAACAAGACTGATTCTTCTAATTATGTTAAAAACACATATGAATTCCGAAGGTATGTATGTAATGTCAATTAATGCGCATTCACTTTATATTTATTCTATAATCTAATTGTCTAGTCTTTTAATTACAAATTTAGATTTAAATCAAATATATTTAATTGCCTGTGGCTTGACGAGCCATACTGCATCTATTAGCTACTAAGCAGCTGCAGCTATTAAGTTTTCCACTCGATTAAGGTGGTCTACAGGTCGTGAAATGAAGAACCAAGGAAGTAACGCTTTCTTACAGAAGGATAAAACAGATAGAGACTTAAAAAGTGTAAAAAAAGAGGAATCCTAGAGATGATTTAAAACCAATCGCTCTTCATCAGATACGGTTGCTGGAGCGAAGAGAGCCTCGCCATGAACCTGCCGTCCTACCGAAACCACTTCCTACTGCTCACCAGTATCTCCATGGAGGCGGTACACGATTACCTCACCATGCGGCTGGAAGGACGACCCGACCATCCTTCCTGTCTAACCATCAAACAGGTTTGTACATGAAAATGACGCTACACAATTTGAGATCATAAAAAATACCATGAATTAAAAGTAATGCCTATAATTTACCCTTCATTCCATTAAAAAAAAACTAAGAGGTGTCAAGGGACACCCGGATGGAACGAAGTTCCTTTCGATTAATTATTGAAGAAATTGTAATAAAGAAATTGACCTTAAAAGCTTCTCATATTTTTTATAAACATAAAATAAAATAACTAAATTAAAAAGTGAGTAAAAAGTTTATTGATTGCCATCAATAAACCCGCGAGTTATTGTTGCGCCATCTAGCGGTTTCACTATGTTTACATAACAGATGTAGTTATGATTCGCTAAGGTATAAATAGATGGCGTTGTAACAAATTGCAACAAACTCCAATATCAAATAAACAATAAAGAACTACTAAGCAATTTAATAAAATACAAAAAATAATAGTGAAAATAATTCATTAAAACTAAAAATATTTATTATTTGTAATATAGGTAAGTAAAGATTTATATTTCCATGTAGGGAACGATATATTTCTATTTTTTATGGTATGAAATTATTAATATAAGCTAATATGCTAATGAATAATATTTGTATACTATTTTTGTATGATATATAGCGAAATATATACAAAAATATTATTATAAATTATCAGCGGATAATTTATAATAAATGTAAATAAAATGAATAACTAAATTAAAAAGTTTTAATCAATAAACCCATGAGTTATTGTCCCGCCACCTAGCGGTTTTACTTTGTACAGATATGTTTATATAATAGATGTAGTTATATTTCCCTAAGGTATAAATAGATGGCGTTGTTACAAAACATTACGAGTATATTTGATCACAAATTTGTATTATTATTTTCATTTAAACTGTCTTATTAGCAAATTGATTCTAAAAGAACAAACTCCTATATCAAATAAATAATAAAGAACTACTAAGCAATTTACTATAACACAAAAAATAATAATGATAGAAATGAAAATATCTCGCTTGCTTTCTATAAGAGAGAGAGAGAGAGATATAGCAGAACATGTCGTGCCAACTTTTGGTAAGAATTTTTAGCGTCTAGCCTCCTTTCACAACGCGCGACAAGGAACTACGTTCCTAAAATTAGAATTTTTTGAAATTAAGGCCCTACAAAGGCTGTTTATTATCACACTAAAAATATTTATACCCCCTCCCCCAGTTAATTCACGAGCTCAAGGAAGGCCTGGACATAGCGGCGGAGACGCGTGCTTCGTTCGCTCGTAACGTGCTCGCCGCGCTGCGTCGTGCGTGCGTGGCGGATGACGCACGAGAGGAACTCAAGAACGTTCTACATAAATTTGATGCTACCGTTGAGACCGTGCTACAGGTGAAATAAGCGACCACTAAAATAAGGCTCCGTGTGATGTCCACGTTGTGAGCACAGATGGGTCACAAGACCTATTTCCCTGGCATATAGTATTCCCGTTTGTTGGTCTACCAGTATTAATTCGAGAATTTTTGATAAAATTTAGTAAAGGTATCACATCTTCCTATCACGGAAAAAAAATGTTAAGGAAGAGTTCTTTGAAATGTAATTTAAATAAAAGCAAATCTGTAGGATTTCATATATTTAATATATTTTGTAACTTTTACCAGAAAAATATAATATTACATTATGTACATCTTATACCTTACGGTAGTTAATATAATATTATTATATTAATTACAGCAATACCTGTCGTACCTTCGCACGATGTCTGAGACGGAGCCCTTGAGTCGCGCTCGTCTGTCGGCCGAGTGGTCCTTCACGACGCGCTTAGCTGCGCGAGCGCCGCCCGCTGCCGCACTCGCGCCGCCTGCCTTTGCGTATGTATATACAAAAATACAGACACACACACAGACACATACACACAAACACAAACAGACACACACACTCAGACACATAGACAGACACACAAACTCAAACACCTGATCCACGAGCAGAGATGCTACTGTCACGTGACACGTCCCCAACGCGTCCTCATAGCAGAATGACCGATGATGGCATGGCGCGAACCAGGATTCATAGAATATATATATGTCCTGGATAGTTCACAACCCCATTAGTTTGTTCAAAGCCCCTCAAGCGCTTCCCTGATGATATAATTTACTGCTATTCACAGCTTTCCCGCTTTGGCTGTTCTACATTGTATAAATACTCTGTATGTATCATTTGACAGGGATATGGCTTGCAACCAACTGAAACAGGTCCTTAATAGATTTGAGGAGAAATTTCAACAAGTAATGGAGCTGGAAGAAAGTGACCACTCTGAGGTCGATGAGAGGTAATACTATAGTTAATGTCTCCCTGAATAATAATGTTAAGTATTGATTAAGTATTCCGTATTGATTGGAAATGTTCTCGCAAAATGGGGCACACTCCAGTTAAGAACTGAAAGGTTTGGAACTCAAATTTATTAATAAACTTAGTTTGCTAACAGCGCCACACACGTGGACTAATCGTCGTCGTTAACTAAATATCATCTCGTTTCTTCAAAATTCAAAATTCAACTGCTAGCCCCAACAACCGCAGTATCGTAAGGTAGTTTGTATAAAGCCATCTAAGGTTTTTTATTGTGGAGATTGTAGACCGATTTATAAAATGAGGAATTTAAAAATACCCAGCGTCACTTCTACACATCGTAAATGAACCATGTAATGTGAGGTGGTATCTTGTGTGTAGGTACGTGGTGTACGCCCTGTGTCGAGAGGCGCAGTGCATCTACTCGAGCGAGCGCGAGGCGGCGCTGCAGGCGGCCCAGTGGGCGCGTGCGCTCGCCGTCAGACTGGCGCACACACACAGGCAACACTCCGACAGGATCTTCGTGAGTATACACACCCGCAAACACAGACACACAGAGCCACATATGCCAATCGCACAGTAATTGCATAAGAGATCCCTGTGACCGGGGAGCTTCACTAACATATAAATAGCGTAAACCAAGTACACCCAGACTCGGAACAACAATTCTTGGATCACACAAATAACTGTACCGTGAGGGAATCGAAGCCGCAACATTCGGTTCGTTAGTCATGTTTACTAACCAGTACACCAATAAAATTTTGTTCCTAACTACTTTCCAGGAATGTCTTATGGCCATCCGAAACTGTCTCGTCCGGCATACACGTCACATATTGGAGAAGAGCGAACCTCTGGCGATGGAAATGCCCAAGGACGTCAGGGACTCCCTGGGAGCCAGGGTCAGGGAACTTCTACTGCAAGTTTATAAACTCGGATTCGAGGTGAGAACATAAAAGTAACATCAACTTAGTTTTTAAGTAATTAAAATAGACTAATATAATATAGACTATTAGGAAAAGTAGTGTGATAAATAAAGGTGAGTCGAGTCGAACGAACGAGTCAGCCCCATCATCATCTTACATAACTATAGTATGATATGTACGATCGCATGTCCGCACCTCCCGTAACGCACGCGCACTCGCCGCCCGCACACAGCTGCACGTGGAGCTGCACAGGTTCGCGGTGGCGCCCCCCCGGCGGCCCTCCCCCCGCCGGCCCGCCTCCCTGCAGCCCCCCGCCCGCGACCCCCCGCGCCCCGCCCGCCGCCCCGGCACCATGCTGCTCACACAACACACGGTACCCGATGGAGTGTTTGTCGCTTTCTGTGTTGTGTTGATATGCGTTTGCGATTTATATAACTAATGTATATATTGTGATTACTGCTAGGGGTGTCTATTCCTGGAGCTTATTTTTGCAAATTTAAAAAAACTCTGTGGTACCCTTAATCTGATCCCCGGTCTGATGAAAAAAATATTCCCTACTTGTGGTATTGGGTCGTTTTTTTGTTGACAGCTTTTGGTAAAGTAATATTGTTGTTTTTATGGTCTTTCAAGTCGCAGGTGAGTGTTGATACTGTATAAGTTGGCCACGCAGACTGCTTCTACTGCACGGTACATATCTATTAGTAAGTTAAGTTTTAAATTAAAACCCAACAATATAAAACTAGATATTAAGTCTGTAGATGCATCTTCTAAACTATCCAAAAAAAATAACACTTTAATTTACAATAAGTATTTAATAAAAACTAATATATGACTTTGGTATATCCGTGATCTGCATAAACGTACTAAAAAAGCCATTAATTAAATCCGACAATATATTCACAAGATCACAAGTTGCAGATAGCATACTTTTTGATTTATTAAGACGTTTCTCTGCCTGCACTTCGTTGCATAAAATATAATAATATAATAAGAAAATTGCAACATAATGGGATTATACAAAAAACTTTTGATTTCGTCATTTCATCAAGCGTATCAACACATATTGCAGCTAAATTTCTCAAACGATCCTAAATCCACAAACAGTAAATAAATAAATAAATCAATACAAATCAAGAACAAATTAATAACAGAAGCAGTAGTCTGAACGAAAGTGAATGTGCGGAATGATTTGCGTCATATTTCCACTCGGTATATGTACTGAGAGATCAAATTGGGACCCGAAAATAATGAAAAGTGAGGCTGGCTCAAACGGTGCGGCGCGTGTCCTCATGGACCACATAAGCATGTCCGAACTTCGTGTTGCTATCCGCCGGCTCGTTTCTGTCGGCTCAAGCCAAAGCGCTCAACTGGCCAACTCTTGACGGTATTCCACCATATATCGTGAGAGACTGTCGCAAAGCTTTTAAAAGTTATTTGACATATTTGTTTACTATGTTTTTAAAAAGGGCTTCTACCCTGAAAAATGGAAGTGAACGAAAGTAACTCCAGTGCTACCGAAAGAGTGGTTACTGGAATCTCTTCAGCAGTGTATTTACACCTTCCAATTTACGGAAACACAGCATAGTTAAACATGTGGTTGACGTATTAGGCGGCTGGATACACCACCTAGACATATTAGGCCTGATGCATTTTCATATACCTAACCTGAAGTATTCTACTTACCATCATGTAAATCGAATTTACTCAAGAATTCTCCTATGTCGCAAATTTTGCGGATGCTGAATGTTATCTCAATGCATGTTGATTTATTTTCGGATAATTTGTCGAAAATAACGGCATTTGTTCAGAGGATAATTGAAAATTCCTCTTAAGAAATATAAAATGAAGCGCCTATTTTAGTAAGTTTGGTATTAAAATAGGTCCTCAAGACACCTACATTGGACTTCTGCTATATCATTGCATACATCTTATCGTTATCATATTAACGTCGCTTGTTTTGTAAAACTCTAATATCGTTAACAAACAAAGAATCTCGCATAAACAGACCAACCGATCCGTGTATAAAAAAAAATAAACTTAAAATGTTCTGAAATTCTGTTTATAATTTAGTTATATTTTTTCCATGTTTAAGTATACAGTAAATGATTACAAACTGAAAGATCCACTGACTTTACACTTACATGTAGATTGCCCGGATATAATTATACGCGGAATATGTATAAAAATGTTGAAAATAATGCAATTATTAATTGTATATAATTGTGTTATATACTTATTTCATAGCAAAAACGTATTCATAAATAGCAACAAACTTCATGGATTCATTTGTTTCAGATGCATAAAGAATTATACAGATTTGTGAACGAGACGCCACATAGCAAATCATCTCTCAGAGTCGCCGGCGACTCACCGCGGAGGGTGAAACTGTTGAGGTCTGAGAGTATCGGGGAAGAGGTTGAGCCGAGTGCAATGGAAGATACTGCTTTCGGGGTGAGTATATTTCGATTATTTGCATTGATTATTGACTTTATTTATTATGTATTAATAACACTGTTGTTATTTATTCAATAACAGATTTAGTTTCACGATTCCTGGATTTGAAGTTTGTGGTTTAATCGGTAGGCTCAACATGTTATCAATATAATTTTCAAATCAATTCTCCTCCACAGTCCCCCGCGGACATAGAGTCGTTCCTGTCAGGTCGTCCCTCCCCCCGGGCTGCCCCACCTCTGCGCCCCGCCCCGGCTCCCCCTCGCCCCGAGTGCGGCCGCGTGGCGCGGGCAGTCATAGAATTCGCAAAGTGCTGGATGATGTTCGTGATGGAGAGGTGCGACCGGGGTCGGGGCTTGAGGCCCAGGTGAGTTAGACAACATTTTGTTCTTCGCTTTTGGTTAACGTCAAAGTCAAAGTTTTTGAAGTTATACTTCTATTGACGCGATAGGGAAAAATGTTGAGAGTGTATTTATACGATGTGCGCGCACACCGACAAAAAAAGCAACAGTCTGAAGTTAGTTGCTGTATCTTTCATGAGGGGAACAAATGGATGTCGATGAAGTAATCTTTTTTTAATAATTTATCATTTGTAAAAGATAAAATTTCATTAACTGTTTTAATATTTATCTTTCTTTATTAATGACGACAAAGAAGTATAACTACTTACGTAAATATTTACACACTATTTCTTTTTAATAGCCATTAAATTTCAGAGTCTAGTTGACTCTAGTTTTACAGTATTGACACGTATCTACGATCTCTGTGGCATTAATGTAGCTCAATATGTTTGTAGACATATTTTCGACGTTATTTTATATTGCAACTATTTAAACGAGGCGGGTAGCGACACGGTAGCTCAATTGTCAGAGCGACGGGATGGTTTCTCCATAGATAGCAGGTTTAAGAACTGCCCCTGTGGATGTAGTTTTTATTATATATTGTTTTAAAATGTTAATAATTGTGACCAAGTTTTCCAGCTTGCCCTCTTGCCTTTATTGTCATCATAGTTCTTAAATTTATACAAGTAGATTATTCATCTGCCAATGATCCCCAGAACTTATAGCAGTATACAAAATAAAATAAGCTGTCTAGTTTTTCTGCTTGGTGGCTAATCTATATGCTACTACTACTACTACTACTACTAACTTAACATTTAGTTTGATATAACCATCCGAATGTAATTTAAAACCTAAGGAAATACTGATATACCTACAAATATTGGACATTAATTGTAATTCTCAATTAGGACAAGGATTGAAACAATTTATTTTTGTTAAGTCAAAGTCAAAATATCTTTTATATATCAAAATCTAATCTAATCATAGATTTATTCCATGAAAATGAAAATTCCTTTACCGTTTACATCCACTTACACCATAATGCTGTAATTTCCCGATTAGTGTCTCATGTAACATGTTGGACGCAATCAAACGCTTTGGAAAGATCACAAAAAACACCCAAAGCATCACTTGAATCCTCCAATACATCACAAATATACTTTAACAGTTCAACACCAGCGTCGGTTGTTGAGCGACCCCTTAGGAAACCAAACTTCTTACATATTTTTGAATGGGAATAAAATGGGAATTTAGTTGATTAAATATATATATTTTACTGTACTTCATGAGATCGGGGAATACACCGCTATTAATACCTATGTTAATTACTATTGCTTAATAAATAGCAATAATAGTGACCATCGATTTAACTAAGCTAACTGAATGTCCTGAGGTATCAACAGTACTGTTTAATTTTAAGGAATTAAATAATTTAATAACATCCATATGATTGACATATTTGAATTTGAAGTTTACAAGATGTACTATATTTAACAATGCCTCTGCTAACACGAGTAGGGCATTATAAGATTGAAGGAAATGAGTATCTAAGAAATACTTATCAAAAGGTGAAGCAATTTTAGATTCATTTCAGATTACATTTTGAAATAAGTAGTGTCCTTGTACAAATCCATGTTAAAACATGTTAAATAAATAAATAAATAAATAAATAAAATAAATAATATTACCATTTATCTCTGAACAATATTCAGATGTGTGAGATTTTGATATTCCTTACTGAGTTTTGATGATATTCCAAATAGTTTTTATTTTGTTACTACTTGTTTTTATTTGATTACTTAAATAAACAGATTGGGCATTTCACAAACTTTTTAAAAAATTTTTGAATATTTCTTTACGTAATCGGCAAATCTGTCACTAGTGTTAAATGTTCATAGAGTCGTTTTCTGCTTATATGTATAACTATAGTCGCCCAATCACTAAAAAAAGTTGGTTTAACAACTGAAATTGTTTTAAATGTAAAGAATAGACCAAAAAATCTAGAACATGTGGGTATATGTGTTCTTGGACAAGCGGCAGTATCAACTTTAGATTATTGTAAAAACTTTCATAGCGACTTTTGGCTTTTGGTATTACAAATATTTTATTTTTTGCCTCATCTGTACCAAAAAACTCTATTGTATCAACTAACGAGTGGTCCGAAGTAACTTATTTATTACATACTATGTCAATTAAAGATAGTATGTAATAAATAAGTTACTTCGGACCACTCGTTAGTTGATACATCTATCTTTAATTGACATAGAATTATATAGACATGTTGATGTTGAATATTATCTAGACATGTTGCTGATCATGTGATAATCAAGCAAGAAGTTATTTATTGCCATTTGCCATCGCTTTTTAGAACCGCTAACACTAACTTTAATTTCAAATCGAATCGTCTAACAAACACGCATATTGAAGAGCTTAGGTAACCTCTAGAATAATAATGGGAATGTTATTATAGTCAGCCCGCATATTTCAGCCGAGCTAAGTATGTACATTATCTGTAAAATCTTTCCGCAATATGGAAGTTTAGATGTGATTATAAAATATTTACCTTATTGTTTAATCAGGTGGGCGAGTCAAGGATTAGAATTCCTCATGATGGCCTGTGATCCGTGCAATACGAAACATTTGACCGAGGAAGAGTTCGAGGTGAGAATACGAAATAAAATCTTAAAATAATCTTATATGTGCATTCTAAGGTAATGTGGTTCCTTCTAGACCCTGAAGCAGCTAATGGACCGATGCATCTCCCACGTTGTCGGCTCGCGTGGCGACTCCTCGCCCGCCCCGCCGCGACAGAGGCCCCGCATACACGTGCGTAAACACACAACTTCACAAACGTACGCACGCTCCCACAAACACACACACACACCTTTCTAAAAAATAACGTCTAATGCTATCTGTACTCAAAAATAACTTCATCCCCAGAGTCCCCTCCCCCCCTGCCCGGCCGCGTCCTCTGCCGTGGGGTCAGACGCGCCACTGGAACTACACCCCGCCGAGGACAATGGTCATTATGATATATTACTGTTTTTATAACCGAGCTGAGCCACGAGCCAGATAGTAGTTCAGTAGTAGTATTAACAGACAACAAGGTACAATTTTGATAATTTTAAATAAGCAGTCTGCTCTGTTAGCAATATTGTGATTGTCATTTTGATATAATACATAATACCAAAGTTCTTACAGAATTATACCTAGTGAACAAAATTATGCCATAAAAACAATAATTCTATTACAAAATAAGTTTTAATAGGCTTTATAAAATATGTTGGATCGCATCCACATGACATGCCATGGTTGTAAATTTCAAAGTACCTTTTTCCAAACCGAAAGCATTTTTTTTTATCTTAAATAGATCCCTTATTCATAAAGATATTGCACTTATAGAAAGTCAGACTGTAGTCTCACGGTTATGGGTAGATGATTAAAAAACACCGACACGAAACTTCATAAAAACAACACGACATGATCAAAAGAAAAAATTACCAAGTTTGGCGGCTAATAAAATAAAAAAAAAAAACAAAAACGCCAATAACATTTTTCAGTTCACAACAAGCGCATCTTGGAATCGATCCAGCAAATAGACGAGGCGCGAGACGAGAAGCTCCGCAATGCGAAGTCCGTGGGAAGAGTGCTGGAGTCCACCGTCAGGAGCTACGAGCCCAAGCTGAGGCAGCTCACCTTCAAGTGGCAAAGAGGACTGAAGATTGGAGCCGGAACGTTTGGGAAGGTGGGATTAATGTACTTCTGCCAAAAATGTCTAAAAAATTTAATTAAAATTTTTTGAACCCCCAATACAAAGAGACCTCTAAAAGGAATAAAAATAATATTATTATGAATTAATTGAAGTCGTGGCGTCGGCGTACGTCGTTGGACGTACTCCGACCGATGGTGTCTGTTTTACGAAGTTAATCATTGAGGACTTAGACTATACGATTCGATATCGTAATTTCTTTCTTTGCCTTCGTAACTTACTTGCATTTTTATTTGTTCTTTTATTAAACGGTCCTTCGACGCAACGACTTCAATAAGTACATAATAATATTGATTTTTCTGCTTTTTAAAGTTATGTTACTGGTGTCTTAATTGTACTAAATGAACCTACAGACACACACATTTGCAGTTGTTAAAGTAGTTCTATTAAGCTATCCTACACTAACGGCCCGCTATGAAGGTTTTGACATATTAGAATAGTGATGTGAAATGTCGATTTATTATCGAAAGAAAAACAAAAATCTATAAGTTTGTTGCAAGTAGTACTAAATTGAAAAGATTTATTTTATTTATTTATTTGTTATTTAAGTGCCCGTTGGTAAGTTAACCTGATTGAAAAGGTATGATAAAACAAAAATATAAATGTTTACTTAATATATTTGAACGAACTGAATAGTGGAATGGAAAGGAATATACGTGCTTTATATGCACTTAAGAAACATAAGAATAAAAATAAAAAACCCCAAGAAGGTGCCACTAAAGAAGGTAGTAGTTGTGCTGGCCAGCGATCCTATGGGTAAGAGTTTTCATTTAAAAAAAATCTATTTAGAGAACCAAATGCCGAGTTGTGCGGTAAATAAGTACACCAATATCTTATAAAAACAAAAGTTCGCGACACCCTAACATATATTGTTTAGAAATTAATTTAATAAATAAACTGTGGGTCCTGTGATTATATTCGATAAAATTTATGTATTTCTGCTCATCACTATCGTCGATAAAGAACCGAAATTCCTTTCTTCAAAGTTATTATAATTATAATACGGAACTTCATGGGCAGACCAACGTCGAAACTTCCATCATAGCGTGCCGCTACAGTTATATTATAAAGAGGAAAGATTTGTTGGTTTGAATTTGAATTGAATGGGCTCCAAAACTACTGGACCAGTTTCAAAAAATCTTTTAGCATTAGAATCCTACATTTTCCTTCTTATGAATAGGTTATATTTAATACGAGAAAAAAAGGATCCGCGTGAAAATTTCGACATTGTAATAAATTATAAAAGTCTTAAGTAACATCATGATTCAAGACTTTTTCATATAGAGTTATTTTTTTAGAGTTAAAATGATTTACAATCACTAATGACACTATGAGGATTTATATTATCACTAGCTGTTACCCGTGACTATTTATGACTACGATCATAAGCTATATAAATAAATGGTTTACAGTCTACGTGGACGCAGTCACGGGCAACAGCTATCCCTAATAAAGTACTTTGCCTAAGTAAATAAGTGTAAAAACCTTTTGGCCTACATAACAAGGCTTTTTTTTCCTATATAGCGCAGGCGCTGGGAACAGCTAATTATTGCATAAGAACCTTTCACCAACAAAACGTCAATAAAATAGAAAATAATATTTCTTTGAGTTCCTGAGTAGCTAAGAAGATGCTGTCTGGGGGCAGGTTTACACGGTGGTGAATACGGAGAGCGGTCAGGTGCTGGCGATGAAGGAGCTGAGCGTGGGCGCCGGCGACAGGCGCGCTCTGCAACGGGCAGCCAACGAGCTCAGAGTGCTGGAGGGCGTCAGGCATCCACACCTCGTGCGGTACTACGGCTGCGAGCTGCACCGGGTGAGGACCGACGTTATCACGACAGTGCTTTGTGGAAGTTATTATCATATTACACGTCTCCCGTACGGGGCGGCGGGAATGCGGAGGACGCGATCTATCCCTTGAACATGATCGTAAACCAGAATTCTACCCGGGTCCCGGCTCGGCACCCCTGGTTGGTTTTTGACACGATTGCGACTAGATTAATTTCTTACGATATCCATCGCGTTCAGGAAGAGATGCTGATCTTCATGGAGCTGTGCGTGGAGGGCTCCCTGGAGGCGCTGGTGGTGACGTCAGGTGCGCTAGCCGAACAAACCACGCGGCGATACACCAAGCAGCTCGTCAGCGCCGTCAGCGAACTACACTCACGATCCATCGTTCATAGAGACATCAAAAGTGAGGACCCCAGCATACTACTGTACATTGTCTCTATAGACACCCACACTACTATAAATTGCCACTATACCTACAAAAACTACTTTACATTGCCACTATACCCACCCACACTACTGCATATTGCTACTATACCCACCCACACTACTGCACATTGCTACTATACCCACCCACACTACTGCACATTGCTACTATACCCACCCACACTACTTTACATTGCCACTATACCCACCCACACTACTGCACATTGCTACTATACCCACCCACACTACTGCACATTGATACTATACCCACCCACACTACTGTACATTGTCTCTATAGACACCCACACTACTATAAATTGCCACTATACCTACAAAAACTACTTTACATTGCCACTATACCCACCCACACTACTGTACATTGCCACTATACCCACCCACACTACTGCACATTGCTACTATACCCACCCACACTACTTTACATTGCCACTATACCCACCCACACTACTGCACATTGCTACTATACCCACCCACACTACTGCACATTGCTACTATACCCACCCACACTACTGTACATTGCCACTATACCCACCCACACTACTGTACATTGCCACTATACCCACCCACACTACTGTACATTGCCACTATACCCACCCACACTACTGCACATTGCCACTATACCCACCCACACTACTGCAAATTGCCACTATACCCACCCACACTACTGCACATTGCCACTATACCCACCCACACTACTGTACATTGCCACTATTCCCACCCACACCACTACATTGCTACAGTACATTGCCACTATACAGTACAGTACATGAAGACCAAATGTTGTTGGGATAGATGTAGAGAGGTGTCCTGCAAGAGGTGACCAATTAATTACAATTAACCCTGTATACTTGTGAATGATCTATATCTGAAGTCTTTGATAAGACCAACAAACATTACCAGTATGGTGTGCGTATTGCTGCCCTTGATCTTATTGCCTCTTCCCTGAATCAGAGTCCAAACGAATGATATGAATAGTTCTACCTAAAGAAGAGGATTCTACAAGGATCTGTTCTTGGCCCCCTTTTTATTTTGAGATGTTTTTAAAGAAATTGGTATTCGTATGGTCGATTATCGATACATATTTATTAACAGTAATTACTCGTCAAAATTTTAATACTTATAAATAAAATAGTGACAGACAAATGATAAATACAAGAAATAAAAATAAACTCGTATCGCCTAAATTTCTTCTTTAAAAAGTCAACAAATCTTTCATGGACTTAAATATTAGCATATATGATCAACGTCAACAAGATATCTCAGATCTTCCTTTTCTTAGTTTTAAAAGTAAAATACTATACTGACCTTTTTAGTGTAAAAATTTACCATTCACTTATTCCTACTTCAATAAAGATATCTAAAAATTTTACATTGCCACTGGCACACAACTCTACACCTTACAAACAACATTACATTACATCAACTCACACTGTACATTACATTAAACTTAAAATGTTAATGGATTAGTCACTGTTTGAAGTAATAACGTATACGTCGATATCATAAATAATAGAATCTCGTTTTACTCTTTCAGGCGGCAACATATTCCTGTCGAGTGATGGCGACCTGAAGCTGGGAGACTTCGGGTGCGCCGTCAAGATACGAGCCAACACCACCGCACCAGGAGAACTGCAGGGGTTCGTGGGGACACAGGGTGAGACACGGGGACAGACGAGAATAGGGATAGCCTTAAATAAGTCTTAAAAATATATTATGCACGTCATTATTCGTTCTGGAAAAGCTAAAATACCTACTTAGAAATAAACCGAACAAGAAATAAAAAAATTACGAAAACGACGTTTATCTACCGAAATTAAAATTGATAACGTCCGTAAGCAAGTATTTTCAGAGCCAGTGTGTAACAGTAGTGTCTTGTCTCAGCGTACATGGCGCCGGAGGTGTTCATGAAGTCGTCTGGTCACGGGCGGGCGGCCGACGTGTGGTCTCTGGGCTGCGTCGTCACGGAGATGGCGTCCGGAAAGGTACGCGGGGAAACACACTTCCAATATAAAGACAACGCAGTTACGAAGCTAAATTGATCATATCACATTTGGTCCGCAGCGTCCCTTCTCGGAGTACGACAGCAACTACCAGATAATGTTCGTGGTGGGTATGGGCGGGAGACCCCACGTGCCGGAGTCCCTGTCGGAGGAGGGTCGTCAGTTTTGTATGAGTTGCCTGACCCACGACCCCGACGAGCGCCCC
This sequence comes from Napeogenes inachia, assembly GCA_959347355.1. Lineage (NCBI taxonomy): Eukaryota > Metazoa > Arthropoda > Insecta > Lepidoptera > Nymphalidae > Napeogenes > Napeogenes inachia. The sequence continues at coordinate 22,633,303 of OY365800.1, read as the reverse complement.
AGGGCGGAGGCTCTCGGCCTCTACCACTTCCTGATGGTACGAGCTGCCGACCTCACCGACGCTACTTCAGCGCGTTCATTCAGAACTCAACTTAAGTGATCCGTCGTATTCTATTCTAAAAACATTTTTATTTTCAGGTAAAATCAGATGAAGACTGTAAGGGTGACCCGGCGTGAGAATCTAATTACGTAATTGATGTAACGTACGGATGGACGAGTTATGTATTTACATGTGTGTGTATATAACTCGTGAGCTGCAATCGAGTCCCATTATGCGTAAATATTATTATTACTATATCATTGAAAAAAATATTTACTTCAATAAGTTGAAGATTCATTTGTTTGCAAATTATAAAAATGTTATTATGTACTTACATCTTACTAGTTCATCAATGATATAAAAAAACTTATTAATAAAAGATCTACCAAATCGTTATTTCCGTTAAATTGGCGAATGAAGAATGAAATATAAATATTTTTTAAAATCTACTCTAAATATTTTTTCAAGTCAATGATGGAAGGATCTATTGTAGACTAAGTCAAGCCTAGACCCTGGTCCCGGCAGGTACTGAGGATCCTATAAGAGGGGATCAACTTCAATGTTTCTCATATGAATTGTCAATGTATGCTTATACATTTCAGAACTTGTATGTCATTCTATATTTACAAATGAAGAGAAATATATGTTTTTTACCCAAATTCTATAACATGACTTCGATATCGATTTTCATGTTATTTTCTAGGCTTGCAGAAATTAAGGTCTTGTAAAATATTTTTAAAACACCATATAGAAATATAAGAGAAATAAATTATATATTTGTATAAAGTAATTCAATCTATTTAGAACCCTGTGTGTAGGCAGCTAGAGTTATTAATTCAGTGGCAACTTCGTACCTTGTTAAAATGTATCTGTAAAAAATTAAAAAGAGACGAGATAGAGAACACGATACTTGATATACTCTTATTTACAAGAGGATTTTTAATACAATTAATAGTCAAATTGTAACTGTAGTTAAATAAAATAACAATAAGTTTGCAAATTATTTTTATAAAAAAAATAGTATTTTCGTACAATAATGATAAAAAAAATATATCGGGTATAAAAAAAGATTGAAGACATTAAATGTCAAAATTTGTAAAATAAATAAAATGTAGATAATAAGGGTTTCTATTAAAAGTATCCATATTTTATTTTATGTACTATGAATAAAGTGATTTTAAATGTAAAACTGTTTATTGATATTAAAAATTGTTTAATTACAACTACTTTCAAGACACTATGTAATCCTTGTGTCTTGGAGATTATCGGAAACATAACTTACACGAAGTACCAACCAACCAACCAACCAACCGCCAGACTCGGAACCGTTCTTTGTTTGGTTTTGTAACATTTATTTGTAACATAATTTTAAATTGTAAATCGGTTGCAGCCGGGGTGCAATTTAATAAAACGCATGTTAATACGGACAGTTTATAGAGCAACATTGAATTGACACAGATCTTACACGCTATTGATGTTTACATCCAGTCTAAAAGACCTACACACGAGACCAACGCCTACTCTAACACAGTTCACTAGCAGTAGGTAACATGTGATAATAACAAACGAAATATTAGGTAACAATCTGACTTCTATCTTTAAACCTGGAGGTTCTTAGGATATGTATCGTTGATATAGATATCAATTTAAAATGACCGTTATCTAATATCTTATGACCGTTTTTATTATATTTATCCATCTACAGTTTGCAAATTTAAATATCTAAAGATAAGTTTTAGTTTTGTAATTTCCAACTCAATGATACATATAAAGTTACTCTCATCTCTTATACGAGTATATATGATTTTGTAAACGACCATTATTTTAAACAAGGTTTAAGTGGAATAAACTTTAAAGCGATTCAACACCTATAATATATTGCTATAAACGTGTTAATATTATTTTTTCTACACAAACACACGAACACTTTCTTTGACACTACCATTTCTAAATAAATAAAATAGAATCCATTGTGACTTCTAATTACAAGTAAAACTACTGCAGCAAAGGACACCCATATTAAATACTACAACAGACTTATAAGTAGGTACATTCAACAGAGCTTACTAAAGATAATATGACAATAGATGATAACGATGTTACTGATGTTATAGACTAGAAATCTTTGGCAAATAAACATAACGCGTTAGCTTGGCTTTCTAATTACTAACAACAATGTTTTTAAAACAATACAACGTACATAGTGTGTATATTCTTAAATGCTAATAAATTGCAATACATGATATGTTTTCAGTTATATATTTCTAAGACATCTAACATTTTACTATCAATACATAAATACTTCATGTATCGTGGCTTAAAAAGTTATATAAAAGCAATAATACATTTTGATATATTTCTTTTTTGTATATTTGTAATACTTTTTGACTATATATAATTTATAGTTAAGAGAGAAGTTCGAATATATAATATAATTATGCATATAAGAGTTTTGTAGATAAAAGGTAAACATGCAAATATATAATATAGTTATTAAATAAAATCAATACATATCTAGTGTCTAAGTAGGTATACTAAGGTACATTTTGATATGTGCCGATTCCTTACAACTAGCTAGAGATAATTGATATGTTTGCGACATTCTTGGTCATGTCCGACATGATGTCTTGATATGTGTACGTTACCTTACATTAATATAATATATAACATTAGGAATAGTATCTAATGGTAAAACAGAAAAGAGCGCGAGTAAGTAGTTACAAGAACCCAATCTTATAAGATATGTAAAACGTAATAGGTTCATATTGATTTTAAATAACGCTTTTTAAATTGTTTAAATTAGAAAAAACAAATATAGGTAAAGGTTAGCATGTTTGACTCATAAGATATTTACTTATCCTTAGTAATAAAACTATTTACCTAATAATAATAACAATAATAATCAAGAATTAATACTTGTGCTTCGAGCAGATATGTACCTTATGTAGCTATAAGTACATGCCAGCATAATGCGTTTATAAATCGTAAACAAGATTTTTAGGAAACAGTTACATTATTAAAATGCTAAATTTTAACCTTGTACGAGCAAAAACCTAAAACTAGAATATTGTTAATTTTATAAATCAATTCATAAAGTTAGTAAACAACATTAATTGAGGGATTGTTTATTATACAATTATTGAAATCAGTTTCTAAAAAATCAATTGGTATTTAAGCATACATCCCCAGTATCTCATGTAACATAAGAGCCTGTTCCTTTTCGTAGCAGTACCTACCTTACTCTGATATATTCGATAAATGATGCATAGGTATGTAGATTATCTTTTTACAGGTACATTCGCCATCCCATAGATATAACTCATCCCATAGATATACATCATCTCATAGATATACCTCATCCCATAGATATATCTCATCCCATAAGTATATCTCATCCCATAGGTATACCTCATCCCATAAGTATACCTCATTCCATAGGTATACCTTATCCCATAGGTATACCTCATCTCATAGTTATACCTCATCCCATAGGTATACCTCATCCCATAGGTATACCTCATCCCATACGTATACCTCATCCCATACCTATACCTCATCCCATACGTATACCTCATCCCATACGTATACCTCATCCCATACGTATACCTCATCCCATAGGTATACCTCATCCCATAGGTATACCTCATCCCATAGGTATACCTCATCCTATACGTATACCTCATCCCATAGGTATACCTCATCCTATACGTATACCTCATCCCATAGGTATACCTCATCCCATAGGTATACCTCATCCCATAGGTATACCTCATCCCATAGGTATACCTCATCCCATAGGTATACCTCATCCCATAGGTATACCTCATCCCATAGGTATACCTCATCCCATAGGTATACCTCATCCCATAGGTATACCTCATCCCATAGGTATACCTCATCCCATAGGTGTGCCTCATTTTGAGAAATAACTTAAATGTGCATATTCTTAAAACTAATTTAAATTGTAAGCAACGCAGCGTTCTTTGTTTGCTAATTCGCGAGTGCGTGCTGAGGATAGATCCGTCGGTGTAATCACTAATTTCCAATTAAGACTATTTTAAACTATTTAAGGAGACATAAGACTTCAGTCACGGCAATCAATTATTTTAGTAAATATAATGTCTAGAAATAAATAGCAAGTTCATTCTAATATAATTTGTTACTCTATTTTTATACATACAATATATAATATATTCTATATATAATGTAACCTTGTGGGATCGTAAAAAATATTACAAGGTTAAGATTTTGTAATAACGTGACCTCTTAACTAAATAGATATAACAGTTTTTCATAAACATTACCTAAGTACTACTAAATTCTAGTCTAATAAATATTAATTGTGTGTGATATGTCTTCGTTCCTTAATTGTACTAGTAGTTTTGACAAGAATAGTATAGTTTCAAATTTGTCAACGACATTAAAGATATCGATACTAAGTGCAACCGTTAGATATTTTAAATACTTTTCCTAATTTTAAATTAATATATAACAAGAATAAACATCATATGACTTTAAAATTCAAGTTTTTTTTAACATTCATAAAATATACGTTTTTACTAAAAACTAGAAGGGCTGAACTGGGGGAAAGAAGTCCCAACATCAAAATACTGCGATCAAAATCACCCCTCAACCTTCTTGTTCTGGAACATGAGTTTCATGGAGTCAAGAGCTTCTTCAAGCGCCTGTCGGAAGGCTTCAGTGTTGGTGACGCTGGAGGAGACGAAGGATGAGACGCAGAATATTACACAATCGCGCTTAGGGTTGTAGCTGCAGCCGTAGCCATCAGGCACCACCGCTCCGTAGCCCATGAACGTGCCTTCAGTGGTCGTGGCGACCTGCAAGGGTCAGCGTTTTTATTAATTAATATAGTTATATAAAAGATAGTAGCGTTGTAACTTTTCATATAGTTCCATTTAGGGCCACCAGTGGTAAATACGTCAACAGGCATATTCAACATATAGAGTGAGATTATAAAAATATATATATATATATATATATATGACTTTGGGATTAAAATATATATATTATTTGAGATGACTACCATACAGCGGTCTTTTTTCACATATCTTTAAATCGCACTTACCTAAATAAACTATCTTATTCAGCTACATTTGCGTCTCCATGAACCCACCTGACTAGTAGACAGCCTGAACTCTATCATCCTGGTGTATGTCTGATCAGTGAAGAGATCTGGCAAGGAGCCGAGCGCCTCCCTCGCTGCCTCGCGAAGTCCCAGAAGGTGGTTGTCGATACCACGGCCCTGGATGTTAGCCTCCATTATTGACGTCTGCTTGCGAGCTGCTTCCTCGAATAGTTCTAGCTTTTTTTGTTCCTGTAGAAAGTTGTCTATTAAACTCATATCAGGCTCTACAGTGTGGAATATGAAAGCATACATCATTTTTAAATTAGAACTATGGGTTTTGATGCTTAAGACTATTAATGATATGAAATATTCTCATTGCTATAAAGTGTAAATAACAGTGTGTCAGCATCTAACGACTAATAAAATACGACTCACTCCATACAAGTTAAAGGAGACCTTCCTCCCTCCCTCCTCGTCGTGAGGTGCATCAGCAGCCGTCATGGCCGAGGCCCAGGCCTGCGCTGCCGCATGCGCACTGCGGATGTTGTCGACGCGACCATTGTGGAAGCGACGTAGAGACGCCGACTCGTACGTGGACACCAAGTAGCCGTACATCCTACAAGAGATAAGTCTCCGAGTGTTCGCAGACACATAATCGAGGTCTGAATGTACGTTTTCGGTTTTATATCAATGATTTATTGCTAAAATGGTATACCGGCTATAATGATGTTAACAAAGCCGTTTCTCACTACGCTATGATATAGGAGAGTACTCACGTAAATCCTTTTCATAGTAACCTTGACTCAAGAAGAATTTGAACCTTATGGTCCCGGTAATATGTATCCGGTGTTTTTGTAATCTTACTTGTAATAGGTGTACTGCAAGGCGAGTTGAATGTAGACGTCGGGGCTGGTGCGACACGTCTTCATGAACTCCCGCCCATAGCCCCGGTACGTATACACCTTCATATCCAGATCGGATATGGCGCTACATAATAAATGTTATAGTATTACTACGTAATTATCGTTATAGTTTACATTGATAAAATAAATTGCAGCTAACTATCTGATTACAGAATCCAAAGGACAAACATCCATTCTAAACTTCGCAGTAACTATTGCAATCCCCCATATTAGTCATTCAGCTCCCTCCCGACGTGTTAAAGGTGTTACCGATGGATCGACATGGATCCAATAAGCCTAAGTCTACCCACTGAGAGATCTAAACACCTTATCATCATTTGGGCGTACTAACCGGTCTAGCTCCCTTCCGGCCCGCTCGATGGTCTTCAACGTGTCCCCAGCAAGGTTCCACCGCAGGGCTGCTGGTGCGGGAAGCAGCGCCGGTGGCGGGGCGGGGCGCGGAGCGACATCAGCACGAGCCAACGCGCGCTCCGCCAGACGCACCACCGCCACGCCCTCCGCCGGACTGTGCTCGTAGCACATGCCCACGGTCCCGTCCGAGGATATTATCAACTGTCGGGCGGAAAGATTATTTTGCTCTATATCTTATTAGTCACCTGTTATACTACAAAATATTTGCCTAAAATAGAGATGAGGTACCTGCACAGTCTTGTCAAACCACCGGTTTGCGGAATGGTGTGCGGTACCCGCGCCGTGCATGGCTCTCAATAGTGCGTTGGTGTCCGGGTCGACCCCCGGCCGGTCCCCACCCGCCTCGTCCAGGCACAGCACGCACAGCGCACGCGAAATCAAATCAAAGTTGATGCGGTTTGTTTCGTCTGTACAATGATACCAATTTGAGTGGCTTGGCCGTCAACGTATTTAAAAACATTCGAAATGATTGCTTAAAGTTTAAACAAATATTTATTTATTTTAAAAAAAATTTTTCACTATACTGAAAATTAAATGTTATAAAAATAAATATATATCTTATTAAACCTTTAATTAGCTGTTCCCTAGCCTTTGCCCACTGATCCCTGTTCATAGACGTAAGAAGTCCTATTTTGGGCGCAGGAGGAGCACCTGCCGCGTCGACCATGGCATGCAGCAGCTGTGCCTGAATTTCGCCAGGATTAAGTCGCCCGCGGTCAGAAGCCTTCACCGGAATCGGGTAGAACTGAATAATAGAAAATAAAATATTACAAAGTTGTTGATGTATTTGAAATAAAAAAAATATTTTGAGTTTTAACGGGCAATATAGTTGTTTATTGGTTAAACGTTGTATTGTTGGTGTGAATGGTATAATGCAACCATGAAAAAAAAATCTAATCAATTAGTTTGATATTTTCAAAAGAACTCAAGATATTACTAATAGGTAGGTAGGTACCTACGTTCTTTGTTTTATTTATAACTGATGTATATTTTTCGTGTCTTCATTATATCAAGATTTTGTTTTGGAAATGAAATATTATAAAAATTATAAATAGTGACGTATTTTCGTAATCAATAATAATTAAAAAAACAAAATAATAATTAAATAATTAAATAGATCGATAGTCCGTGCGTGATAGCTTCTACATACATAGTTTCTGCAAGCGACGATAATTAACTCTTCACACTCATAGGGATCGCTGGGCCTGGAAGGTAACTCGAGTCTATCCTTGCCCACTTCTGGGATACGGCAAACTCCTAGTAGTCGATAGAATTGCTCCATACATAGAGGTTGACCCTTTTCCCGGCTTGTAGCTTTTTCTTGTGGCAGTTCACCCCTAAAGAATAACGTGTGACATACATTATTATTTTCGTAAAAAATCGGCACAATGATTATTTAATATATTTTTTTAATTAGTTGATCACCTCTTGCAGGCAGCTTCTCTGCATCAATCCCAACAACATTTGTTCTAAGACTTCTTAAAAATCTTGATGAACAACACAAAAAGCACGAAACAAAAAAAAAATTGCTTCCTCTTTTACTTATTACTCTGTATTTTGTAAGAAGTATTGAAAAGGTGAACCGCCCGGGCGTCATACCTACGCTCAGAGTTAATGTCAGTTCAGAGGCAACAAATATTTTTTGTATGGGAAAACTTAAATTTTAAAAACTATTCTTTTTACGAAGTCGTAGAACAAATGTTGTTGGGATTGATGTAGAGAAGCTGCCTGCAAGAGGAGATCAACTATTTAAAAATCACCCTGTATAAATTGTGTAAAAAAGATGCTTGTTACACCTCACATATGGTTGAATCGACTGAGATACAAACCTACCAATTAAACCTAAATAAATAGTTCGATCGATTTATGTTACGTTTACTGGTTTATTGACATAAAAAGTGTGAAACAATTTACCTATCCAACATTTCTTTATAGTCCAGAAGGTCGTCAATATAAAGTGCAGCCAGGTCAGCTACTTCATCTATCTTTGCGAACTGCTTCCGCGGGAACACCATGCCGGGATTTGAGTTGATTGGCACGGGTAAACGGATCTTTAGGTACATGTCGTCCAACCACCAGTCAGTTACCTACTTAGATGGAATTATATTTTTTAAATGTTTGTTGGTTGTTAATGTAACCAACATTTGTATAAATTTAAATATAACAATATATGGGTTCAACGATATGCTTAGTCCATATATATTTATTTATTTAAGGATTGCCAACGGCAGGTACCCTTTACATTTATAATTATAATATTTACAGTACAAAACCAATTTTAGTGTCTTGCCAATTATAGGCAAACACAGCTTACGTCTACTTACCATTACGTCTTTATACCATACCGTATTTACGTCTATATAACATTTTGATAGATAAGCTGGTGGTTTTAAAATGGTTCTTAAATGAAATTCATGTTATGAAGTTACGGCTAATGTTTATTATTTTTATTACAAAATCAAAAATAACGGTATGGTACAGAAGGACTTAAAAAAAAAATTGATATCCTTTTTCTTGGCGTTTTTTTTGGAGCCAGGGTACTTGTAGCGAAGTTATCGTTAATTTCACGTTCGTACCAACCGCTTTTCCGGAAATAGTAGAGAGGATCAACGAGCGGCACTCCTTCAACATCCGTGGTTGCTTCAATGTAATTTTTAGTCGGAAATTCTGTACTCTTGATAAAATCTGCATTTTTCAGATAGTTTCTTATGGAATCAATTCGATCTCTTAAAAATTTTGGTTTCGTATTTGGAGGTAAATATACGGGTCTCTTTATAATATGACTTACTTTACTATTCCCTGCTGACAAAGACTCTCTTAAATAATTATGTTTTTGTGGCAAAAAAAGAGAGTTACTACGATGATGAGTCTGCAATTCTTTCCTATAGAAATCATTATTACCTATTAAAAGTGGTTTTGGACGAAAATGTGTATTCTTTAAGTCATAAATTTGGTCAAACATTGGACTAATTATATATTGTTCTGGTTTAAATGTCAGTGGTTTTTCTATTTGATTTTTTGAATATGATATTATTTGCTTTCTAAAATAATTATTGTTCGGAGTAGCACGCCGTTGAAAAAAATCTTTTGTATCTATAGCAACAATCTCTCGACCTTTATTTGGCACATATATTCGTCGCATTATTTTTCTCTGTTTATTCGATGGAAGTTTTTTTACAGGGTAAAAAATTGGGTTTTCGAAAGGATATATTATATTTTTTTTATTCACATTGGCTAGTTTCTTATTTAAAACTTTCGATTTTGCTCGATGTCCATTACTTCGATTGGTAGCAACAGACTTTTTGTGAACCTTTAATTGTGTGTCAAGAATTGATTTCGTTGGAATTGAAGATTCAATTGGAAAATTGGAGATTCTTGTATATAAAGAACTATATTTCGGTATATTTGTTTGTTTATCCCCTTCATTTAAGTTGATTTTATTCGCCATACTTTGGGTAATATCTAGATTTCTGTCTGTTTGTTGGTATGTATTGTACTTGATTGTCTTGCTTTTTTTAAAACGTCTCAACGTGGTGTGCAGTTTATAGTTATTTTTTAGATATACTTTTTGGAATGTCAATGTCTTGATTTTAAAGTTATTGTTGATTTGGATCTTTAAGTTGAGTGAAGCTCTAGAGCCATTTCCTTTATCAAAATCACTTATATTCTTTAATATATTTGAATGTAATGCTGTCTTGTTTGTTACTGGAATCGTTGATTTATTTACATTTGCTTTAATATTTATTGGCTGTAAAACTATTTTATTTCTTTTATTTGACAAAAATATTTTTTTGTTCAATTCCTGTTTTTGTAATTTACGTATATCTGAAGCTGAAGTACTTGCATTACTGTCTTTTGAAAAAAATGATTTATCAGTTTGATCTAAAACTCCATTTGTTATATAAAGATGTTCTTTTTCATTATATTTTTTGTAGAAGTTTTTGGTTACATTGGTAGTATTTTCATAACGAAATATAAATGTAGAACGAGTTATGCGTCCACTATCTTCAAAAACCGGCCTTATAGTTGTATTCATTTTAAATGTAGCAAATTGAGGTATAATTTTAGTTATCGGAGACATTGTGGTATAATATATCTGTCCCATCATCTTAGATTGCCGATCAAATGATGAAGTTTCTTTAAAGTGGCTTTCCATTGCTGTCTGCTGTGAGGATGGGAAATATTTTGAAGTATAACTATTTAAATGAGAAACAAAACTTGAAATTGTGCCATTCTCATGTGACATCTCCAATGTAGTATATTTTATATTATTGTTAACGTCCAATGTCTTTAACGAAGTGTCTGTATTGATAGCTGATTTAATAAACTCATTTTTTTTGTCTTTCTTTCTATTACTGGACAGAATTTGAGGGTTATTAATATCAAGTGGTTTGATTATAGTAACATCCCAATTCTTTTTATATTTCTCTGAAGATTTTTTTTTTGTCATATTCTCGTCGATAATAATTTCACTACGTATATTTTTTTCAGATGTAGACTTCAGCACAGTTGAATGATTAAAGTTAATGTCTTCTACATCTGAAGCATATTTTCTTTGAACAGAAAAAGTGACAAGATCGTAAGTTTTATTTTTATCACTGGTTAAATTCTGGAAAACATTATTATTAATTTGATTTTTGTTCTTATTTTTAGTCTCCGAGAAATCATTACCTGATATATTATTATAACTTAAGTCCGTCTCAGAAGATTGCGTTACTCTAAATTTTAAAAAAGGATATTCGCTGTTGGATAAATTTTCGTTAAGATGTAACCTCCTATATGTACTAAAGGGTTTCCCAGAATAAGATTTAGTTGTAGATTGTAACAGAGAAGAATCTTCTGTATGTAGAAATGTTTTCTTATCTTGAAATTGTTGTTTCCCTTTTCGGATATTTTGCATTTTTTGTTTAGTAACCTCATTTTCTGTGATCCTACCAATACTATTGCTCATTACTTTTAATAAAGTAGATGTGTTTCCATTCCATGCATGCCATTTAAGTTCTATATTTGGTATATAAGTGTCATTATATACAGTAACAGATGTTTTATGGTTTTTATTTACATTAGCTGATAAATCTTTAGGCATATGAATGATTTTCATGTTTGAAGAGTCAGATCTATACTGTGAATAATTATCTAAATGAGGATAAGTTTTATTTGTATCTGTATTACTTGATATTGGTATCGTAGATTGAATATTTTGAATTTGGTGTTGTTTTTCTGTAGTATAGATTTTTGTGATCCTCCTTTCGTTTGTATTATAAAGTGTGTTATACTTTTGAACTACACTTTCACTTTTATTTTTCTGCTTCTTTTCCGATTTCGTATAAATTTTCGGTGTGATTAAAATTGGTTGGCTTTTTAATTCATTATTCAAGTATGTCTCTAGTATAAACTTAGTGTTATTTTGCATTGCATAAGCTGGTGAAGTTATATATACTTTAGGATTCTCAGATTTCATAGTTTTCTCTTTTACATAGGATTCGCTAACGTTTAATCCATTTTTTATCATGTAATTTTGATATTTTTTTTGTAATGAATGTGAAGAACTTGTCTTTTTCATAGTTTTGTTTACATTTTTTACAACCTGATAAGTTTCAGTTGATATGATTGATTTGTAATCTGTAATTCTTTGTGTACTGTCTTTTATTGGCGGTGAAATGGTTTGTACAAAAAGCATTGATAAATCTTTAATGTTCAAATAAGGTTTCTCTAATGTTTCATTTTCTTTATATGGTTTTAAATTTGTATATTTTTGTATACCAGCAGTTATTGAATTAACTGCTTTTATAGTAAAAACGTTTTGATCAGCATCAGAGTTCAAGAAATCACTTGTATATGAGAGTGTATGATTCATTAATGGCAATTCGTTATGTAATTTATGCAACGTCGTAGTTTCATTATATGTTTTAATTGAAATGTCCATTAGTCTTTTTTCAGATTTAACATTTATATTTTTTATGGTTATTCCAGAGTTATTTGATGCATAGAAATTAGTATTGTTATACCTTGAAGTTAACATTTTCAAATTGTTAATTTCTGTTTGTTTCGTAAAATTGTTGGTCAACTCTGTTTCAGCGAAAACTATATTTGTTTGTGGATTCATCGAAGACGTATTGTATATATTTTCTTCCAAATCAGTTTTTGTACTATGAGTTGTAAACTTTTTAAATAATGTTGTTACGTAAGGATCGTTTTTGGTAAGATTTTGATAGTCTTTTATGAGCGATGATAAATAAGTCATATTTTTTACAGATTGCGACACTTTCTTTTTTTCAGTAACATTATCTTTCTTCGAACCATATTGATATTGTTCCTTTAATTGCAGACCATCATATATGTTATTTAGAAAAACTTCAGGTTGAATATTTTTTTCATCAGTCACCTTTTGATTTCGAAATATATTTTCTTTTGTAGCATCAAAGTTTGTCAACTCATTTGTATTTTCTATACCTAATATTATAATGTTATTATCAAGACTTTGAGTCATTTCAGTGTTATGAGATAATGTAGGTACTAGCGTAGATTTTTTACTTCTTCCCTCCTGTTTTGTAGCTGTCTCACGTTTTACCTCTTGGTTTATTTCCTTGTATGAAATATTTTTTATTGTGATAGGTGTACTCAATTTCGAAGTGCTAAATTTTAAGTATTGTGTAGAACGCTTAGCAATTTGCGTCATATGTAACAAAGGTGGCATAATCGGATCGAATAATTTTGTTTTCTTAATAATAGGTGCATATGTAACTTCATTTATGGTAAACAATTCATTATTATCCGTGAATGGATTAGAAGAAAGATTTATTTTAAGTAATGTTAGAGGTTTTGGAATAGTGTTTTCGGGTACTGTCATTTTGTTATTGGTAATGAGTTTGATAACGACTCTTGGCGTAGTTATTGGAACTGTATTAGTTATATTGCTTTTATTTTTATGATCGCTTTTATTTAGGTAAAACGTTAATTTGTTTCGATCCATACCTTTGTTTTCATAGTTATCATATTTTCTTATTTGTTTATTTTGTGACACTTTTCTAAAAAAAATATCTGTTGTTTGTATTGGAAGTTTAGTTTTATAAATATTTGTTACATCTTTTAGATAGTCATATTTCACCGAAATGTCTTTAGAGAAGGGCTTACCGGTATTTTTTTGTTTAAAATAATTGTATGCCTTCAAACGGTCTTCACTCTCTTGTGGAACAGGGTCTAAAAACTTGTTATTTTTATTTTTAGTATCACCTGTTGATAATTTTTCCAACATTATCTCTTTCATCAAAGAGAAAGTTTCATTTTCTTTGTGCTTGGAATTTTCTTCTTCGTTCAAAACTGAAAAATTATGTTTCGTGTTTATTTTAGTAGTTGATTGAGGTCCCATCTTTGTTATAAGTAAAGATGGTAAAAGGCGTTGGGTACTCAACATATCGTTTTGATTTATGAAATCCTTACTATATGTTCCGGCTACTGTTATTTCTTTTATATTTGCAGTTGGTTCAAAGTTCTGAGAACCTATATCATTTCCAGTATTTTTGGAATTTTTGTTCTCAGGCAACTTCAAACCGTCCAATTTAAATTTTTTGATTCCCCCATTTATCTTCTCTTTAAACATTGGAGATCGTTGTATTTTTTTTTCATTGTACTTACTGAAATATTTGACGTCGCTCCAGTTTGATATGTAAGTCTCAAAGTTTTGTCGCTTTTTGTATTTATTTCTGATATATTTATTTACACGCCCTGTAGGTATTGAATAATGTAATGGATATTTTTCAAGTGTAACGTTGTTATCGCTATCAGTATGTGTTGTTGTAACGTTGTTATTTATATTTCTTCCCAACAAACTTCTTAAATCCGGTACTAAATTCATTAGTGTACTTTTGTGCGTACCCTCATTGGTCAAATCAGCATCTAATTTATTTGGTGATTGTGGACTCCAAACATAATTACTTAAACTATTTGAATGAATATCAATATCTTTTGTGAATGCAGCATTCTCTAAGCTTGATTTGTTATTATTTGAAAGATAAGTAAAAAAATCGAATTTCATTTTAAAGTTTTTTACTATGTTATCTTTTCTATTGGGTGTTTCGACTTTTAATGTGGTGTTTGAGGTAAGGTATGCTTCACTTACTGAATCGGTAATAAAATTATCATAGTCATTAATCGAAATGCTCTTGTAAAAAGGTAGCTTATGCAAATATTTTTGTTTAATATTTTGTTTTTCCTCTAAGACTGCATTAAGTTTTAAAATTTTCAGCTGTGGGAGTGTTACCTGTCCATATATAGTATTGTTTTCAAGCATTTTAAGAGGAGACAAGTGAGTTTCTAAGTTTTTAACTGCCTGATAGGGTAAACTTTCATATTTTTTTACATTCGTTGGATTTGAGACGTTAACGGAGGTTGATGTTTTATTGTAATTTGGTGTACTTCGTTGTTTTCCTTGATTAATAATAAAATATAAAGGAGATCTTCGCTGGTAACTCTTATTTTGTTCAGATATTTTGTGTTCATCTACTTTTTTTATATAAGCGACATTTTTATTTGAATACGCAGACGTATCGGGCTTGTTTTCTATTTTGCTTGAAATGTCTACAATCCTCTTATTTGTATTACTGACATATTTTTTGTTATTTTGATGTAGGTTTTCCAAAATAGATTGCAAATTATGTCGTTTTTCTTGTAAGTATTTCGTCTCATTTAAACGGTAGGACTGCGTATGCATTTGAAAATCAAAAAATGTAGACTTGTTTTGTAATAATATATTGGTTTTTGTTGCTTCTGTAGAAAATTTCACATAATCATGATGCAAACTTGAGAAAAACAAATTTATATTATTGTCACTAGATCTTAAAAAACTCCTAGGACTGTTTGTGGTTACTTTAGGGTTTTGAAAAACATTTATTGGTGAGGTATGGTTCTGAGGTGAAATTACTTGGTTTTTTTTCGAACTGAATATTTTTGATTTTTTTGAAGTATTTTGTAATATTTTAAAAAATTTTTGGTTATTATAGGCGTCAGTTGTGAAGGCAAAGGAAGAGTTATTTTTATCTTTTGCTTTTGACTCTTCCGTGCAATTATTCAATGACTTTGTCGATGGAGCATTTACGTTAAGTTGTGGGAAAAATATTTTTAATACGCTTGTTTCTGCTATATATTGTGGTGTGATAGTCATGCTTTTCGTAATTTGTGGTTGTTTGTAAAAATTTATAATCTTTAGAGGATTCCTTAAAGTTTTTGTTACTCTGTTGCTAGACTGTTCAGACCATTTAGAATCAAATACAAGGCTAATGGGCGATGTAAGTTCGGTTTTCGCATCTTGTAAGACAATTGGTTGTTTTTTAACTAATTCACTATAGATAATTAAATTCCTGTCTTCCATACTAATTGTATTTCTATAAATTTGGGTGGGCTCATCATTTTTAAGTACTTGTCCTAATGTTACCCCTGAGACAAGTGTAGTAATTCTATTTGATGACGCCTCGTTTGTGATCGTATAGCTATTATTGATGCCTGAAAACCTGCTACTTTTATTAGACAAAATATATTCATGAGATGGTTTTGTCATTATATTTGTCGGATCAATGAGCTCCGCTCTATGTGATGTTTTTATACTAGTATTAATTGATTGATATTCTGGTGGAGTAAAGGCTAATGTGCTGTTACTTTTATTTACTGTCTCATATCCATAATGAATAATCGGATTAGTTACTAATAATATTTTACTTGATCTGATAAGGCGTTGGTTATTGTTCTTTTTATTATATTGTTTTATAAGAATTTTGATTTTTGATACAATATCTTTGTAAGTTTCCAATTCATTGACATCAGTTTTATTCTGAGCAATTTTTTCAGCATATTCATGTGCCTCAAAAATACGCTTTCTACATTCTGTTATTAATGTATTATTTTCACAACACGGGTTAGGAAAATCTTTAGCATTCTGATTAGCGTTAGTATCTATATATATTTTAATTGTACCTTTTCTTCTTAAAAACCTAAAGGTTTTAATTGAGTTCCGTTTTAAACTTTGTAAAATGAACAAATATATAGAATACAAATCACACTTTTTTGCTATAACGGCTTTAAAATTCTTTTTATTATCTGCCAAGTTAACTGCATTGATAATATCAATATCTATCGGGGTGTCTTTTAAAAGGGTTTCATTAATTTCTTTCTCAGTTACTTCTTTTTGCTTTAATTTGTCTACGGTTTTGTTTGAAAAAGGATATAATGTTATAATTATAATAACTCTGATCTCATTGTTGTTTCCTATCAATAATTTGTTTGCAAATAAATTATGTTTTTCTATTTTATATATTCTATTATCTTGTTTTTTAATAAGACTTGCAAATATAGTTCTCCTCATGACTGCTTTCATATTTTCGTCTATGTTATTATTTTCATATTTTGTTACAGCATCGTTTACTTCCTGGTTGATGTCATCTATGTCATCTGCTAATTTATGCCTTCGGAATTTATTTACCAATTCATGTCTCAAATGAATGCAAGTACTATTGTATATTTGTTTATAAAGGTCTAAGTCATTTTCCTGGTCTGTCTCCTCGTCCAAATTGAATGTATTTGCTTCGTTAATAAATATCTTGTGATCCTTGTGTAATGTTTTATGCATACATGCACACACACTTTGTAACAATTTTAAAGTCACGTCAAATAAATGTGTATCACTACTAACTGCATCGAACGATTGCAATATCTTCGTAAAATCAGTTTTTTGAAACTCCACTAAACCATTGCTTTGAGAAATTGCATTCAGAAGATAAAGCCATAAATACAAATTTTTTTCTTTGGAGATCATTTTAGATATAAGTAGAAACAAATTTGAGGCACCATGTTTGTTTCGTAGGTTAACTACGTAAATGGGGAAACAATGCTTTTTGGATTTGTTTGTTATGAGTTATGAATTAGCAAAGCGAAATCGTTCGCAGCTGATAAGGAGTCACATAGTTAGTCACACAGTTACACTTTAGATTTTTAGAAATTTTACTCCAATTTATTGGCTAACTAACTCGTTCGATTTTTATAGTTTTATTTAACCATGGTGAAATTGCAAATATTGTAATTATCCTATAGTCTGTCTCTATTGTAATTATGCTACTAAAGACTTAATGGACTATGAAATATAAGTAAATATGCTTGCCCAGTTAATCATTTCTTTTCGCCTTTCCAAAAGCACAATTTGCATCTTTGGTCCCAAGTCCTCTGCAAACTTTCTTACAAGTTCTTGAGTTTTCTCCAACTGTTGCTGGGTTACAATCACCGATGCGAAATCCAAGTATGAATCCAAGGTGGCTTGGAGTTCCGGTACAGGAAGTTTTGCCACCTGGACATACTGCAAGAAAATAACAGTTGTGTTGTCAGGAAGATGAAATTTTGAAATATGTCATTCATGCATGTTTATATTGAATCAACTCTAAAAACATTTTAGTTGACGGACTCAAATTAGGTAATGTGTGTATATCTAATATTGTATATCTCATAATGTATATCTCATAATATACGAAGATCCAAATGTTGTTACCTGATAATCTTCGTCGTCGGTGCCGTACACCTGAGTGCTGAGCCATTTCTTTGGCAGAGACAATAGCGACTCCCCCCATGCTTAAAGTAAAACAAAACATAATTAGTTACTACGACATATTTATAGCACTGTTTTTATTTCATTACACATTTAGACGTATTTATTTTCTTGAATAATTATTCCATATTACTTTAATTATGAACTATATCAATACGGCACTGTTTCAACTATTTATTCATCTTCTATTATAAACATCAACGTGCGGGTACGGATTAGGAAAGTGTTAGCTCAATATCCTGTCACCAAATTGCTGCCAGCGCCGGGATTAGTGGGATAAGAGGTCGATCTGTTTACCAACTCGTTGACTTATTCAAATACAGTTGTGATTGTATAACGGACCAGTTTAACAATATTAACACAATAGCCTGCTATAAAACATAATAGTACAACATTAGATTTTTAAAGTGAAACTTTTATTACATCGTCTCAAACTTTTTCGTCTGTGTGTTGCATGTCGCGTGACGATCGGCCGATTTCTTATAAGTAGAATGAAATACTTCTTTATTATAATAATATTTTTTTTTACACATTATATATTACCAACATATTTTTTATATGTATATAACAATTATAAAAACAGTATAATTTTATAAATATAAATTTCTTACTTATGAAAACTTCGACTATTGTCGAAAGGAATAGGTTCTTTTTTACACAGAATACACGTTTTTGGCATTTTATTGACTCAAAAAATATACTTTAAATTAAACAGTATATAATTTTGTATAATTTGTAATCCAATTTTATCTTAGGTTGAAATATTAGATTAGCATTTCAATAAAAATGACAATTGGTCAGTCAATTTACGATTACGAATTAGGTACGCGCGAGACGACGACGACGAAGCACGATACGAGGACGATGAAGCACGATATGACGCCGACGAAGTACGATACGACGCCGACGAAGCACGATACGAGGACGATGAAGCACGATACGACGCCGACGAAGTACGATACGACGCCGACGAAGCACGATACGACGCCGACCAAGCACGATACGAGGACGATGAAGCACGATACGACGACGATGAAGCACGATACGACGCCGACCAAGCACGATACGACGCCGACCAAGCACGATACGACGCCGACGAAGCACGATACGAGGACGATGAAGCACGATACGACGCCGACGAAGTACGATACGACGCCGACGAAGCACGATACGACGCCGACCAAGCACGATACGACGCCGAACAAGCACGATACGACGCCGACGAAGCACGATACGAGGACGATGAAGCACGATACGACGCCGACGAAGTACGATACGACGCCGACGAAGCACGATACGACGCCGACGAAGCACGAAATTTCGTAAATAATAGAGACGGATAGGGTTTTTCGATCTACCTATCTCTTTTAAGTTCGATGGCCACATTTTAGGCTGGCTTCCCCACTCTATGTATAATATCTCTATGTTGTCGCTTCGGTCTTAATACAAAATAACCTATAAATAACATTTGTATGTTTTGTGTAAATACAGTTAGTGTGTATAACGATATATAGAAAAGGCTATTATTGAATTGTATAGAAGAAGCAAGTTGTGACAATTATTATTATCTGTTTCATTTATAACCGTCTACGATTCATCGGATTCATACAGTAAGTATAAATAACGTGATTTAAAAGCGCTATCAAAGATAACTATTTAATAGTATAAAATAATAAATAATTGAATGCCTTAGCATTTATGTTAAATTCCCCAATATGTAGCTTTAATTTACTTGTTATCAATTGACCAGTTTGTTTTTAAGAGATTAGGGATGGGACACAGTCTATTAAATTTATTTTTATAGATTATTTATTTCATTTTAAGTTGTCATTAGTTTTTACTGACTGTTTCTTTGTGCTTTCACTGCTTTTTCACGCTGTTCTCTTTTTCTTTTCAGAAATTCAAATTTCATTCAACATGGCTCCCAATAAAAAAAGTGTTGTTTGGAACTATTACGAAAAAAATGACGACAAAACTGCCAGATGCAAGCTATGTCAAAAAAATGTTAAAACGGCTGGCAATACCTCCAATGCAATGGCACATATTAAAAATATTCATAAAGCTGTCTACTTGGAAGTTTTCCAAAATACTAAAAATACTGCTGCTGCTACAAAAGATTCATATTCAGATTTGTCAAACCCTATCCCTAGTACTTCAAAACAAGATCATGCCACGATATCGAAACATACCGTAAACGAATATCAACTGTCGCCTTCAATTTCAATGTTGTCGTCCTCGCCAATGGATACTAACGAGATAAGTACTAACGATTCTCAAACTGATCACGAGATTGATTATGATAGGCAATTACCTTTTAAACGCCAGAGGTCAATTAAAAGTAGCTTTGGAGAAATTTACGCGTATACCTCTACTGGTGACAAAACTAAAAGAATTAATAATGCAATAATGTTCATGATCAGTAAAGACAATCAACCTTTTTCATTAGTCGAAAATGAAGGTTTCAAGCATCTTTTGAAAGTTACAGCACCTCATTACAAGATTCCTAGCAGAACCACTGTGACACGCTGGTTAGACGAGAAGTATGATATATTAGCAACAGTCATGAAAAATAAATTATGCAATGTAGAAAATCTTACCTTAACAAGTGACATTTGGTCAGACCTACAAATGAGAAGTTACCTAGGAATAACTGCTCATTTTGGCATCCAAATAGAATTTCACTCTGTAACTTTAGGAGTGTACCACTTAGATGAAAGACATACTTCCGAATATATTGCACAAATGCTCACTAAAACATGTAAAGAGTGGGGATTCAATACTGATAAAGTCACGGCAGTGATAACCGATAATGCAGCAAACATGGTAAAGGCTGTTGAAATTGCATTTGGGAAAAGAAAGCATATCCCATGCTTTGCGCATACACTAAATTTAGTCGCTCAACATATTTTGGGAATTCCAGAATTACAGCTAATATTAACGAAAGTAAAAAATGTTGTTACTTTTTTTAAACAAAGTTGTGTGGCAAGTGACGAGTTGCGTAAATCAGTTAAAGCTGAAACAAAACTGATTCAGGACGTCCCTACACGTTGGAATAGCACGTACTTTATGATCATATGTTTTCTTGATTTAAAAAATGCTGTAAGCGAAATTTTGATTCGTCATAAAACAGCACCGCCGATGTTAACGGGTATGGAGTTGACAATGTTAATATCGCTTCTTAACATATTACGCCCACTGGAAGCAGCGACTAAGGAAATATCTGGCGATAAATATTGCTCTAGCAGCAAGGTCATTCCTTTAGTGCACTGCATGGTATCAAAACTGAAAAATGTTATTATTGAAGAACCTTTAATCAAGGAGGTACATAAACGCGCTCTTGCCGAGATTAACAAACGAATGGGCGCCATCGAACAGGTATCAGCATTAGCTATTGCCACAATATTGGACCCAAGATTCAAAAAACTTCATTTTGAAGATCCGTTGGCCTGCGGAAATGTCGTTAGTAAAATTAAAGATATGATGAAAAAAAATCAGCAGGATGAATTATGTACTGCAACGGAATCGGACTCGGACAATTCCGATAAAATTAGCCTGTCGGATTATAGCCTCTGGAGTGATCACCATAAACTAGTCCAGCGGAATTGGAAAACGAATAAAACAGACGAAACTCTATCAGATGAGTTGTCGCTTTATTTGAGGGCTCCAGTTAGTAGATTGAATGAAAATCCATTAGAAGTGTGGGCAGATTACAAAATACAGTTCCCAAAATTATATAATATAGCATTTAAATATTTAACTATGGTGGCTAGCTCTGTTCCCTCTGAAAGACTTTTTTCAAAAGCCGCACAGGTCCTATCTCAACAGAGAAGCAGACTGCAAGCCAAAAGAGTGAACAAAATTTTGTTTTTGCAAGGTCTAGAGAAAAAATATTGGGATTTATAAATAAAGTTAAGTAAAAAAGTATGTAGTTGAGTATAGAGTTTTATTTTTAATAAATAAAGTTGATTCGTTTCTTAATCCTAGCAGTTTTTACTTATATTAACCTGAAACCTATCTAATATTGTAAGAATAGTTAAATAAAAACAAATTACTTACGACATATCGAAAATATCGATATAGTTGGACAATATATCGCAAAGTATCGATAGAACACTACGATATATTATATCGAAAAAAATATCGATATTTTTTTTGTATGAACATCTCTAGTAGGGATAAAGTGAAAGGCGCTCGTATCGATGCGGTTTTTACTAGATACATTGAAAAAATCGAATGTAAGTCACTGTTCACGTATTTTAGTTACCATAAAATATTGGTTACATTTATAAACTGTGAAATTCATGACGAAGATGGAATTGATAATAGAATGATTGAAAATAATTGAAAAACGGATCAAAATGACTCAACGATTATAAAATATTGTTTTCAGTGTTTTAATATGTGTATATCATCTAAATAATTGTTAAGTATTATGTATGTCGTACTCTAAGACACAGAGTTCAATAAAAATATTAGTTGGAGACCTAGTCTACTTTTATCATTTCCCATTATCATTGCCATTTTCTAAGTATAAAATTAAGATTGATGAAGCAATTTTTATACCCTTAATGGAATATTATTCTGAAAATTTTTAGTTAAATGTCTATAATGTGAAAAAAAGTTTCACTTTTACGGTGGTTTCATAAAACCACACAAGTTTTTTTGGTATTAAATGTAAGATTTATTGGGCGACTGGTTTAGGCAACTTGTCAATATATTAGGGCGTATTATTTATAGAAGATCTTTTTCGGTTCTCTGCAATAATATTACAATGGCTCTTAGTAGGTATTACACGATCATCCCGTTAAATAAAATATCTTTGAAGTGTCTTCGCTATTATAAAAGGATTTCAATGTATACGAAAACCTAAGTGAATTTAAGATAGGATCAAAATAAAAAGCTTTTATAATGTATATTTTTTCAATGCGACGAAATAAACCGATACGGGCAGGGATTCGAACCCGCGACCTCTGGGAAACCGCCCCGTCGCTCTACCAATTGAGTTACCGCATCGCTCCTATATCCATAACCAAGGTATTTAAGTTTAGTTATTAATAATTTCGGTATCGATAGCCTAAGATATCAGTAGTCCGGACAGAAAGCTGCCGGACAGAGGGCGGACAGTGAGCGATGGCCCCATCTTCCCCGGGGATGAAACTTTACGTAGTTTTTAAATACGCCATCTATTTATATTTTATATACTCGTATAAATGTGTGTATTTAATGTAAGTAAAGTGCTTGCTATGTAGTTGTTGTTAGTTACTATTTTTAACACGCTTTTATTAGATTGGGTTGTATGTATGTATGTATGAATGTAACGGAATCTTCGAGCTTAATTTTCACCAGGTTCCAGTGATCCGATTAAATTGAAACTTTGCACACGTATCAAGGACTGATGACAATGCAATAATTTGATAAAACTTTCCCATTATCCTTAAAAAAATAAAAATAAAAAATAGTTAAAAAAACTAAAAAAACACGCTTTTATTGCTAACCGAACTAAAAACTAGAAAATAATTTTTAATGACAAAGAGTATAAAATTACATTAGTAGAAGATCGAACAATTAATCATAGTGAATCGCCATAATATAAAATTATAACAAAATTTAAGTTATTAACAGAATAATTCAATTCTGTGTAAAAAGCGTGGTGTGCTCGATATTTAAGGTATTACAATCATTCTATTAGCAACTATCTATGAGAGGATAGTTATGAATCACAGTAAAATGCACCCCACGATTTTTACTCAGAATTGAATTATTCTGTTCTCAGATAATTTGATAAAATTGGAAACACACAACTCTTTGTAGATTTATTTCTAGATTCAATTCAGACTGAATATTACATCCCATCTACACTTAAGAGTCTAGACTCTTTTACTTCTTTACTTTTACATCTTGTTTCTATATTGAATTTCTTTTCTCTGTGGAAACCGAACACCTTTGCATTGCAAACAACTAATTTAGATGGAAGAGAGAATTTCAATATCAGATGTTAAAACAACAAGAATTAATGAAATTAAACTTTTTTACAAAAATAAAAAATAATTTTAATCTTCTTCCTGAATGAATCATGGTTTGTTTGTCAAATTTGAAGACATGTCAAAGTTGAAATGACAGAAATAAAATCACAGCAGTTGAATCTATTACAACTTAAATATTAATAATAAAACTGCTAATTAAAGTATTTATAACATTTAATTATAATCATTCATATATGAACTTCTCTTAACCATGCCCATAAAAATAATATAATGGAATGAAATGGTGTTCGGTTGTAACTTATATAATTTCATAAAAATATATTAAATACTATTAACCTCAAATTAACTAGACTCGGTCCCCAATATATATAATATGCTGAGTGTTTCAACATTAATTTAAGTATTGAAGTTAATTCATTTGATGACCTTAGACGCAAAGTTAAAGAAATCTCTAGAATTCTAGAAATTAGTATTTCTGAGAAAAGGTTTTATTTGGTTTGGAGAAATCTCTCAATAAAATGTGTGTAATATAAAATGAATTGTGTTGCAAATAATATAAACTATGAGTAATAAAATGAATGATCAACAGATTAATAAAATCTGTTATTTGTATGACGAAGGATGTCACAATGACTTGAGGTATCAAGTATTACAGTTTTATTTTATAAAAAAAATATATTTATAACGTCTACAGTTATTTAAATTTCCATTCGCCCCAGACGTGCGACTGCCCCCCTCCACCCCCCTCGTGTCCCCTCACAGGTGTGCTTTCCCACGGGACTCACCTTACTTTTTATTTTACTTGACACTTACAATATCACATTCTGAAATATAATCTGAATGGTGTAAGACGAGATACAATGTACATAAAAGATATAATAATAATTAAGAACAACAACAACTTGAAATGTGTCTGTGTTAACAAAAACTGTACGTTGTGATAAATAAAAAACAAATTAGTAATTAATTACATTTTAGTAAATATAATGCATTACAATACATCATATTTCATCACTTATGTCTGCACGCATTAAGTACTTATATTAAGTGCTGATTTAACATACTAACATTAAATACTTGAGTACATTAAATACTTATTAGCGTGAATCATAATCTACATGCATTAAATTTATGCATTGATCCAACATTTGCTTTCTTTAATTAGAGCAGATTAGCGGAGCTTTTAAAACGTAAAAGCTTCCAGTGACGTCTGACGCGCGTCCAGCGTCGGTCATCGAGCTTAAAGTAATGTAATTACACAACCCTAGCGCCCTTTAAAACTTCAAACAGAAGCGATCAGATTTGACGTAGCGTTTTATTACAAACGAAATATTATCTTCCTTATTTTTAATATTTTAATAAATTATTTAAA
Organism: Napeogenes inachia; assembly: GCA_959347355.1. Lineage (NCBI taxonomy): Eukaryota > Metazoa > Arthropoda > Insecta > Lepidoptera > Nymphalidae > Napeogenes > Napeogenes inachia. Next base: position 22,607,904 of record OY365800.1, on the reverse strand, counting down.
CTTTAAGATGCATCATGGTAACAACTACTACCACTAGAATTTATAAACTTGCATGAAATAAACAATAGGTTTTACTAGCTTTATATATTTAGTAGCTTGTTTAGAGGTATATTAAAAAAACATTTAAATGTGTATACAATCTCAGGTAATTTACAATACTCACCGAAATAGTAGTAAAGTGTTAACGAATAACCTGTGTAAGAAATTAGATTTAAGATAACCTGGATGTCATGTCGAAATTATGAGATTATAAATTCAAAATACCAAGAAACTAAACGAACATAATTCGCATATGTCGCAATGTACGTACGAGTACTTCAGTTGAGTTTTTTTATTAACGACACTGTTTTTGGGTAAATTTTAATTTAAGTCATTAGTTAAAAAATATCACTATTTATTTTGTGTTGTAAATAAATACTGTTCTATTAAAAGTCGCTAATCTTGGTCATCCGGTCCCGCTTTCCTATATAATGTGATCGCACCAGAGAGCTGGTGTAGTCATGACAACACAGGTGCGCAGATCGATCGCCCGGTGTGCCACACTCACACATACTCATTCACACTAAAATTAAAATTGGGCTCGTCTGTATAACACGTATGTTACACATGTGTGTGTGTTATTGAAAATTTAGATAAAAATCAGAAATCTAAATAGAAAACCTGTTTTATAAATAGGTTTAGTATAATTCATTTAAAATTTAAATTATTCATTCCAATAATATATCAATACTTTTAATTATCACGAAGACTGTCTAAATTTATTCTTTTAACGATTTTTTCTAACTTTAGTTTCTTTCACTTTATTAGACTATAAATACATATCTTAAACTCAAACATACCAACCAGCATTATCATACAAATATATAACAAGAGTAAATGAGAGTTTATTTAGAAGTAGATTCATTTAGTCGTCGCTTGATACAGGATACTTTGAAGTAAGTAAGGGTGTCTGTGTGTCAGCGCACTAACGAGCTTCAGAGCTCCTGTGACTTGTTTTTTTTTAAGTCAACTATGTACTATAAGGTAGGATTTCAACTTTGTCCATTTTATTTTCTCGAAAAAGAATTTTATCTGCATAAATATCACTATTCTCAGTAAGTATTTTTAATGTATACTTAAAAAGAATAAAAAAAATATAATTCAGAAGGAACAAACCATTTTTTGTACCAACAACAAAGTTTCTTCACTTTGTAAACCTAAAAACACGTCTATCAAATAACATAACAGTCAATAGATAAAACGTCGTCTACTACTTGACGTCGTAGCGTTTCGTAGTGCTACGACATAGACATATAGAACTATATTGAGGAGACGGGTTACAATTTATTGAACTTTTGTTTAGCGAAGTTACAAAAATTGAAGCTAAATATACTATATATAGTCAGATAACTTATAAATGTCTCTTTCTAATTTTAACCCCCGACTAAAAAGAGGGGTGTTATAAGTTTGACCTGCCGATCTGTGTATCTGTGTATCTGTCTGCGGCAAATTTCCAGCCAAACGCGTGGACGGATTTGAATACGGTTTTTTTAATCGAAAGCTATGCTCGTCGAGATGTTTTTTATCCATGTTTGATTGAAATAGAAATAGTCGTCTTCTAGATATTGACGTATCATTCGTGCGGGGAGAGGTTCTTATGCAATAATTAGCTATTTGTGGCCAAACGCGTGGACGCATTTGAATGCGGTTCTATTTAATCGAAAGGTATGCTTGTCGAAATACTTTATATCTATGTTTGATTGAAATAAAAATCGGCGTCTTCAAGATATTGACGTTTTATATATACTATCAACGTACGTAGAACGGTCCCCCAACGCAACGAATTCAATATGTACATAATAATATTATTTTAATTATTTTTAGAGGTCTTTTTGTATCGGGGGTTTTTTTAATTTAATTTTGTTTAGTAGTATTTTATACCACTTGACCGACTCAAGTCGTATTTATATATATTATATTTATTTTACGAGACGAGTTAGTGACTTACTCTACGTATATATAATATATAATATATAATATATAATATATTATAATAAATCTCAGGTTGCTTTATTGGGTGGTCGTAACTGAATGAACTACCTTCCATACGACTTGGCACAACGATCCTTGAGATAGGCCAGTCTGTTAAAAATCTTGGTCTTATTGTAGACAAATCTTTATCTTGTGCCCCTCAAATAGCTGAGATTAGCCGAAAAGTTTTTGCATCTATCGGTGGCCTTAGACGCTGGCAAAATTTTCTTCCAATTAAAACTAAAATTTCTTTAGCACATTCTCTCTTCCTACCACTCTTAGACTATGCTGACTCTGCTTATCCTGATCTTGCTGAGGAACAACTAAACAAGCTTGAGCGCCTCCAAAACTTGTGTATTAGGTTTATCTTTGGACTTCGAAAATTTGATCATGTTTCCGAATTTAGGGCTCGTTTAAAGTGGCTTCCTATAAGATTTAGAAGGTACCTACATATGCTCACTCTTCTTTACTCTATTGTTTATGATTATAAAACTCATACTCCCTCTTACTTAAAGCAACGTTTTTCCTATCTCGGCTCTCACAATGAACGGCAAAACCTGAGGTCTAGCAAGGACAACCGTTTGCATAATCCTTCTAGGCTCACAGGTTATTTTGGTAATTTATTTACCTGTAAATCGGTGGTATTGTGGAAGGATCTCCCCGCTGAAATCCGACATTCTGAATCAATTTTAATTTTTAAAAGTCGCTTGTATAGTCATTACCTATCAATTGCTAATATTTAATCTAGTGTATATAACATATTTATTTATGTGCTATGTATGTATATGTATGTATATATATGTATGTATGTATAAATATATTATATGTATTTATGTGAATGTTACGTATTCATGTATTGTCTCTATCTACATAATACTAATTGTATTATTGTAATTATTTAGCTTATTTCATTTTTTTTAATGCTTTATCCCGTGTTCTCAGTTTCTACTCCTTTCCCCAAAAGGTTGTCTGTAAGATATTGCTTTAGCAATAAGACCGCCTTTGCACCCTTTTGTTGTTTATTTTGTTTTTATTTCACCTATTTTTGTTCATTTTTGTATTTTGTGTGCAATAAAGCTTTTATCTATCTAGCTATCTATATATATATATACAGCAGTCAAAGTTCTAATTAGCTTCTTCATAATTTGTAATCACTTTTCATAGTGACAATATTCGTTTATCATTTATTATTTCAAGTGGAGGCACGGATCTTTGCCAGAGGCTGAATTTTTATGGGAGTTTAAATATTTTATGACTTGTTTCGTGTTGCTTGTTAAAATTTCATGGGTTCCCGACATCCCTTGTTAGTGTTGCTTTGACCCCTAGCCCGGACCTTTACACCTTCGTCACTCTTTTACCACAAAAGAGGGTCAACTTAAAAATATACACTTATTTTTGAATCCTAATAGCTCATATAAACAAATTAATTATCATAACTATTAATTATTAAAAACATTTAGTTAAACTTTTTATTATTGTTATACAAAGAACAAATAGATCTTTGTTGTTTTTGTTCCCTTTATAACGAATTGCTGACATAGAGGGTGTTCTGAATACTACACTTGACAATTATCACGAGGCAAGTCGAGAGGGATCGATCACACTCGAAAGGTTCCGTTGAAACAGACGAGTGTAGGGTCAGTATTTGCTTTACTTCAATTACCGAAAGGGTAAAGTGTGTTTAGTCTTCAATCGTTACATTTAATGATTAACGAATTCCGGAAAAAATCTATTACAGGGAAAATAATGTAATATCACCAACAAGAGTTGTGATTGGTTGTCTATCACACAACAATAAATTTACATGACATTTGACACCAATTAAATCAGCCTATAAGACAGCAGATGTAGAAACTTTCAAAGAAAGTGTATTTGATATGTTGTTTTTAAGATTTTTATTTTAAACTGGCTAGTCTATAAAAAACATGATTTTTTTTAACTAATTTATTAATTTCAAATTTTGTATAATATTGACAAATGAGTCACAGTCATAATTGAATTCGGTTAATTAATTAATTGTTCAGTCAGATAGTTTTATAAATAAAATATTCTTCCTAACTATGGTAGTGGGCTGCTGAACTAAACATACCAGTCCAGTTTGACGGATAACATAAAATATATGTATATAAAGATAACATATAGAATATAAAGGTAACATAAAATATATGTATATAAAGATAACATATAGAATATAAAAGTAACATAAAATATATGTATATAAAGATAACATATAGAATATAAAAGTAACATAAAATATATGAATATAAAGATAACATATAGAATATAAAAGTAACATAAAATATATGTATATAAAGATAACATATAGAATATAAAAGTAACATAAAATATATGTATATAAAGTCGTAGATCAAATGTTGTTGGGATTGATGTAAGTGTAGAGAGGTTGCCTGCAAGAGGAGGTCCACTAATTATAAATAACCCTGTTTTTTTATTTACTTTACTTTACGATAAAAATAAAAGATTAATTCTATAAACCCAAGTTTACTGCACACTAATAAAAATAATAATAAGAAACTAAAAAATAATTTCAAATATCAAAACATTAAGTTCATATGATAGTATGTTATGTTATGTTATATCAATTTGAACTGGGTCAAGTAAGGGTTGCTCTTTTAAAATAGAACACGAGCCGAGAACACTTTAAGCCTCCCCAAACCTAAAAAGCGCATTATTTAATATTTAATAATAATAATAAGGACAAACTATCAAAATAATTGGACTTAGCTCACGAGATTACCGACATGTGGGATGTTGACTCAACAATAATTGTCGATGGTAGTTTCCGTAAATGGTCTTATAGCGAAGAGTCTCGATCATCATCTCAAGAGGCTCTCATTAAACAACTGGATCAAGGGTCGGATGCAAAGAGCAGCAGTTTTGGGTACGGCTCGCATTGTGAGGAAGTTCCTTTAGCTGTGGTCCTAACCACCGACGGACTGGTCGTAAGGCCCACGTCGCGTCGGCGGAATACTATTTGTTATATTTATATTTATAATGTTGTTTTTTTAGTTATATATAAAAATTATAAGTATAAATTATAAGATAAAAATTAAATAAATGAATAATAATAATAATAACTTAGTATGTAAAATGAGTATAATTCACGATGAATCAATGGTCTGATGATATAAGTGATAAAAAATATTTTGTTTTATTTTATAAGTTAAGTATATTTAATATTAAACTCCTCATTGATAATTTACATTCCAAAACTCTGTATCTGTCATTGTTTTGTTATCAAACATACTTTCCCATTGATTTGTATTGAAATTCTTGTTAGGAAAATCAGATTGAGTCATATCGACAGATAAACACTTCACCCTCACTAATTACACTAATAACTGTAGAAAACAAATTCACCCTGTAGATGTTACCCTTGTTACTTAATACAATTTAATGTAAACCTTGATAACAAGCCACACGGTCTTTATTTGTTTATACATGACATAAATAACAGTTTATCTGCAAAATATGCAATATACCGTAACATGTATAATATAAGGTTTATATTAGAATAATACCACCTTTATATTTCACCGATAACACGTGAAAGAAATATGAGCTTTGAGTAAAAACTGATAACACTTAAATTTGTTTAACAGAATAACAGAATCGATTCATGACTTAATAGATTGATTTGCATACGAGAGGGGAAGTGACATTGTATTCGGAACTATCATTATATTTTTGGAGATTTTATTGAATTTATTTTGTCGCTTAAATTTACATATTGAGGTTTTCTAACATTTTTAGGTAATGAACAGGTATGATATGTCTCAACATATGGATATAAATGTATTTTTTATGTATCTTCGATAGTTAATTTTAACAGAATATATCTGTTTGTCGTAATCTGCTGTTAACAAGCTTTCAAAATATTGTGTATCCAAAATAGTAACTTCACATAATCATTTATAAAGACCTAATGATAATCATTAAGTCTTTGAAATGGTTATATTTTCAGAAAATATTTAATTATAAGGCTTTTATGGCATCATAGCGTTTCCTTGCTCCACCCTTCAATTAGTATAATTTTTAATATTAACTAATTATAATTAAGAGGGTGTTAAAGTAAAGACTTATTGATGTAACAAGTATATTCGACCACTGAATTAGTTTCAATTACGTTACATACAACTAGATAGAATATTCGGTTAGTACATAACTTGATTAATCTAACATGTTAAGTCTACTGGTTGGCTTTTTGGATAACATGTCTCATTCTCCTACTCACTGAACTTTGTTAAACTTTATCAAGATTGTATAGTCCAAACTGTATACCTACCTGTATACCTAGCAGTTATTCATCTTGATAAGATACTGTCTGTACCTTATCAAGATGATTAACTGCTAAATTCATGGTTGGTTTCAATCAAAAAAGTTATGTATTGTTTTTAATATCTGATCATTCGTTGTTTTAAATTTAATGCTCAATTGATGATTTACACTTTTGATGCTGTTTTCATCAAATAATTTTACATGATCTGGTGGTTTGAATGGTACCATTACCAAATAGAGTTCGTCTATGTGTTAATTGTCTTCGAGTCCATGTGATTTGTTTTTAAAACAGTAGAGAAATGTCCAAAAAACCAACCATGCACAATATTTAAAATCTAATTACAAGAATATATTAGACAGGCAAATTCAATAACGTCAATCAATATTGACCACGCCATTCTACGTCATAACACTAGGTGTTTAAGACTAATATTGCGTGTACAATAATGACAATTAAGTGATTATTGCAACTGATACGGATTATATGGGAATAACATTAACATTCTACGTTGATATATTATAGATCAACCAGTAATAAGATGTAAAGATATAGTAACTAACAATATAGGACTATGTTTATATTTAAAATAGCAAGCAAAACCTTCCTAACGATTCTTACAATGCAATAGGGTTAAGAAAACAGAGAACTCTTAAAAATATTCACTATGAGAACCATCTAACGGACATAAAAACAAAAATCTTCTAGAGAGCCTATTACTATATTTGTTTTACATATATAAGAACAGACGGTCACCCCGCCTGTCTCCTCAGTTCAAAGCTACACCTACTTATTATGTCTAGATCAAGCTAAATAATCAAAGAGCGTTACTGAAATTATGTCTAGATATTTTAGATAACAGTATATTTAGGATGTCATAATTCTAGTGAGGCCTACAATTTGTAAAGCATAACCTACTTGATAAATTTAATATATTATAATAGCGAATGATTTTGAAAACTATGTATTATGTCTCGCTCTTTCTATATTTACAACAACAAATTTTCCTTAGTAATGTAATGAGAAATTAAATTACTCTTATCATATTGAATAAAATATTAAATCAACTCTAAATTTTATCATTACATTTTACAAATATGTGGATTTAAAAAGCGCACCTATAGAAAACAATCGGTATTCTTAAAGAATTGTAGAATACGTTTTTTCAAATATTTATCTTAAATTTAATCACTATCACTCGACGCGTGGACATTAATCTATTTGTACAAATGTTCTCTTACTTAAAGATAATCTAACTAACTAAAACTAACTCAACTCAAATATAATCTGCAAAAAAATAAAATTACCTTTACAAAAGGAACGTAATAAACCTTATCTTTAATCAGTGTAGTGTGATACCAATCGGCTGATGGGTAATTATTAGAAGCACATCTCTTCACCGAACACGACTCACTATATTACTATTCATTTAAAAGACAGAATAATGCACTGAACTCTTAAATTAATTAATAATTCAAACCTTTCACTAATTTACTTAGACAAGCAAGTGATTTAATTAATTTTAGAATGTAGTATAGAAATAGTCATAGAACTAGAGGACGGGTTCCGATCTAGAGAGGAACTCTTAACTGCAAACTACTTAATTATTCATTTAAAATTTAACAGACAGTTAAGTGAATTTTTTAGAAAGTAAAAATTGAGGTGGTTGTTAAAATCAAAATATTTTTACTAGAACTATAAAAATAAACTAATATTATAAAGTATAAATTGTTTGCAGTTACAGTTCGAGGTATTTTTAGTTATTAAATTAACTAGAAATACACGCACAATATCATTACGAAACGATATACATTGCAATTATTAGGTAATATTATATTTATTGAGTATTATGAGACCGCACGTCCCAAAATAAGATATGCATTTCATTAAGTCAGTAATGATATGATACGATATATAGTGATTTCAATTATTTCCCATTTTTCAATATACCTACTTTCCGAAAAAATAATAATATTAAAATTTTTAAAATAGGTAAAGTGAAAAGTACTGTTTTAATATTTTCCGTCACAATATTGGTTTTCTTTATTCAATCAGGATTCTCTTATCTTATACTTGTTTGATTCAGATGTATTATTTCGTAAATTATTAATCTAATCCTAGTCTTATAAAATAGCAAGCTACAGTGCAAGAGCTACAATATAATTGAAAGACATATAAAACGTGTTTGTATATCTTACACCTAATGATATGTATGTGATACAGGTTCATTGATGACGTACTAACACTCGTCATCAGCGAAATAATTAACCGGGTCGTGGATTTTAACGAATCATATATATATTAAAATAGTGCATATTGTTTATGTTTAAAATAAACGTAATATGAAACAATAAAATACATAATCATAAATTTGTTCATCAGAATCCACGACGCACGTCTCAGTAAACATCTCAGCGATACTCTACTAAGTAATTGAATTTCGGGAGAATTTGACACGAAATTGACTTAACTTACGATTAAATAATATCTCTTCGGACTTAAGATCACTTGAATAGTTTATCTTAATTTATAATTAGCGACCATACCTAACAGCTCCCGACTCGTCGACGTAGATCAATAAACTTTCATGTACAGAAGTATTCAATTTGACTTTATTAATATTTTGAGAGTTTATGCATTTTGCTATATATTTTGTGTAATTAAGAACACTTTGCCGGGAGCATAAATTATATTTGTGCGTAATAAATGAATGTGCTCTCGTTACGTATGTCACTGCAGCTCTAGAGCCCTAGGGCTGACGAGGTGACGAGGTGCACTTTACTCCTTCAACTTGGAAATGCGAACAGAAATGCAGCTCTATCTACATTTGTGCGTGTTCCGGACTACTTATATAAATCAGCATGTATTATTATTATTATACCCACATTTGGGTTCAAGCCTTCTTTCAAACTATTTTTTGTCATTCTAACACAATATGTTATCATCAGACTGTCATCGAACATTAAATACCTATGCAATACTTGCCAATCATTTTTATTAACAATATTTTCTTTTTATACATTGTATATATTTTGGAGTTATCTGTCTGGAAAGTTAAAGGGATCCCGCACAAGTGTATAAATAAACAGCTCAAAGCGCATGTTATATATAATTTAAAAAATATTCACAATAATATTTTTTTACTTTATACACGCTTTCAATTGACTTATCGGGCACGTCACGATTTCTTGTACAATTAAATTTAGTAATTTTTAATGTTGTATATATTCGAGTATGTATTTGTCCGAGGTCATTGCGATGGGCTTTCGTTCCTTGAAGATTGGTATCTAGACAAATAATATTCACTACTTACTATCGAGCTGTTCCAATCATTGTAAACATCACATATGTTGTTTTTATTATAGTCGTAATTTTCATTCAATTGCAATCTAAAACTGTGTAATAGTTCCTAATTGATTTTAATTATTTTTTCAATAATATCTCTTGCAAACATAACCATATTATTTATAATAATATATTGCACCCACCGAATGACCAAAGCTTATTCCTGTCACCGCGCTACTATACAATATTTAATATTTCACAAAATACTCTAAACAGCAAAACTCACTACACAAGATAATACAATAAATATACTTCTTAGCCTAAATGAATCAAAAGATTCTGATATGTTTCGTTACCTTGGTTGCAACTATCACAAGTTGATCCTAACTAATTGATAATGTAATAATAATTGATATTGCTGAAGCAATGGAAGATAATGCACTCAAAGTCACAAAGTTTAACACAAGTCATGATTGACTGTTAAAATTGCGAACTCCCAAGTGCCTTTATATACAGAGATCGCCGCTTATTATATCTGTAATATCTACATGTATCTTGATTAGCAGAAGAACGTGCCAGTATATACAACTGGTGGGCACTTATCATCTAGCTATGTCTCACTCACACACGGACATTGATAATGTCCTGCTCTGACTCATTTTTTAGTTATTTTTCTAAACTATAATGCAATCTAGCTTCCTAGATGTAAGTGCTGGTATATATAGGTGGTATAAAGGTGGGCACTAAACATCTGTTTTTTATATTTCATTGCCTCCCAGCTTTGTTGACCACAACTACTCAATTCAGAACCCGAGTTTAATTACTTACTTATAATTACTTACATATAAGTGAAATACTACTAGAGGAGTAAATAATGTAGGTACGGTACCTAAATTATTTACTCCTCTAGTAGTAAATAAGTATATTTTATAAATAAATTAAAAAAATGTTAAATACCTAAGTTTACATCGGAATAATGAATTTTTGATATAATTTTCATTTTCTGATTTTATGTTGAAGAGTCTAAGCCATTGTAATAATTAATAATTTTATTAAATTTAACATTTATATAAATAATTGTGATCTGCCTTTATTTAGTACTTATTGACTTAGTACTGACATACTGACTAATGACATATCACTTATGTACTAATGTACATTGTGCTGGTGTTCACGAATGATTTCGAATAACTTCTACGACGTATATACTTCACTTATATGTAGGTATTTCTATTCTATTTAATTTCTTATTTCAAATATTTTGATCTAGGTAGCTAGATTTACGTTACCTAATATTTACATAATATACTTGGAACGACATTTTCTCATCAATTCTTATAATTGACCGATATGTCATGATATTAAATATTAAAAAGTTAATTTAATTGCTTTTGGGAATAAGAATAAAATGTTACAATACATGTACATATATAAATATAGTTTGCTACACACACTTTTTCAAAAATCCTTTAACTAATTTATATGTAATGTTGTTTACCACATTATTGTAATGTAACCTAGTGTTGATAAATGTATTGTTGAATTCTATATTCTTATATGTTTAAGAATTCGTATATTATTAGCAGATGCAATAATTGCACCAGAACAATACAAGATCAACACGAAACATAAGGCTGCCAACACATCGTTGTTACATACACTTCTAATCACAGTCCTGATACCATCTAGGTACAGCTGCCCCTTACAGCTGTTAACATGACATAAAACTCAAGATATATTCTTAATGCGTCGGCAGTTGAATTACTACATTGATTACAAGCACGATAAGATAGACAACTAGTACAGATATGAGAGAATAATGCCTGTTGGTCTCGGCTCAGTGATCGAAGTATTAACTATAAGACATTTATAAATACACAACAAGTAAATTCAAAAATACAGACAACAATGCTAAATAGCTCTAGAAACCTTGTCGGAATGGGTTCCTGATGGGATTAGCAGCCGGTGCTGGTGTTGGAGCCGGGACAGAAGCTGGTGTTGCAGCAGCAGCTCTAAAAGGGTTGCTAGCTGGTGCTTGTGGCTGTGCTGGTAACTGTCGTGGCTGACTATATGTTTCTTGCTGGAAATTTTGCTGTTGATAACCCTGCTGCTCATAACCTTGCGAATAGTTTTGATATCCATCTTGATATTCATATTGTGTTCCGTCAATATTAGACTCCTGCACGGTGTCTCCTTGACCAGACATGGAGCTATACTCCAAATGATTTTTGAATTCACCGTTAACTGGCCTTTGGTCTTGCATACTGTAGGTTTGGTACTCTTTGTCTGGAGGGTCAGCCATTAAAATATTTGCTTCATTTTCGAAGGGCTTAAAGTCGTAGATGTGGCGGAGATACACCAAAACTGGAGCGTACAGTAGATTACTGAAGGCAATAAATAGGTTAAGTGCGGTGAAACCGATTGCCTCAACTACTTCACCGGCTATTATTGGTCCAACGGCATAAGCAAATGAATATGATATATCAGCGATTGCGTAAATGCTTCCATAAACAGACACGTAACGAACATCCACTAAGTATCCCAACGTTGGCAACAGAGCTGTGTCAATGAGAGCAATACCGAAACAAATTCCACAAATAGGAATCATGAGCATTTTATATGAGTTTGCAAAGGGTATAATAAAACAACATAAACCCTCTAATGCGAGACCACCAGCTGCCATTAGCCATTGATGTTGAGGATACTGTTTTGCCATTTTTACAGTTATAATTACCCCTAGAACATGGGGAAAGAAAGCTGGTAGCCAAATCATACCAATCTTCCAATTATCTTTTGTAAGATTATCTTCCATCCACAAGGAAATAGTTGGCTCAAGAAATGCTAAAGCTACATTTGACATCATCAAAGCTCCAGCACATACCGCAATATAGGGGTCCATTAGCAGTTTCCAAATAGGAGTTCCAGCCGGTTTCGGTTGAGCAGCTTCCTTCATTTGCGTCTTAAGTGGTTTCATTACAAGAAGTAGCATAAAGCCATCCAAAAGTGATATTAAGGCAAGAATTAAAAATGGAACTTCTTTTCCAGCAAATTGATATAAAGCTCCTCCAAAGGGTGGGGCCACAAGGCAACCAAAACTGATGAAAGCAAGAGCAATACCGAGTGCTTTCGTACGTTCAGATTCTTCGGTAAATCTGTCAGCAATCATTGCTAGACCAGAAGTATCGGCAAAAGCGGATCCAACTCCTTGTAGACTTCTCGCAAAGAACAGCATGCTATAACTTCTTCCACAAGCAAATATCGAGGTGGAAAGAAACATTATTATAAGTCCGATCATCATGGGTATATCATAACCTATGCGGTCAATTAAGGCACCGGAAAAGGGGTTAATCATTAGCTGTACTATCGCCTTTGATGCAAACAGAACTCCCGTTGCAGACTCCTGCCCTTCATGTGAAGCTGGTATAATTTTGGTCGGTATTATAGTTCTATTTCCTTCCCTGATAGGAGGCAATGTTACTACATGATCATAACCTGCCTCGCCCCACGCCCCAATGTACCTTAAATAGTCTGGTATAATAGGTACAATTACCATATAAAGCATGTTGTCTAGTAGAAGAGCTATGGAGACTATTACTAAAATTATCTTTCTCTGGGCAGTAGGTTCTTGTATCTTATCCCATAATATCTCTCGGACCTCTCGGATCTCGAGATTCACAACGGGAATAACAGTGCTGTCGATTTTTTGCCATATTGACTGCGGTCCCTCCGCCATTTTAGTATATTTTTATTGACGTCCTCGGATAAATATTTCTACTTAAATAAGATGAGACCCATGGTACTGCCGCCTCGCTTTACTGATCATGGGGTACGCCTTGCATCTCGCCGCAACCCTCGAATGGGACTTCGGAACCTGACAACAGACAGAAATGATCATTTAGTTATCATTTCATCGTCACATGATACAAATGTACCCGCGGGAGCGAGTGCCGAGTTTCAAAAGGAATATGAGTCGATCTTTGTTTCTGTTAGTTGACATGGTTCCTCTATCCCAATAAGGTCAAAACGTTTCCAACTTGCAAAGACGATTCAGAGTCCTTTTGAACATAGCACTACAAACATATTATTTAAAACATTTAGCATAAGAAAATATTTAAGATAAATTTGAGCTTTATTGGGGTCTATGGTAGGGAATTACAGTTCCGTGTCAGAGACGAGTCTAACGACTTGTTTAGCAGAAATTCAATTTGCGTCGTCAAGCGCCATCGTTGCCAAGAAGGCAACCTCATTACTCACTGAGAGGGGCCTTCCCTGCTTTTTATTTCAACCAATTGGAAAGTTTTTTTTTTCAATCGGTACATTATATTTATGATTTTAATCAAATAAACTTATTTAAATTTTATTAACTATAAGATTTGATTTAATTTCTAATAAAAGTCTATAGTCTTTTAAATAAAACGATAAGAATAAAATGCAATTCGTAAATCAAGTAAGAATAAAGTAAACCAAAACTCAAATTTATACCTCATTACGCAATATTAATTTTTTGAAACCCCTCAAGTTCTTCGAGGACAAGGATTTAGGGTTTACAAAGAAAAGAGGAATACTTAAGAACACGGACGACTCAAGAATTTCAATGAAAGATACGAAAAAAACGTTAACAAGGCACGTAGGCGGGAAGGGTTGTTTAACGCTCGATAGATCAGATAATGATGTTGACTACAAAGTAAACTTGCAAACCGTATTATTAAGCTTTTTACGAAGTATTCTTTTAGAATTTAGACAAGTTCGACAAATTGGTCTAATATTATAATGTCCGTATATGTATTATATTTATTTTTTTTAAATCAGTATTAGCAAGCAATCAATGGTTATACAGGTTATCGCAGAGTCATGAGTCAGATGTCATGGAAGGCGGGCGGGCGGGCGGGCGGCGGGTCGTGGTCGTGGTCGGGGCTGAACAAACCCTTAGTCATTAGTGCTGATGCAAGTAATACAACGAAGCTAAAATAAATGTTAAGACTTAAAATAGTATATTACATGGTAAGTTTATGAGTGATATATGTATCTATGTTGCTGTAACAATAAGCCATAGCTCTGTAACAATCATATTGGCAATCGAAAAGAGTGGCCATGAGTTTCTTTGGCTAGATCTTTTATATTCTTCTGAGCTCAACTAATCGAATGGGATTATTTTTACAAGTCAAAATTGTTATTTTTTTTTTATTAATATTTGAAATATTTGTTAAATTTTGACTTTTCCAAATAAATTTAAAACATTTTCATAGATTAAAGAACATATGACTTTACATTTTACTTTAACTTTATCCTATTTCGCATTACAAGTAAACTGTTATATCAAATAAGATTGCTATTAATATATATTATTATATATACATTTGCTTTATATATTGTTAATTTTGAGGAAAACGAGTTCTAATAATAACAACGCTTTATGAATTAATTTAGGTTTCATCTTTGGAACAATGTATTCTGTTAATGTTCGTAAGTGTTAGGACTAGAGCAAGGCGATGTAGCTGAGATGGACAGAAACGTTCCTTTTTATATTTCTTTGTATTTTAATTGTTACGTATCACGCATTTTTATAAAACCTTGGAAAAAAATATTTTGTTATAAATACGTACATAAATTGACATGTAAATAAAAAATATCTAATCATTGTCTAAATAAACAGTATAACAGTATAATTCGATTCCATCAAGTGTTCAAGTTCACTGTTTAAAATGATGTTATGAGATGAGCTCTGAAATCTGAGCTGTTAGCTTGTGAGCTGTCATATCTCTGTCTACATATTTGGATATATAAAATGAAAAAGGGTCAAGTGGTAGGCCGCACGTATTTTATCTAAAACAGCCTGAAGTACTGATGCTTTTACTTTTAACATATATTTAATTTAACATAAAGTAACTTTTTTTTAATTTTATTTATCACGTAGGTCACAAACTAAAACATTTAAATCGGCAGATACTTACCTACTACGTATACATATATCTTTATTTTATTCATGTAAACAAAAATAGCATGTTGGCAACTCGGTTAACAAATAATCAGAACGGAACAGCTATAATTATTTTCATTTGGTTCTAAAAAGAAAATGACCTTGCGTGACCGGGTGAGTTGCCACGTGAAATAAATTACCCCACCGAAGTGGAGTAAGGGCGACTGCGGGGTGACCTGTATACTACCATGGTTAAGAAAATAATTACATAGTATTTTATTTAAAACCGACACCTACATATGTCGTGAATTGAAAATTGTTGAATTCTCAGAAATATCCGTATTAAAATAACTCAAATCAAAAACTTTATAATCATCTGCCAAAAACATATCATTTATTTTTTTATTAGTGATAGAATCTCTCTTCAATAATGTTGAGCTAATTATCCATTGATATACTCGTACTTACATTATATCCCAAAATGAATAAAATAAACTTGAATAAATATAAGAATTGTTTTAGAAAATCCATGTACATTTTTTGTCTAAAGATAACATGATACCCGAAACTTCTCGTAACGTTTTCTGGAATCTGTCTAAAAATATAAAACTACAATATTTCTAGATCGACATTTACTGAGCTTGTAATGTAAAATATTCATGAATCTTATCTTCTATGTATCCTTATAATAACAGTTCTTGTTTAAAACATCTGAAAACACAATGTTACGTGATAGAAATATAAATAATTACGACCCTCGGGCGCGCCCTCGCTGGATTATATTGAAGGTAAACAGACGTATTAGAATGGAATGAAATTGCAATTTCTATGGAGCACCGCACCCTGAGTACAGCTGCAGGGGCTTCTGGACAGATTGGGTTCTCCAAATATGGTTTTTTTTCTATCATATTTGTGATTTTTATATGGTAATGTGTTAGATAAACCTTATTGTATTATGTATGTTAGATAACCAATCAAAGTAAATATAACACCTAAACACGTACACACTCATATATGAATAAAAGTTGAATGTGAAGAGTATAATATTTTATGATATAAATATATTGAGAGCCAAAAATAAGTAATTTACAAATAAATTTCATCCTGTATGGCTACAGTCACTGTCTTCAAAGGGCAGGTGAGTGAGGGTGAGGTAATTTCAAAGGGAGTAGCGATCCCGCGGGAGAGGGGCCATTTTTGTAATAATTTTGGCTCAAAAATCAACTCTATTTCAAGAGACAGTAAGTTCAATATAAAAAATCTACCGTCCAATTATTTCGGATGAATGGTAAATTTGATGAAATCATTTTCAACTTTAGGCTTTTGTAAATAAAGATCAGTTTTTTTTATAAATCCAGACAGGGGAGAGTTTGTAGCTGGCGGGTCGTGAATTTTTTAGATGCTTTCAGTCCGTTTCTCCTAAATAATGAATGTCCAGTCAGAACACTGTTTTAAGATCCATTTGCTTAACTTAAATTTATAACGACTATTTATAAATATTGTACAAGCCACTAGCTGTTATTTGCTAGTTCATGTTCTCGGTATATAAAAGGTTGACCTTTTGACGTTCAGAACATTAGTTGATACCTGATGGAAGAATAGCAACATCCGCAATTTTTATACTTTTTAATACATTGCTAATAAATATACCTAATTGGTTTTAAGTAAATAGAAGACAATCCATGGATATTATATTATTTACAATCTGTATTGCCGACGTTTCCACTTAGTTAATAATATGTAGGTATATTGTACCGTTAGATATCCTATTTTGAATACGATTAAAGTGTTATGTATATTGTATGATTAGAATAATATACGTGATATACCTAAACTGGTTTATAATTTGTATGACTGAATCGTTTTTAGTTTCTGAGATAAGGACGTACAAACAAAAGTTAATTCGTCATCGTTATATTATTATATAACGATGTTATATTATATATAATATTAGCATCTAATGTCATAATTGTATTATTACAATTATGACATTAGGTGCTAATATTCTTGTACGTCTATTTCATTCACTCATTACGAAAATTCTACTAACAATATATAAACCTAGATATTATAAAAAGGAATTTTTAAATACAAATACGTCCTATTCGATAATTATGTTTTGTATATTTATATATTTATTAATAATAATTAATTTGTATTATTAACGGCAGTGTCAGAGAAATAGAAGCTTGATAATTTTAATCAGTATATAAATATGTAAACGAAAAAGAAAAAGGAGAAATTAATTAAGTGTAATTAAGGTGTGTGAGAAGAAAGTACAAGAATCTAATATTATTGTATAATAATGCATTAATATAAAATATTAAAAACAATAAATTAATAAAAGTAAGCATTAAATATATTACAATGCTAAGCATTACTTAATTGTTTACGTTGAATTATCAGCTTCAAGTATATATTGATCTAATGTCAAACATTCACAAAGACTTGTTTGTCGTCTGACGTAATAGAAAAAAAAAACAAAAAAATGCATTCAGAGAGTGGTCGTAAATATTAAAACTTATAATGATGGTCGACTTCACTTCCCAGTGTCAGTTATAATTTGGTCTCCCTAGGGTCCGACTGAAGAAGTCCGTCAGTCGGTCTGTACGCGATAGCCTCGTAACTTACTGTATCTATTTGTATCCAGTTTTCCGCAATGCACAGAGTGATTCACAAAAAACAGTTCGACTGTATAGTTTATATAATTTTGTATATATTAACATGTAGTACACTACACATACAAACATGTGGGATATGCTATAATAAAACTAAGTATTAAAAAGATCATCTTTAATTATTATTATTAATTATGTAAATAAATGATTTCTTAACTCAATTTACAAATGATATTTGTGAAATATTATCTTAATTTCAGTCACTAAGAGTTAATTAAGTTTTATCGGCAGTGCTCTGCTCTGAATAAATTATCAACAAAATTTATTTCAAAGACTTTAATTATGAATACCTACTGTTAATTCAATTTCCTAAGTTATTGTAAAATTGTACAGTCAAAATTAGTCCACAATAGTCTGTAAATCTGACCAAAAATAGCTATTCACTGAATAATATAATTTTAATATCAAAGCAATACCTAAAAATATCGTCGAATAGTATAAACGGTCATAGTATGATACTTTCAACAAACCTTCCCCTAAAAATAATTCAAGTATGTAGTCTGGGTCCTCGTGTCTCGTGTCTCAGTAACGAGGTCCGCGATAGGGCACAGCAGCTCTCGAGTTTACTAGTGACCTTTGTACCTCAAGTGCTCTCCCGTCATGTGTACCCATTGTTCTGTATAAAACATTTTCATTGGAGTATACAGCTACTGGTCAGTCAGTTTTTAAAATGTTATTACTTGAATTAGTATCACAGGATTAATCAATATACTAGTTGATGGACGTTTTTCAAAACCAAATGCTAAAAGACATATCTATATATAAAAAAGAAAATAAGAAACCAAATAGATTCTTATTAACAAAGACGTAAACGTGAAAATGTAAAAGGGAAAATAAATTGCTTTTTTTCTGCTTTCCATTTTCAAGGGGAGAATGGGCAAAACTGGATTATATCGCCAAAGTCCCCTGGGGCGGGGGAGGCTGAGGCAGGCGGGAAAAGTTAGCTAAGTCTACAGTAATCTCGTTTGACGAGTTTGGGTTAGTGTGGCGAGGGAAGGAGTTACGGCTTTGTCAGCCCTTATGTCGATTATCTGGTTTTAGAACTATGATGTCATGGCCTCTAGACATGTCGAATTCCAGATTTATATCCACATTACAAATACTCTTAAATTTTATTTCCAATAATAAAAATATTGAGAATTAAAAATGATAATATAAAAAGTTACAGATTTTCTGTTTCAAAATAGAAATTATTTTAAATCCTGTCTCAGATTATAATAACTTTAACAGATAAATTACTTAATATATCCTAGGTTTCTAAACATAGATATTATCGTAAAACCTACAAACTATCTTCATTACCTTCTCATTACAGCATCAAAGCTTACTTTGAACATTCTCTTACCTCGGGCCAGAGTCTCATTTAAATTGAAATATTCGTTCTAATTCCTTAACATAACAAAGAACTTGGTTTTAAATGTGATTCTTTTAGTGTATACTACATTGTGTTTGCAATTGCTAGTCCGTTCAGTTTGTAGTAATTCTTATTACAGAAATATGCTAACAATGTCAACAGTTTCATTAAACAAGTATTCCGTACACGTACGAGTATATTGCAGTCCATCAAGGTAATTGCTGCTCGAAGCTTTTAGCTTCTTCTGCTTGTATATTTTAAGTTTCTACCTAAAACCATTAACCGATAGCTAAGTTATAACTTGTATATCCTTAAGACGAGGGTGATACTTCTTCGGTTTATTCGAACTTAGCATAATTAAACGATATTTATTATTGTTGGTAAAAAGATTGCTGCCAAACGTTTGATTGTAATTTTTGGATTTGTTTTTTTTTCTAATTGTGCTTTGACTTCTCGTCAACTGTCACGATTCTTAGACAGCGTACATGGGTTATCGGTTTTGATTGCATTAATCGCCACCATGATTTGTACCTTCAAGATACTTAAGCCTTGTATATGGTATTAATTTCAACTCTGTAACTCCACGTGTTCCAAAAAAAGGTGAGCTTACAGACAGACGGATCACGAAAGCGCTGAGAATATAATGGTGTTTCTTTTCTTTTCAGTTACAAAACCCCAAAATGAGATCCCCTAGTAAATTATATAAGTAAATAATAATAATAATAACAGTTATACTAGATTTAATTATTCAATAATATGTACAAGTTATAGACTCTTATTAGGTATATTGAAAATTTATCACAAATCCCTATGAAAGTTTTAAAGAAAATGATAAAAAATGATATCTATGGGTTATCTAAATCATAGTGATGGTAGTAAAGTATTAGTAAAAATAGTTATAAAATGTACCACTAATTGAAGAACAACCATTAAATTTCCACGGTCCATGGAATACGAGACGGCATAATTGCTCTGCGTATAACACGAGGGAGAATCGGTCAAATGAAGCCAATTCTCTAAAAAATTTGCGCAAATTGCAAATTTAAGGCTTAAATATACGGTTTATTATTGCATGAACTCTGAACCAATTACAACCAACTAAATACATGTAGTTTGGTGAATATAACTATAACAAAACCGTAAATGATGAAAGCTACACAAAATTGTGTAGCTTTCATCATTGTTTTCGAAACAAAAACACGGTAAAGAAACACAAATGTTGGAGAATATGATTATACCAATATATATGTTTTTTGTCTGTCTAATAATACTAAGGTAAACAAGAGAATGGATAATATATTTTGTATGATAAGCTAATAACTTTTGTTCAAAAGATATTTTGCTTTAGCTGATAAAAAAATATGCAATATAAATATATCTAAGATACATTCAAAATCATAAATTTGGTTCTTCTGTCATAAACTCTGGACGCCACGCTTAACTGTCTGCTAAAATGTCACGAATTCTCTTTAGTTTGTTTTGACGACGATTGAGACGTCAAGAGAAGAGGGTCGATGTTAGGGGAGACTATGGAGACTATAACGAAACAAATATTTAAATTGGTTTACTTATTTATTTGAATAAAATAAATATCAAACCTTCCCAGCTTTTATAACTTTTAATGTTACCCAACGAGGTAATTATTACATCACTTTGTATGTAAAAGTTAATGTAAGCTAAAATAATATTAAAAACAGGGTTTAATACTAGCACACGAGTGTTATCTTTTTGAAATAGTTATATCATTTTAAGAGATAAATTTGTCGTAATGTTTTATTAAATATAAAACATTACGGTAAATAATATACTTAGTACATAAATAGTTATAAAAGTCCTGATGTTATATTCATAGCTACGATATAAGTAACATGTAATCCCAAACGACCCCAGCACGTTCATTTTACTGAACAGTAAATTCAATGGGCACTTTGTTCTTCACATTAGCCATTTGTTTCTGTCTGTGTGCTTGCACAAAAAGCTTTTATTGCCCACCAGTAAATTGTCATGTTCCATTTACGCTGACGTCCCCTACCTACTATATATAGACATCTTTTTTGAAGGTGTTTATTGATAAAATTATATATACTGTATTTTTAAATCGAAAATTGTATTTTATTTTATGTTAATACCTAATTATAGTTTAGAATCCTACCGAATATAACATTATTATCTAAAGCACCGCGAGATGGGAATCTCGGTCAATTTTCCTCCCGAGCGTGTCCTACGTATTAGCGAACCTTATCTGGATCGCCACAAATCATCCCTTCCTTCCCCTTACACGTTACTGACGGATAATTTAACAAGGGGACGACGAAACATGTGTATTGCTTAGGCTAAATACAAACGGGCGACTTGAAAGACACTAAAGATAGTTACGACTGTCAGAATTAAAAATATATAAAGCCTATTTAATACTTTTTTTAATAGTTTTCCAATACAGTAAGTACCTATATGTTTTAAAATATATAAACTTGAAAAAGTGTACATTACAGTTATTATCAATCCGTTATCACAAAACTAGTTTTAGTTCCTTCACTTCTAACTTTTACTAAAACCTTGTAATTTAGTAGTAAAGCAACTAAAAAATTTATACGTCAAACTGTAGTTAGCTTTCGATATGACAAAGCGAGGGTGAGCCATTGCGTCCTGCAAACATTATTGTGTCATAACGAGCCCATATTTTCTCGGTCTTCGACAATATTTTTATACGTTATGTTGCTCGCATCATTAACTGTTTAGTAGCGGAACGTATTATTTTATCAAGAAACACTATCTCAATATTTGATATTATCTGAAGATATTTTATGAATGTTTTTATTTTTTATTTTGTTATATATAGTAATTATTTCACATGAAATATAATATAATATTATTCAAAATAAATAAGTTAACGTTTATCTTCTTCTCTGTATTAAACTTTGAACAACATTGGAATATGCTCGACTATTGTGACTGAGATAATACTACTAACATTTATCATCATTGTGTTGTTCTTACTACCACGTTACTACCACGTTACTCTCAGATCCATACCAGAACCACATTACATAACTGTAACAACACCAATCTATTGTCAAACACAACAATCCAACTTTGGCACG
The DNA here is from genome assembly GCA_959347355.1 of Napeogenes inachia. Lineage (NCBI taxonomy): Eukaryota > Metazoa > Arthropoda > Insecta > Lepidoptera > Nymphalidae > Napeogenes > Napeogenes inachia. The sequence goes on along the minus strand of OY365800.1, from coordinate 22,585,262 downwards.
AGCAAATTTAATCCCACTTTTAATAAACACGGTTTCCCCTTTGTTAATATTCGCCCCACCAGGCTTAGTTATATCCGACCACAACAATAGTAGCGGATGCGGGGCTCGGGGCTCAGGACGCGGATATTGTGGGGACATTCAGTAATACGGGGCCACGGGTCTGGTCTTTTATTGCACTTTTACACTCCTATCTGAAGTGGCTGCACTTTTTGTACAATTAGTCATGGTTTCATTTTACTACTTTATAAAGAGAGACACAAACCGTGTACAATTGATTTTACAGGTTATAATAATATTTATTATAAAAACACATTTTTAATCTTTTTATTTCAATATAACTTTTCTTAAAGTGTACATTTGAAAACTTTATAATAACAGAAAAATGAATAAACAACTTTGGCAAAATATGTTTTTGCATGTTTGACTTTCTACAGCAACAACTAAACCTTGAAAAGTTTCAAAAAAAGAGCCGCCGTTTCGTATTTCTATTTCTCCGTTTCTTATTATTTTTGTGTTTAATTTTTTTGCAATAAAAATAAATATCAAGTGTGTTTTTATTATAAGATATGTTGCATGTTTATTAATATGTGATGTTTTGTCACATAATATTTTATGGAACTTTCAAATCATGGAACCCTTTTCCACAAAACAGGTATTTCAAAATTATTAAATTGCATGATTCGTATATTAAAAGAAGGGGCGAGATGGAACAAGGGTTAGTTACCCGTAAATAAATAGTCGTCGGGGCAGAGGGCGCTGAGGGCGCTGATTGCTCGAACGACTCCGACGTGATTAGAATTTGTACGGTTGCAATTTCGAGATGCCTAATCCCACCAATCACGAGGGCTCGATCGCTTGATCAGCTGATTAAAGATAATAAATACATTACAATATATTTATTAGTGTCGAAGCGAAGTATTTATACTTACATACAGTTAATCTACGTAGTAGGTACATCTTCAACACAAATAAAATATTTTTTTAGTAATTTTTTTTTGGTGTATTATAATAGCAATAAACTAAACCTACTGCTTTGTTACAATATACCTTTGTAGGAAATTAATATAGTCCTTAAAATAATATATGTTATATATTAAAAATAAGATATCGAAACATTTCTCACGCGACATCAAAGCAACAATGGACACGCGACCTCACAGAGCGTGACAATCACATTTATTAGTCAAGTAGTGTGGCTTGAGTGTAATCAGTATTTAACGATACATTGAGAATAAATGATTTATGGAATTATTCATTAGAAATTATGGATTAATTGCTTAATATTTGCATGGCTTTAGATATATTAAAGCATATGTTAAAATAGTAGGTGATCATTTTATACACAACTATGACTCACTGGTCATCGAGCATAGGTTACTTGTTTGGTGATTAAAAAACTACAAACGAAATAAAGAAAGGTGTGACATTTGATTTCCCTCGTATTCGAAAGGCCTTTATCCTCATACAGTTGCATAATATATCTTTACAACTAACAAAACAAAACAATTTATTACATTTCCGTCAATCTCTATAACCGACAAAAGCACCAGTTAAGAAACTTCAAAGTCGCTGTCAGAACTGAAAATCAATACGCGTTTCCCATCAGACCCGCTGCCGGGGGCCTACGGGCTGTTCAATTTACAATTATATATAACTCGGAAACCAACCCCTACTATAATATTAATGTAAAAGATTATAAACTGTATAGAAACCTGTATTATTATAGTAGATAATTATTTAGTATAATACAGAGATTGACTCCTTTATAGAACTATTGTACTGCGTTAAGAATATTGACTTTCATTATAATAATTAATATATCAAATATAATGTGACACTCATTCACAAAATATAATAAAGATTTTCAGGATATCAATTAAATATAGAATACCTTATTAACTACGGCATATTATTAATAGAATGAAATAATATAATAAACCTATTTTATCAGGATTCTTTTGTATGATTTACTTTTTACTTTCAAGTTTATCAATTATATGTACATTAATATTTGTTAGATTTCTTAACCTATACATATATATATATATATATATATCCTATACATATATATATCTTCTCGTGAAATCAATGATCGCAAAGCATTCGAAACGGATTTAACTAAGTTGAGTTGTTAAGTTAAATCCTTTGAAATAGTTTTATTTAAATGAATGTATGAAAATGAGAACCATCTATTTGCATGATACACGAGTTTCAACTTACGCCGTAGGCGCTCGCCCGGTCTACGTCAGCGGGGCGCTATCAAATATTCATGCCTCATGGTGCGTGCGGCCCCAACCTCCCCTCAGGTGCTTTTGTTTTTATATCATTATACCTATTATATGCGTCTATTTTCGTAAGCTTTATTTGAAGATAAATTATTACGACTCCTACGATGCTATCTCTACAAAAGAAATGGAATTGCCCTGTACCTACTTGAAACTATTTTCGTTTAATCTATATGTATTATGATAAACATATACAGAAGACTCGGCAACCATGAAACTTCTTACTGGTTGTTCTCAATCCATGTTCCTACATTTAAACCCCTCTTAGACTTTTTGAAAAAACTAAACTTTGACTTATACTATAAATTAAAAAAAAAGAAAACGAATACTTATAACATGATTGGTTGTACTCGAGATTGCGATTGGACAAGTTTTAAAATAGTATAATTATTCCCTAAATATAATAACTAATTTATATACAATGTGAATTTGCCTTGAGCCTTGAGGAGCAGTCTGGAAGAAACAATAAAACATTGTGAGGGGAAGGAAGAAGGGCATCCGACTCTTTTAACGAAATTATACTTAGACATTAACGAAGTTATAAACCCAAAGGATGAGGTTGTTCGCAAATTCTAGCGGTTTGTCTTGTCATAAAGCGATTCTAGACGGGTCTTAATTTATTCAATTAGTGGCGAAGAACCGAATTTAGAGAATTACTCGCCGCCTTTGAAGATAGTCGTTATGCGATTGTTGGTGTATTTGAAACAGAAGCATAACTATTTTAAAAATATTAGGGTATATTTACAAAACGTAAGTACTACGAATAAGTAAGAATCAACATTTTAATATAGATTGAAGGACTTATAAAGTTGCTTCCAACGTTTATGTTCTACCATTTTTGTAATTTTATAATAACCTCTAAGAGTATAGATACATGTATTTATGTATATAAATAGCATGTACGAGGATAGATAAATGTATTTTAAACTCACAATATAGTTATAATTCTTGTAGTACAATAAAGTACATTCTTCATAGATATTAGGCACAGAACTATATAAACTATAGAAATAATTTAAAAATATATTTAGTGTGTGTTTAGTAAAAGCTAAGCTTTACTTACAACACTATCAGGTGACACGTAATTTAAAAAAAGAATGGTACCGCTTTAAAGCAACCAATAATAATAATAATAATGTTGTACGTATGTTGACGATGGTGTCTATTTTTTTTTCGGAGCTGATGAAGGACTTAGACTATACGATTCGATATTGTTATTTCTTTGTTTGACTTGGTAACTTACTTGCATTTTGATTTCTTTTTTTACTAAGCGGTCCCTCGACGCAACGATTTCATTAAGAACATAATAATATTATCTTTATCCTTTTGAGAGGACTTTTTGTATCAGGAGTTTTTGGTTTTTTTTTCTGCTTTTTAAAGTTATGTTACTAGTTTCTTGATTTTACTAAATGAAACTACGAACTTGTTTAAATATTTACTATAAATATTGCATAAGAACCTTTTACCTGTACTAATAAAACCAATAGGTATATTGGTGACGACTGCTTCTTTCTCGAACAAACATAGCTCAGAACTATCTTGACGAACCAGGCTTTCGATCTAAAAAAACGCAGTAAAATCCTTCTACTCGCTTATCTGCTAGAATTCCACGGACAGACCCCCAAATACACAGATACACAGGTCAAACTTATAACACCCCTCTTTTAAAGTCGGGGGTTAACAAATAGCAAAAAAAACCATCCCTTTCTACACAACAGATTATAAAATGTTAAATGCCAAAGACATGGTCTATAATTTTAATTCTAACATTTTTAAATTATTAGACATTTTTTGATTTTTATTTTTTCAAACTATGATGAGACAATTTTTACAATTGAGATATTTTTTACAAAACTCTAAGGAAGCTTCCCAATTAGCCAACAGAGTGCAACATGGTCATTATCCGACTTCAGTGATGGTTTGGTGGGGTGTTAGCTATGAAGAAATTACTAATATTAAAAAATCGGTACAAGTGTATCAAGATACCATTCTTGAGAAAGTAATTAAGCCCCTTAATAAAACCATGTTCAATAACCAAGTGTGGTCCTTCCAGCAAGAATATCGGCAGCAGCAGCCGGGTCATAAGGCTCGGTTCACGCAGTCTTGGTTGGAAGCGAAATTCTTGTCGTCCGTCCGTCCGTTGTCTAGTCCCGATCTTAATTCGTTGGATTATGAATTATGGACAGTTTTAGAGATTACAGCTTGCTCTAAACGCCATGATAATTTGGAGTCCCTAACACAATCCATACGATTGGAGGTGAAGAGTTTTCCCATGGAAAAAGCGCGTGCTTCTATTGATAACTGGCCTCAACATTTAAAGGACTGTATTGTAGCCAAAGGACACCATTTCGAATAAGCTTTGTTATAGTTTTAATTGTTTTATATTTGTGTATTAAACGAACAAACTGCAAAAGTAATAAATGTTATTTGCGATTAAAAAAATATTTTTTTCTTTGTTACAATATTTATGGTAAGACTAGGTATGTAATTCTCCCTCACTAGTCAGAAATATTATATAAAAAAACATATATTTTCCTTGGATTTTTATATTTATACTTAATATTTTTACCTTTGAATTAAGTACTGCACTTAGTTCAATCTATGTAGATATTAGTATTAAATTTCCTTAAAAGATGTCATTTATGTTATTAAACCTCGAAAAGTTTATTAAGTCAAACAAAAAAAATATACGAAACATTGTTATTAGTTTTTGATAAAAACAGTATTCTCTGCTTAATTTATTTGTCTGTCTCGCCTTTTAAAATGCATAAGAGTTTAAATGTTACTGTAAAAAAATACTATAAATTTACTATAATTATATATACTAAGCTGTAGTAAGAGACCAGGGAGGTATTTGAATTAGGTTAGGGGATGTTTTCAAAAGAGATCAATATATCATTGTTTTAAGAACATGTGATAATTTCAACTAGTAGTACCATCCCCTCACGTTTCATTCCCACAGGTACATTCTCTTTTGTTTCCCGACCTTATTACGTCATCCCACTTTATTTAATAATGTATTAACAAATATTTGCTCATCGTTAGAGTCATTGTTCAGATCGTTTAAAAACAAATCGTATTACAAGGGGTGATGGTTGTTATTCTGTTAAAACTAATGTATGAGGGTGCAATATTTGTGCCGAAACATGTCATGTTGTTTTTATAATAACTACACGAATCTATATTCATACCTTACACTTTACATTATTTTCATCTGTTTTCTTAATTCAAATAAGAGAAATGAAAAGTGATATCTCTTGTGTATTAAGTCTACCCAGTTAATAAATAATTTGGCTTTAGAGTTTGCCTTCGTAGTAATAATTAATAAAGTTATATATATAGCGATGTTACCTAATTCCTGTTCTTGTAAGAAAGCTCCTTTTTGTTACTGACGGTACGGTACGGTATCTGATCTACTTCTTAACTATGTCTCACCTGTGTCTCTCAGTTGGAGCGAGCCAACCTTGTTAGTAAGGTAGCCCTTGATGGAGCTGGCGACGCGCGAGGGCGAAGCGGCTGCGGCGCCACCACGCAGCGCGCCTTGCAGCCGCCCGAGCAGCGCTCCTCCCTCGTCCTCCACGGTCAAGGCCCGGGGGGCGACTGCCCCACGCGTTACCGAAATTTAACTTAACTCTTAAATTTCGAAAATTTATAATGCCAGTCTTTTTATTCTAAACTTAAAAATATCCGATTGATATTCAATATCTTTTCTAATATTTATTCTACTTGCTATGCTATCAGTGCATTTTTGATATGTATCGTTTCTGGACGTGGCTTCAGAGCTCACTTATGGTGCGCCGCTTTTTAATCTGTAAAAAAGTAAATGGTTAGGTATAATAGTCCAAACAAATTCCGTGTATGTGAAAGAGTAATTTCCGACACATTCTTAGCTCACAGGTATCAGAATATTTGAGTGTTCCACTTCACACTCCCCTTGGGTCTCAAAAACATTTTACTCCGGCATGCACACCTGTTCTCGTGATATTTCACTTGAAATTATACGGAATCATTCACAATGAGGACATTTGTATACGAAAGAAGACGGAAGTCATAAAACGAGCGCGTTTCAGCTCACAAGATGGCGACCGGAAGTAGCTGGAGAACAGACTTCCGAAATGTAGGTTCCGGGGATACACTTCCGAAAACTCTTAACTTCAGACTTAATTTTTCTTTTTTTTTCTTTTTAAGTATTAAGTACTAAGCTTTAGCATAGCTTGGAAATAAAACTATTTTTACGGATTTAACTCGCATATATTGAATTAAATTTTAAATTTACATTTTAAATCTAGCCCGACGTTTCGAATGCTTTGCAGCAATCGTGTTCACGGTAAGACGAGATGGACACCTCCATTTTTTACACCTCCACCAAAATTTAATTCAATATACGGGAGTTAAATCCGTAAAAATAGTTTTATTTCAATGTGTAGAACTCGTGAAAGCCTTAAAAAACACTTTAGCATCATCATCATACACGTTTAAATTTTTTTTTTTTATTTTTAGGTTTGGATATTTGTTTTAATTCTTATTTCGAACGTTCCAAATAAATATGTCAATAAAGGCATCAGATAATCTATTTAAAAAAAGCCAATACTTGCACTGCCTATTATGACCAAAATTTAAGACGTTTGTTCCGTCGGCAAATAAAAAATGCAAAATGCCTCATAAATTGTGGCAAAAATCTATGCAAAAAAACTATGCCTGTTATATATTAACATATTACGTCAATATATCACCGCTGCAGCACTATCCATAAAAATCACTAGCTATAACCATCCCTCTCACATACACCCCGAAACATTCTTCCACTCACTCACACATACATTACGCAATCACCGCAATACATAATAGATGACACCAAGTTATACAATATATATATATGTATATATATATATATATATAGATCACCACAAAACCACAAAATAATTAAAAAAAGAACACCCAATTCAAAAATAACGGTCATTTAAAAATCAAAATGGCGGTACATAAATGTATGGTAATAACCTTGCGTTGTATCGGGCCGAGCTTGGCACACCTGGTTCCGCGAGCCCAGACTGACACCAGCGGCTCTAGCCGGCTGAGAGGCTTCCGGGCCATGCGCAGAACCTCCAGTTGTGATTGGTCCCCAGCCGATTGTGACGTCATCAGCGCCCAGCCAATAGCTTTCTCCTGAAATTTTCATGTAGGTATAGGGGGCAAATGGGTCGATTGCTAAATATAGGACCTGGGAACGTCGGTCGATATCCTCCACCAGTCGTATTGAACCTTCGGTATTTGGTAAACGATTAAGTTATGCGTCGATTACTTTTTGATGAGTTTCACATCCAACTACTCTGTAGGAATCATTTAGTTCAAGGTTAATTTTCTTTACAATTATATTTTCATATTACCATAAAAAAAATTAATCATAATTACATCAAACATAAATCCAATATAGTATATAACATTACCTCAATTATCTTCTACTTCAAAAACGAAAAACTTTTGTAAAACTTTTTTACAGTTACATAGTATTTTTTGTTTTCAATTTTCCATCGCTTAAGAAAGGATATGTAATGGCCTCAGGGGTTTTTCCTATTCTTTATAACGCTACACTTATTATATAATCGATTAATTAAAGCTATTCTGAACTGGTCTCCTGGTCCTGGGTGTTCAGCTGTCAGCTGTCATTCAGTGATATTATAACACAGACAAACCTTAACTAATTCACTGACTCGTATTGATCTATCAAGACCTTATGTTCAGTTTTGTGAAGATTTAGTTGATTTAAATATAGTAAGTATATTTGTGTGGAATCGCTATATCTAAGATTAGAGATTTGACAAGAATGTTTTGAATAATAATAAAAAAATAACTTGAAAAGGATTGTTAATTATGAAAACTAGGTATTAAGTTCTAAGATAAAATGAAAAGCTAATTGTAGGTAAACACCTAAACCATGAGCATGAGCTCATAAAAAATTACAAGTATCCTAAAAAAATATATTTGTAAAAAAAAAAGAAAGTGAAGTGTTTCAGACTATCCAATAATATGATTGTAAAATATTAAAAATAAATAATGTACATATAAAATAAACTAATTTCTAACCTATTCAAAGCTATATGCACTAATTTTCTGAAAGTAGTTAGAGAGTCACCATACGTAGCCAGGTAGTTGAACTTATTGTAGAGATTACTTATTCTAGGAAAATGTTGTAAGTTTTTAGTTTTTAAAAACAATCATTTCTGTAATACCTTTAATATATTATCATTATAGTCATAAACAAATAAGTTAAGTAATTTTAGCTCTTATTAATAACCATAGATTGGATTTTAATGAATGCTTTGCTTGCAAATGTGAAGAGCACTTAATGATGAAGTAGCCTTGGAACACATCCAACAACCTTCTCATTGGTCTTCGCAACCAAGGACTCGAACCTCCCGAGCACACAGTTATAACCTTTCCCGGATTAAAAATACGTTTTAAAGGGCATGTGTCTTACTTGTATTGATAAAATATATATTTTTAACCTATGTTTATTTTGCATCAAGTTTAATAAACTGTGCAATTAGTCTGTAACTGACTACACCAGGACCTAATTTACCAGGACTTAGTTATGACGGTTTTGTTTTCCACCATCTTGTAAGTTATCTCAACAAAAAAAATATATAACAAGAGATAATCTCATCCATTAATTATTATTTACATTAAAGAATACATACTAACATTAACATATAAAATACTTACAACATGCCAGTCTAGTTGCACCACTACTGGCTCCAAAAATACAATCGAAACTATAGTGTAGGTAGGTATATGAGTATAAATATATATTACTCAAAATCTATATTTGTATGTATTTTCTTTTAATCATACAAAGTCTAAAGTCACACAACTTCGAACGCTTAATCATAACACATTTTGTAGCGTTTGCACAGTTGCAAAATTCTTTTAAATCGATCGACAAACTTTTCAAATTCGTCAAATTGGAGAGACGCCACGACGAGAAAGAAATCGATTTAGATAAATCAGACACCCGTGTTTAACGGTTTACGTTACCAATGTTTACTTAATATTTAACTAATAAATACTTATAATCGATCACAAAACTTACAAAAGCTTAAGTTTAGTGATATTGAAATAATCGTAAAAGAAACCAAAATGACACATTATAAAAATACATCACTCCCAGTAGCTCACTGATTGAAACATCATAAAATAATATTTTATAATATTTTGTGATTATGACGGCGCGGCGTTGATAATTGTTTATTGTGTAAAGTTATATGGCTTATTGTTCTTTCACGCTTTTCATAAATACAATATTATTTACTTAATAATATGCTAATGTTAATGTAACCCTACATGTAATAGGTACTCGGTTTTTCAAAATCTGTCCATTAGTTGTAGATATATTGTTGAAAAAGTGTCCCAGCAAATCACCACCATTCGGTCGTGATACAATCGAACTCTGTTCTTAGAACTGGATCAGAACAACAACTACACTCCTCATTTAAATAATATTTGGTACATTTTACCTAACTTGAGACACTACCACACACTGCGTAAGTATACATAACATGTCCGAGATAATTTTGAATCTCGAGCGAAGAACATTTTGTATTAAAATAATCTAAATAATTTCATTTTTCGTTCCATGTTGAACAGTGGACCCGTGGTTATCAAAATATGATTATATAAAAAAATGTCCTGACTTATCTGTTAATACACACCCTAACTTAAATTTAATACCTCAACTTCTTTTTACGATAAGGCGAAGTGTTTTTCAGAAATTCCATTTTAAAAAGACTCAAGGGGTCAAAGTTATAGAAGGCTGTCATTTTCCAATTAAATTATAAGTTACAATACTATACAATTATAATTACTAGTATAACATTCAAGTTACATTTAAAGGAGTTTAATCAACTTCAAGCCAATTATTTTTTTCAGACAGAAAAAAATAATTTAACAACATTTTATAAAAATTCACTTTGCTCTGTTTTATTTATTAAATATTTTACAAATATGGTATCAATATTTGGTAACTCAAAAAATACCAGATAATCAATTCATTTAACATAATAATAATAATAATAATGTTTATTTATTCTTTACCACTTTTACGTAAAATAACTGAAAAATAGAATAGAGTTTCCTTTTGGGTAAGAAAATACCTCTGTTAGGAAACACCGCTCTTCTATAACTGAATACATTAAATGGATTTTACAAATTCTACACAATGCGTACATTATTATATAAATTTTAATTAATTATTACAATAATAAATACGATTGTGTGTTGGGTGTGTCAGTGTGATGTTTTAAAATAAATAAATAGATACGAATTTGTTATACAAGTCTTGAGTAACATCGGTTATAATAATATTCCTTTATTCATTTTCTAAATGTGATTTCGATCTCATCATATTTTTTTTGGTTTAATTTTTAACCAATCCGTTAGAGACGTTTTACATTGTTTATAAGTAAACGGGTAAATATTTATTTATTGTTAAGTTATATTATATAAGTGTACTGACAGATTTACATATTGTATATTATCAAAAACTGTTTTTTTATAAATAACTAAAGCTCCGGTAAAGTTGGACACTTCTAGTATTTAATTATTTGAAGAACGAAAATTTTCCGGTCCTTCAGTCGTTTAAAATAAAATATTTTTTTTCTTTATTAGTGACATTCATTTGTAAATAAATGAGCAGCAACCAAGCTACCAACTAAAATATAATTAAAAAAAAGTCAGATTCTTGTCAACATTTTTAACATAATTTATTAACATTTTATGTTATGAATTATATATTTTTAGCAATACTTAATTATTTCATAGAGTATAAAATTATTAACAACTTGACGGTGTTTCCTCGTACATGTAACGTGTGTCACAATTTAAAACGTAAATGAGTACCAAATACTAATACTAATAGGTAGTTAAGTTTTTTGAAGTTTTATATTTCATAAAAATATTCATATTCTTGAGGTTAATCCCAATTATTATTTAATTACCTAAAGCTTAACTGTTACAGTGGAAGTAAAACAATTTTAATTGCTTATTCTATTTTCTTTGTCAGTACCTTAATGTGTTCACTTCGCCCCGACCTCCTCCTCCTATATCATTAAAAAAGTAAACGCTGTTACAATTTATAAAGATATATTAGTAGTAGTGGTTGGCCTGTCGTCTGTAGCACGCAAGTCACGCAGTCTTACAGCTGTAGAGCTGTAAGACACCAACAATGTATAGGGTATCCGTTTGAATTTTTACACCAAATCATTAATTTATTCATATTATAATGATAGAGCAGAATGTTACGTGTATGCGTGTGTACTATCCTTTAAAAATATACGTACAATTCATAATAACCTTAATTATTAAAAAAAAACTTTGTTTGCAGTTACTAAACTTAAATTATTTGTTTATTTTTTTTTTTTGTATTTATGTTGATTCAAAAATGTTTGTATTATCATAGATTATAGGTCAACTCAAAATATTGTACACTTACAAAAATATAGCTATCTCTTTTCATAGAAACATAAAAACAATAAAACTACTTGACGGTTTTTGGTTAATTTTTATGTGGCGTAGGCTTATTGGTTACGAGTATATCGATATGTAGAGTGATCTTGAGCCGAAACAATCTCTCACCTTCACAAAAAAAAACAATTTTTTTTTTTTAACTATACAAAATTGTAAATTATGTATTGATGTGTATAAAGTAATATTAAATATCTTATTATTTAGGGGAAAGTACAGACGAAGTCAGCGCCAACAACTATTTTGAAATAAGAATCATTTGGGGCCGTGATCTCTGATATTTTTAAAAAATATATATTAAAGTACTATAAGGTATACTTCATAAGCTTAAGAAATCTATTCTTACATACTTGTATTACGCTGCTTGATATCACAGTGAAAAACGGAAGCGGAAGGATGGGAGTAGCTTAGGGCTTACTACCAATGTTACATGCCCTATGGAGCCCTTCATGAAATTATTTCGCAAAACATTACAACGTAACAACTCAAAGATTATCAAGTGGTTTGTACCTATTTAGATAGTTTAATAAGTTTTTTAAGTTTTGTACCAAGTGTACCTGGTGGTGGTGCCGACTGGTGACGCGACGGTCGATGATGGCGAGCATGCGCACTCGTAAGTCGTGATGCAACTCGTCTTAATACGTAACTTAACACTAGCTTTGTCCGCTACTCCGTTCACAAATACAAAATACATCAACTTATATTTTTTTAAGGTGAAGCAAAGGTTGTAAGTATTTACCTTTTATGAAAAAAAAAAACAAAAAGAAATCTAAAAAGGTTCAAGTTTCGAACTAACTCTAAGAAGATTTCTTTTTATTTATAATTGATTGTGTTTTCTCATGAGAATACGATACAATCTAATAATGTAAGTCTCGCATTTTCTTTTTGTTATCTGATCTAATATTCATCTTAAAACAAAAATATAATATAAAATCTATAAACAATATATTATGTATGCCTATTATATATATATATATATATATGTATACGTGTAACGTGTGTGTGTATATATAAATCATTTCATAAATTATTACAACTAATGATTGAATAAAAGTACGCCAGGGAAACTGATCTATTCTTCATACAGATATAAACCTAAAATTAAGTTAAACTCAAGTGCCGCTGCTACTTTATAATAGTTTTTTTTTCTATTACGCTAGATATAACCTGAATTTTATTATTACATACTTTATCACAACTACGCCACCGTAAAGCCGAGATAATATAATATTATCTGTGAAGAAGTTTCTTAAGCCGATTCGACCTAAAAATAAAGCCTGATCTTGCCTTATTCCTTCCTTTCCATTCTTAGATCCCCCCACCAACGCCACAAACAACCCCCTAACCCAACTCCCTCATTTGCTCCTAAGTAATGAATTCTAAATGTGTAGCCTAGTTAGTTAGTGTATACTGTATACAATGTATCAATATTTTGTGTGAACACAGCCTGCTCTAATTGAAGAGTGTCACTTGAGTAAAAGCTCGTCATCAGGTAACAGCATGCTGATAACACCATTTTGTTACAACCTGGTTGACTTGAGGGCGGATGTAACATTAGAATACCGATATATGTCTAAAGGTTACTTGATTTTATAGGTGATTGTTAACACAAAACATACTTAAGAACATTCTGAAAGTAAATAGTTCAAATTGAACTAAGAAAGTAAATATATTGAGAGAATATCAAACATAAAGTCCACGTAAAAACAGTTCACATTTGATGTTCTTTGCAAACATTCTCCAAAACTCTAGACCGGGTTTTATCTTGAGTCCACAGCATCCTTGTTATAGAACATTAAATAAGACCTTAGCTATAAATTGAAAAGATAATAAAAATACAGCGCTCGTTTTTCTTTCAACTTGACAATATTCATGAAATCAATAAAATTCTTTTAATACTTAACTCTTACACAAGCATATTTAATATCATTTATACATCATTATTTTATCCTGAAAATAACACCATAATTTACAAGCTGATTAAAAGATTCAAAGATTTACAAGCTTTTATACGTCTCTTCAAGTAAAAAATAGTGTCGGCGTGGTTGTAAAGGTGTCTAATGAAAGCTATCCGTCTTGTCAATGGTAGTTGTCAGGACGTCGGCTAATGAATGTCATTGAAATAGAAGTAATGTAATGAAAGCTCCATATACATTAAAATTAAAGTCTCTATAGTCTATTTAATAATAAAAATCAAAATCATTATAACGTATTTTATTATGTAGGTATGATAACAAAACCTGCTTGTAAATAGATTGGAGGGAATTTTGAATTTTCAAGTTTATTTTTAGCAAGAGGAATCATTATAAAATTTTTGAATGTACTTTAAGTGGTACCATGTACATATTTATTTAGATTATATTGACTAAAGGATACAAGAAATTTTGCATGGAAAGCTTCTCAAATTCGGTTAAAAATATAATTTATCAGTAAGGTTAAGAAATTTATTTTGCATTATATGAAGCACGGACTGGGAGTAAAGTTTTATATTATCTTTTAGACATACCTACTTGTTGTTTATTTAACTTTACCAATCTATATTGAGCTGAATCAGACATTATCTGAGATGTGATTCTGCAAAAGTCCGCAGCCAAATACAATATAGATTTACTATGTTAATAACATGATTCTCTTAACGAAGGTACAGACTTAAATTGTGTTGTCAATACATATTATTTTATTGGTGCAGTTTAGATTTATATTTAACGGAGCAGATGAAATCTTTTATTTGATTAGAATTCAATTATTATATTCAAAAATATATTATTTATAAACTAAATTAATTGAATTAAAAGTATTTCATTTAAAGGTTATTTCTACACAGTTATATTTATATAAACTCTAATGCACCAGATATAAGAGTCTCGTCATTGGCAGTCCATCGGTTTCAGCATATCTTCAGTATCGAGCGACCACGCCCCCATCCCCCCTCCCCCCTCTCCCCGGATCGTATCGAAGTAGTCTCGGCTCCGTTACGTCACTGCAATCAATGTTACTTGCAATCAGATTGTTGAATTCTTTATTAATTTCGTGAAAGCGTAACATCCACCTAGAAGGGTCTCGAAATATTCAAGAGGAGATTCAGAATTAGCAGTTTTCTAATTTATATTTTGGTATTACATAATATTCAATAATATCATTGAAAATCTGTGTGTATTAAATAAAACAACTTTGGTTATATTAAATAAATTATGCATATAACTATTTCACTATTTTATATTTATCGATGAGAGAATTAAGATATCTCTTAGTAGAAGGTATTTGAAAAAAATCACTGTAAATTTGAGTAGTGAAATTAAATTTTCTAAATTAATTAAAATTTTCTTTTTTTTGTTTTTAAATTTGGTCACCAACCAGTCTGACGTTTTTTTTTTACAAGATATAATTTTCTTATTTAACAAAAATGTTAGTTTCTTATCAATTAGAGATAATTATCAACTAAAGATGAGAAATATATATATATATTCAATATATAATGTTCAATTTATCTACACCTATTTTATTTCTAAGCAATTTTTTTTAATGTGCTTTCCTACCCTTTTAATTTCTTCAGGATCTTATTTTTATAACCTGAATCATATCTGCATAATCTGCATCGATATTTTTTTTATATTGTTGCATAATAATTAATAGAAATTATAAGAAAAGAAAACAGGAGAATCATTAAAAATAGATTTAGTAATGTGTTCTTAATTTTATATTTTCTTTAATCAGAACATATTATGGACTTTTATAATGTAACTTTAGGATTAGTATTATAATTATACGGCAATCGTTCTTCTCTTAAATAACACCTTCATTATAATTTATAAATATAATAAACGCCTTTAAATAATTTACTAGCAATAAGTAAAAAGCGCTTGTTAAATGTCAAGTAAGCACAATGAATTATATTAAAATATACAACAATACAAGACGTCTCTCCCAGAATACAATAATATATTCATGTGTTAAAATAATTATATATTAACCGTGCAAATAAGTAGCAACTCAAATTGATTTAAAAAATTGCAGAAGAGGAACAAATGATTTAATTTAATAAAGAAAGTTGTCTTTTTGTAGAGTGTTGGTCGCCAGCTCTAATCAGGTCTGTAGAAAATAACTTTCCAAGCAAATGGAAGCTTTGACAATGAATTTACTTTAGAACAAAGAATTAGGTTTTGATTTTATTAGTGGGAATCAAAAAGAGTAATTAGGTACTCAAATTAATTCTATTCACTAGTACAAGATTGTATCTCGGCTTTGTCTTGCTTATAATACACACCGTCCTGACTTGTAATACAAACCCACCAAGGGTTCATAATAAAGTCACAGATGTTTCTCGAGACAATTCCTTCCTTCCCAAGTGTTTAGATGAGGTCGTGTCCTCGGTCGATGCGGTCGGCATGGCGCAACATTCGTTTGACGTTTTCACCTCTGAGTGTCTACTGTAAACTTCCGTTGATCAGACTTATCGCTAGCCTGAAAATTATTTGGGAAAATTAAAAGTTGATCATAGCTGTCTCATAGTCTATCCGCCCTCTGCGCTATAACAAACCTGCTATCAGAGGAAGACTGATGTATTATTTATTCTGGTGCTTTTGGGTAGAGACTCCACATCACTCTCTCTGTCCTGCCCTGGTTGGTGGGATACTTATAAAAGATTTGACCTGAAACAAAAAAGGAAAATCACTTTTTGGCACCGGACCCTGAGAGGTACTACATACTTTATGGGTGGGTGGTGGTGGTATCCGGTACGGACATAATTAAGTAAAATTTGTATGAAACAGAACGTAACGATGCGCCACTTTCATTATACACGTAATTAACACCACACTTGTAAATTATCGTCATTTAAATACTCTCAGCGAGTTTTTATTAGTTTACGAATACGAGAACATAATACAAATTACTTAATACACAGAGTTTTTTTTTTTTAAATAACGAACTCCGCAATATTCTATGTTTTTTTTACATCAGATGCTAAAACAATGTGTCTTGTCCATCTACATTTGCAATAAAATCGAATTCAAGCAGTTATGTCACAGACGAAGCTTCTTAGCATTATATAGATGTACCGTGCGGTGCCGGGCCCACCGCCTTGGATGAGGAGGAGTGCAAACAGAGCCTGGGACTTGCGAACCAGGTGTAAATTTAAAGGTCACCCTTGTATATAATTAATTACATAATTATAAATTACATAAAATTTAAACATTACAAAAGATCTCAAACATTTCTTATCAACTTTATTATATATCTTTGGTTAAGTTATTCAGCGTATTAAAATGAAGTCCCAACAAGTAAGCTTTAATATTAATAAACTGTAATTATTAAATTCTTGAAGATTTCCTCTATAAAGTAGACCCCTGTGGCACACTTCTGACTTCTAAAGTATTCAAGACAAAATTACATAGAGTTTAACAATTTTATTTCAAAACTTATAAAAAATACATGCATGCATGCATACATAAAAAGATACAAAAGCATAAAACAATACTATAAAACTGGATATTGTGACCTAAGCCCAACGAGTGCTATATTATTTCTACTTCTCAGAACTAGATTATTATCTAGATTTATTTCATAAACTACAGAGAAGCCGCTTTATGAGTAATATAATACAATGTCAAGTACAAATTCATCCTTCAAGGAAAAATGTATTTTATTCTAATAATAAAAAATATTTTTACCAACAAACAACATCTATGTGATACATTGTTGAAAACTTGTAAATTAAGATATATCAAACATTACATAAATCATAATAGTTTCTCATATTCAACTATAACTTTCACAAATTATGAAATGACTTATTAATCACAGTAAAAACAATGTCGCTGTTAGATAATCTTACGAGTTCATCGCGACCTGACTCCTAGGGTCAATAGGTCGAAGTAGCTTCTGTAGTATAAGCATCGGCAATCCACTATCAAACTGACATCACCTGCCCAATAGACAATTTTAGGTCTCGCAGTCGGTAGGTGCCAGGGGACCAGCTCGCGGGAGTCACTTGGTAATCCATCAGAACCTACCGCTTGTTACCAAAAAGCACTCTTCGTGTCTTGACATGACAATTAATAGTATAATTAGTGCATTGGTAATATTAGCAGTATAGTTTGTCACTTCACCACAAGACATTTATTTCGTCGTATATTGAATCTGAATTTCTCACAATAATTTATTATGTAGTTAAAGGTTCGTGTTCTTGCAAGGTAGGTAGGTAGGTAGGTAGGCAGGTAGGTAGGGCGGTTTTCGTGCCATCATTAAGGTACCGTAGTGTCAGAATACCAGAGTAGTACCAAAGTACGTAATAATTTGCGTAATTATGTTACCCTAAACATTTTAGCTTATATTTAGTGTCTTCTATTTTCTGCCCATAATGATATTGAAAATTATGATTTAATTGTTTTGTTAATTAATAATAATAATAATAAACATATTCTCAAAAATAATTTTACAGTGTTGATATGTGGCTCTGACTCCCGAAGTAGTGAAACTGTGTTTCGGGCTGACCTCCGTTTCTTCCCACTTAGCTTAACATAAAGATATGGAATGTAAAAGAATATAATTTAAGTAGACAATTTGAAAAATTATATTAATTTTAAAAATATAAATAAATTATATACCTAGTCTTCTAATTAATTTAATTTAAAAAATATAAATAAATCTATAAGTAATTTTCTAACTGAGAGTACTTTTGCCTGCTGAAATAACTCATTCTAAATGTAAGCGAAACTTTTAAAAGTGGACGCTAAGCACGTTCTAAAATTATTAAATTTGATTTTACGATGGTCTGTAATTGGTGGATAGATTTCTGGGAGATAGAATATATGTGGGACAAACTACGGCTGTTTTAAATATAGTAGGAAAACCTCCACACTCAAACCTTATATTACAAATATAAGCCAAGGGTTGCGAAATAATGTCAACAACATTTTTTTTTTTTAAAGTGCGGATAAAATTTTGTCCATACCAGAAGCGCAATTTGTTTTGAGACTATTAATTATAGAGCAAATCTCTTTGGCATCTGTTAAATATAATGACATGGAATTCAATAATGCATTATTATAGTTAGCTTTTTTGGCATTAAATTTAAATTTCTTACCATCCGAGGTTTTATTTGTTGACATTTAATTATTTGGTACAGAGTTTGAAATAATACTACATTCTCATTATTTTAAACTCAAAAGTCTAAACTGTAAATCAAAACTACGTCAACATAAGTAAGATAATAGATTATCCATGGAGTTTCTTGTTGTTTCTTCTGCCCTTGGGAAACGGCCGACTTTATATACCTATAATATTATTTGTATATCATGTCTATACATATACTTAAAATAAAAATCTGAGAAACACCTGAAAAAATTCATATTGCCAATTTAAAGTCGCGGTATGATTTTCATAGTAATTACTAGAATGTACGTATTACTAATTATTTTTAAAATAAGAATCACTTTTTGATGATAGACTCTTATGAACCATTTCGAAGTCATAGCCATGGCTACGCGGTTGTCCGGCGCTGCCGCAATTCGCCTCGTCGGTGACGTGAACCAGTTACCTTATATCAATAGAGATAATCTATTCGAGATGAGGTACTGTCGTCCCACCCTGGTAACGTTCATCAGCCAGGAATTACTGTGCACACATCAGAATCTATTCTAAGGTCGCGTATGCCTTTGAGGAGGTCTACTCCGGCATCTACTCCAGCAGGAAACTAGTGCAGTCCTTAACAATGCTTAATTACACAGGATCGAAAATACCCCGATCCCAACCCAATACCCTCTACTTAGCACACCCCCAAGAAGAGAAGACAACATTGTCTAACGAGGGTTATGGATCAGGCGAAGGATCGCGTATCCTAACCATACATGAAACACAAGAACTCACTTTTGGCTCCATTTTCATAATTATAATCAACACCAGGAGTAAGATGCAACTGCACGACAGCGTTCCCCACGCGGTTGTAGCAGTGTCACGTCACACCGAGAGCTGTGTGTATTTCACCGACAGCGAGGACGACGCGACGGGCAGATTCATCAGGAGAGCGATGACGGCGACAAAACACAACATCATAGAATATAATACCAAGATGGCTTTAAAAGACAGAAGCTTTGCTATCATGGAAACCTTGCTCGTGAAAAAATAAAATGAACAGTAGGTTGCAATAGTGTTTTAGTTGTTTTAGTAGAATCAGAAAATAAGCGAAATTTATGTATTCTAATTTTTAATAATAAAAACTTTAATATGGATTAAATACTTCATACACTCTAAATGCGCAAAGTGCACGGGCGAGGTATCCGTGGAAAAAAGTAACAATTAAAAAAATGAGAATATATTAAAACTAAAAATATCTTATGAATTATGGACAGAACTAAGTATTCATTAAAAGTTATAATTATGGTAAACGTTATGATCATTAAAGAGAAATTTCGCTTCTTCTATTACCGTTTATATTAATTAGTTCTAAGTTATATTGACTTCTATAGAGACTGAGATATTAAATGCAATATTATTTAGACAACGAATGTCATTTCTACATACAATTAAATAATTTATTTTTTAAGCTTTAAGAAGAAATGGTAATTGTTCTAACCATTTCAAAGGCGTAAGATATAAGTGATATAATATGCTAATAATATTTTTTGTATAAGAGGTACTTTACTTTGTTTAACAGTAGACGAAAAGAGTTGAATTACTCGTTATATCTTGTTTTACTTTAAAGTTAATTACAACACATTTAAGATCTTATCTTTAATAAAATTTACATTTCTCACAAAAATGTGTGTTATGCCTTCGTTGCTATGTTATTATGTAACAGTATTTAAATCTCGTAGTAATTGAATGAATGGCATCGCATTCGAGTAAATAATTGGCTTAGTGAGTGTTTTTCAACCACATGGATAACAATCTCGTAAAGAAAATGCGTTTTAGAATCACATTAATAAGAATCTAGATCACAAAGCTGGTAGAGTGTAGCTTCGTCTCTACTGACAACATCTGTAGGTATAGGTATTAGGTATATTCATAAAGACAAGTAAGTTCAAAATGTACTAAAGTAAAAGATAGAAAAGTTTTAATATAACTCTAAGTCAAGAAAAAGATTTACTAGTATTCCTTTTTGGTGACGACGATTTTGACAAAGAATAATTATCGCCATCACGGATAGTAACAAAACGACCCTCTTTCGTATACGTACGTACGATACTAACATAATATATATATTTATTTTCAAAATTTTTTTTTTTTTGAAATTCCCATTAATATTAATATACAATATATATGATGATGATGATTATGTACTTATTGAAGTCGTTGCGTCGTGCGGAGAGTTGTACGTACTTCGGTGAAGGTATTTAAATTTTTAATTTAAGTTTTTCTGCTTTTTAAGTTTCTTCATTTGACTACGAATACACTACCTTTCACTTGTTTAAGTGTTTACTAGCAATATTACATAAGAATATCAATGTTGGAGACGACTGCTTCTATTTCATAGAGATATTATACATAGAGTAGGGGAGCCAGTTTAAATTGTCACCATCGAACTTAAAAGAGATAGATAGATCGAAAACCCTATCTATTTCAACTTTTTATGAAATCTCGTGCTTCTTCGTCGTCGTCTCGAGTATAATTCGTAGCAATTGTCATTTTTACCAATATTCTGACAGCTCAGTTGTCGTTTTCACAGTGTGAGCTCAAATTTGGGTAGTGTCAAAAATGATTTACACAAATGATTCAAAAATTACAAAAAACGCATCATGAATATTTTTTTGCGCATGTGTAATAAGACAAAGACAAACAGTATGGCATCTTGCATCTTTTTTTAACTGTCTTTCACTGACGCTCATACGAATACCTATGGCTCACCTATTCTATGTATATTAATTCTATGTTCTATTTAGACCAAACAGAGTTAAAAACTATCTCGACGAACCAGGCTTTCGATTAAAAACAACCGCATTCAAATCCGTCAACTCGTATGGCTGCTAGAATGCCACAGATAGACACACAGATACACAGATACATAGACACACAAATACACAGACACATAGACACACAGGTCAAACTTATAACAAACCTCTTTTTGAGTAGGGTGTTAAAAAGAGGAAGCTAGGCTGTACCTTATTTAAATTGAATCAGGGGTAAATGTTCCAATGTGTGTGATTACGACCCAGACTTATTTAAATGAAAAAGGTTGGACTGTTTGTTAAATATAATAAAAATAAACAATATTATTTTGTGACTGTGTATCATGTGCTGTAACTAATTATAGACCTGTCTTTTACTTCACTGTTAAATAATAAAAACATAAGAAAAACTTTTTTTTGATTACACTAAATGAGAGAATTTTGTACTATTTTTATGAATTGAAAAAGTAATACAAACTTCTAATAAAAGATATTGCGAAACGATTATCAACAATAACATAAACATACTTATTTACAATTAAATAAAATTTCATGAACGATACATTTCGTTACAATAATTGTAACATTAAAATAAATCTTAATTACGATACTTTATTTGTAATAACATAATGAAAGACGTTTAATTTAATTAATATTTCATAAATAATTGGTTGAAATAATGCAGTTATGAAACTATGTTTTACAATATCACCGTTTCAGATTACATATATATATATATACATTATTTTTTATTTATTCAATGAGACTATAGAGTGCCCATTATTGTTTCGTTCTTAAACATAGTGAATAAAAGAATGATAGTGTGTATGACCTATTTATATCTTCTACCGATACCTACATGACCTCACAATCACCATTCACGTTAATTGTCACGTAAAATATCGTCATAATAGTAGTTGGTTTCGTGAACCATTACTAATGCTGGTTGTAGACAGAAGACAAAACATGTATTTAAGATTATAAGAGATAGTGAAATAAATAACATCGGGATTTGCTAACATTATTGTCCATAATGAAGTTCATATAGAGATAAAAAATATGTAACAATAACCGCATTACAGAATATTCTTTGACTCGAGGAATTATTACCAAAAATAGGAGTAACTAATAAAGAATGACTAGATTCATAACAGTATATAATCTATAAATCACAAAAAATACTTTTAAAAATGGGAATCATTCAAAAATGTCTATATAGGTATTTTTAATTTATTTATTTAAGATACACACATTCGCTAAAGTAACCAAATAAAAAAAAAATCTTTCTTCTACTTCATCTTTTTAGATGTTACATTATTAACCACAGATGCCTACATCTTACCCTCTATCGTGAAATCTATTTAAAAAAAAAACAAGATTAAAATGTAAATCTAAAAAGTCCAAGACAGTGTTATGTCTGTATTCTGTACATCACTGCAGCCGACCATCGCGGCATGTCGCCGCAGAAATCTATGTACAGAATAATGTATGTAGGTTGGATTGAATCATTTATCCGAGATATTTCTTATTACCAACACCTCGTGATAACAATAAAGATGCAACATCGCTTCAATTAGTATTGCTTCATAAAATGTTCACAGATTCACATTTCTACAACTGACGGTTCAGATTAAAATGTAATAAAAGTTGAACAATGAATTGATAGTTATCCAAGTACCAACGGGATCCAGCAGTTTGTTGGCCAACACGTCCTCCGGCATGGTGTGCGGCGACCTTAAGTTACTCCACGTAGAAAACATTAAGTGGGTTACTGTCGTTATGTGATTTTGTTCAAACACCAGACGCTTGGAGACATTGTGCAATACTCATCGCACTTTGTACTCAATTGATTCGCCGACATTTGATGAATGTAACATCATCTCTTTTAAATGTTGATTATGTAAATCAATCAATCCTTAGTCAATACCATTCGGATGTGCTATTTTTTGCATTTAAAAGACCAATTCTCGAAGAAAGCTACATAACCATATTTCTCTTAATCTATTGATGCTATTCTCCGGATGGTATTAATATTAATAAGTGTATTTTTTATATTGTTAAATATTGTCTGTTTCATAAATAGTTTCAAAATATGGCTTTTATAAATGTTCAAACATGTACCCTTATGTTCCCGTAGTCCATAAGAAATCGTAGAGGACATCTCGTTTCAAACTTCAGTAATATTATAAATCGATACGTAATATTGGGTAATACATATTATACAACCAAACACATCTCTACATTTATAACATAAGCTTATGATCATTATATTTTACAACCTGCGAAGTAAATCTCCAGGTTTTTGTAGTTGCCGTTGGTTATGTTATAGAAATTGGAACGTAATGGAAATTATATAATTATTATAATAGACATTGAACAGTCAAAATCATCAGCTAATCATCAAGCGTCAAGCGTCATCAGAGGCGTCACGACCATCATCAAATAAATCGCCAACAAACTAATCTTCCAAGTTGCATGACTCCCTCACAATTTATATAACTTAATATATTTTTTATTACTTCTCAAAAGCTTCTTAATGCTTTTGAGAAGTAATAAAAAATTAGGCTAACAAAAGCTAAAATATGTGTCGAAAAATCTGATTCATATTATGTAATCATTTTTATTGTATTTAAATTTGAGTTTTTTGGCTTTGAATATAATTTAAAATGTGTCGACCTTTTTGAGGATCTGGGTCTGGGTCAAAACACTTGTGATCTTCAGAGCAACTTGAAATAGCGTAAGCGGCCCTCTAGGTCTACTACTTGTACGTAATCTGTTTTTATCTAATTATATCAAATTATGATGTTAGAATATTTTACAGATATACCAACAGTTTTTAAAATATATTATAAATATTTCAAATACAAAGATGTATTAAAAATTATGTTTATAATAAAAATAGAAAATTTAAAGAGGTATTTAAAAAAAAACTCTCGAGTATCGTAAACGATTTCTTGTATATTTAAGTTTATCACGAAACTGTATAAATAAATATTATTATAATATAATAGTACTCTTTTATTGTTACATAAAGTAACCTTTCATAGCTACTAATATTTCAATATTTAAGACATCGATATAACAAAAGTAAAAGTAATCAAATTTGACTTGAAATTACAAAATAATTGACGAGATTGTAAGATGATAATGATGCAGTAGAGCACTGCAAGAAACGTACTATTACAATAACAAGGAAAATATAACGTTATTATGAATAAATAATAATTGCTATTAAATTACATAACCGAAATGAAGTCACAAGCTGAGATTGGTGGTCCATTGACCCAGCAGCTCGAAATTTTTTTATCTGTTAATTTGTTGGACACACAGTCGGTCGTACATTCTAAATTAACACGTGCATCATAACACCATTCGATTACATCAATATTAAATCATTATTTTCAATAGAAAAACTTTTGTCATTCACACAATTCCGTACAAAACCCTGAGAGCTTTGCTATTTTACTGAATTAGCAAATTTTCAGTAAAACCTTATTCAATTTGACGTATATCTTTTATTAATTAAGAAAACTGATATCATCTAGAATTTGAATAATAATTTATTATGTACATTTTATAACTTGTAGAATGTAAACATTTTAAAGGCTTTTATTAAAATTTATTGCATTAATAGAACGTTACGGAAATAAAAGCTTTTTATTATTTAATTGAAGAAATCTACAAACAACATCAACATCAACATCCATCTCTTACGGTAATCATTATAATCTATTGTCGTAAACAAGTACTAATAAAATGATATAACAGTCCTCACTAAACAATTTACGAGTCGTGTAAAATGTCGTCAAATCAATTATTCGCCATACAATTTGTGAGGTAATGGTGACGAAAACATATGCCCACTGTTTGCGAGTTAAAGATAAAATAACGTTTGTTTCCGAGTAAGTCTACGTGCTGATAGTACTGACCCACTGATAGTACTGACCCACTGATGGTGAGAAAACACCGCTGGCCAGTCTGGCTACACCAAAGAAATTAAGCACGTTCAAGTTCTATAGGCCGGAGTCGCTTTCTTAAGGATACTAATAATGATAATATAAATAATAATGATATAAAATCAAGATAATAATGATAAAAGATATATCTGCTTAGAGTGTCTAATGCGATATTGGAAAAATGGAAACCAGATCGAATACCCAGCAGCGGCCAGCGCTGATCAATGAACAAGAAGAAAAGTATAGTACTGAGCCTGTGTTTATAAAACACATCTAAATCTATGTAAAATGGCGTAACTTATTTTTTCCGTATCTTGAAAGTTTTATTAATATTTTCGATCTCTATATGTTAAGGAGCAATAATTCTCGATTTATATTTTAATAAAGCAACCTCAAAAATTCTACTCAAAACTATTGTTATTATTTAAGTTCATTCGTATAGAAATTCGTATATCATTTTGTATGAAAGAAATATCACAAATATGTTAAAAAGTCCTTCCTCACCATGACTAACTAAAGAGCAAATCAATGTACGTTCTAATCTGCAAGTCTTACATCAACTTAAGATAACTGTAGAATAAAGATGAATGTAAAGATCTACCGCATTATATTTTAAAAAACTAAGAAAGAAAGTCAAGTTGCATTTAATATCTATGATTTGAGACATGAGACTGCCTCAGTTACATAATAACATACATTAGACGACACACATTACTTTGCCATCCATTAGTCAATTGCTACTGAGGTTAACAAAATATTTACAATAAAACTTTCTAGCGTTGCCTTCAATGTGTTTGCGAGATACATTTAGTTTGCGAAAACCTCTAAGTTTATTTTTAAATACTTCTGCATTGGTGCTTTTGAATACAAATATAATCAGACCTTCTTTACAAGATCTTCAAAATTCTAAATTATATTTTCATTTTTATTCAAAGTAAAAATGTACATTCTAAGGAGAACGATGCATTGTGTTTGCGTTCATTTAAAATGTATGATGTCTGCTGTTGGAAAGATTGTTGGAAATGTCGCTAGAGATAACCAATCCAAGCTTCGTCCAGGTTTAATTAGTGTCTGTATTAAAATTTCTGAACGTCCTAAAATAAATGTTTATAATTTTTTATTGAAAGTTGAAACACTTTTCCTGTAAGAAACTAAAAATTAAATTCAAACAAACTTAATTCCCTATAAAACTTACTCCCTTGTAAGTTAATTTGTAAACATTCCATCTTAGCGGAAACGGACGTTACGATTGAAAGATATCAATTTACTGAATGCAGTAGCTTTTTAATAATTATTGATTTTTTAAATGTTATTGTTTTATTTATTTCAACACTATAAATATTATATAAGCCACCGATGATGATTGCACGTTAGATTTTATAGCTTTGAGGTTAGTGATTGTTATCTCTAGAATCTATACATAGCAAAATAAACTAAGTTATTAATAAGCTATTGTATGTATACATGTGTGTGTGTTCTCGTATTAATTATTATACTTATGATATGTGAACTTTGATAATGATTATATATCATATTAACAGTGATTTCCTTATTGTATAAGGAAAAAGTATTACTAAGATTTGATTCGTCAGTCTCCTAAGTAAATCAACACAACTTATTAATCCACAACTTGACAAATGACAAGTATCTTTATTGAAAAGTTAACGATGCCTATGACTCATCATTTATTATCGTTGTCCTTAGCACAGAAATAAATTGTAATACATTCGTCTTGATAACGATTATGATCTATCCAAATATCGAGTTCGAGTCATCATTGTAAGCTTCATTACCATAGTATTAGATTGCTGCGCATGCGCACCGTGCAACCTAGTCGTTAAAATTTCGCAAGAGTTGGATACAAAAATTAAGTTTACGACGTAGATGAAATATTTAATCGCCTGATTATCTGTGAGACAATTTAAATGACAATTGTAATAGATCCTATTTCATTTCAAAACAACAAAAACAGTTGACGTATC
The DNA here is from genome assembly GCA_959347355.1 of Napeogenes inachia. Taxonomy (NCBI): domain Eukaryota; kingdom Metazoa; phylum Arthropoda; class Insecta; order Lepidoptera; family Nymphalidae; genus Napeogenes; species Napeogenes inachia. Next base: position 22,557,636 of record OY365800.1, on the reverse strand, counting down.
AATTTGATACTTGTCAGAAATTCAAGGCATTGTATTCAGATTATGTTTCTGATGTCCTTGATGCAAAGAAAACATTATTTAAAAACAATCTAATTAATGCTAATGTCTGTTCTAATTAATAATGAAAATATTTTAATTTATCTTGAAGTATTTTTATATAATTTTCTCGTGTGAGAGATATGACTTTCTAATGGATAATTATTAATCTCAAAATGTGTTGCCTAACTTTTGACCGACTAAACTATCTGAGCTGTGTTCGTACCCCGCGGGGCACTCGGATGTTGTTAACAATAATTCTATGAAAGCTCTCAATAATGTGATAATTTTATTGAGTGACATTACTGTTTTTGGATTCCTCATTAGCGAACAAAAAATATAATAAAACGGCTGATGTACGAGGTGTCCTTGCGCTCACGTAAAGTAGGGTGCACATGTAGTAATCATAATCTATAATTACATTCGTGAGTAATTACCAGTAAACCACGCTGCTTTTTTTCTTCAGGAGAATAAGCAAAGTTTAAAGTAAATAACAACTTTAAATAGTAATATGATATACCCGGAAAACCTTTAACTTATGGTCACTTTGCATGTAGCATTTAAATTGAAAATCCTTGTGGTAACATTAAGATTCTTACATGACTCACTCAATGACCATTACCACGCTTAATGTGTTCATACCTTTAAATTTCGCCTTTACCCGGTTGTAGGTAACTACATAGTTTGTTTATAAATTACCTTCCAATAATTATATCTTATTATTGGTTATCAGATTCACATAAGGAATAAAGAATATGTTACATAATACTCTGCGAACTGTTTCTAACAAACAATCTGTTTTTCATTATAATAAATTAAAAAAATATTTTTATTTCAATTTTTTATTAAGACATCGCCATCACTACGAGGAAATGATTAATTAAGGTATGAAATATATATATATATACGTATCTGATCTGGCACTCGTATGCTTTCCAATTTTATAAAGAGGTGCGAAAAATAACTTTGTTGGTTTTTCCATGACCCATTCCGGACTGGTGTATTAGAAAAAAAAATAACGAAATTATTAAAAGACGCACATTTTCAATAGGTACTGGCCTAGTTACACTAGTAAATTTAGTTAGTTAGTTTATCCTAAATCGGGTTATTTATTGGTTATTCAAAACATTGTCTTATACAATTAATACTATATAAAAGAGTCACTTGGACCATTATTAATAATCTTATTATTTTTTTTTAAAGATACTTAATTTCCACAGACTTCTTACGAGGTTCCCAGGTTCAGAGTTTAAATGACATTACAGAATTAACCGTCCATAGATATTAGAATATCTTTGACATATTTCCTTTCTGTTAACTTAAATTTTACCGCAAAAATTATGTTTCCGCCATAAAAAGAAGTCAACATCACTTCCCAACTGTCTCAATGTAAAAAATACTTTCACGTCGCCAAACACAACAATAGTATTCTCATGTCTTTTTTTTTGAGAATGATACAATAATGATGAATTTCCAGAAACGTTAAATCACACTTTTTAATATAAATAAATCTTAAATATATGTATATCCTTAACGGAAAATGTGTCGGTTTATAAATTAATCATAAAACCAACACTCCTGACTCTTTTCCTTTTCATTATATTCGTTTTATAAATTATGATGTTATTTAAGTATTGCTTTAAATTCAATTTCTAATACTTGAAGCGATATCTTCAAAACTATATTAAAAATACCTTATTGTCTGTCTTCCCAAAAATGACATCTAAAACTCGAGACCGCTAAATTTATTACATGTTTTTAATTTTTTTCAAGAAATCTTTATCTAGATACATTTTTTGTAATGATATCAACGAATTAATATAATCTGTGAGGTCTATACAATAGTGACAACCAAACAGGGCATTAAATAATCTTGATGCCTAAGCAAAGATGAAAAACTAGTATTATTTTAAATGTAAAAACCGTGTCAAACCATATATTTTGATTCATATTTAATTTTAAAATAGACAAAATAATTTTGATCCTGAATAATTTGTAAACAATATGAAAAGTATACTCTACCTTTATAACCCAATCTCATTTCCAAGTATATAATTATAAAAGTTTTCTGAATGTATATTAAGAAAAGCAAGAAGTTTTAATGAGCTACTTCAGTAAAAATTGTACGATCCGTAATTATAAGACTCATTAAAATATAATAGAATCAACGTGTACAAAACATATTTCATGGTTGACCTAAAAATAAATATGATGTAAACGTTAAATTAATTATTAAAAGACAAGAAAATAGAATAATTTATACAATTTTTAATTACAAATTCAAAATGTTATTTATAATAATTTTGATAAATATATACTTTAATGTTAGATGTATATAATATAAAGATTTGGTCCAACATATGTTTTTTTAATAATGCCTTCAATGCAATGTCATGAATTATAATTTTATATACTCTAAACGTATTAAATAATTATTGTATCAAAAGATAGTATCAAGTGTTGGAAGCGCTAGGAGGGGGTTCACATATATAGCGAAGATGCGCCGGCTCACCAAGTACAGTGCTTTACCGCTCATTCGCGGAGCTTTTCCATTTTTGACGAAACTATCATATAAAAGTTTTGTGAAAAAATTATATTTTATCAGTGTATTGGATACTTTAACTTCCTGGTAAGTATTATATGAATTAGAATATATTTAATTACAACATTAATAATGTGCTGGAGTAATTCAAAGTTCCCTCTCATAATTACAAAGTCAGTTATAATTTGAAGTCGTGACATAATTATGGGGAAAATTATCTAAGGTTTTTAGAACTTCAACCGCAAAGTAATTTTAATATTTTTTAATATAAAATTAGGTGTAATATACCGGATCTTAAAATATATATATATTATGAAATATTTTTTTTTTCTTACAGAAGTGAGCCGATCGCCAAGATGGTGCACATCAAACCAATGGTAAGACTATTTTTAAATTTAATAGAATAGTTTAATAATAATATACAGAAATTAAACATGACTATAAAAGCCAAATCCTTTGCATAACAATATTCAAAATCGACATCGATAAAATAAAAACAATACATTTATAACTATATATAACTGGTATCGATCGGAAGGTCATCAAATTCGGAAACTCAGCACGCACTTTCTCGTGTCAAGTGTATGCGGGCTTGCACTCTCGTGTTATCATCAATACTCATTTAACCTTATTTTAAAACAATTCGTTTCGATTATGTATCATAATATATAACGTAATAACCATTTTTGGGTTATCACTTTTTTTTAAGATCTCATGTTAAATATTGAACAATATATTTTTATCAAACTCGAAAAAGTAAAAAAACATCGTTATATACAAGTTATGTAATATGTAAGTAGTTATGAAAATCAAAAGCACTTGTATCAAAAAAGAGCAAACATGAAACTGCAATTATAATATTGTTATTGTACAATAAGATCGTGAGTTTCAACATGACTGTTTGTTTGTATGTGTAGAACACAATGTGAATGTGTGTGACTGCTCTCGTTACTGTGAGACTATATAGTTATCGAGAAGAAATGAAATACTTATAGTTGATATCAATCTTTGCTAAAAATAAATTATTGAAAACTTTAATTATCAGAAGTAAGTTTTAGTTCTAATAAAACAAAGTAACTGTCATAGATTGAGATAATTAACTTTTGATCCAAAACGAGTTTGTAGATCCAAAATAACAATTTCATTTTAAAAAAAATAATATTTCAAAGATAAAAAACACCTCAATTTAAATTCTCGAGAAATATATTTATTTTGAACATTAATTGTCAGAAAAAGTATGATGTTAAACGTAAAAGGAGTTATATTATTTAAGCAATTTTATAAGGACTTATGAGTTGAGGGATAATGACACATACAACATTGTGATTATCATTGAACTGTAAAAAGGGCTTAATGGGTGTTGTTTTATTTTTTTTTTCCAAATCTCTTTTAATAATGTTAAAGCTATAAAACTGATCACGTTGTTGTAATTTTTCATTATTAACTGTTTGCCTTAAAATGTTAATCTTAAGATATGTTCGTAAGTACGGAATGTTAGTGAGCTACATTACCTTGCGAGCTGATATCATAATTATTTGAAGAGGATTCCTATAATGAAAAGAGCCATCGTGATTTAGATTACCAAATGCACATAAAACGCTCAACAATCGTCCGCCGTCAGACTGAGCACAGTGCATTGCGTCACTACTCACTAGTAGGTTACGTCACAATCACACCGTGCGATATGCGCCTGCGCCGAAGATGACAGGCGCCTGGGAAATAATATGTAATGAATACATTATAAGAACATACGATTATTTTAGCACTTTACTTTTAAAACCTTACTAACGTTACTTTTAAATCCTTAATATAAAAAAGGTATTCAACCTTAAATTAAATTTATTACAAATGTAACAAGTTTTGATTGCTTCAAAATATGTGGAAAAGATAAAAAAATAAACAACATAAATGATAAGGCGATTAAAGATTAGAAAGTGCAAAGAAGGTGAAGGTCGCTTTACACTTCCGGGCCGCAGTGTGACGCAACGAGAAACTGCGCGCGCGCATCCACCGCGGAACTTTGACATAATGACAGGACATCGACACTGTTAGTCGCTCACGGGCTGGAAATTTTCTAGTGTAGACATAAACAAAACAATAACTTTTTTATCTTACATTAAAAAAAATCTAATTTATTTTGATCACATCCTCATTGAAATAAGTGTCCAGATAATAAAACTAAACTAAAACATATTAGATTTCAAAAATAGTATCCGTGTAAAAATAATTATGTTGCTTAAAATTATAAATCATATTTTAAAATTTTTAATCTCATATTAAAAATGACATAAAATTAAATTAAAAATGATTAAAAATCATATTTTGTCCTAATAATATAATACAGCTCATAGATTTACTCGACTGACATGTATGTCCATAGATACAATCTTATTCCCACAGGCGACTTCTTCGTCGATATTACGAAATAAATAAATTCCTTACATACCGTTCCCTCACTGATATATTCAATGTCTCATTATTATTCAGACGCTAATACGAATTGTGACTGACATACAGTTTCATTCGTTTCTATGCCAATCTTTGTAAAAATGATATGATAAATCCGTCATATATATACATATATATATATATATTAATATATATTATGTCTACAAATTCTCATTACATTTTGTCGTCAACGGATTACGTATGAAAATACGTATGAAAATGACACTTTTAAATAAATGTCCTATTATTTTCGTCATTGTAATGTTCTAAATCAAATTCTTTTCGAAATTTTTGTTAACAATATTCTAGTTTAGTTTACAACAGATCGGTTGCCATCTTTAAAGTGTTAATGTTAGCACAATAGTTTCATTTTCTTTACCATAATCCAAAATACCTTCCCTAACCGGTCCTAGATTGATTTTCATCTATTTTTTTACCTAATAGATATTAGAGTAAAAGATTTACAACCTCTTAGTCAAATTGAAATTAACACTTCAAATTCTGTTTATGTCGGTATACGTTCCTTTTAAAACTTCTACTTCAACTTTCATTTATTTTACAAAACTATTTTCATGCATAATCTTTTTATTCACAGAGTAAAAAGTTTCCGATATTTTTTATTTTTTTAATTTGTTTTTTTTTTAATTTTCTTTTTGTGAATGAATCAATTAATTTAATGTCGTCTTTGATTCTGTAAGCAAATAATATGTATTTGTTATACATTCAATTTATCCAATTACATAAACAATAGGATAAGAAGCACTTTAACGCAAGTATTATGATGTTATTAATAACTATGTATAGGAAAGGCCAGGAGTGGTAATAATAGTATCACATTTTTTTTATTCCAGAAAAAAAATATGAAAAATAACGCTAAAGTATTTTAATTCAAAATAATCGGCGTAACTTCAGCTTAATCTGCATTGCTTGAGTTTTTGCCAATGCGAAAGTTGCCTATTTCTGTGTTGCGGTGGCACACACACAACCACACCGCCCTGACATACTTACAGCAAAAAACCTGGGTCATAGTTCACAGCTTGATCGCTATTCTTACGATCATTATGCAATTAAACGATATATAACTCATATTGTATTACACGGACGGGTTAATATGGCATTTCGTTAAGTCTCTATTCAAAACGTCAATACATGATGGCTATAAAAGTAGAAGTACATTAGCCCCACTTTTACTTTCGCTACGCTCATGCACGCGTGGTGCGAGTTATATCACACATTATCACAATATTAGAATATATTTTCTTATTTAGATAACGGTTGTTTTAAATGCATATTAAAATGCTTTTAAATTATTACTGTTTCATAGGAATACAAGCTGTTTCGTGAGAATATATATTATATGGATACTTTTTTTGAGGTTTTAAAATAGGATGAGTTTATTAAGTATTGATTTAAAATATATAACTATATTATCGTAAGGCGCTATATTCGATTTGTTATTAAATGAGAAACTAAACATTTTTTTTTCAGAATATTCTTTTGACTCGTATTAAACTAAACTTCTCTACTCTAAGTAACATTAGGAAGATCAATATCTTTTAATATTAAAAAACAGTCAGTCATTGACAAGTCTCATACATTGTTCAATGCTTCCGACACTAACTTCCCTAATTGACAAAAACTCTATTATTTCGTCTTTACCATCAATTAACCCATTAATGTTCCATCTAATAGTGGATAAATTAAGATATTCATATATTGAAAAATATCAAATAAAATACTGTTGCTAACGTTTGCATAATTCAGAGCGTGGGCGCCATTGTGCTCCCGCGTTTTCCCGTGAGACAGGTCCTCTGTTATCTATGATTTGATTATTGTCTCAGATCCTTTTGTGTTCTTTGACCTCAAGCTATTGTGACCATCTAAGACATCATGCTAATTGTTCCGATGTTAATGTTCCGTAACAACGGGATGAACAAAAGATTCTTTCTCTGTTATTAACTGATATTATAGCACTAAGTAAGGCTTTATATTTTATTTAAAAAATGGCTTAAAATTTCTCAAATTCACTTTCAATTATAATTAGCTTCTCTGCAGTAATAATGACCATCATCCTTAATTATTAACTGCTCAATACTGTTAAATATTATAATTCATTCATAATTGTAGCTTCTTAAATAAATAATCCGTTTCTTTTTAAAATTGTTGAGAAGAAATATATTAAAAAGTAAATAAAAAACTAGCAGTCTTTTTTTCTTAGACTCATAAAAATCTGAATATTATATCTGTGGGGAGTAAAAATAAACGCCGGTGTGCAGTCAAAGAATATAATAAAAGGATATTTCAGAATTGCTTTAAGAAAATTCGAGAAAATCTCGTATCGGCAGTCATTTTAATTAGCATATTGTAATTGCAGCTCAGCTCAGAACCGCGCCGGATGCATCACATCACAAACACACCAATATCACATTTATTTTCCCTTATTATACATTTTATAGTTGTAGTAAATTAAATTCCTTTATTAATTGAATTATTATGTAAATTGGTATTGTATATTTCGAGTTATCAGTACCTACTTCATGGATGTCGTTGTTCTGAGTAAATAAAACTTTTAAAGTTAAAAGTCTTAAAGTTAAAGTTTAAATAATTTATTGTTCGTGTTCTCCAGTCGTTCAAGGTTGTCTAGTAGTAGCTCTTTTATTTGATCATCAAAATTAATGTTCGTGGAAGTAATAAAGCTCTTAAACGCTTTTTAATTATACTTTAAAAACATTCGATGATTAAATTTTCAGAACATTATAGTCTTGGTTCTACTGACAAAATTAAAAACATATTAAGTACTACCTACATCTGTATTTATGAATCATTTGATTTTAATAGTACAGTATATTACTTTCTTTCTTGTAGATGTAATAAATCAAACGGATAAAGGAAATCTTCACTATCTGTCACGTTCCTCGATCGTCCGTCGACTGCGAAACGACCACGATATCTTCAAAACCCTGATTATCGGATAACAAGTTTCACTCGATCTCCTTTTCTATTTTACGTTCCTTGAATTGTAATGTTCATATTAAATAGAACGGTTTCTCAACAGATATATAAAAAAAATATAACTTTAATTTTATTTTAATAGTGTCAGAAACCAAAAAATATACATATGTATATGAGCCGTAATCTCGAACACAACATAAATAAACTAACCGCATGAGGTCCTAAATAATATTTAAAAATAATGTTAGTATTTTTTTAAATAACAATTTTGATGCTCGTCATACTTATGCGATACTGAAATATGTTTACGTAAGTAAGAAAGTTAATATTTATGGCTAATTGACCGCCTAGAATGATGTATAGTACTTGTTATATATACTTTAACAAATGATGCATATGATAAATGGTAATTCCTTAAAAACCCTCTTTCCTTCTAAAAACGTTGGTTTTACCCGTTTAGGTTTTTTTAATGTTCATCTCCAGTGGAAATTAACTTTAATAACAAATGACACAATCGTAATAATGGGTGCATTTTCATATTTGTTTTTTGTATTAAACAAGAAACTTAGATCAAAATACTAAAAAGTTTCTATGGTATAATTACCGTTCACAACTTTGACCATGTCGCTTGGACTATTGACACGTGAGTCAGATAATCTGTAGTTTACGTAAACATTTCGACGCGGACTCAGAAGCTTCTTTTACTGCCAAGGCAGGCTGGATGCAGTGCGGAGAGCATATTAATTACAACATCATAGAGGTTCATAAATCTTTATCAGAAAAATGCAATAAAATTTATTAACCGTGTTTAGATGTTTTGTTGGTTTTGTGCCGTTCGTTGCCTTTTTAGCTCAACTCAACATTTTATGTATGTTTTAGATATTGGCGGTTCTGATGGCGGTGACGATAGCTGCGGCCACGCCACCGAAGCACAAAAAGAGAGAAGGTGAGATATTCACTATAGTCATAGTTGTAACATTTTATAAATATATTTACAGATATAGATATCTTTAAGTTTATAGAATTATGAATATTTTTATCGTTACATCCACATAAATATAACATAATATGACAGTGACAGGTCAAAACTGTAATCCTAACATATTTGAATATGTGTATTTTATTTGAGTATAAAATACTATCCTTATCATACCCATTTTTTTAAACAAATTAGATTTTAATTGCAGAGAACAATTGACGAAATGAATGAGTACCGTTATCTCTTTTTGCAGCTCCACTCAGCTCGTCTTATGGCCCGCCATCCAGGCCCTCTTCATCATACGGGCCACCCAGACCATCATCAAAATACGGACCGCCATCAAAGCCCTCGAGCTCATATGGAGTACCATCCCGCCCATCATCAAGTTACGGAGTCCCAAAGCCATCTTACGGTGCCCCGCGCCCACCAGCAACCAGTTATGGTGTCCCAACTGGACCTTCAAGTGTTTATGGAGCACCTAGCAAAGGTTCATTTGGTTCAGGTGGACACAGCGGTGGTTCATTTGGATCAGTAGGTGGAGGAATTTCCTCCTCCTATGGTGCACCATCTTCTTCTTATGGTGCACCTTCATTGGGTTCCGGTGGACACGGTGGTGGCCACGGCAGTGGCTCGTTTGGTTCAAGCGGCGGTAGCATTTCATCCTCTTACGGTGCTCCATCTTCCTCTTATGGTGCTCCGTCGTCTGGATCATTTGGTTCAGGACATGGCGGTGGTTCGTTCGGTGCTGGAGGAGGTGGTTCATTCGGTGCTGGTGGCGGTGGAATTTCGTCATCATATGGTGCTCCATCATCTTCTTACGGCGCTCCGTCATCTGGATCATTTGGTTCAGGACATGGCGGTGGTTCATTTGGTTCAGGAGGAGGTGGTGTTTCGAGCTCTTATGGTGCTCCTTCATTTGGTTCTTCGGGTTCCGGAGGCAGTTTATCAGGCTCTTATGGTGCACCAGCACCATCTGACTCTTATGGAGCTCCAATATCTGGTGGTAGCTCAGGACATGGCAGTAGTGGCTTTGGAAGCTCCGGTTTTGGTAGCAGTAGTTTTGGAAGTAGTGGTTTTGGAGGTACTGCACCGTCTTCAAGCTACGGTGCTCCCTCAAGCTCGTACGGTGCACCAGGTATATCTAATGGTCACGGCTCTAGTGGTTCAGGAGGATACTCATCCGGTGGTGGCCACAGCTCTGGTGGCGGATACAGTTCGAGCGGGTCAGGTGGATACAGTTCCGGTGGAGGATATTCTTCCGGAGGGTCAGGTGGATATGGTGGTGGATACTCATCTGGAGGCTCTAGTGGATATAGCACCGGAGGTGGATCGGGCGGCTACTCCTCTGGCGGTCATGGGTCAGGTGGATACTCATCAGGAGGTTCGGGAGGGGGAGGAGGTTACTCTGGTGGTATTCCATCTACGATCAGTCAAGGATATGACTCTAGCGGCGGTTATGTGTACTAAAATAGTATGTCTTTCTATTCAGCACTGGATAAGTCATTTGCATAAGGGTTTAGTTTGTGGATGATCAGTATTAAAGAACTAACACGTCGTACATCATGCTATTGAAATTATTTTATTTTAATTTCGTCTCTTTTTTTTTGTGTAAGTTTTTCGCTAAGTAACACAGTTTTTAAAATTTCCATTGCTGAATCAAAAATGTTAATATAATAAGTGATATTTAATTTGTAATAAAAATGTACAAAATTAACTATAAGTAAGAAACATTTTAAATTAATACAATTTTGTAAATAAAACTGCTTTTCTTTTCTCCTTTAAATATAAAATTTTCATGATTAATTGAATAATACGACTTTCGAATTAGTTACTTGTATTTTGAATCAGTTATACTTGTATAACAGTACTTGTATAACAAAAGTTGAAGTTTCGTTAAAACGAGAGCATTTAAAAAATGTAAAAGCAAAGAGACTTAATGTTGAAACACGAATTTAATACCTAAGAAGGGGTAATGGTTTCACAAAAACAAAAGAGACATCAACATACTATAATTTTTATTTAGGTCGCAGGGACACTGTAGAGTCACAACATTACACAATTTACACATTTCAAATATTCAACAAGTACTAGAAATAAGTCAATAGGAGACATAACTACGTCTAACAGTGGACGCGCCGCGCCTCGGTAACTCCCAAGCAAACATCGTGACAAACAAATATATTGCATTCGACTCTCAACATTTGCTTCACATGCCACTATATTCAAATTTTGTAATTATCACCAGGCTTAAACTGAATCTCTAAAAACATATAGAAATTCTTTCATTTAAATTCACATATTATATTTACATTTCATTTGATTAACAAAAAAGTTAAATTATAATGTGCGTGCAGTGTCTATGTCTACGATATTTGTCTGTGTAACGAGACCCGGCGCAGAAGAACAACAACGACATTCTAACACTACCTTAAATATATTTGATATGTATCCGTTCCTCTAGTGACTATATGCGATATAAATTAATTACAATAATTCACAATGATATGTTTCCATCGAGTCTTCGCGAAGTACTGTAGGCAGGTGACTATATAACAATTATGTATATACATATATCTATACAATTCTAAACAAGAAATGCATATAAAGTAGTAAAAGCCAATCCTTCTCAATATTGCATACAAAGCGGTTAAAACGCTTTAAAAATCCATGGATCAAAACGTCGGCGGCCCGACGAGGGGCAACGTCGACACATTATACTTGAACACCGATTTATACTACGATATTAAGGGCTTATTCATAATATCAGCGAAATCGAGCAATACTGATTGTGAGGAAGACACAAGAAACACATTAAATAGGAATTATATTACGATCATAGAGTTGAAATAGTCTGATGCACATTTAACATTAGGAAAATTACTTTTCTACAGATTTATGTACTTTTTATACTGTATTGTGCTCTTCCTTTTGAATTCCATTATAGTGTTATTCAACAACTGTAAAAAATACTTGAATTAACTCAATCGGCTGATCTTATGAAGCCATCATCTGATTATAAATCGCTAACTGGTGCGATAATCTACAAACATATTGCTCATAACACTTCAGATAATAACACAATAATTTCCTAATAATAATACTAATCAATAAACTATACAACAGCTTCGCTGATAAAAATCGTAAATGCCACTCAATTATACTTAGAAACTATAAAAACTTGCAAACATTTAAAAATAGTAATTTGTACCCATATTCAAATGGTCTAATAAAAGCATACATTGCCATGTTTTTGATATGTATTAGATATATGCCGCTTTTTAAGCATTTTGATATGTATTTCATTAATTATTTTATTTAGCATTTCCTCTAAGGATGTAAGGATCCTCTCATTGGTTCGTAAACAGCGACTGCTCGCAGACGACATTTGTGCTACAAGCCGCGGCACTCGTCTATAATTCGTGCATTTCTTCCTACATTAATTGACTTAAATAAGGAATCTTTCAATATAAATATTGTTATATATCTTTCTAACAACAAATATTATTAATCTAAATTCACATTACTTGATATGTATGCGTTCCGTTATAATTAATTATAGACAATATTTAATATACTTTATAATCCACGGCTAAAAAATAAAATCTCATAAATTCATTGATTTGCTCCGATTCTCTATCATCATCTAATTCAAGCAAACGATTGCTGTTCGATTCAAAGTTGTGCTTCGTAAATGGTTTCGATATGTATAAATTGAGCCCTCTATTCTAAAAACTCGATCCTTTTCGTGGCAGCCGATTGGTATCTAAGCACGGAATCATAAACAAATATCCAGAGCACTCGACAAAAACAAAACATTCCTTAGCGTCTTGTGTTCGAGAACTAATAGTAGTAGTAATCGTCTCAGAAAGCTGTTTGTTTTCCAAAGGGTTGTACCGGGGGCGGGGCGCTACTGTTACCGAACAGAGGGGTTGGTCCATCATTTGGATCATCGAGGTCATCATCGTCGGTTTCGAGAGCAGGGTTTATTCTTCCGGATTTTTCATCCGGACCCACAAGAGTGGATGCTGCTCCATACAGGCGTCCAGGGACTCCTCCCAACACCGACATCTGCTCTCCCGCCTCCGAAGGCTCATCCACTCTACGTATATCCTCAGGAATATTCACGACGCAGTTAAAGTAGTCAGACTCAGGGCTCAAGTATCCAGAGTTGAATAGGAACCTGTAGACAATAATTGATTTTAATAGACTGAAAAAAAATAACGTCGAAAGCTCGAGAACAAAATCCAGATCTCTCCATCCCTGTTTTACTTATTTTACTATATTTCTTCGGCCCATGTTTACATTTTCAAGATTAAGCATACCTTCAATTTCATTCATAAAAAGAATAAGTCTTAAAATTTTAGGCTAATTTTATTATATGACATAGTATTTGAAGATTTAATTTGACTAAGACAATAAGTCACATTCAAAGTGGGATCTTTACCTCTGATTTTGTACGATATATATACGCGTACGATTGTAGCCATATTTTTGTACTATTCATAAAAAAAATGTTAATGTAAATTATTTTTTTCATAATATACACAAAACTTTATTACAAATTTTGTTCTCAATATTTTGAAGCAAAACTGTTTTAATTTCTACTTTTGTTAATAATATCCTTTTTTCAATATAAAATATCTGGCGAGTTTTAAAAAATCATTTTTGTTTTACAGGGACAAAAAAAGCTATTTTAATCGGATTGCTTGAATTAGTTTAAGTTAGAATTTTAAAAAAATTGCCACAAGAATTTTTTTTTCAAATATTCTCACAATACACATCGTATACTTATGGTACCGATCCATTTAGTGTGTTTATATTGTGTCGTATAGACTCTAAGTAAAGTAATAATGTCAAGTGTTAAGGTAGAATTTATAACACATAGGCTTGACCGAAATAACAATTGTTGGGTATAACAAAGAGTAATTTGCCTCAAAATTTCACAGCGCTGGAGGGTCGTTCCTCTCGAGCATAAAATTAATTACATTTGAATTTGTCAGACGTCTTGTTATTATAATTATTTGAATGAATCAACAGAATTTAATAACTCAAAGGAATATAAGAATATAACAATATTTTTCCATTTTATTATAGTCAACTTAACGAAATAGTTTTTCATTTAAATGTGTATTGATCCTGTGTGTGTTGTGAAGTTGCTGATTTTTAATACTTGGTGATGAGAAGTTCGATCTATATGTATGATATTTTCTTTAATAAATCTGTTTTTTTTCTCTTTTAATGTTGTTATATCTTTCTATGATATTACTGTTTATGTGAACGATTTACAATTACTATTCCTTTTTTTGAATTTACTATTTTCTCTAGTATAACCGCTTCGACCTAAAATAATCCAGGCATTTTTTGCAACACCCTTCACTCGTTTGTAGAACAAACTTCATACAATTACAAGAACACTTTAGAAGCTCTCGAGATCTCGAAGGGCCAAGACCTTGGACTTCCCTACTCTTCACACTCTAATAACTTACAATGCCTTTGTTATTGACTATCTACAACGAAAATTATATAATATCACACCTATACAAAGCTTAACAAATTTGGTGGACTCCAGAATGGAACTTGAAACACGTGTATAATATTATTTCAGAACTACTCAGCAAACCCATTTACCAGAAAGTACTATAAAATATGTTTTCATGTTCGACGACAGAACGAGTATAAGAAATTAATTAGAATCCATCCATCCATGTTTTCGATTTTTATAAATGTTATTTAAAATGGATTATTTGCAAACGTGCTAACTGTAAGACATGTGTGTTAAGACCTGCTGTACATAGACCATCTGTATATAGACCATCTTTACATAGACCATCTGTACATAGACCATCTGTATATAGACCATCTTTACATAGACCCTCTGTACATAGACCCTCTGTACATAGGCGTACCTTGGGAGGGCTACTACTCTTGCCATCTGTGGTCAATTAAAATTCTTATTTTACCTTACATTATAAAATAAGATTTACAAAACCCGCGGCCTCATAAACACCAAAGTATTTCAATGATTAAAAAGCATTTTGTGAAAATTGCAGAAGGTTTAGAAAAGCTTTCTCAGAAATGCATATTAGCTTTATGTACCTATATAGACAAATACTATTCTCTAGTAAAAATTGTCGCAAACACATTACAGTCTCAAATCTTCATTAGAAGCGAGATTCGGTAAAGACAAATCATCAGCGTTAGATCTTTTATTGTTACACCATGATCAGATAATTAAAATTAGGTACAGCTTCAAAATTACAAGAATATATTAAGGAAATCTGATTATAGCACGGCAAGCAGCATCTGACTGCGCCCATGCCTTTGTACCTGTATTTTTCGAAGATTAAAATATCACTATTATGATACATGTATATTCAAATAGTAAAGCTGTCCAAAGTACAAAGCTGAATCGCATAATTTTAAATGAATACTAAATTCCTTAGTTTTCGAACACTGAAAAATTAAAACGATATTCTATAATCTCATATATATAATAAGACAGTAAAAATTGAGTGTCTACATTAAATATTTTTCCAAAAAACTGATACGGGGCGATTAAAAACGAGTAACAGAAACTAAAAATACAATTTTTGGTAATTGTCTGTCTGTCTGTCTGTCTGGTACGTTATAACGTCGAAACTACTCAACAGATTCAAACGTGATTTTCACAGGTTGTCAAAACTTTATTTTGTCAATATCGGTTAAAATACAAAGAAGTTATGATCAACTGAAAATTTACTTCAAGCACTGTTTCAAAACTTTGAAACGGAATTAAATGCGGTTTGCATAAACGTATTTAATTTATATAAATCTAGAATTTCAACTTTGTATAATCTGAATTTTAATAAAATAACAAATTGAATATGAGCATATACCCATTTTATATTTAGTTACATAAAATAGATGGCGCTTATTTTTTTAATAGAACTCGCTATGATTATTTTTTCGCATCCATTATAGCAGTTTGAAATTCTACAAAGAAATTCTTTAAGAGAACATTACTCAAAAACATAATATTTGGTAAAAATGACTTAGTATTCATATGCTTTATTACGTATATCTGAATGACGCGGGCGGAGCCGCGGGCAACAGCTGGTGTTAAATATAATTCAAAGCCGGGGTAACAGGTAACGTTCTTATAAAATATAATGTTATATCAAATATATTTGGAAATAAACATGAATTAAAAAATGACTTACACAGACAGCCAGGACAGGAATGCCAGAGTGAACAGTGACAATACCATTGCGAGTGTTCTAAAAGGGAACAGCTGTACTTCGTTCTCGGCGTCCCAGCCGGGGTAGTGCACTAGGGCGGGCAAGCCCAACATTTTTTCCCCACCCGAGAGCCGCACCAGCAGCGCCACTATGTAGGCACCGAGCGAGCCGTACGTGTTGCAGTGCCGCTTGAAGTGAACCACCATCAGCAGTTGCGGAAATAGGATGACGTACACCAAGTCGGAACACATCGACCTGTGGGGATGTAGATAAGTAGTTACCTCGTACCTCGTTGAATATTGACTGGCCAAATTTGTAAACGGTAGAAAACATTTAAAATATTAATAAGTAGTTCCATTTTAACATTCTAATTCTAGTCACACATTTATTTATTTTTTCTGTTCAGATACAAAAACTTACAAACTTATATAATCTTTATAGCAATCTTAATTACATTTTAGAACCTTGCATAAATTTAGTAAACACAATTTTTATAATATTATACAACAATATTACACTTTCACTTTTCGCTTCGATTTACATATATTTGTGGTTAAATGTGCCCTCAATGTATGTATAATGTATCTCTTGTTTTATCAGTTTCCAATTAATTAACAAAAACCCTTATTTGTTATAGTGTTTCATAGATAAGATAAGATCTTATCTCGCGCTTGTTAAACATGCTTTCAAGTGATTGTAATTATGAGAGTGATTTATTGTTTTGGGCGATATTTATATTTAGTTTCTTATAACTTATAACATAATATGTTTTAATATTGGAGAATCAAAAAAGGCCAGAATACAGCATAAAAACCGTAATATATATGTATAAAATGTAAATTATAACGAGTGTATGGATTTTATTAGTTTTAACAACACAAACAACTTTCTCTCGCGGTCCTCCGTATAATTTGATAATACTAAATCAAGTAAGTAAGGTAAGTAAGGGGAAAATCCAGCTCAAATTAATGCTGTCAATTAATCTTAACGGATAAGAATATTAAAAAAAATATATATTTTTTTAATTATAATGGTCGCGTGCGGAGTACGACTTCGTTAATAAAAATAAAGGGAATGAATATCCATGAAAATATTGTAGGTTATGTACCCTTTACAAAACCTTATCAAACAGCATATTTGAAAAACATATATTTACCAATAGATGATTAACAAACCGACAATTGCATTTTAATTACCTGCATCGGTATTTATTTATACATATTTTTTAGTTTGTTTCAATCTTTTAACCATTTAGTTATCTGAGAGAACTTGTTACGTTACGTTCTTACATTGAATTTTCTCATAATTTATAACATCCCTTATTAAGATTATAAAGCTTATCAATTCAATATTAAATATATCTCTTTTATATGTCTGTCTGTCTGTAATCAACGCTAAATATTTAAAAACCGACGCACGTTCCAACGCTTATCGATTACTTCAGACTTCCACGATTCTCCAATTCACAAACATTACAGTACAATTTAAAATACAATATTATAAATGATTATCATTGGTAAGATTGCTTCACTTGTTTGTGTCTAGATCAAACTGTCTAAAGCCTGATTCAAATTATTTTCAGTCAAGTGTCCTACATCCATAACTACCTTAAAAAAGACCGACTTTAAAAGTAAATAGTAAAAATAATGAAGATTTAATATTTATTATATACTATCTATTATTTATATGTCATATTTACTAATAGGTTTGAAGTCGGTGCCAAGGCATTTAGTATAGGGAATCGGTTGAATACATTTTCGAAATTATTGTTTTTTTTTGTTCTTCTTCTTATCGATTCAAGCTAGTAATAATATTAAGATTTAACTGCTCTTTTATAGCTTTAATTACGTATTTTAATTTTTGAAGTAGGCATTTCATAATTCACATGTCCATTTAGTTTAAGAATTCTGTTGAATACATTTTCATAATGTTATTTTTTTTTTAAATATTCTTCGTATTGCAATCAATTGAGCTGACAATAATATTAATATAAACCTAATTGCTTTTCATTACGTTTATTTACGTATCTTAATCATTAAAGTAGGCATTTCATTATATTAATTTGCTCGTATTTACTTAAGTGGTTAAATATAATTATTTGTTTAAGGCTTGGCACCGACTTCAAACTTATTAGTAAAACATAAAAGTCGTTTTTTTTAACGTTGTTATTTTTATTTAATACTTTTTAGTTTATTGCTACATTGTCAATTAGCCATGGGTAGACCTACAAAAGGTGCTGCGCGCCTTTAAAAATATAGATCTCAAGAAACGGGAACGGATAAAAGTAGTCGTCTCCGTAAAATGCTCTTCGAAACACAAATTCTTCACGTTCTTGTGATACTATTAAAGATCGTGATAAACGTTGGTTGGCCATGAAGGCATATATGAAATCACGATTACGTCAAGAAACTCTTGATCAGCATAATTCTTGACTCAGTAAGATAAGAGCGTCTTGCGAATGAGTATTTTGAGCAAAGACTTGGCCTCATTAATGAGCGTCTGGCCAACGAGTCAGCTGAACAGAGGACTCAGAGACATGGTCTCATTAATGAACGTTTAGACAACTAGTAGCAACGCGTCAGAATTCAATTTAAAATTACTCACAATGCAAAAAGTGAAAAGTTTGAAGAAAATCTTTCAATATTTTAAGAGTATTTTCTAGTTTTCTAGTTCATGTTAAGTAAATACTGCTAATATCAAAATGTATCTATACCTAATTATAAAGCACAGTCTCTTTAGAACGATAATTTCGAATCAATTTCCAGACAAATAACGTATGGACATTCCTGTGTATAGCTAGGTTAGAGGTCGCGAAGCATTCGAAGCCCTGAATAAAATATTATCTGTTTCTGATATATGGCGCATTACGAAATACACTAGATCAGTGACCGCTTAACAATAAGTCATAAAAACCTTTTTAGAAGTCTGATTGAGTCACTATGTCTACGTCACCTCATTGCATAAAGTATTAGGAGTTATCAAACATGTAGAACCGACATTTGTTTCTCTCTGATATAATATAAAAATATATATTTTCCTATGTTTTCACATTTATTATATGAAGCTGTAAGAAGAAAAGCTTAAAATTACAAGGAATACATAAAACTGAGTACTTAGTTTTAGTTATTGAATACTCACCACAGACCGTAAATAGACGGGATAGTGAGCGCCATGATGGTGGACAGCACTCCCACCACGAGGATGGATACGCGCATCACCCAAATGATCTCCATCTCTGACGCGTTCTGACGGAAGATCAGTTTGTACACGTTCCTGCAATAAAAAATATGGTTAGTATCTGCAAATATCTTTCATCCATCATACCTACAGTTTTGTACAATTTAAGCATTTAAAGAAATAAAAGAAAATATAGTAAGTAAAACTAGTGACAAAGAAAAACAAAGTTCCAACAAACTTTTATCAATTTTAAAGAAACTTCACCTTGCAAACATGGAGGATGCGCTTAGCACGCTGGAGTCGGCGGATGACATGACAGCAGCGGAGACTGCACCCAGACCGAAAAACGACACAAAGTCTGGGGTTAGGTGCTGTAGCACCAGCGGCAGGATCATGGACGTTTGATCCGGCGTCAGCTCACCATCGGCCGTCAGAGGACCGCGATATTCAGTCTCGTTCCAGGCTTTTAGGAACAATTGAATGATTAGGATAATGTACAATTATTATAGTTGTTATTTATTAGTAGATTATGATACTGTTGCATAATAAGGGTCTTATAACACTCGTGTGATACTATAAAAAAACTCGCCTGCGGCTCGTTTTTTTAAAACACACTCGTGTTATAAGACAAAGTTATGTACAGTGTCAGACACTACTTTATCTAGTCTCATACTATAATATGTAAAACAATATTGCAAATAAAACGCTGAATATAACAACAGATTTTTTAATTGGCGCCAAGGCGCAAACATTAATTGAGCATGGGCATGGGCGTGTTGCGACGCCGCAGGCTCGTTCAATGAAACCTCTTTTTTTTTAAGTAGAAGTTCAACCTCCTTGGTCCAGCTGGCGGTTGTATAGGTGTATCGTTATGATTAAAAAGTTATGTTATGATACAGGTGGCCATACAAGACATGTATCGTAATGAAACTTTTAATTTTTTTATTTTTGGCCTGTACGTAATGTTTGTCATAAAAATTTTGTTTTCAGTTTTACAATCTTTGTATTATAGTATCAGAGTAGATAAATTATTATTATTTAACTAATATATTTGTATTTTATTACCTGTTCCCTTAGCGATGGCTCCTATAAGAACGGGCGGAATGGCCATGAAGATGCAACCGATGGCCGCTACGTATGAGAGCACCTGAGCGCGCCCCGCTGTCTTGCTGCTCAATACCCGCTGGAAGTATACCTGAGGACAAGTATTTAAACTGAATATTGCTGTTTATAAATGTTACTACTAAATTTAAAATTCAAGTAGACGATTGTATTATATTTGTTTTATATTAAAATAAGCAAATTAAAGCTTACCTGCCACGGTATCCCTCCAAAAATTAGCAGCAACCCGTAATCCACATAAAACCAATAATATTCTGGATCGATCTTTCCAATCCAGTCTACCTCCATGGAACTGAGCGGCTTCACGTGCTCATTAGCCCAAGCAAAGGGAATGCACATCCACAGACCGATGAAGATACAGAACAGCTGGATGACGTCTGTGTATGCGACAGAGTAGAGTCCTCCAAACAGAGTGTAGAAGACCGCCACACACGCGCTGAAGATTACCGATGTTTTTTGATCCATGTCAATGATGACCGCCAGCGTAGCGCCTGTTGCCACAATACTTAACGTTACCTTCACTTTAGTAATATTATATAGTATTGTGCGTGCGCTCATTTTATATAGTATTTATATATATTTATTTTACGGTACTATGTGTGATTTTAATTAAAATAGGGTTTACTTTTGGATTAATTTTTTATTCAAATTATTAGTAAAACTTACAAATATTACATGCTATGCTAAAAAACTTTTAAATTATTAAAAAATTGTGTACCATTACATCGTTCTAATACAAAATTGAATATGGATGATATATTAAACCTACATATTTGGTTTATATTATACAAAGAGTGATTATGATCGATGTTCAATCGTTATTTTCAATCTCAAGTTATCTCATTACCGTAATGAGAACAAATTATCGTTCCCTATTTCAATTTAATTGAGTCTCCAAATAGGAGTAACAATCCCGGTAAGAGGTAACGTGACTGTGACCTTCCGTAACCCAAACCGCGTTTATTCGTCATCAGCTCATTTCTGCGGAGCTTTCATTAGTTAATGAAACCAGTAACCAGATGCTCTGATTAAAGTGCCATTAGTATGTTGTGTTGTTTGTTATTTTATCCCTATTTTTGGAGTTTTTGATTAACAAAGGCTGTTAACAACAAAAAATGTTTGATTAGAAAATAATATTTTTTACTTAAAAAAAATCTTTATGTCATCTTCAAGATAAAACAATCACTAATACAATAAGTTCATCCATTACAAACTTTATTTAAACTATATTCAGCTTCAACACCCTGGTCTCCTTTCTTTTGCCACTGAGTCGTATTCAGTTTAATTAAATGTTGGGTTGAAATTTTAAAAAAAGTATCTAATAAAATAATTTATTTCACAACTTTGTGGGCGGAAAAGTTAGGAGGCAAAATCAGATTGCGTCGAAAATGTTGGTATTGGGTAAAACGAGTAATGGCTCGTAAATAATTGTTACATTGCATTTTTCAAGAATACCTTTTTGAATGAGCTTTAGTATAAAGTTTACAATTTCCAGACATGTGACTTGGAATTCTGTTAGTTACAATAGAACTTAGAATATATTTAATAAATAAATAGTGCATAGAGATAATATTTTATTCTTTTGAAGGTAAGAAATTGTCTCTCATCGATCTCTATGAGTTCATAATTGGTACTAAAAGTAGAATACCTTAAGTTATACTGTTACTAGTTTGGAAGCCAGAGATGGGCCTTAATAAGACTGCTTGTTTAATTAACTAAATGAATTTACAGAAGAATAGAAATGTTATCTGTTATTTCGTATACCTATGCTAAAGCTTAATAGCTTGAAAAGCAATACAACAGGTACATACCAAGCGCAGCCAGGATTCCGGCCGCCCAGAACACTTCACCACATAGCGCAGGCAGGAACAGTAGTCCGCCCATGCGACTTCCAAAAGAGTCTTGCAGAGGGTCCAGCATCGTCACGTAGCCCTGCTTGCGCATCGGATTTGCAAAAAAGATGCCACCTATGCCACCAAAAGATTTTAAAGTACTAACAGCGTTAAGATAAATATTTCCTAACAAAAATACATTTAAAACTTAGAAAACTCCCAATACAAAAATACGTCTTAAAAATATATAAACAACATTATTAATTAAAAATTTAAATTTTTGTTAAAAAAATTAAATATAGAAAAAGTATTAAAATTAATAATACATAATAATAATAATTTATTGGCCATTAAACAATTTTCACATGCATGTAAGGTGACAAATTTAACTTAGATTACAGACAGCTTTAACTTAGATTATTAGAGCAGTACAGGAATATTTGAAGCCTCTGGTGCTATAGTACCTGTATTGCAGCATAAAGCGCCCTCCCCTCTTTTATTGAAAAGTTACATATAACAGACTATGTGCATTTATGAGGCATTTTGTGTACGAGTGAATATGTTGTGTGTGTGTGTGTGTGTGTGTGTGTGTTTCAACAGTAAAATATATATATATAAAATCTTCGGCCTGCCACACAACCAGTCACCACAAGCAGTTGCAGGAGGAAGTCATTTAATTTGTTACAACAAGTTCTCCTATTACATTTGTGTATATTCAAGATTTTATTTACTTTATTATAAATAACCGGACCTAAGTAATTATAAAATCTGTGACTAAATGCGGTATTGAAAGGATTTTTAACTGTTTCTGGGTTTGGTCGTTTATTATACAGGGTTATTTGTAATTAGTTGAGCACCTTTTGCAGGCAGCCCCTCTACATCAATCCTAACAACATTGGTTCTACGACTTTTTAAAATTAATAGTTTTAAAAATTTAGTTTTTCCCATACAAAATTTATTTACTGTCTCTGAACGAGCATTTAACAACCTCGCAACCTTGAGCAAAGAGAGGCCACGCACCTTGGCTTACTTGCTTACGCTTACTTGCTTACGCTTACTTGCTTACGCTTACTTGCTTACGCTTACTTGCTTACGCTTACTTGCTTACGCTTACTTGCTTACGCAAGCGTAGGCAAAATACGTGCTAAGGACACGAGCAGCGGGGCGCGGGGCGGCGGGTGGCAGGGTGATGCAGCGGCGGCGATGCACGTTTGAACTTGATCCAGTCGTTTGTCACGATCTATTACATAAGCGTGTGCCGCGCGACCCGCTAGCTCCCGTTACTCGGTAACCGAATTTCGATTAGTGAAAACAGTACTGTGATGCCGTAACACAAATATCAAGTACACCAAGATAGTGCGAGTGCTGGCTAAGTGTGGTAAGAGGAGTCGGTGAACAGTTGATTTTTAGGTGTGGTCTTTGTGTTGGATATGAAGGGGACTATTTTGCACCGGTATCGACGAGATATAAATTTAAGAGGTAATTTGTAAATATTGAATCCTTTTGTAAAGAAAACATTGTATTATTGTAAATAATCTGATTCTACCTTGATTAATTGTTAACAATTTTAATACACAAAACGACGATTGGGTAATTATTACATACTGTTTGAAATAAAACAAAAAATAATAATAAGTTATAATAGTATTATGTGCGTGGTACCTTACAAATTTCGTACAGCGCTAGACTGCCGCGACCTATACTTTAGACTGCTTACAAATACAGAGTAAGAAATAGTCGAGGGAGCAAAAATTTTTTTGTTTCGTCTATTCTGAGTTATTTATCAAGATTTTTTAAAAGTCGTAGAACAAATGTTGTTGGGATTGATGTAGAGAGGCTGCCTGCAAAAGGTGCTCAACTAATTAAAAATAACCCTGTATATATTCTCAGTATTTATATGTGTATTTCTATGTATTTGTATCGTTGTCTAACACCCTTAACACAAGCAAATAATTTGCTTACTTAGGGGTTAGATCAATGTGTGTATTTGTCCTGATATTATTGAAGTGAAAACTTCTTTAGGCGCGTTGAGCGTTTTGGTAGAGGGTAAAATCCTCGGTTCGCGTCACCGACATGCTAATGATAATAGTATATCTAAAGCTATGGAGAGCCAGACTGGCGCATGCGCAGTAGCCTGTGTACACGTATACACTAATATTTGATATTTGATAATATTTTTTCGTGCATTTTAAAATTGGAAAATTAAAAAAATGTTATAATAATTTTAGATTTTATGAAATATGTTCATTTATTGTAAAATTCAATTTTACGAAGTTATTGTTTGTTTGTGTAATTTGTTAGATATAAAATACGTGCTTTGTTATTTTTTTGCCAAATAATTATTTATGAACTTATATAATTTAATTTCACTATTAGAAAAAATATTGTAACATAATTAAAATCTCTAAATTTCTATTTTTTATACTTGTTTAGATCCTTAATCCCACGAGAAAAAAAACTTGAAGATGTCTTCAGACGGGGGCAAAAGAAAAAGACAAGAAGGTGATGAAGAATCAGAAGGAACGAACTTTTGCATATAATTTTAATGACTCTCAACTTAATAGTTCCGTTTTCACTTCTATCGGCAGTCCCACGACTGCTATTTTTTATTATTATTATTATTATTATTATTATTATTATTATTATTATTATTATTATTATTATTATTATTATTATTATTTACTTGTTTCAAATCACCTTCATGGGTTTTATCAAAATAACATCATATAAAAACATATAAGAATATAAAAGCAAGATGTTAGTTTTAGGGATGGGGATGTTAAAGGGATAGATGTCTACGCACAATTGCTCTCGTGGGGAGAATAACAGCTTTTTGCCCGCTGTTTCGGACTGTGACCGGTAACCCCAGTTGTAGCAGAGAACTGGTTAAGAGTTTTGGTACTATTCCCGTAGTGAAGAAGATTAGAGGGATAATAGTGACCTCGACTTGTCCTCAAACTTGCCGAATCTCTTCGACAAGTGGTTGGTATTTAATTAACTTTTCAGAAGTGTAAGTCTGAATATTATGAGAGTTAGGCACACCGATATCCAGTATCCATGTTCTTTTCCTCTTTTTTTCAACAACGATAATGTCCCAGTATAGCTAGCTGGTGTATTACCAGTATGGACTTTCCTCCTTCAACAAGCCATGTTTGTCGGCCAAGGCCATATGAATGATTTTTGTGACATCGTTATGCCGCTTGGTGTATTCGGTTGCAGCAAGGGCCTGGCATGCTCCTGTTATATGTTGAATGGTTTCTGGGCATTGGCGACAGCGACGACACAATTCGAGGATGAATACTTCCGCTTTAACAATGTATTTTAAGTAGTTTCTCGTAGAAACTACCTGATCCTGGATCGATAGCATAAACCCTTCGGTTTCGGTGAATATGCTTCCTTGTTTTAGCCAGTTAGTGGAGGCACCAAGATCGATGTGCGGCTGATGCAATTCATTTATAAAACGGCCGTGTAGGGATTTTGAGGCCCACTGATGTATTTTGGCTTTAATATATTCAGTATCCAAAACCAAGAGTTCACTATTATTAGCATGAAGTAGATCGAGTGGAGTCAGTTTGTTATCGGCATGAACAACTGCTTGGTGGCGAGATGACGTTTTTTGGTTACAAAAATAGGTACGCAGACTCTGAATCTGCTTAGCGCAATGTCTGCTAATATTTACGAGACCCCTGCCACCTTCGGCCCGTGGTAGAGTGATCCGCTCAATTGCCGATTTCGGATGATGATTCCGATGATTTGTCAGCATTACGCGGGTACTTCTCTCAACTTTCTCGAGCTCGGTCTCAGGTCACTTGACTATCCCAAAAGTATAAGTAAGCACGGGCATGGCGAAGTTATTAATTGCCTTAAAGGTGTTCTTCCCGTTCAGACCGGTATCAAGTATTGCTTTGAGCCTACGATGGTATTCCTTGATGACTTTCGACCGGATCTCTTTGTGATCAACACGAAGCGACTGTTGCAGGCCCAGATACTTATAAACATCATCATCAACCATAACATCTATCGAGTTTCCATCTTTGAGATGATACCCATCGGATGGATGTATCTTACCTCGATCGACACTTAGAGTTTTACACTTATCCAACCCAAAAGACATTTTTATATCGTTAGAAAACTGTTCAGTGGTCTGAAGCAGCCCCCGGAGTTCATGTTTATTAGTCGCGTAGATTTTAATGTCGTCCATATACAGTAGGTGGTTCAGTTTGTACTGCTTACCTCTCGTCCCTCTGATTTTAAACCCGTACTCTGTCTCGTTTAGAAGCGAGGATAATGGATTCAGGGACAGACAGAACCAAAGGGGGCTTAAGCTATCTCCCTGAAAAATGCCCCTTCGGATAGGAATATGATCGGTTTTAATGTCTTTTCCTCCATAGTTGAGAGTAAGCTGAGTTTCCCAGTGTGACATCATGTGCTCTAATAATGCGGTTATCTCGGGGTTGATCTTATATATTTTTAGTACCTTCACCAACCAGGAATGTGGCACTGAGTCAAAGGCTTTTTTGTCGTCAATGTAAGCCATGTGGATGTTACGAGACTTGTGGTATGCCTGTTCCGTAGCAACTGTATCAATAATAAGTTGCTCTCTGCACCCTTGTGATTTCTTGATACATCCTTTTTTCTCAGTCGCTAGCAACGAGAGTTTATCCAGGTGTTCATACATCTTTTCTGCAAGGCAGGATGTTAGGATCTTATACAGAGTACACAGGTACGTAATAGGGCGGTATTTTGAGGGATTTTTGCTGTCGTCATCTTTAGGTTGCAAGTATGTTATTCCGGTGGTGAGGTATGGAGGGACTTTTTCGGGTGTACGGAGAAGGGAAGTGAAGTATTCGGAAATGTCTTTATGAACAGAAGAGAACTTCTTTAACCAAAAGTTATGTATACCATCAGGGCCGGTTGCCTTCCAGTTTTGAGTTTTGTTCACCACTTTAGTGACATCCTCTGCTGTAATGGCTACCAGACCTATGGACCCAGTATTCATAAGGTCTTTCTACACCTGAACAATCCAGTTAGCGCCCTCATTGTGGCTTACACTCTCAGACCACAATCCCCGCCAGAAGTTCTCAACATTCTCTAGGCAAGGTGGGTGACCAGTTTTTCTGTCAACATCTCCTCTAAGTTTTCTGTAAAACAACTTTTCACTTCGCCTAAAGGTGCCGTTGTCTATCTTCCGGTCTATCAGACGGTTCGCTTTAAGGGCTATCTTTTGTCGTAAGGTATCGAGAATTTCTTCCGGGGTCTTATTGGGTGGGTCATATTTGGTATTATGGAACGCCTCCATTCGCAGTTTATCGTATGCGCTGACGACTTTGTTGCTTCGGATACCACGGATGTACTGGGTCAGGCGTCCAATATCTTGTCGTAATTTATTAATTTGTCGGGATAGTCGTTGCTCCCAGACTGGGACTCTTTTTAGTGGTCCAGACTTTGTATGGCTGCAGATGACCTTCCCGCTTGTATATCGAACAACTGCAATAGCAGCAGCATAAATGGCTGTCTGAATATCTTCGAGAAAACCAAGGAACTATGTCAATTTTTGTACGATTTGTAATTCTCCGGTCTCTCCAAATTTTCTTAAGTTGGGTCATTGCAGTTTTTGCCATTCCAATTCGCCGTCGGATCTCTGGTTCACAACATCCTTTGTTATTGATCGCCGATCCTAAGTATGCGAATTGATCAACACGTTCGTATCGGTCGAGGCATGGCAAAAGCTGGACAGTTTCAGAACGATCGATAGTCATCAGTTTGGTCTTGCTGCAGTTTACGTTTAGACCCATCTCTTGGCTTGCTTTTTCGAGGTGATCCAGCAGTGCTGCCATCTCCTCTTCTGAGATTGCAAACAAAGTGGTATCATCCGCGTAATGTAGATTCGATACCTTAGTGCCTAACACTTTGATACCTCCCTCCCACCCATCCAGGGTCTTGCGAATGATATATTCGCCATATATGTTAAATAGGATGGGGGAGATGATACAATAAAATTATAATTTTTCATAACCTCTTTTTCACTTCTCTCAATGTTAACTGTGATATCAATATAATTTATTTCGCACTTAACGTGACAAATACGATATTACCCATTCCTATAAAGTAGGTGCTATATTTTTATACCTTACACTTTAAAGGTATATCTATACAAAAATACATTTCATTTTAAGATAAGAAGTAAACTAGGAATAGAGAAAAAACAAAGTGTAATTTAAAAAATGTACAGTATACTAAGTTTACGATTGTTGATTTTGGGAAGATTTAATAATTTACATAGAAAAAAACGAAAACTTATTTGAAATAGATATCGACCACGATATTTGCATTTCAATATCAATTTCAATAACAATATTTTACAATTAAAAATTTTTTCAACCTTATACCTCACAAATATGGTTCATTTAGTAAGTTAGGGTCATTGTTAAGTAAGTTAGGGTCTTCGTAACACGATGACAGAAAGTCTTTAAAATAAAAAGGCTTGTTGAAAAAAATATCTTTGTAAAAGTAAAACATTAATCCTAAACTCACCCTTAACCAGTAAGCAATAAGTTCATAATACATATTAACAACTTGGCGCTTATGCTATTTTTGAATGACATGTGCACAATACTCGGCCGAGCTTCGTAGTATGCGGAGTGGGGGTGTTATATTATTTTCGTTACGGAATTTGTGGATTCGGTCTTCACGCTCAAGGCCCGCGATAGAAGCTATGCAATAGCTTAAAAAAAAAATTCTTTGTTACAATATTTACAATATTTATGACAAGACTAGGTACATATAAACTAGTTGTCTATTTATAAATAGCATAAATAAGTGAAGTTCAATAAACCTAATGCAAGTTCTTATACTATAACTATGTTACCTACGTCATGAACACAGGATGAAAATAAATAAGATAAAAATCATTTGATTTCGTAATGCTTTTTGCATACATACATACACTTTATAATATTGTCAGGAGCGAATTCTTGTTCAACGATAGTCTCGTGGCCAAAAACTATTTCATTTAAAAACTAAACTTTACACAAATCATGTTTTAAGTTATAAATTGTATATATTAACAATGTACATTTGTACGTAACGTTTTACTACAACTAACTAAAATGTAAGTTGGCAGGCGATGACTACAATAGTTGGTGAAGTGCTCAGTAAGGGGGTAAGGGGGCCTCGTTAAGCCTTAATGTGTCGAGAGCCACTCGACAGCGTGCGCGCGAGTGCGGCTCTAATAGTAACATTTTTAATAGACATCATTAAAATGTACATTTCAAAATCGATAACTGTAATCAATACGAGGGATGCATTAGATTCAAACATATCCAGTAACAGCATATCAATTGTTTCATCATCATTATTATCATCTCATTTATTTAGGATCAGCGCGATATATCAGTTTTGAGATATTGCAATCGATTTAGCATGAGTTTTAGGATATGTGCCTGTCTGACGTGAACCCACCCGCCTTCAGGGTTCTCGGTCAAACGCGTGTTTTGTGATTCTACTTGCAATTTTGTCCCGTAGCCGGCTCTTAGGGCACGCTCGGGAAGATATGTTCTATTTCAAACCGCGACCTTAAGACACGCTACAATTGCTTTGCTTATTCATTTATTATTCGTTACTTCATTTATTAATTGTAAGTAATTCGGATCAAAGTGTCTTAATCAACTCTATGTCAAGTTTATTCTGTTCACAATAAAAAAATTAATTAACCTGCTTTTATATACAGTGTTTTGAATGGAAAATTTATTGAAAATAAAAGCGATAAGGTCGCTTGCAAAGAAAACATTTTCCTTAATAAAAACAACTAGGAAGTCTCGGTCCAGACTGAAATAGATAATTTAAAAATGTTTTTTATCTAAATATATCATTGTTTTATTAAAAAATTCTTACCAAAGACTAAAGAGAGAGCATATCCGAAGGGCGCCTGACACCAGACCAATCCTGACGTGTAAATTGCTTCAGCGGTGCCATTGATGTAGCCCCCGCCCACCCACGTCGCTATGAAACAAAAAAATATATATATATGTGATATAATAAAGTTTCAATTATTATATATCACAAAAAATGATCAGCTGTAAATTAACTGTTAATCAATCAAATTCCTTAGGTAATATTTATGATCCATTCATTTAAATTAATGTTTTACTAATAATAGTTATTGCTAATAACTAAAAGTTTATTAACCTATCCTGAATTATATTTATTTGTGTCTCTATAGAATATTCGCAAATATAAATGATGCAATTACAACAAAAGTAAGGAACATTTTTTCAAGAATTTTACTTTACAATAGTTTAATTTATATTATTTTAGAAACATTTACCAGTCATAGTGAAAATGCCAACGAACAGTCCGATAGACCTCCCAGCCAACATGACCTCCTCTTCCGAGTCATTTCCCGGAGGTTTCTTGCGCCCCGCCCAGATACCCACAGCCAGGATCAGTACGTAGAAGAGGATGATCGAAATCACTCCCGCTATATTGATCATTTTGACCTTCTGCGACAAATAACGACATATACAATTTTATTTTATGGTTTATAATTAACAATTATTTTGGTTTAGTACAAGAAGTATTATCGATTTCGGTAGATACCAGCACAACAAGGTAACAATAAAGATAATAAAGATCAAAAAGTCCAAAACCACTTACTAGTTAATTAAGAGCCCTTTTTAAGAATTTCCTTCCTTCGAGCCACTTGCCACTCACTGCAAGCTTTTTACTAATAGCTTCCGTGACAAAGAGTATAATAATAATCCATCATAAAATAGGTGTATAATCTTAACACTATGTTATGCCACTCGCGTTTGTAATAACCTAGGACGTTCATATATCGTCGATTGCGTTACAGTTGGGCCTGACGCAGCTGTCGCCCCATCGAAGGGAGGTCTTTTGCGAAGGGCTGTTCCTGGTCCTAAAGCTTAGTCCGCACATGAGCGCGTGTGTCCCCGGCCTTAGACATCAAACCCGTGTCCTGAGCCGCGTTACATAACCCGTGGTGTACACATCCTAGCTCACGTGCCAGATGTGACAGGTCGCGGGTAGATCGGCCGAGGTGCGCACCGTTCCTCTACGCTGCGATCGATTTCCTGACGTCATTGGCCGCCGATTCTCGCTACAGCGCATGTCTCGAATCACCCCCTCTCCAAATACCAACACTACCAACACCCACGCCGTGCTCTGTATACATCTCCTCTTGAGAATGCTTGCCCTTTAACCGTTTTAACCTTTGATGCTACTTGTATAACGCGCTTTGATTTAAAGGCTTTTCAAATTCAAATTAAAGTTGGAAAATTTATAACAGAATGCTATAGTATCTCGTCGTCATTGAGAATGTCTTCAGGAGGGCTCCGATAAAAATAGAATAACCCAGACAGCAATCTCTAAATCATTATTAACGTTATTAAAGGGTATGTAATAATAAGCTATAATCAATATAAATATATTGATTATAGCTTATCATTACATACCCTTTAATAAATATAAATGTAAATTATATAATTACCAACGTAAATAATATAATTAGCAACTTGACTATTCGTATACTTTGTTTTTCCAAATTAGTATATTGTCTGTCAATTAAACAATTATTTATATAATCATTGTAATTAAACAATTATTTATATAATAACTGTTTAATTGACAAACAAACATGACACAGTACTTCGAGAATTACCCACCTGACCCCACATCAGTTTAGACCGCTGCTGCCTAAATCAATATAAAGGGAAATAAAAAGTCACCAACACGCTTTGAAAATATTATTTGATTATTACTAATTCGTATTAAAAGACTACCTACTCCTTGCCCTAGTGGTTACCTGTGGCCGCAAAACACAATTATTACATACAAACATATTCGCAGAGGAATTAGTTTCTAACTAAAGCTTTTTGTTTTATTTTATTTGTTTTACCTTCTTTACAGTCTATTATTAATATTGTCCTCCCCCGGTGACGCTGTAATAGCCAACAGGGCTAACAGTATAGACAAACAAAAAAAAAATATTAATATTTTTTTTATTGTTTGTGAAAACTGCTTATGTTGTTTATATATAGTACTTTTTTTTTAACGTCAGAACTCCTCATGGATATACAGCTCCATCAAGGGGATGATGGAGGTGGTTATGTGAGACTCCTACTCACTAAACCTGACGGTTGCCGCCGCCATTATAATGGGACACCACGGAATCGCTTTTGCACTCACCGCGATGCCCGGACGTGATCTACGGAGAGGGGACCCCGCAACGAGGAGCACCCATCCCTTTTTCGCAGGCTTGAAAGATTGTGGAGGGATCCCCTTCCCCCACCCAAGCTTTCTGCCTCTGAAGGGGGCCAAGACCCCCTTCTGGCCCTACTCGGTCTCAGGGAAACAGGTGTAAAACCCGACTCGACCATAGTCGACCTTGTCCAGCCCCACCGCGGTATTCTCACGTGAGTCCGCTCACGTAGGGAGCCCAACGTCGAACCCGACAGGCCTTTACCGCTGGCCACGGTGATCAGCCGAGACCAGCAAGAAAAAGGCATAAGTCGGGAACCCACCACGCCCAGACTAACCATCACCAAGCGCAACCGTGGCGTCGCCCTCGGCAACAATTAATCGAGGCAACGTCTCGGACCGTCTCCCCACCAAGCACCCTCTCTAAAGTGCTTGGTGGAAAGAGGTCCAGACCCTAACCACCGCAGACGGTCTCTCCCTCAGCAAGAAAGTGACTGCCGCGGACCCCCCAAACAGCCACGGAACCACTCCACAGTTCACTCTGCTATCAGAGAAGTACCAGGAGCGATTCCGCAGCCGACCCCGGCAAAGAGGGCCTGCGCCCTCCCACCCTCAACGCCCAGGCCAACATTCCAACGTGATCAAACGATGGAAAGAGGCCCGAGCCCACCCAGCATGCAGGCCACCCTGAAAGACAGCCAGCCATGGACCGGGCACAAACCCTCTTGCCAACCAAACCACAAACTTGCTTGCAGGAACACTTCTAATCGGTGTACACAGATGTATTGTTGCTGAACACTGAACATGGAGATGTTCTTAGGAGCTAAGTGAACCGGAATATTGCAAAAACATAATTCGAGATCAAAACAATATATGTACTTAAAAACTTTTACAACAAAATATTCGTATTTTAAATAAAAACTACGATGGCTTATGTATCTTACTAAACAGATTGCAAATACAATGTGATGCTATAGTGCTATCTTTCATTTCGAATATACCTTTGCTGCCTGTTTACTGCAGCTACAGTACATCAAATCACTATAATAAAAGTGATGGTGTAGATATATATGTAAAATACGGCTTAAAGTGTATAATCAAGGAACCACAGATATCCGATTCTCATTGCCTTTTGATACAGTTTCCTAAATATCTACTATAGTATAGTAGTAGTAGTGGTAATCATGGCAATTTACCAACCACCTAGTTTTAAGAATACTGACATTTATTACTTCCCTCGCAACATCGATTGCCAGTTTCTCTAACTATAGAAATATTATTATTGTGGGTGATATTAATATTAATGTTTTTGACTCAGATTTTGTTACAAATAACTATCTTGATACTATCACGTACTATGGATTAATCCAAGCTTATAATTTTCCAACAAGAAGAAGTAGTTGTTTAGAACATACTATAATAAAAACTAAACTTAACGGTCTTCTCACTTAACAACGGTCACGGATCATAATGCGACTTTTATTTGTATTTTATTTGTATAATTTTGTATAATATATTTCAGAAAATTACAGTGTTGGACAGAAAATTTATTATAATAATATTGCTAATGATATTAGGGAAATAGATTTTAATACAATTGAAAGTATACCTGATAATAACCTACTTACAAAATGTTATTTTAAGAAATACTATTACCTTTAAAATGCTAAATAGCGAACTGTAAAACCTTGGATAACAATTGACCTATTAACCTTAATATAGGTGAGTAAGGAACAGACATAGGATGCATTTGAAGCTCAAAAAGTTGCCAGAAGAAGAATCCTTAAAAGTAATGTAGAAAACATATAGAAATTTCTGTAATAACATTCTGAAAAAATGCAAAAGACAATACGATAGATAAGAAGTTCTCAAAGCTAACAATAATAAAGCTTAATGGCATTACGCATAGAGAGAAGTATAATCAAGTGCAAAAGAACTTTTTTATTGTGACTTTAGCCCTAAAGAATCAGTTAACAATATAAATAATTATTTTGCCAACATGGAATCGAATAGCCCTTAAAATACCCAAAGGAAAACTCACGGAGGCCAAACTAATTACTAGGAAAAGTCGCACAATCTCTTCATTCGTTTTACTGAATACAGACTATTCTGAGATTGAACGGATCATTATGAATATTAAAACAAATAGCCAGGGATGGGATATCTACAAGAGTCTTAAAGTTAACCAAAATCTATATTGTTCGACCCCTGACTAGGTTATTGAATCAGTGTCTTGAAGTTGGATTTTTTCCTGAAGCTTTGTTGGGTTTAGAGACTGTATCAATAACTATAGACCTATTGCTATATTACCCGCAATATTCAACATTTTAGAAAAAATCATATACTCCAGATTAGTAAATTATCTTGAAAAAATTGTTTACTTTCAGGAGCACAATTTAGATTTGGATCATCAAAATCCATTAAGGACGCTGTAAATATGTTCAATAATTTTATATTTCATAAGTTAAATAATAAAAAGAAATGAATTACTATTTTTATGGACCTTGCTACAGCGTCTGATACCGTCTGATACGTCTGATACCGACGGTATCAAACGCTCATTAAACTAAACTTAGTTTATTAAACTAAACTTGAAAATATTGATGTCAGAGATGAGAGAGAGCCAAGATCGATGAAGCGATCAGTGAGGAATCGCTTGTACAATTTGGAGTACCACAAGTGTAGCATATTAGGACTAACGCTATTCCTTATTAATATTGATGATCTTGGCGAACTTAGGCGATCCCTGCCCGTATCGGTTTATTTTTCATTCAATATTTATATAAATTTAAAATAAGCTTAACATGGCTATACATGTTTATAGATATTTTCAAACAGAAGAGGTTATTTATTATTTAAGGTTCCACGAGCAAGCACTAAATTTGGGACAAAAATTTTGGTTTTCTAAGGCCCGAAATTATACAATCATGCAAATGAACTGTTTTCTATTAATTCTAACACGAGGCGGCAAATAAAAAGATCCATAACGAAATGGCTTTTGAGTCTTAATTATGATGAAACAGAAGCTCTCCTGCACTTAAACTATACGTGATAATTTTTCTCACGGCTGCACATTAAACACTAATTACATTTACACCTGCTCTATATTTTATATTTTTCTTTCTGATTGCATAAATAAGCATAGTTGTTATTGTGAATTTGTAATTTAATTTCTTTTTTAGTTATTTTTTCTTATTTTCTTTATTTAATCTTTAATATCTCAAACACAATGTTATCTAATAATTTGTTGTTGTCTAGAGGGTAAGGGAGACCAGGAGATCCATATTATAGGGCCTACCTAGTTTGGACTCCTGCCCCTACACTAATTATTTATATATAAAAAAAAATAAAAACATAAAACAAAACGTAAAACTACTTAGGCAATATCTACGTAAAACTAATTAACGAACAGAGATTCGCTTTGATACTTTATTTACACATATGTAGGCATAAGACGAATATTAATCAAAAGATAAACAGTTTATGAATTTTATTATTTAAAATTATTATTGTTATTAACAATTGTTAAGGAAAAAATTAAATTAAAATAATAAATTTAAGGAAATTTCAACATTTTAGAGGCTTCCTCTATAGTGAAATAAAGAAAGTCCTTTTAAAAATATTTATGTTGGAAAGTTATCCTTACAAAAATGTGTGTGCACTAAAACTAAAACCTTTTCATATTATTTCCTTTTCTAAATGTTACATGTCGCTCGATTGATTCCTTCAAACGTGACATTGTTGGATATTCGATTCAGTTGTCAGTTGTCTTAAATTCATAAATTGCTTGTTACTTGTATAGTTCACATCCACTGTTTTCTTTTCATTTCTGTATTCGAATCAAAATTATATACATAATTCATAACAAAACAATAAATCAAGATGCATGATACGGTTCGTACTATAACAATATTCTTCTTATTTATTTTGAAATGGTTTTGATATATAGATGTTTAGATAAAGTATCTCAGGCCAACAGACAAAGTGCAAAAAAAATGCAAAAATCGTCTCTTTAAATCAAAATTATGACAATTGTTGGTGAAATAGTTCTTAAAGACTAGATATCAAAATTTCATAAAAGTTGGTAGAGAAATAAGATATCTACACGATTACATATATACACACATACAAATTACAAAAGCTTTTTTGCCGAGTTACGCCTATGCGGTAATGTTTAAAAATACGTTTTAAGAAAATACGTATATTGTTGTAACATACACTTGTTTACATATATATTTATACATAATATAATGAATCTGTAACTGATCACTGTCTGTACATCAATTTGTCGTCAGTTTGTCAGTATATTTGTGCACCCTAACCCTGTTAGGATGCACTTTTAAGGATTATATTGTAATAGGTTTATTTAGTGTTTTTTTCATTTAAATCAGTTAACAAATGTAGAAGTTATGTGAATTCATGTCCATCTCGTAATAGAGTTAACCAAATAAGTCGACAAAATCGCTGACAACAGGTTGTTTGTTATATATTCCAAAGAAAAAACTGTTTGATTGAGTAGTTAGATGTATATTGGACGTCATTATGTAATTCAAATAGATACTAACAAATTGTATAAAAAATATTCGTACATATAAAGATAGTGCGACTTGCTGATGTGTGGAAGACGTGCAATAAGATCCGCGCGGCTGTGTTCCGAGTCGGACTCAACTTGTGGGACTGGTACCGCCCCTTGGACCCAGAAGGCAACTCGCTTATCTCCGGTATACTTACTCTACTATACTAGCATCTTTCCATACTCTTGGTTTAATTTAAATCTAAATGCTCCTAAGTTTCCTCACGGTACCTTACTTTACCGAAAATCTATATATTTTTTTTAAACTGAGATTTAGGCTGGCACTCGGCAATACAAAAACAACCATCCTTATTTGTATAAAATAAATAAAATTTATTTATTATAAATGATGTTGAGCTAAACATTGTGTTGTAAGTACAACATGATTATGATAACGATATAATAACGATAAAATAACGAGCATTTAAAAACCTACAAACATAGAGTCTAAATTCGTGTCGGTGCTTGCTGGGCCACTACGATCGGTAGTGGGACTCTCGGAAGCCGAGATCTCGCAGCTGGCAGATTACTTCCGGGCTCAAGATGGCCGTGTACTGTACCACCAGCTGTGCCAAATCATACACGGAGAAGGTAAGATTTGTTTTTTCGGGAACTGAGACTGCAGTTCTATTTAATAATTTATTATGGCTCAGATACCGGCGGGCGCGACAAAACATCTGCTGATTGTTTGCTTGAGGCCTGTCCCCCGCCTCCTGAGCCAACGTGCCATAAGCTTGATCAGTGGCAATTGCGTCGGCTGTGTTGCCTGCTCGCTACCATTGCGCAGAGAGACATACCTCTAAGGCCTTACTTCCAGGACTACGAGCTAGTGAGGCCTTCCTATTTATAATGTCATACAGAATATATTGCTTTTATTTGTTACAAATTAACACAAGCCATAATCAACCCATCTGTCTCATGAACTGAAATAAGCTCCAGTAACACTGTTATTGTAATTAAGTTTTTAAACCCATTAAATTGACACTGTAAGTCGTTGGTGACGGTATTAAATAATAAAAAATAACCATTTTTATTAAGTCCTTAAAAATATAAAACAGGTCGCTAAAAACGATGGGCGGATAACGTTCGCTCATTTTGCCCGTATCCTCGATTTCATCGGAGTGATTGTGTCACCCGAGGATTTCAACCTTCTTGTACGTCGCTTCATCAAAGACTCTTACACTCTAGACTACGTGGATTTTTTAAAAGCCGTGGAAGCTGTAAAGAAGGAGGGCATAGAGGGTCTTGGTCCAGTAAGGTTTTAAGTGTAAGGTTTGTTGGTTTACTTATTTTTTTCGCAACTTAATAACATGTATTAATTTTTAAGGCATACAACCATCCCAAAGCAGTTATCGATACTACCCTACCAAAGCTATCTCGACCAGAGGTAGAGGCGGGAATATCCCCTGAAGTTTTTGGAAGCTCTGACGTATTTCACCCTGCATTGAAACAGCCGCGACCATCCCGACACTTGCTGGATAGTATGATGAGGGTGCAGGAATTTGTTCTTCAGCGAAGGATACGAGTCTCCGAGTTCCTCAGGGTTAGTTAAGCAAATAAATCATGTCCATCGGGTGAAATATAACAAATATAAGAACAAAGACGATTTTGCAGGATTATGACCCATTAAATAGTGGGTGTATCTCGCCGCAACAATTCTTGAGGGCGTTGGACGCTATGGGTCTCCGTGCAGTGCTCTCAGAACGTGAGGCGCGATGCGTGGCGGCACATTATACCAGCCCCAACGATCCTGTCGCCGTCTGTTGGCGAACTTTTGAGGATGACTGTGATCAAGGTATTGTTTGGGTTTTTCCTAATTCACTAACTTTTTGTAAAGTAATTGATGAATGTAGCCCTATAAATACGTTCTAAGCTGATTCATTCAAAAAGGGTAAAATAATCATCGTACAAACTTAGTTCAGCAACTTACAGAAAGAACCACTCTGCAATTTAGGCTAAAACCTCATGTTTACGAAGCAGACGTTTTCGCTTGTTTGCTTGATTTACAACTTTCTCGTACACATTACACTTAATTATAATAAAAATAATATTTTTTTATTGCACACATACAAATACGATATAAATATTTTTTTAATAAGAAGTGGTGGTAATACCATATGGCGTTCTTATCGCTAAGTAGCTTTCTCTTCCAGACAACCTTAAATTGGTGGGAATGGAGAAAAAAAAAACAGAGTGGTGCATAAAAAATTATATGAAATTTAAACTCAAATAAAATTGTTACTAAAAACGGATAACATAATGCTGTAGTAAGTACAAGAAAAAGTGTAACGATATTTGATAATATATTTTGCATAGAGAGGGACAAAATTCGATATATATTGATAAACACACAAGATAAAGTGATACTATAATAAAGATCATCTAATGTAGATATTTATCATTAGGTTATATTAATTTTAATGCATTCACTTCACAGTGTTCACGATCAAGGAGCTCGAAAAGCACCCTGACGTGACAGTAGGTGGTGTTGCGGCAGCTGTGGCAGAACTACCGGCTGCTGGATCAGCGGAAGATCGTGGTGGCGCCAGTAGTCCTGGAGGATCTGGGGAACGTGGTCTAGACGGCGCACAGGCTGCGCTGCTACGCGTTCGCGCCGCTTGCCAGGAGCGTGCCATTGATCTTCGCCCGCTGTTCGGAGATCATGACGAGTAAGCTAATTTAACACTGAATTTTAAGCATTGGACGAGTACATACATTTACAGTACATAAAAAAATTGGAAAAATTGTAGTTCACCGATGTAAACTTTCAACGGATTTTTCGTGTGATAGATATGTGATTGTAATTTTTTTTGGACTGATAAGAAGAGTTTTGGTAATCTTAAGAAAAGCAAAGATAATATAACATTTTCCTAGACACTTTAGTACAAGTTGCAGTAGACTAGCTTACTGGAACGGACTAGTACAGAATGTGCGTTAAATAACTATTATGTATAAGTATATAATGTAGGGTGAGGGAGAGACCGGGAAGCTCAATACAACTTTTACATTTCGTATGTCATACTCAACTTTTTTCCATCTTAAAAGCTTCTTATTCGTCTTATTTCTTCAACGCATGGTCCCATTCACTCGTACTTTTCATAGTGCGATTAACTATGTCCGACGGTAAACGCTTACCATAAGACAGTCCATTTGCTTGTTTGCCTCTAATAACATACATATGACATGCAAACATATTTCAGTCTATTTATGAAAAAAAAACTTCACTACTACATAACATCAAAACAATCAAAAATTGGTTTTTTTTTTTGCAAGTGAAGTGGAACAGGCACGTCCATCATACAAACAACAACAATCTTGAATATTTTGAAGTATTTGATTGGTTGAAACATTTTTTTTCTAAGGCAGGTATTGGGTGTTGCAGGGCAGGAGTTCCAAGGTTCATACTCAATTATTCTTTGGGGACAAATCTTAGTTTATAAACTAGCTCTCAAAATGGCTGCCACAATTGTCGGTTAGTTTCGATTTCAATGAAATACAAGGTGTCTCAAAAAGTTTACATTTAAAAAATATATTTTTCAAAAGTAAAGGGTTAATTGAAAAAATGTTTATAACTAAATGTTAAAATACCCTATTTGGGGTTTTATTTTTGAAAAATAACATTGTCCAAACATAAGGCGTTGCGCTCAAGTTAATTAATATAACGGCTTGGCGTCTAACATCTCCACATAATGTTGAAACTGCTCTGAATTCACTGTTACTGTGCGTCCTTTCCATATTCAAAAAGTAAGCGCCGATAATTTCTCCCGCTGAAATCGCTGCCTATATGGTCACAGTAGGCGAATGTAAGGACTTTGACATTTTTGGTTTCGATCGGTGGCACGTCGGTAGCTGCAATTTAGCTTATAAACATGTGCATTAAAATTAAAATTAAAATGGGCTTCATGCGAAAAAAAGATGTTAGTAACCGTAGGAATCACCCAATCATCTGATTTACGAAGTCAAGCCTCTGATCAGGCTTTAATTACTGTACTAACTGAATTTTATAAAGATGCAGCTTTAAATCTTTGGTAAAATGCAGCATAATGAAGATAAGCTTAAAGTAACAGCGCGCTTCGGAATCAAAAGGTTCGGATTGTTACGAACAGAGTAAGTAAACGAGCAACACTGATTTCGTTTTCGACCGTTTTGGAATAAGTCGAGTGCTTGGCGCAACATTTAAGTGACGAATATGTCAAATACTCCAGAATTTTCTACTCGCTTCCCGAATAACCGTTTTTGTAAAACTCACATACACCCCACGCACCTCAGAATAGTTGCAGTACGCAAAACGTGAAATGTGAAATTTCTTATGAAACATCTTGTATACAAGTCCATTTGAAATCAGAATATGTTTTGTTTAACGGTCTCCAAGACAAATTAATATTTTTTTCAAAATTACAAGGAATATATAAATGTAATAAATATTGGAATTAATTTGTGTAAAATGAATAGGGTTTTCAATACAACTATTAATATAATAGCTGTCATTAGGGAAAATTGTAGTTGTCTCTTGAGTATACCTACGGCGATACAATAACGGCCTTGGTAATATTAAAATGTCCGTATTGTTGTCTTCTGAATCTGACTGTTGAAGAGACAATGTCTACCCAAAGAGAAAAACTTTTAGAAGAATATGTAACAATTCTCGACAGTCGATATCTTACGCCCATACGAATATCAGGGTTTCTTCGGTTTGAAATAAAAGATGGTGCTATTATCACCAAGTCAATATCAGTTTTCTGGAAAAATATCATATCAATAATTGTGTATAATGTTTGTGCCGTTTACATTTACTACGATGCATATCACATAGAACGACGTACTCTTGTAACGGAGATGATAATATTATTTATATTAGTTATGCTACAAGATGTTGTGTTTCTAAATATTTTAGTTCCAAACCGAAATTCAGGAGTGGAATTACTTAACAATTGTATTGACATAGATTTACTACTTGGCGCAAAAGAATGTAAATTTATGCGAATCATTTCAAAGAGATTTTATATTTGTCTATCCAGTATTGTTGACGTTTTAAAGATATTGTCAATGTTTGGGATCATAGTGGCTACGCCTCCACGCGTGGGAACCCTCATTACCTGTAATACTTTCATTACTTTACTTTTTATATTCCACGATTTGGGTTTCTTTTTTGCAATTTTTGTTTTTTTGACATTGCGGGTTCGATATCTTAACGTGTCCCTCATCAAATTAGCAAACTTGCAACCTAACATTTTTCCGAAAGGATTTATTTTAAGTACATTACTATGGCAAGATAAATTTAATGATTTAGTTTCCTTTCACAAAAGATCGGACCTGAAACTGTTTGTTAAAGCTTATAAGATAATTTTTATTCAATTTCGAGCAATTCAGAATAATTTCAAATTTATGGTAAGTTCGATCGTGTTTATTAAAAACAATTAAAATTCCAACATTAGCATAGCTCATAAGCATACTCGGCTTCCTTGTTTTTCAGTTACTTACTGGAAGCATGTCTGTCCTGATGTCTACTTTTGTGATGGTACAGGCCTTCATCATTTATCTAAAGTCTAAAGTGAGTGGAAGTGATAAAATATTGATTATTAAAATATGTTATATTACGTTGCATGCAATACCATGCCAATAAAGTTTTAAAAAACCGACAACTAAAAATTTTCGAGACACATTTAATCCCCCTATAATATATATATTATTATTTAGGATATAAGTCCACTTCGTATATTTGGTGTGACCGGCTGGGTCCTGATGGGCTGGATATACATGATAGGAATATATCTAGTGATAAACATATTTAAGGCGCAGATAGACAAAACTATTCTCATCTGTACTTATATTCAATTAACATTGAATATGCCAGGTAAGTAATATATTTACAAAAACAGATTAATTTTATCAAACAATTCAAAAGTTTAATTACAAATAAAATTTTAAATGTAAAAAAGGATAATAATAATATTATTATCCCTTTTAGACGTCTTTTTGTATCGGGGGTTTTCGTATTATTTTTTCTGCTTTTTAAAGTTATCTTACTGATTTCTATATTATACTAAATGAACCTACGAACACAATATTTTTTACTTGTTTAGGTTTTTACTATCAATATTTCATAAGAAACTATCAGCAACACCGATAAAAGCTCCATTTCTAGGAGATTTCATTGATGCTAGCTTAGAACCACCTTGATAGCCCAGGCTTTAGATTAAAAAAACAGTAAATCAGTCCACTTGTGTGGGTGCTACGAAGCTACAGATAGAAACACAGATACACAGATCAAACTTATAACATCCTTTTTTTTGGGTCAGATGTTAAAAATCAAAAATAAGACAAGAAGTATCAATTTCTGAACTGGC
Organism: Napeogenes inachia; assembly: GCA_959347355.1. Classification (NCBI taxonomy): domain Eukaryota; kingdom Metazoa; phylum Arthropoda; class Insecta; order Lepidoptera; family Nymphalidae; genus Napeogenes; species Napeogenes inachia. The sequence goes on along the minus strand of OY365800.1, from coordinate 22,514,193 downwards.
CAGGTTTGGGTGTATTTTTTTTTTTTGCAGAATCTACAGGAAAGGTCGTTGACAGTGTCCTCAATACAATAAAATACCAGAACACACAACTATCCATCTACGGCATATTCACTTCGCGTATCGGATACCTGATCAGTTTAACTCTCTCTATGCTGGTATACATAATAATGGAGCTGCAGTTGGCATTTCCTGTTTCAAATAATATTGAATCAGGGAAACAGCAGTGAAGGCGACGACAGAAGGGGCAAAGATGATGCAAGGCTTTGATGGCGTTAAATTTAAAAGCGAATAATATTTCTCGAAGTGGAGATATTTTTTTTGGTATTTAGAATTCTATTTCGAACTTGTTTAATAATGTGATTTGAATAATAAAAAGTTGCTGCAGTGCTTGCATTTATCAATAATTATCGATTATTTTGAACACCCATTATTAACCTTAACCTTAACCTCCTCCCCCAAACCTGATTTATAACTTCAAATAAATTCGTTTTATGAAAACCACGAAACACGGGAATTTGTTATACAATGTATGCATTCATGATTTTAAATATACAGTTCCTTATTATCATTTCTCAAGAATAACCACTTATATTTTAATTATGATATATATAATAAATATAGTTTCTACATTGAATAAATGGAAAAAAATATTTATATTTTAGCCTTGGCTAACAAGGAGAAAAAGTAGTCCACGGCTAAATAAAGTTATAAACGAAATTGTATTTCATAATTAAATATTAATAGATACATTATTACGCGGAGAGCTATACTGGGCCAGTTCTATATACGTAGAAGTTACCGCCAATACTTAGAGAATTTATAATTATTTAATTAAGAAAATACTAACATGGGGTAGAGGCTCCTAGATCAATTTAAAATGCAATATTATCACTGATAGCTTAAAATTAATCAAGAATAAATATAATAATTACCCCCAAAATTATTGAGGGAGCTTAGCATAGCTCGTTACCCGTGTCCCCGTGACATATTGTCATGTTAAGGTTAAATTAAAATTACTATAATGGAATATCCAATGCCTTAGAACTTTCTTTTTAATCTGTTTTTGGTCTCTTCAGCCACAACAACGGTCACGTGTCACGCTCGCAGGTGCGCCGCGTGTTGGCGCGTGCTGGAGTACTGCCCGAGGCAGCGCAACTGCGCGCCCTTGAGCTGCGTTACCTCGATGATTGCGGATTTAACTACGTTGCGCTGCTCGATGAGGTGAGTGCTCATCTACGAAACTGTGTTTTACGCGTAACTCTAAGATTGTAAAAGTTTTTTTTTATTCGTGAGGGTTACAAACATAAATAACTAACACAAAGTAAAAATTCGAAACTAAATCTCTAATTCTTTAAAAAATGTGTCACGAACTTCAGTTCTGTAGCTTGGGCACTAACCGTCAGACATACAAGACATCCAGTTTGAAAATTTTAAAAAAATCTACTTAACAGTCTTAAAATTTTATTTTTAAAGAAGCTCTTATGTGTATCCAAAGATTCACAGCGATAGTATTATTTTGACGATCATGACTGTATGTATTTACCCCGATGTTTTTACTTCAATTACATTAGAATTTGCCCGCAATTTGGTTCGACTCACGACGCGAGCACAACACTTTTGGAACTAGTCGAGCAAATACCGTTACAGTCAACCTATATCTATAAAACAGCCTATATCTATAGTATATATAATAAAATGGTCACTAATCGATTTCCATGCACGGAAAATATTAAAAAAAACACTTAATGTAGGGCCTTTATAAGAGCAAGAGAACCCTTAACAATGGTTTTTCATTTCGTCTGTTTGTCTGTATATCTGTATGTTTGTGCAATCTATCATCTGAGATTGATTAACTTACATAGATTATGTATGTTAATCAATCTCCAGTGACATCAATATTCCACACACGACGGGATCTACGCTTTGTATAACACAAGGAACACACAACTGGAATCAATGCGCTGATCAAAGTTGAGGTTCGTGGAAATCTCTAGGTCTATTAACTGAAGCCGGTCACTGTATTCCAAGGGTACATTCTGCAAAGTAGGAGCCAATGCTCAAAGGCTCCTTTTGGCGGGGAACAGACTCGTCTGCGTTTTGGTGGCATTGAATTTAACAAGATTGGCTTTGCCCCATGCGGAGACTACCTGAAGTTAGTCACTCAAACGTTGCACCATGGCTTCTCTTTTATACTGTACTTGATCTCTACTAGCCCGAGAACTCGGCAGATATTTTTCTACAATCGAGCATACCCATAGATACCGGGTTTCAGTAGATCGTTAATGTGCAGCAGAAAAAGAATTGCAAAAAGAACGGAGCCGGTGCCCTGAGCCACTCTGGCATTTGTTATCAAGGGTTCCAAGTAACACTCTTGAGAGGCGATACAAAAGACAACTCAGCTGCGTATGTCTTGAGCAGAATGTCTGGTATACCATCAGGACCACTGGTTTTATTCTCATCTAAACGATGACTAAACAATGACTAAACAATGCTCTCCATACCTCTTTGTTCGTGATGCGCCATCGACATACCGCAGTGAGGAAGATGTGTTGGAGAAGCATTGACATTTTCTGGATGCATATTATCAGCAAACAAAGAAGCAAATTCATTCGATTTCTCTATTGCTTTACAAGCCAGGGTTCCATCCAGCTTCAGCAGAGCAGGTAGTGAGGTTTGGCAGCAGTTCGACTCAATCGCTTTGGCAAGAAAGATGAGCTATGCTGAAGGGTACTGATGTAAAGCCATTGTAGCAACCTCGCTGATATATTTTAATAAACTACTTGTCTCCTGGTCGCCGCTATGAGAACGGTAGACACAGGAATACAGGATTTTTTCGTTTCCCGTGTCTACTAAAACCCAAAGGAAAGAAAAAGTGGAGTCTTCAAGCTGACGGAGACGCTGGATACAGAGGTCGTTCAGCGCGTTCACACAGACTCTGGGATGTGAGCGAAAGTTCTGCTCTAACATGTAACCGGGATAATCCAGCTGTGCGGCGCTCAAAGGACATTGTATCTGCGTCTCCGTCAAGAACAGCAATTTTGGCTGCTCTGTCTCCAAGGGGCAAGTAGGTTGTTAGAGTGCAAGCCCCTGATATAGATAAGGTGCACTTTGAGTGAGGAGGAGTTCAACCGCTGAAAAAACTTGTTCTTTCGCGTGTTATTCTTCATAAATTAAAACATAAAAGTTAAACAAAAAAACTACCGGTGCATCCGGGGTCAGCGAAGCCCCGCGCCTCAGACCACTCGGCCAACAAACGGCTTAATCCGTAGGTGAGTAACTAACCCACATACAAGTGAAATCAATATAAAGCGTGTAATAGCAATCTATATAGTTTTGTAGTCTTAATCTATATAGGTATATATAAAAGCGAAATGTCAGTCGCCACGAAATCTCAGAAAGTCCAAGTGCTAGAAATTTCATATTTTGAATGGGAATTCTTTTAAGGCGTAGGTACTTACTAAGATTCCTCAAATTTTGCATAGGGATTCTTTTTAGGACATAGATACTAAGACAGGATTTTGTCAAATTCGACCCTAAGGGTGTGTTTTGAGGGTTGATAGTTTGTATGTTACAGATACAGCAGGTTCAGTTTAATAGAAAATATCTGCTTTCGCAACCCTATGATTTAAATCGTGCCTATGTTTAAATTTTAATCTTGCATGTATTATTGTGCCTGCGATTTCGTAGACATAGATTTCGATTTCGATAAAACTTAGGCGTTCAAACTTTCATCAAACTCCAGCAAGTAGTTATAGCTTATAGGAGTATTTATTTTTTATTTTTATGTATATATTTTTTTAATTACAGATATTTTTTACAGAGGAGGTAGTATTGTCTTTTTTTTTTTTTAGGAAAGGATATTATTATTCCCTGATGGAAGGACTACTATTTCGATTTTGAAAAAATGTCTTAGCGCAATGATACCAAAATAAGAGATTATTAACTTCTTTATTTGTTAACCGATTTAAATAAAAAAAAACAATAAATGTGAAGTGACGCCCATGATGATATATGACATACAGACGAACAGACAAAATAAAAAAACCATTGTTTTAGGCTTTTGGACAAAATGAAAAACCTCTTATAAGGGCCACCCATTATATATTTTTTTATATTTTCCGTATACAGAAATCGATCGGTGACAATTTTATTATAGAAGATGACTAAGGGTAAAAATTCATTCAAAGATCGATATTCATTAACATTATTCATGGATGGAAACAATTCATTCGGCACCAGGTAAACCATCTGCTCATTTACCACCGAATGCCATAAATATATATACTTGCCTGAACAGTTAGAAGAGAGGCCAGTAGAAAGTGCCACTATTTCACGTCCGGCGGTGGCATCAAGCAAAAACAAGGACAGCGTTGTTGACCCCCGAGAGACTGACATCGTGCAGATACTCGCCAAGATCAAAGGAAAAGTTTGTATTATTTATCGTATGGGTTTTTATCTTCTTTTTCGATGTATCTCTCTTTTCTTACCATCTACCTCGTCTAGATGGTCCGTGAGGGCGTGCGACCTCGAGACTTTGTGTCACAGTTTGACCCTCGGCACGAGCGCGTCGTGTCGCGCGCGGACTTCTATCGTGGATTGGCCGCCGCCGGACTCGCACTCAGCCCGCTTGAAATGGATACACTCATGGAAGTGTAAGTGTCACTATTATATCTTCCATTTTAAGTATGGTAAAGGTTAGTTCAATAAGTTTTATTTCACAAGTGCATCTCTTGAAAATATAACGTAGACTCCGAATGTAGGTATACTCAGTGCATTCAATAAGGAATATATGTTTAATATTCTCGAGTTTGCGTGCAGTTTTAGCGCGCCGGGGCGTCGTCGCTACGTGGAGTACGAGAGGTTCTCCGACACGGTTGGCGAGAGCCTGGTGCAAGCAGGACTGGAGCGGGCGCCGCTGTTGTCTCCGCTGCCTCACGTACCAGCAAGGGACTCACCCCTCAACTACCTAAACTTTGAGGAACGTGCGATCGTCGCTGCAGCTCTCGACAAACTAGCGCGCTTCCCCGACCAACTGTCAAATATATTAGAAGTCTTTAAAGTAAGTTATGCAGGCGGAACCGATAGGATTAGATATTTATTTAACCTGCAACCACTGTATACGGTACATGAGGGTGGGAGATACTGATTACAAATAAAATCAAAAGGTTCATTAACTTAGGTAATTTAAGTCACCTGTGACTCCATTGTAAATTGATGTTTGCTTCTATGAAATCAATTTTTTATGACCTTATTTAATCTGTTGGTATTAAAGAGTTTTTTTTTTCTCTGTAGCGGTGTCCACTTTACATTTTTTTGCAATATGATTATATCTTCTGTAACACAGAATTCTATGACGAGCAATGATAGGATATCTTAAACAGAATATGAATTTCCAGGACGCAGATAAGGTGCGATGTGGCACGATCCCGCGCGTAAGTGTAGAGCGCGCGCTGTGCCAACGCGGTCTGTTGGAGCGTCTTTCCGCGCGCGAGCGGGAACTGCTCTACAAATGTTTCGGCTACCGTCGCGGTTGCGGTGATGAGGTCTGTAATAGACGTTTAATAGGAAAACCGAAGCTTTTTGGCAATTTTTTAGTCCAAATCCGCAGTTTCCAAATCTACATTAAGTAGATTTGGAAACTGTTTTTTTATCAACTTGTTTACGTAATCGTATGTTCCACGTAGTATCTTAGATTGACAAATGCATTAATTATTATATGTATTCACCAGGTGGACTACCGATCTCTGTGCAGAGCTCTGGACGTGTTGCACGCCACTTCTAGCGCGCAGCCCTGTTAGTGTATTGTAACTTTTGTATCAATAAATTTATAATCCCCGTACAATTTGTATTTGTTAACATGTATGTTGGTACTATTTTATTATATATAATTTTACCATAGCTTTTTGTTATAGCTGTATAGGACGTACTTAATTTATTTTAGGTACATTTTGCAAGCTGAGTGAAACGGCTCTTTCACTAAATTACGAAATACCAATGCAAAATAACGAAATAACTATATCAAATCGTACAGTCTAAGTCCGCATTCATAAGCTTCGAAAACTTCGTAAAACAGACACCATCTTCAACGTACGTATAACGGGTTCCCGGTTTTATTTTTTTTTTTATTAATTTTCATTTGAGGACATTGTTTTAATTTATGATGATCCTGCACCGATACTCCTCCTCCTTGCGAGTTTGACTTGCGGTTAATGTAGTGAATGTATTTTGGAAGTGTTAGTCAATCTTAATTTTAAGTTTTAAGAAGTCATATAATTTTATAGAATATGTTAAGAACATACATAATTTTAAATTTAATAGATCAAGAGATGGAACGAAGTTAATTTCGATTAATTATTATTAATGCGTCCAACTCGACACTGGATGACCAGAGTAAACGCACTGTCGACCATACCGCAGTGTGAGAACTCCATGCCAAAAGGCCGGTTCTATCAACGCTAAATGCTAAAGCACTTCTTTCCCTAGACATTCACAAGTCGTGTGGGCCTTATAGAAGCCCTTTAAGAAGGCAGCTTTAGTGCAGTCCGATCCCTAAACAAAGTGACCGCTCGGAGCCGTCCAACTACAGACCTATTGCCACTACTTCCTTTTTCTCAAAGACAATGGAATCGATTGTCAATTGTCAAAGACAAGCTGCTCATAACCACAATACGGTTTCCGTAGGGGTCTGTCAGCTGGTGACTATATCAAAGTCACCGTAGGGCACGGGCAATTGAGACCAAGGGGGAGGTGCCGAAACAAACTTCTATCTCAAATCGTTACAACCTTGGGAAAAGTTTCAGATTAGAGTTGACTTAATCTAGTCCAATTTAACCCCACCAAGATACAGGTTTTGCGCGTTCACGGTTAAAAGGCACAGTTTGTCGTATCACCTTCGTTTGATAGCACTGCCCTAACTACCGCAGCCAGTATTGGAATGCTTGGGGCGTTGATAGATCGAGCAAGGTCCAGTTCCAAGGTCATATTGAGAGCAAGGCCAAATTGGCCTGAAAAATGCATTCATGCCTCCAAATCACATTAAGAAAAATTGACGGCACCAATCAACACGACGGGAGTTTTGGGCTGAGTTAAAATAATGAGGTACTCACCGGGCACAAAGCTTCCTGACCGCTAAGTGTTCATGGTGAATTTTATGCCTAATTAGATGTTTAAGCTTGTCCGAATCTGCTGATAGGTCACTTTTTTGTCAGTCTAACATACCCGGCACAACACTGCTGTTATCTTCAGAACTCGTCGTAAAAGGCCGTCCCATACGCAGATAATGGGTGAAATTAGTACGATCACGTTTAAAATCATTAAATCAGTTGTAAAACACTGTTTACATAAGACACGACATGGCCCACGAGCTTGTTTTAGGCTAATCGAAGTCTATCATAACTTTTTTGTTGACTTAAATGACATCGAAAGTCATAAAAATCAACGAAATTTTTTCATAGAATTATCATACATAGAATAGGGTAGCCATAGGTAGGCCTTTGAGTGTCTGACAAATAATAAGAGGTAGGTTGAGAGACCGATGCTTATCTTTGGCTATTCACACTTGCAAGAAAGAAAGCCTCATTTGCTACCTCTTTTTTTCGATGGACATAGTTTAGACTATCTTCTCTACTCTATACATAATAACTATGAATTTTTCTCACGTTAATTTCATGCCGACGTGACGGACAATTTTCAATTTGCCGGCAAATCTTAAAACAAATTGAAAAATGTATGAAATAAATACTCTTTAATATTGACAGTTCCATTTTCAAATTTAAACAATTTTTTTTTATTATACTGTTCACAAGTACAGGTTCTTAAAACTTTCAGTTTGACGCTCGTTAATTTTCGTTAATTTCCTAATAAAATATTTATATACGGGTCTAATTGGGATTTCAATAACTAATGTTACGGCTAATTTTCATTACGAAATAGATAATTAGAGAAATTATGCTTTATTTATATTATTTATGATCTGTTTTAAATGCTTGAATGGCTTCTTATTTAATTTTATACGTTAATACCATTTTTGTTCTAATAATAGTGGAAACTTTACTAATGTCATAAAATATTTGATCGTTTTCCAAATTAATAAATAAATAAAAAGGAAAAAATAAAAAAATATTTTATCTTATATCTTCAATTTAATTATAATAATCATTGTTGGTGATGGGAATTTCTTCGCCATTGCTCCAGTCCCTCTTACTGGTTTTCGATGTCGCCATCTCCTTCAGTTTCTGCCAAAATATAAGCAAGGTAATATAATTATGAATAGCTACAAATAACTTTAATTTGAATTAAATACCTAATATTTTTTTCATGAACCCCTGACGACCGACACCATTTTGCTGTAGATTGATTTTATTCAACAAAGCAATTAAAGAGTTGGGCCATTACTGTTGCTTGATAAGTTAGATTGTTAAGAAACCCTCTACAAGGTTTTTATTTATTTATTGCCGCAATATTATAATATTAAGTTTTTTTCACTTATATTGTACGTAGTTCTATAATGTACTTCAAGACGAGAAAACAATTACCTATCTCAAGTTGACATTTTTTTAGAAAAGATATCACGATAAAAAAACCGACTTTAAAACTGAAAAGTAATAAATAATGAAGATTTATATTACCTATTATTTATATGTCCGACTTTAAACCTAGTAAATAGGACATATAAATAATAGGTAGTATATAATAAATATTAAATCTTCATTATTTATTACTTTTTAGTTTTAAAGTCGGTTTTTTTAACGTAGTTATTTTTATTTAATACCTTTTAGTTTATTGCTACATTATTAATTACCCATGGGTAGACCTACAAAAGGTGCTGCGCGCCTTAAAAAATATAGATCTCAAGAAACGGGCACGGATAAAAGTAGTCTTCTCAATAAAAAATCTCTTTGAAACACAATTTCACGTTCTTGTGAGACTATTAAAGACTTTACATATACAAAACAACATGTAATTAGTCACAGACCGTTTTGATTTCCTTCCGGAGGAGTTAGTTCAGAACGACTAAAATGCTTATAAAATAAAAACTAATGGGCCTACCTGAATCAAAAAAAGAATTACGTAAATCGGTTCAGAAACCGCGGAGAAATCGGTGTACATACATAAAAAAAAAACGGCCAAATTTAGAACCTCCTCCTTTTTGAAGAAGTCGGTTAAAAAGAGGAAATTTATTTCAACAAATTCACATTGTGTATTTCATATACTTATTTCTTTGCTATAATTGGCCAAAGGCATGGCCACACATAAATTATTGAGAATATATGTTTATTTTAGAAATCTACGTATTTTTCGTATCTAAATATAATATGTATACGACATACTAGAACGTACTTTCGAGATTTAGTTCTCTCAGATGTCGATCGATTTAGCAGTTTTATTAATGCAGAAATAATACTTTTTTGACTCATGATTTATTTTTCCATCTTTCTTTATCCCATTAAGTTTTAATATTAACATGTACATGTAATGATAAATAGGTAAGTCAAGTAAGGCAAGTACCTATATTTAAGTCTTTTGTTATTTTAGTAAACTTTACGATAAACGGGTTGTTTGGTTTTTCTTTTGTCTGGTCAGCTACTTTGAAGATTTCTGTACTCGTTCATACATCAAATGAATTCCTTTAGATTTGATAGGAGAGTAGTGCGCATAGGGATTGCAATCCGGCGTCATTTTCAATCCGGCCGGATCCGGCCGGCTTCACGTTAATCCGGCCGGATCCGATCGGATGCGGCCGGATTGGTCAGGTCAGCATGATTTCCGCTTATAGGTTCAAAATGAACTGTTATTAATTAAATTAAGTGATTTTGTACTTAATATAAGTAGTTAATAAATAATGAAACATATAAATGTATACAAAATCAACTTAATTTTCAATCCAATATGCGGATTAGCCAATAAGCAAAAAAATCAAATCAAGTAACATAGATCACTAGTAAAATTTTAACATTATAACGTGTAGCTCAGTCTTCCTAGATTCCACTATCACAAAGAGATCAATTTCAGTAAGTAACTTTATAAAATCTAATATAACTAACCGGAAGTAACCTTAATTTACTAAAATAAGATCACAATTCACAACTCAATAATTATTAAAGTATTTGAAAATGGTAACAAAGTACAAACTAGTCTTATATTTATGACAAACCGATTTGGTCTGTCTGTCGTTTGATGAGTCTGTTTAAGGAATGGCACAATTATCACAATAATGAGTTGGTATTATAATTATAACTGTTTAGTTTAATCAATTTATCAATAATTAATCAACGATAAATTATTACTTTAAGTGAAAATTTTAAGTTGTAATTGTCTTATTCTTATTTATTAGTTATTATGAGAAAACCAATTTTCAATTTGGAAAAACGATCGTAGAAAAGCCCATTCAGCTTCTACACTTGTCGATTTTATTGTCAGCAAATAATCATGAGTATCGGACAGGTATTCTCCTCGGACTCCGTCACTTTCGAATGTAGTCATTTCCTTTTTGAGTACTTTGTCATAATCTTTTTCTTTTTTTATTTTGTTTAGTATAACACGTGGTTTCTTGCTGGATTTGGAATTGTAATTCTTCTTGTAATGTTAAGTCATTATTTTAATTATTAAGTTTAATTTATTAAGTTAAGGTGATAGTGAATCTAAGTTCTCTTTTGTCATTTCTTCCAAGTTCTCATTAGAATTATGATAACCCTAAGATACCGGATCCGGTGAGTTCTAAATTATGCCGGATGCGCCGGATTACCGGATCCGGTTTCCGGATTGCAATCCCTAAGTGCGCAGGAACCATTCAATATTTCTTCACTATTGTATGATAGTATTTAATTAATTATATTTGATATTAGAAAAAATAATTCGCATTTAATGGCAAAACTTATTGAGAAAGGTTATCTCGAAAATACTTGCAACTTGCGTCATTACGGACTATTCGTATCCTGGAAAGTACCTATTAGGAGAATAATTGTTGTAACGGAGGTCTCGGCTAAAAAATATTTTTACGAGGAATTAGGTTGTGTGAAAGTGCAAAAACGATAATATTTGTACATTATATCATTTGTATTAATCGAATATATTTAGTAATGCTAGTGAATGATCGGGGCGTCGTCGAAGAGTCATTTTCTTTAAACTTTTTGACCTTCGTGTTTTATAAATAATCCGCTAAAATATATTATTTAGAGGTTTGATTCGACAGTCTTGTATAACTTTTGATTGTCCTTCCTATTTGAACTTTGACATGAGTCATTTGAATTTCGCTCTTTCACATGTAGAAGTCAATCTCAGAACATGCCAGTGAATTGAAAGTTACACAACTCAAAATAATTCGAGAGCTAATAAAATTTATGGCCAACAATGATGTTAATTTATAATTTCTTAAATCTAAAACAATATAAAAGCCCAGTAGGATGGCATGTAAAAAATAACTTAGCAAGTTTTCAAAGATGTTACTTATTTTAGAGTAACATGGATAAATAACAGCACACTTAACAGCGGACAGCCTGAAGTACAGTTAAGACAAGAGAGAAAACAACATCAATTCTTTCATTAATTTTATTTTCGAACTTCTGCCAAATTACAACAAGACTATCCAATCTTACTATTTATTTTGCAGGAGTTAAAATATTTGAGTAGTTAAGGGATTTCAAAATGAATAAGGATGTGCCTTATTCATAAGAAATATATAACTCGAGAAGTTTACTTTGTAGTATTGAAGTACTTAAAAAACAAAGTAATTAGTTTTTAAAAACAACTTGAAAATAAGTATTTAACGTAAATTTTATAAAATTTGACTACCTATTGTACAGATATGTTTGAAAAAAAAATAACCTTAATGACAAGACAGACTAAAAGTCAACATTTTATTTACATATTGTTTTATTTCGACATACACAACTCGTACATCTCCAGAAGTTTGTTCATGTCCGTTTACCTTAATCTAATTTCATCCCTACACAGTGGAAGAAACAACTAGTTTGTATAAAATACATGATTCCAATTTCCATGTTAGATTACCAAAAAAAATACAAATCTACAACATTTCTGCAATGAGATCCAGACAGACATCGCTGAGTGGAGGGCGGCTGTACTCTCGCTCACACACACGCACGCACACATGCGGACAGGACTCCGCCATTACACTATACTTTAAGCTCTGTATAATTATTATTACTCTAAAGAATCAGTTCAAAAGGGTAAGATTTCGATACTAAAATGTCAAATTGAATCTAATCAGCAATAATACTCAGTTAATCTATAATCCATACTATATTATAATTATTTTATACGGCAACAGCTCCGAACGCGGTCGCGTAACATACGACGAACTATTTTATCCTTAAAATTTCTTAAAAAGATTTCTTAAATTAATTATGTGGAATGAAATGACGCCTCCCCGGCGCGGCGGCGGAACGACGACGCGACACGACAGACGCCGTGACGCGACACGCGACGCGGACGACACGACGCGGCGAAACGCGCAGCGCGGGGGACGCTCATGACCGATCACTTAACCTGCAACCACAACTCGGCAATGTTGAATACATAATATATGATCTCAGCGCATGACATTTGAAACAATGTTAATATCATTTTACCTTACTATGGACTGAGATGACTATGGGCAGGTACTGGTAGGGGGGGGGTCTAGTATGGCTGGTGCCTCTGGTTGGCGCGGCCGCCACCGCCGCCACCACCGCCACCACCGCCACCGCCGCCGCCCCCGCGCTGCTTGCCCCCCTGGTAGCCTGCTGTAACGCGTCACATTGAGAACCTCGCCACTACATTTACCGAGATATCGACTGATTTGGTTTACGTGGTATTAGGGTAGGGTCATGCGAGTTTGTAAGTAACGGTACGCTCACACGTAAGGGGGCGAAGATTTGTCGATTTCCGTCTTTCGTCCCTCGAACTACTGATCAATACAGATATCATTTTGCCGACATTATGAGTTATAAGTGTAAGCGTATCTTTACGCAGAGTAAGGACTATGTATGTATAATTAGGGTTATTTAAAGCAAAACTACATTCGGCTTAACATTTACGAACTGTCCAGACTCGAGATTCCAACTCCAATCTGGTCTCGATTATGGAAATGAGAGGTTACACATACACACAAGTTTCCTTATTATTTTCAAACTTAATTCCGTTAAATCCTCACTGAATACAGAGAATTGACGAACCTAACTAAGAGACATTGTGTAACCTCACATAAACTAAACAGAATTAATAAATAGAAAATACTTTCAAATATATCGAGGCTAAATCCTTCGAGCGACATAAAAAAAACGATCTTTAAAACGTATACGCATACACATGCAAAATTAATCACAACTACAAATCTATAAATGGTTGATTATGAATTAGTCAGTGTCGTCACATCAAACGTTTTGGTATAAAGGAGATTCGAGCGATAGCAATCAAATGAGGCTTGACATTAAACGAAAAGTGCGACGCCAAAACGTTTGCGATGCTACATGACGAAGATGAAGTCATGCTCCCAGTATAGTCTCGGTTAATCGGACGCATTACTGTAGGAGAGCATTAAACTCGGCGTAAACGACCGATAATTGTGAGGTCGGCAATTGTTTTTGGTCTATATACGGTAACTTTCGAAAACAGATAGTCGGTCCATTGCCTAAAGTATTGACGAGCCCCTCGCGGCGGGGAAACAAAATATCGGTAGTTTGCGCAACGACTAGGGGGGGCGAGTCCCCGTGCAGTGAGACAGCGCAGTACCTTTCCCGCGTTGAGCCGCGCGTGCGCCGTAGCCGCCTTCGTACCCTCCGTACCCGCCGTAGTCTGCCCGACACACAAAGCCATTAATCTACAGCCCTCTACTGCCTGCCCAGCGGAGGAGCGACTGACACTTCACATCCCAGTGGCCTCCACGAGAGCCCAGGACCGCCGTATTGACATTTAATACTGAGATCATACCTCTACAAAATGTATATACTACTTTTGAATGTTTTGTTGTGATTGCAGATTTTTTTTTAATTACTCACCCCTTATGATTAAAAAATGTATAATCGATTATATATTTAATAATGTTTAGTTGCCTATTTGTTTACTGGATGAAAATTTCCTCATTTCAGCTAGTTCATATTTTACCAAAGCTAGTGACGACCGACGTCGCGCGCCGCATGCAGCTCGGTGTTAGTGATGCGTGTAGCGTGGCGTGGGCCAGGGTGGTGATTGGGATCGGAGTGGGGTATATATGGAAACACATTGATTTTTGGTAACAGTGCTTTATTCAAAAGCTTCATCATATCTTTATCACTTTCACAATGTCTCTCCATATATTACCCCAATTACCCAAATGTAGCATGTGGCGAGAGCGTTAAATAGGTAAAATAAAAATACCAAAATAAATAAAACTCGGGCGACATTGCTACAGATGTCAAAAGTGGTATTACAAATAAACACTTAAAAAACGTAAGGCGGTAACATATATGTACAAACATAGTACCTAGTGAAACAATGATAAAGAGTGATCGATAGCTGCGTGGGCACTAATGCCACTAACACATACAGGGCAGCTCACAACAGTGATGCACATTAGTGGAAATAAACTAAATAATGCAAATCAAAATGATCTTTCAGTAATACGTTATATGAAATGATTTTACTTCAGATTATACAAGAGTAGTATCCATTCAAGGGTCATATCTGAACGAACTGTCGCCCCGACAACATTCACTACACATTATCTCGATAGAATATCAATGTAAATACGCAGTTATAATAGAAAAATAAATATTTTCTACGCACTAAAGACATACACCTAAGGTTCACGCGACGACGACATCTCCTTATCGATCTAATATACATCAGCGAGGAGGTATCTTAAGGACGGAGGGTAACCCCACTACGCTAGCCTAGCGCGGCGGACGCGCCGCCGCCTTACTCTACGTTTACATTCTAGGATCAGGTAACATCAGTCGAGGTAATGTGTCGGTGAGCAGGCCAGCATAGCCAGCTTACTAGTGCTGCTTGCCGCGTTTACCGTAATTGGGGTATCCGGAGTAATCGTATCCCCCGTAGCCCCCGTAGCCGTCGTATCCGTATCCGCCGTAGCCATAGCCATCGTAACCGCCTCCGCCGTATCCGCCCTGTCCGTAGCCGTAGCCGCCGTAGCCCTGGTTACCCCAGGCGCCCTGTCCGCCGTAGCCCCCACGGCCGCCGCGCCCTCCACGCGCTCCCCGCCCCCCGCGACCCCCGCGCCCACCCATGCCTCCAGGGCCGTCGGGTTTGGGCGTCGCTCTTTTCACATCAACCTGAATTCAAAAATATGTAATCAACATTTAGGATTTCTTTAATTATACATTAAAGTTTTAACATGTTATAGAACAATTAACAATACCCACCTCCTTGCCAGCAATGGTCTGTTTAGGTGTCTTGAGCAATTCATTAACCACCTGCTCAGACTCGAATGTTATGAAACAAAAACCTTTTCTCTGATTCTTTGTCTTGTCAAAGGGCATCTCTACTTCTATTATCTGAAACAAAACAACATAAATTATTGTTATTTATTATGAAACCTTATTAAATTTAAACAGAAGCACATCAATGTCTGGTCGGTGACCCTGCATCCTCTACACAAACAATAACACAAATGACAAAATATAAGAAAACTTGGAAACTTACATTTCCAAAATTACTAAAGAAGTTTTTGATTTCTTCATCTGAGATTTCACTACTGAGACCTCCAACAAATATTTTACCATGTCTGGCTTTAGCTTTTTTAGGGTCTACTTTTTTATTGTTGATTGTGTGATCTCCTGCAGCCATTACTTTGTCAATGGAATCAGGTGCTTTGAAAACAATGAAGGCAAAGCCTCGTGATCGTCCCGTGTTTGGGTCTGTCTTGACATTAATACTCTCGATTTCTCCATAAGCACTGAAATGATCACGTAATTCCTCTGCAAAAAAAGAAAAGAAAAATAATTACTTTGTTTTTTTTTTGTCAAGATTTATTGTATGATAATATTACTCAGGATTGTGGGTAAAAGCTTTTCTTCAAAAATATCAGAAGCAGAACTGAATTAATTCATCATATTCATAGTGGTCATTCATTTAATAATTACAATATAAAAATCATTGTAGTCTATACTCACTATCTGTTGTTTCCCAGCTGAGACCTCCCACAAAAAGTTTTCTGAAAACACGACATAATAATTAAATTTGGAATAAAACAAGAGAGAAATTGGCGCGATTTAGAAACTGACTTAGGTATAAATTACTATTTTAAATTAACACTATGCAGTACTTGTTTACAGTACTTTACAGCTACTATTTTGTTAAAAACAAACTCCAAGCACTGCAGCAAAACAAATTCAGAAACCTGTAAGTTACAAAAATTAAACTGCAAAATTTTACATTATCAAGACAACGAGAAATGAAAACAAGAATGTTACAGTGATATATCGCAAGATTTGAAATTGGCAAGTGTGAACGAGGCCCAAAGTTAAGTGGCCAAGACAATCTAGTCAGTTTGGTCGTTGTTTACTTTAGTGTGAGCCCTTGCGGATATATACCATCACGTCCTGCGGCGGCTGCGGCGGCGGCGTCGCAGGCTCACACCTGCAGAGAGACAGGGCGTTAGTGGCGCTCCAAACTGACCGCGTACTGAGCCGTACGCACTACCACCGATTTAAAATCTTGCAAGTAGCTAATACAATCAGCTATCACGGTCCTTGCCCGAGTGACCGTAACATTCAAACCACTAATCGATTGCAAAATAAAGTTTGATGCGAAAATCAATAACGGGACCGCGCCGGCGGGAAGTATTCAGTGACGCGCAAGTGACGCCATTTTAAGTAGAGCAGTGACAGAATTAATTTAATAAAATTGTATCCTGGAATTAATCTGAAATAAGAACTATAACACAAGTAACTTAATTTAGTACGCGAAGAATCCACTGCAAGAATAAAAACACTAAATTTTGAAAACGCCTCATGGATTAAAATAGATTGCAATGCCGATAAAGGTAAAATGCCGGACCGACGCCGCCATTGCGGCAAGCGGATAATTACTGTGAAAACAAAGTTACAACGCAAAATACTTAGTTTATCATTAAAGTTAAACATTTATCCATCACTAATAACATAAACAATACTTCCTATCCTAGCATGTACTCCTGTAAGCACTTAAATAGTTTATTAAAATAGTACCTGTCGTCATCGCGTCCAGGGGCGTCGGCACTGTTATGTTCTTGACCATCACCTCCACCATTCTCTCCATTTCCATTCACTTGATTTTCAGTAACATCTTGTGCAAAATTATCGTTAGAGGCCATTATGACTAAATATAGACTTATAAGTAACAATAAACTAAAATCTAAGGTCTATGCACGACCTTCAACGCCGAATGCCAATTGCAGAAGAATGAAAGACCTCGTATGATGAGTCGGCGCGAACTATTTCGTAATGTTGGCTCATTGTAAAGCGACGCGCTTTTTTTTGCAGTCATTTTCATCCCTTCCACTAGATAGACCAATGAACAGCAAGCAGTTAGTATGAGGTCAATGGCACGCACCGGTATTAACAGAGACAAAAAATCCAAAATTGCTAAGTGCGATAGAGAACGACAGATGCAATGAAGCAAATCAATAATTTTACCAACATGAAAGACAGAATCCCGCCATTTGATGAATAGTGTCGTTCAGAAATATTAAATTTAGGATCAGACTCACTAAAATCTTTCGAAATATATTCAAATTCCTTACAATGTTTGGTAATTTTATTTAATTACATAACTCAAATGATATTAATCCATTGCACTTTTTGTCTATTTATTGATATGCAATTTTCAAGAATGCCGTAAACATATAAATTTAGTGTTCAACTATTATATATTCACATTAAGTAGCTGTTGCTGTTTTATGTAAAATATAAAAATCATACAACTATAGTGGCTCAATCGTATCTAATACAACAAGCGGTGCTATTACAAGAAAATAAAATTACAACAACACCAATTTCGTGTTCCCTACAGTACTAATATTTTACTACGTAGTTCTTTTAACCCTGATCCAGTATCGATGTTCTAACTGATAAACACTAATGAGACTACGGGTAGTTTGGAAATACTAGTAAATAGTAATAGAGTACAAATCGGTCAAATATTGACATATTACACACATATTGCGAGGAGTCATTTTGACATAATATTATGTTATCCATCTTACACTAAATTTTACATAGAATTAATATACATAGAATAAGTGAGCCATAGGTATTCGTATGAGCGTCAGTGAAAGACAGTAAAAAAAGATGCAAGATGTCACACTGTGTCTCTGTGTGTACACATGCGCAAAAAAATATTAATGACGCGTTTTTTAAATTTTTAAAACATTTGTGTTAAACATTTCTGACACTCCTTTTGAAGACTATATTGAGTCAACACGAAAATATTCGAAAATAATCGTATATTATTGATACTCAAATTTGATCTCACACGGTGAAAATGACAACTTAGCTTTCAGAATATTGTTAAAAATGACAATTGCTACGAATTACACTCGAGACGACGACGACGAAGCACGAGATTTCATAAAAAGTAGAGATAGATAGGGTTTTTCGATCTACCGATCTCTTTTAAGTTTGATAGTGACATTTAAGGCTGGCTTCCCTACTCTATGTATAATATCTCTATGAAATTTTATTCTATGAAAAAGACAGATACACAACCTTTCATTAGAATTAAGGATACAAAAGAGGACAAAATG
This sequence comes from Napeogenes inachia, assembly GCA_959347355.1. Lineage (NCBI taxonomy): Eukaryota > Metazoa > Arthropoda > Insecta > Lepidoptera > Nymphalidae > Napeogenes > Napeogenes inachia. The sequence goes on along the minus strand of OY365800.1, from coordinate 22,495,472 downwards.
ATAATCTAATACTCCCATTTAGTATTGGTTCTAGGTCTAAAAGATATAGGTATATTATAAAATATATAATAAAATTCAATACTGGCAAGACGGTACTCCAAATATTTATTTTAAAACGACGACAAACGAATTTTGTCTTTTATGTAATATAATATGTTGCCTTTTGGATATTGTGCAAAAACCACTGTACGAATCTTAATAAAATTTTAGAATGTTCAAAAGAAGTTACAAAAATACTACATATATATCTCTAATGCTATGTGTTCTAATTTGAACCATGGGGAAGAAAGAAGATCGTATCATTAAACATATTTTACATTATATGTTGTATATTTTGTGTGTTCAATTTCGTGTCCTCAGCAAGAGGGTAAATCTTTAGTTTAGAATTGTTTCATCCTAACCAGCGAGACAATATTCATAGTATGTAGTAATATTTGTTTACAAATACCAAAGGTGGTCTCTATTAATATTTCCTATTTATCATTATTAAATATATTTAATTATAGTTATTATATTAATTAACCATAATTTAATTATAATTGAATATATTTATCATTTTTAAAAGTAATAAAATACTTAGTTGTAATTTTGTAAAACTTCTGTTTTATAAAATGATTTTTATAACGCCAATAATATTAATTAATAGACTAATTTTTGTATAAAATTATAATATTTTTTTGTATAAGATCATAAGTCGAATTTTATATTTACTATAATAGTTTATTGTTATTAAAATAATTATATTATAGATGTTTTTAAAAAAATATTTTTTAATTTGGCAATACCATAACAAAATTGACACCGAACGGTGAGGTAGGCTCTTTTTCTGTTTTCAGTCCTTATTTATCTTGAAAATTACGCGATTTTCGTGACGATTCGTTGCAGATCACACTGTTTTCATGCCTGTATTTTACTGAGGTAAGTTTTTTTATATCACAATGTAATAAACCAAAAAAGTATATATATTAGTTGTCGGCAGAAGATTTTTTCTATAGGTTAATTCTCTTTTTCTATACTATATCTATTTTGTCTTTTATCGGTCTTAAGTAAGTTATATATGTCCTACATGCCCTTTTCAATGAAAAATATGTTTTAATAAAGTTACAAGACAATTACTTTTTGAATTCGTACTTAAAATTGATGAGAGTCGCCATGCGTGGTAAAAGCCCTGTGTGATAGCCTTCTCAATATAACGAGGATAAGGCGTCCTACAGAAATGAACTGCTTTCTATTATAATTGATGATTAATAGTTTTAATGTTGTTTGGAGCTATTTTATATATGTTTATTTGTTTGACTTGTAAATTTACAATCTTGTGTTGACTTAGCAACACAGTAAGTTATTAAGTAATACAAACAAAAAATACACTTGACAATTTCTCGTTACACTAATACTCTTGACTATAACAGATTTTGTTATTGAAGACAATGCTATCTTGATTATTGCTATAATTTTATATATTTTTTTGTTTTATTTTAATTCACCTTATACAGCAATAAGAAACAAACATTTACATTATACATTATGGTTTGTTCTTTTACTGTACTTCTATTGGTTTTTAAATTAATTAAACTGGATGAAAAGATAAACTGTCAAGCAAAACCTTCTTGAACACTAGTAATTTGAAATTTACAGGGTTATTTTGAAATTATTAAAATTATTTCGGAAATCTGTTACCTGATGTATGTGAACCCTTAATAAATAATTACAATTGTCCATTTTTATGATCTTTTTATGTGCATGTTTTTGATATCTTGCTAGTGATAACTGATAGTAATCTATACAGGAGTAAAACAAACAAGTTTTATCATTATAATTTAAGTACATTTAAATTTCTTCCAATTGTTCAATATGATTGTTATAACGGGTCTAAAGTGTTGAAAAATAATAAAAAAATCAGCAATAATCATGTTTGTCACAGGGCAGCGTATAGTGGAGGGCTGTATCAGCGCAACGTGACAACAGCGATGGTAATGGAGGCGTCCCCGTCCCCGCAGAGCGTCGGCCGCGAGTTCGTCCGCCAGTACTACACGCTGCTAAACAAGGCGCCCGCCCATCTGCATAGGTAAGAACATATACTGAGGAACATAGATTCTTTTCATTTTACTGCATCCCGGTCTAATATAATAATAATAATATCAGGACAAATTACACACATTGATCTAACCCCTAAGTAAGCAAATTATTTGCTTATGTTAAGGGTGTTAGACAATGATACAAATACATAGATATACACATATGAATACTGAGAATATATTTAATAAACAACCAAACCCAAAAACACAGACATCTATGCTCATCACATAAATGCCTGTCTTTGCCGGGAATCGAACCCGAGCCCTATTGCGCCGTGGCACGTTAGGCGTCTGCGCTAACCACTCGACCAACGGGGCCGTTAAATATGTATTTACATCAATCAATTTGGTAGTTATTTTAAAACAGTATTAAACAGTTTTACAAGCAGTTTTTAATTAACTCAATTCATAAAAATATAAGATATGCACTATTATGAAATATGTAGTTATAATTAATGGCTATTCAATTAACTTTAATATTTTTAGGAAAATATAAAATTTTAGACCATGTCAAATTGATTAAGTAAGTTAAGTATTTTTTTTTTATTGGAATATGATTTCTTAAAGAATATAATAAATATTGGTTTTGTATCCGTGTTATATAAATATACAAAATTTAAATATGAAAAAAAAAATATTATAAACTAACTTAAGATGTAGATTGGCCTGTGCTTAACATAAAAAGCAAGCAACCAAACAGTGTTTTTTTTTAAATTGTTTATCCATCAATGAAGTTGAAGTATGAAGACCATTCTAAAGATCAATTTATGTTTTTGCAAATTTAGCAATAACTATCTATAACAGCAATAAGGATCTCAAACTATCTATTTTACTCAGTAACGCCATATTAGCGTAAATTTATCTTTAATCAACTACAATAATTATATTTGGTTAATCAAATTTATCTTGCATCTAGTCAACTACCATACAAATAGATTAATTTTTAAACTCAACAAATATGGATACAATATGCCAGCCAAATAAAAGGAACTATTTTTACTCATACAAACTGAGGGATGATATAAAAAACGATATTCGTGATATCTATAAAATTATAAAATATTACTCATAATAATATATGGCGTCTATACTTAGCAGATTTATTTATGTACATAACCGTCAATGACCAGATTCTACAACAACTACTCGTCATTCGTGCACGGAGGGCTGGACGCACCCAATCGCGAGACTCTTCCCGTCGTGGGACAGAAGCAGATCCACAACCGCATCCAGCAACTCAACTTCCGCGACTGCCACGCCAAGATTAGCCAGGTGGACGCTCAGGCGACACTGGGCAACGGCGTAGTGGTGCAAGTCACGGGCGAGCTATCCAACGCGGGCGCGCCCATGCGCCGCTTCACGCAGACCTTCGTGCTGGCGGCTCAGTCGCCAAAGAAGTACTACGTGCACAATGACATCTTCCGCTATCAGGACGTGGTGTTTTCGGACGAGGAGGGCGAGGGCTCGGGACGTTCCGAGGGCGAGGAGGAGGAGGCCGCCGGGACGGGGGGCTACTTCCCGCCCGCCTTTCCCCCCGCACCGTTCCCCGCTCCTCCCCATCCGCAGATCCTTTCGCTTCCCGCGTCCCCCGCCGGCGCCCCTCAGCCGCATCTCAACGGACTGCACGAGGACCCCGCGAGACACCTCGCTGCCGCTCTGCAGGGTGAGGGCTCCTTCGTCACTGAATCACATGTAGTGGGAGTCTATACTCGGTAGCATCTAAATTCGATCTTTGTCCGCAGGTGGCACGATAGCCACGCCGGCGCCCCCCGCAGCCGCGGTCACGGAGCGCGAGGACGAGCCGGCGCCGGAGCCCGAACGGGATCCCACGCCGCCGCCCACGCCGCAGCCAACGCCCCAGCCTGCGCCACCGCCGCCAGGTACTTACTCTTTCGTGCTAGTGAACACTACTTCGCGTCAAAACCGGTCAGTTATGAAGATCGAAACGGATGTCATTCCAGTGACGGCGTCCCCTCCGGAGCCCAAGACGTATGCCAACCTACTGAAGTCCGGTTCTACGGCGGGGGCGGCTCGAGGTTCGCCGCCGGCACCCCCCGCGCCCGCTCCTCCGCCGGCGCCCCAGCCCGCGCCGCACGAGCGCCCCGGTGCCAGGCCTCCAAGGAGTGCCCAGCCGCCGCAGCAGGGTGAGTCATAGAACTATTATCGTTAATGTTTCACACTTGAGTAGCGAGAGTTATTAATGAAAACGTGCTTCATAGCAAGGGAGCCCACAATGCTAAATGGTGATTTACTCGATCGTCACAGAGATCAATTCTATCTATCTATTTTGAAAAATGTAAAAAAACTTGTTTCGTGTTTTTTGTGTTCTTTATCAAGATTTGTCAAAAGTGGTAGAACAAATGTTGTTGGGATTGATGTAGAGAGAGAGGGGCTGCCTGCAACTTTATACCTTTAATATGTATTAATTTAATACCTTCATTTAAAAAATCTATGATATCAAATTTAATTGAAAGTTTTAATGACTCATCTCAACATTTAAAATCGTAAAAAGAAAATTTTTACCTTTTTTCTTATTTCATTTATAACTTGGTCTACTTATAACTTTCCTATGATACAACAATGATGTTTTCAAATTTTTATTTCAATTTATACGTCAAAAATAATCAAATTACAATAAACAAATGCGGGTCAATACTAAAGATCTTATTTGTTTCATGTATAATATTATTATCTATGTATTAATAAAATATATATAAATAAAAAATAGATGCGTTCGAGTATAGATAGCAATAATAAAATTGTACTGTTGATACGATTTTTGTAAATACTTAATGAAATTTTAAAACCTAACCTAAACATTTCCCCCTCCTCCCCCCAAATTTAGGGGAAAACCCCTAAGTTGGAAGCAATAGGCCAGAAACCGGAGTGGGGAAGGAGTGAGGGTTTAATAGACAGAGAATGAGTGAGAGAGGAATGCAAACCAGAAGCGGAGAATATAGGCATAGCGCAGCTGCATACCTTAAACTTTATCGACGAAGATTTGTTATTTTGACTTATGAAAATCAGATTATATATTTTTCGTTATCCTTGACTTAATTCCTTTAAAAAAAATTGCCACGCTCGACAATGTCCAGATGACGTTTTTTTACATCTTTGCAGCCCTCCCCCTTCTTTACGTTACTCTTAAACTGACAGATTAGTTGAATGTAGAATTTTTGCGCATGTAATTATCCTCCCATTTCTTAATCTGCCGCGCTCCAGAGTATGATGATATTTTTTTTTTACTATCACTGTGACTCTGACCACTTATATGTAAGGAGCGGCCATGTATAGGAAGCTCATATTTGCTAGAAGAACTTATCTGGGTACAAATAATTTCCTGTATCTTAACCTGCCGCGCTCCAGTAAATCCCCAAATCCCCTCTTGGGCTTTCCTGCTATTACAACATATTTCGAATAAAATCGGTTTAGTTTAAACATATTAAAATTTATTACAATCGAACATCCACCAATGGTGCCGACAATACAAAATTCATGACAATGTCAAAAGAGGCTTCGATTCAAAAATTCTTATAATAATGATTCTCCACAGTCGGCAACCCGGACGGCGGTCGTCGGTACTCGGACGCTCAGCAGCTGTTCTTGGGAAACCTGCCGCACTACGCCACGGAGGAAGGCCTGCGGGCGCTGTTCGCGCGCTTCGGGCCCGTGGCCGAGCTGCGCGTGCACGGCAAGCCTGCCGCCCCCGGCGCTCCCAGGCACCCCAACTACGGGTTCATCACCTACGAGACGGCACAGGCCGCCGCCGACTGCCTGCACGCTTCCATCAACGACGTACGACCCACAATTCGGTTGCGATTCCCCAAAACTCGCCATCCTCTCCGGGGTACCTCCGAAAAGAGGACGACGGATCAAAATTATAAAATGAATAAAAAAGTTATTTCAAAGGATACATCTCTGCCGCAATCGGTCGCCCGTTCTTCCGTCACGAGTTAGATGGATTCACTAACCCCCGTCTCGTCCACAGCCGCTGTACTTCCCGGGCGAAGGCGGCGAGGGCGCCGGGGTCAAGCTCAACGTGGAGGAGAAGAAGACCCGCGGGCGCGAGCCCCCGCGGCGCCGCCCCCTGTCCTCGCACCGCGCCGCCTTCCAGTCGCGCCAGCCCTACCGCCGCTAGGGCCCGACCCCCTCCCCTCTCCTCCCCCGCCCCCTACCGTCGCGTACTGAGCTCCTCGTGCTTCGCATTTCGCTTCTCTTTCGTTAAGTAGTTAGATAGTAAATTAATTTAGTCGTTCGTGTCGCCGACTCGTCTTCGCTCCGACGTTCTTCTGCGGTTAGTCGACTCGTGAATGTGATCGCATCGTCGGATCGCGCCGGTGAGGTGAGACGCCCGACTCCGGTGGTCGGATCTCAGTTTCGTACAATCCATACAATCGTAACGGATCGGCGTCCGTGCGTCCGACCGTCCGGTCACACGTCACCCCGCCCCTCGAGGCGGATGATAAATGTATGTTTTGTAATTAATTATAATAGTTTTATATTAAGCCCCTTAAATTTAATTTTTGTTAATTTTAACGACTATCCTGTACACTTGTAACTTGCGTGTGAATATTATTTATACTGATTGTGAACTCGGCTACGTTCGTGGCGTAGTTTGTTATGGCGGCGGAAGTACGCACCGTCGCGTATTCGCGTCCGATGGCCCGTCGGTAGGAATACAGATTGTGACTGTAACTTCATTTTTTAAATTGTTAATATAATAATACCGTGTACGAGGGCGCTCCGACAGCGCGTGGCGTCTCCTGCTCCTTTATTAAGTGAGGGGAGCCGCTCCGTGAAGCGTCGGGAGGACCTCGTGTGATCTCTCTTATTAAACGTACGAAACATTTTGTCTATGAATTTAACGATGAAATCTACTCACCAGCCTTCGAATTCGGTTCGAACTGAATTCTTTGATCGTACAATAAAGATGTCATATGATTTGATCATTTACAAAAAAAATAAACTCATATTTTTTTTATTTCTGAAAAACAATTCCGAGTAGCGTTCGTTCTTAGGCTTCTCGTAAGGATTAGATCGAGTGAGTCGTGCGTCGCCCGCGACCCTCCTCCGGGTGAGGAGGGCGGGCGCTCCGAGTGTCACAGCGCCCGGGCGACCCCACGATTTCTTCAGATCATGGAAACAATGTGATTTTACAAGTTTTGTATACTTTAATTATATGTTAGGTTATCATCGTATCGTTCATAATCTCACTCCGGTCGACCGGCAACATTGGGAAGCAAAATTTAGTCAGTTCTATGTTAGAAAGAGAAATCCATATGTACATCGACTGTGACCGACATATTATAAAAAAATAATCTAAATATCATCGTGTTTTTTTTTGGATAACCTGTTCATCAACATTTATTATTAAGTATTTATATGAAAAGTAACTTAAAATTAAAAGTCAATTATAGCCATACATATCAGTGAATGTTTCTTATTTTGCTGGTTCTCTTTACTTTTTTATAATAAATTATATAATATCAAAAGGAATTATTGCCTTTTTGTTGTTTTCACGAATTCAGACTTTATACATGCTTAATATAATTTGTACCAACATATTTACCTTACATAAACCTTATTCTTTAACGAGTTACTTCATTAATAATGTAAAGCCTCAAAGTAAAAAGAGTATATTTTAATTTATATTATTATTAACCATAAGAGATAGAGAAAGGTCAGACTGTTTTATAGTATTTTTCTAGACCCTCTAATAAATTATCTTACTGCAAGGGTAGCCCGTAGCACTCAGCAGGCGGGATTTATACGTCCGCGCCACCTCTTCAACAGTAATTGTAATATTTTAGTTAATTTACATAAAACCATAATTTACATACTATTAACCTAAAGTCTAAACCTTCGTCAAGAATTGCAACTTGCAATCTTTTAGTAAAAACCTTTGAAAAATCTGTTAGCTAGATTTTGACATAGATAGATCGAATTTGAGAAATCCGATTACATACAGCTTTTGAGGACTTGTTTATATCTATAAAAACCTTTGCTTTCAAAATTAAAAATTGTAACAATTTGTTGTCCGTAACACGTTCAACTAGATATTTAAATAAGTAATATTTGTTAAGCAATTACAAGTTAGGTTTTTTATTTCTGAATTATAGTTTCTGTGTTATTTATTTATTTAAACTTTATTGTACAAAATTTAAACTTTATTATACAATTGGCGGACTTAATGCTAAAGCAATATCTACCAGTTAACCGAAATAATATACAGTATACAGAAAAATAAAAACTACAATAGAGTATTATAAGTATAAGGATAGAGACTATAGAGAAAGAAAGAAAGAAAGAGAGAATACTTGCAGGTCTAGTTTTATTTAAAAAAAACTGAAAAGTGAAACTTCTTTATGACATGTAAATATAATTCACATTTTCTTTTAAATGTGACTTAGAAATAAAGATGGCGCGTAACAGAAAAAACGTCTTAATTTTCATTAATATTAATTAATTAAAACGTAAGAAGTGAATCGACTGTTTCTGACGTATAATATTCTCATAGAAGAAACACATAAGTACCATAAAAACAGACAAATGTACAAAATCCACTTTAAAAATAATAAAATTAGGCTTCTTAACATGTTGGATCGTCACTAAGTATATCACAAATAAAATTATTCTTCATCATGGTTTCTGCTGTTTTGAGTTGTTGTTCGTTCTAGGTATAGCAAAACAGACCTTGTAAAGATCAGGACCCCAATGCTCCATTTCTCAGCCAAAACTCGTATTTCTTTTCATTCTATCTTCTTCTATTTTAGACAATCAATGTATTTTAAAAATATTATAACTTATATTTCATAATTTCTTCTTCATGTTATACGTTAAATCTATTTATTAGTTTCAATAGCAAGTCCATAAAATCGTATTGTCCAGTATGTAATTACAATTCATTATTTAATTATAAAACTCTAATCCGATAATTTTATTTTTGGTTAATGTAAATTGTGTTTTGTAATCCACATACTTGTCATTTTGATTGTTTAGTATTTCCATAGCAACATGGTGTAAAAGAGAGGAAGCTATACGAAAAAAGCTGGCGCGTAACGGAAAAATGTCACGCGTAACGAAAATTTGTTACACTAAATTTTTTTCCAACCCCGATAAAGAAGTTTCACTTCAAAAATCTATCTTAAATGATAAACATTCAATTAGCTATATAAAATTTTTATAACTGAATGTTTTTACAAAAGCCATTTTTGAGACGGTTTGCACGGTTCCGTACCAGAGTGCGCCGGTAGACCGTACTGCCGCAAACGCGAAGACCCTATATTTTAAATCTCTAATATTTTCGAAAATGTTTATTGAAATTACATGCTGTACCAGGCTATGTAGTTCCATATATATATTGTTACAAATTAATAAATAAATAAAGTGAGTTAGGGGTTTGAATTAATTTATTCAGTATATTAAAAAATAATACAACCACACATTAAACCTTAATATTGATATTTATACAAATTAGGAGAATGTCTTTAATAAGGACATAATAATGACAAAATAATGCCAGCTAGACTCAGCGATGGGTTACTTGAGATAACACCTTAATATTAAATTATAAGTATATAATAATTACTAATATAGAAATCCTAGGCGCCACTGACAAATTATAAGCGAAGACATATGCATGATCCTCCTGCTTGTCAGTACCAGAGAATCACAGTCAAACACTTGTTCTTTATAAAACTTTCAAAAATTGAAGTGTTGATTAATGGTATAAATTGATTTTGTATATCACCATATTATCAGGATTACAATATAGATGAGCTTCTTAACCTTAGCTAGTCAGGAAGCAGGATACAGGTCAAACAGGACGACGCTCCGAAGATTCACGTCTACCCCCGCGAACCAATTATAAATTTACCCGTATCTTCTAGGGTATATACAAAAAAACCTCCTGTAATGAATAAATTACTGGTTTAACTACCTAATTATACTAATCTCACATTCATCTATTTAGATAACAATAAGTTACAATACCTTATGGAGGAAAAAGGCTTCGCAAGCAATAATATTAGCCTATGTCGACTCCGACGGTCGAATCAGGACAAATACTGAAATATTACCACGTAATAAAATTAAATAAAGTCTCAAAACCTATGTAACATCTCCTAATTCAGAGTAAAGATTCAAATTACTTACGAAATATTGTTCCAACAAACTTTGAAACTGCCCGGGAAGTGCCGGCAATAGGAATGATAATTATTCCATATTTAATTATTAGCCCTGCAATTAAACACAGTAATGAATTTAAGAAACAACGCTTCAAATGCGTTAATAAGATCACAAATAACTAAAACACTCACTGAAGGCTAATAAGATATTCAATTAGGAAGTGCTTCCGAAAGAAAAGACTCTAAAGGTCACGGCATTGAATTTTATAATCAAAATATGCATAATAAGCAAACATAATAAGCTATATGCATTAACAAAATTTTCAATACTGAACATTCACAAAAGCCATTTTTGAGACGGTTTGCACGGTTTCAAACCAGAGTGCGCCGGAAATCTTGTAATTATCAGTGGTTCTCTGTTATACTAAGCATGTTATAATACATATAAACCTTCCTCTTGCATCACTCTATCTATTAAAAAAAAACTGCATCAAAATTCTTTGCGTAGTTTTAAAGATACATACCTACATACAGACATAGGGACAGACGCGAAAAGCGACTTTGCTTTATAATATGTAACTTGCTGTGCGTGCGACTTCGTACGCGTAGTTTTCGATTTTGATAAAAAGTACCCTTTGTACTTACTAATGTATGTAAAAACTATAAACCTTCAAACCGGTAAGAAGCAATGGTACGACAATAAGAGATTATTAACTTCTTTATTTGGTAATCGATTGTTAAAAAAAAACAAAATATAAAGTGAATCCCATGACAATATATAACCGAAAACTACATCCCAACCGATTAATCCGTTTCTGAGATTAGCGTGCACAAATATACCGACATTCAAACGAACAGACAATATGAAAAAAATATTGTTTTGGGTTCTCTTGCTTATATAAAGGTATGAATTTATAAAAATATTTTTTTTTCGTGTTGTGTGCACAACTAAAAGACAAACAGATAAACAGACAAAGATTTTAAAAATGCTAAAAATGGATTCTGTTAGTTATTACTTTACATCCTGGTATATTTTTTTTATTTTTAATGTACAAAGACTACTTCTCTACAGATTTATTACATGTATAGAATAAGATTTTTAGAGTACCTACCTATTACGTGATTGACATAAATAGTCATAACTTTTTTATTTCTAAACCGATTTAGATGAAATAAACACTAATTGTTAAGTGAAGCCTGTGATAATAAATTTCTGAAAACCGCATTCAAATTGGTTGAGCCGTTTCTGAGATTAGCGTACACAAACATACAGACATACAGACAAACTAACAAACTGAAAACCATTGTCTTGGGTTCTCTTGCTCTTATAAAGCCCCCTTATGATGTTTTTTTATTCCATGTACAGGAATGGCTCAGTGACGATTTTATTATATGTATAGAAGATATTTTAGTTTATTTTCAAAAACGTTGCAAAAAGAAAACAAAAAAAAACGAAATATGAATAAGTATTTAAAATGAAACAGATATGATCTAGCTTTTATTTTCATAGTAATTATTATAATAAACATGTGCTGCAATTTATATAGTTAATATTCTTAGTCAGATGCCCGTTCCAGTTTACCACCAACAAGATAGACCCAAGACATTTTAGGATTTTTAACAAGACGCTTCGAGACACCTGAAAACAATATTGAAAATGTCATTTGTTATATTAAATTCTTTCAAATAATAATATTATGTTAATTCGTCGTAATGTCGTGAAAATTATGTAACACGATTAATATTTTTAACTAAGTATGATGCACTTAGTACGTCTTACTACTAGACTAGGCGAACACAAATGAGCACCGCTTTTGAACTTAGACATATTCAAGTAAAATAGTTTACTTATAAACAACACAAAACCTATGTCTTTTTGCTATTTTGTTAAACATCTTTTGCATATTGTAATTTTTGCTTCGAGCTGGTGAGCTCGAATATAGTAAAGAGATGAAGCAAAAGAGGCTCGTCTCGAGCACTTGTTTGCTAAGTTTCACAACTACAATAGAAATTAAAAAATATAGTTTCAAAAACTAAAAAACCCGCTTTAAAAATGAATCGAATTAAAAAGTAAAAAATAATTCGTAATGTGAGAATGAATAATGGGCAAAATATAATACAATTATTGTGTAAAAAAGCGTGGAGGGCGCTTTGTGCCATATATCTCGTTTCGTTTTCGAACTCGATTTTGGTTTACTTCAGTTGGTTTACTTTTTTCTAAAAAGTTATATTTTATATTAATATTGTAATATAATCACAAAAGCGAATATATTAATATGTTAGTCAGCGAATGTTTATGTTTATTATTTTAAGTGACGAAATCCAATTAGGTACTATAAATTTAAATGCTTAAAAAAATAATTAGAAATATAATAAGAAAAGTGCAATAATTATAAAAAAATGTCGACCATATCAAGTATAGATACAAAGTTAGGCAGCTTACCAATAATAACGGAAGGGTCGACTAGAACGAAAAGAGTTTTAACTGTCTATTACCTAAGTATACCATGTGAGTGCTAAGAATCGGAGAGTTGATTTCGAAACTTAACGCAGGACGCTTTCGGCGAACTTATTTTGTCTCTCTCACTATCATGCAAAAAATATTTGTAAGATGATTATTAATCCTAGAGATCCTAATCAGGATAATGAGATAATCTCATCGAATTATTAATTTACTATCGATCTTTGATATGTGTACAAAGTTTCAACAAAATCAGTTCGTGGGCAATGAGATAGAATCGCATTTAAAAAAGTCGATTACAAGGAAACAAACAAGCACACATACACGTGAAACTAATAATAGAGTGTTAAAAATGGAAAGTACTTGTGAAAAATGAATTGTTGTGATGTTTAGTTAGCCGAGTAATAGCAAGAATTACGATCTTAATGTTTCCAGATTTTAAGTACACATCGACTATCATTTGAAAAAATCCTTGTACTAGGTGACTGTCTCCCCCTGGTGTTCATTGTCATGTCGTGTCGAAGATACTACGTTTCAGATTAGACTGTTTATGGGAGACCTACAGCTTAATAACGTCCGTGGTTTTATTTTGAACCCTTTTATTATCCGTCTAAAATGTATATGCTAAGATCATATAATTACTAGATGGCTTACTCGAAACACCTTACAAGTGAAATAGCAGCAGCTAATGCTGGAATAGACATATTAAAAAGATGAAAAAGTATTATTAATTATATTAAAAGTAAGCACATAAAGACCGAGTTAGATAAAGCGAGTCCCTATAAACGGGTTGCTGCGCACGCGCAGTCGGCGTCAGTTGTTCGACGGAGACGGTGCCTCCAACAGCTGCAGCAGTGAGTATCATCCGCAATACAGTTAAATATATAATACACGCAATACAGTTAAACCAAATTAGTTAATATTTAAAGTATTTTTGTTTTTAACACGTTTTTTTTAGTTTTACGTGTATGTTTGCTTGTAACCGACTTTTTCGAATGCGATTTTGTTTCATTTCCCACGGACCGATTTTGTTAAAACTTTGCAGATATATATCAAGGATCGATAGTCAATTAATAATTCGATGAGATTATATAATTATCCTGATTAGGATCTCCAGGATTAATAATTAACTTAAAAGATTAACGTATACGTTTTCATGACAAATTGAATTATGTATTATTATAAGATGAAATAAATATATCTAGTTTAAAAAAACTAAAAACACGCTCTAATAATGAATCGAACTAAAAAGTAAAAAAATATTCTTTATATAAGAATGAACAATGAGCAAAATATAATAAAATTATTGTGGGGAAAAAAGCGTGGGGAAATATATTTATTATTACTTTATTACAAGTTGCATTGTAGGAAAAAAAGAATGATATTGTTTTAATTTGGTAAAGACAATTTATCATAATATAAATTTATAAGAATACAACATTTACCTAAATGAACAAGTAGTATGCACGATACGACTTTAATACTTGCGACTGTCTAAATTTCGAATAGGGAACAGGTTTCGGGAACCTAATGACTTATACCTGAAATAACTGGAAATTTGGTCAACTCAAATTATATTAAGCTGTTAACTTATAAAAATGTAGGATGTAACTCGATCTTAACCTTTTTTTAAATGTTTTTTTTTTATATGTAAACTTTGATGACATTCATCCCCACGCATGATTTAAGTAAGAAAATAATTAATAAAATCGATCTCGGCAATTATATGCATTTCCGAAATCCAGACTCTATAGGTTTCAGAAATACAAAAAGATAAATTAAATCTATAATTATCAATTAGGAAACTGAGGAGTAGAGAGATGCAAACTTTTTTTTAATATAAACACAATATATCATATGGTATATCCAATTTCAGTGAGCTGTTTACATTTGGTAACACAATCCGCACTGCTCACTCATCAGAATGCAATTGATTTGCATTGGTATTTTATTTATGTTGGTCAATACTGTAAACAATCACAACTAGGTCTCATGCTACGCTATGCAAATACTACGCTGAAGTAGTATTGGTACTTAACCGAAAATCTATTTAACGCAATATTGTTATTATCATACGTTTGGCGGTTCTGATATCGTTTTAAAACGGAGGTCAAATTACAAATATTGCTGCCGCTAGGTACCCAATGTCTTGTATAGAATGTGGTACAAAGCCGATTGAAATGTTTTTAAAATGCCTTATCTAGTGTCGGGGTCGTGGCTCGTATCGGCGGACACGATAGCCGTGCTTCCGTCCGCACTGCGCGAATTACAGCTAAATGGTCGCGGGATCATTGTCAGTATGACCTAATTATTTGTAAAATACTATGTTAAATGAAAGGTCTATAACTCACTTGTTATCGATAATATTGAGATTGTACTCTTATACAGACTCAATGAAATAAATAAAATAAAAACTCCCAAAATGGCGTTGGTAATGATGAAATAATAAGTAAAGTATTTTCACACATGCATCGATGCACTTGTTCAAATCGATTTACTCTTGCGCGTGTCAAAACCTAGGTGGCTGTTCTAAATATAGGATGACTGGATTGTTGCGTACAAAATGGCGGAATATTTTTTGGACGTCGTAAACACAGATCGGTAACGAGGTCGGTCGTAGGTTATCGCCCATATCTTCTTTAAATGTAGCTCTATTTTTTTAACATTTTTTTTGTATTATGTTTATCTTTATACTTATTCCTATTCTGTCATAAATATGAACACTTTAGTATGGACCATTTACAAATAACACTAGATATTTTTATGATAACTAAAGGAAGTCACACACTACACATACCTAAGATACATTAAGCCGGAATACGAATGCCACAGCTAACAGTTGCATCAGCAACGCTACAGCTGCAACTCTATTATTAAACGTAACCATTCAATTCAATTATTTCAATTCATCCATCGCCATTCATTATAATGATGTGTTATTGATTTGCTTCAATAAGTTTAAACCTACTTTCATCTTCGAAACAAACTTTTATACGTCGCAACCAATAGAATCAGTTGCATTATAAACAATAAAGCTTACAGTATAACATAGCGAGGTAGGACGATGTGACTTGTGGTATATTAAGGTCAATAGAAACAAATAGACGCAATGCGATTGTGATCGTTACACCAATCACTAATATGAGTTCTTACTTTAATCAAAATGGACTGAAATAGGTAAATAGGTCGCGGGAATCATGTATGAGATAACAATTTAAGATCTATCCGTAATGCTGTCGTGTAGAGTGTCTGAGAATCGTAGATATTAGATTTGATTAAAGAATTTCAAATCATAAAAAGGTTAAAAATCTAATTATAAAGTAAAAATGTTTTTGGCTTTTAAATAAAATTTAAACCCGAGAGTTCATTATGTTCATTATATTTGGCGGGCAGAAGTAATACATGTACATAAAACAGATGTCAGAGAACTGTGATGTCATTGTAAATTAATGAGAGTTGCAGTCTTATGTGACTCTTATTAAATTTATCTTAAAATAGGTTAGTCAGCTTTTTTACTAACTTTTGCACGTGCATCAGAAGCGCTTGTTTTATAAATTACTTAACTTTATAAACTTTTCTTTTAATGACTGTTTATATGTGTGCTTAATGCTTAAGCTTATATAAAGTGTTTTATTCTCATCTTATGTATTCCAATCTATACATATAATAAGAATATCTATATATATAATAAAAATCGAGTGTCTGTAGATTCAATATTTTTCAAAAAAACTGATAAATAGCGATTAAAGACGAGTAGCAGAAACCAAAAAAAAGTTTTGGAATTTTTGTCTGTCTGTCTGTATGTCTGGTACGTTATAACGCCAAAACTACTGAACGGATTGTAACGCGGTTTTCACGAATGGATTACATATAATCTGAAGCGTTGTCAAAACTTTGTTTCGTCAAAATTGTTTAAGGGAAAAAAAGCGTTTTGGTGATTTGAAAAATTACTTTGTTTCGCGCACAGGTTGACAGTGATAAAAAAAATGATATAGGGAATAATTAATACCTAAGAGTTATGTATCCTAGGGAGAGAAGACAAACTTTCCGTTCAACATAACAAGGCTGTTTTTTTACCTATACAGAGCGGGCGAAGTCGCTGAGCAAGTCTAGTACTAAATATGTACTTAAATAAGTGACAAACAATTAACATTAGAATAAAACCATATCGGAGAAAATTTTTGTCGAAAATTTATTTGCGGATTTGTAAGTAGCTAAAGCACTACGAGATCAATGCACTTTTGTCAGCTCTTACATTTATTCTTGACACTAAGCTCTACTTTAATATTAAGATCTACCGTAGCGTTGTAATTGTCAGCGTTGTATTCCGAAATAATAAGTATCTATAGCTAGTCAGTCTTCTAAATGCTTGGAAGGTATTTAAATAAAATAATCTTGCTGATGCAGAGTAGGTTCATTATAATACAGTAGGATGATATCATAAACTTTATATAACAATATGTACAATTTGTAAGTTGATACTTAAATATTCCACTGTAGACACATTACTTTCCGGCGGGTGTACTACTAACTGACGCAATGTGTCGGTGATTCAGAGCGCTGCTAGTTTACAGGACGATAAATATACAATACCGGGAACCGTTCATATTATATGCCATAAGATTTTTATTGTATATTATTTATGAGGTTCGTTGCTATCCGATGTTAGTGCCCGCAGAAAGGGCAAGGACCTTTCTACGACTGAGTACTGACTGTGTACTGACTACTGTACGACAACATACTTACACAATAAAGTCAATAACTAAATCATTATTCATAATTTTATTAAAACTACAACCCACTCATTATTTTTATTTATTATGATAATAGGTACGTGTATTTAATATTTACGTAAATTTCTGCACTTACCTACTTGTATATTACAATCAAATATAAAAATGAGTCAATAGAAGTTTAAGTAGATAGTAAGAAAGAACATTTATTATTGTTTGTACATACTTTTGGCTTTTACAGAAACAAATCAGAATGAGAGGACACTTACTGTTGCTGGGCCTGTTGCTCGCAGCGGTGTGCGCTACAGAAGCGGTAAGATGGAGGAACTTGAAATGTGTATTATGAATTATATAATAATAGTTATGTGCACCATCCTTATTTTACAAATACATATCACGAAATTATTTATATTTAAGATATCTCCTCATTGACCTCATGGTCAATATACACTCATGAGTATAAGAAGATTTTTGACTATAGGTATATTAGGCATTGTGAATACCTTAAAAATACGTTAAGTATATGTTTTGTTTATCTACACTTCTATACTAATATTATAAAGAGGAAAGGTTTGATTATTTTTTTGTATGTTTGAAATGAATAGGCTCCGAAACTACTGGACCGATTTCAAAAATTCTTTCACCGTTGGCCAGCTACACTATTCCCGAGTGACATAGGCTATGTTTCATTTTCAAAAAAATTTGGGATGATTACTAAAACTTGAATATTCTAACGCAAAGTGTAAAAAAATAAACAAAAAACACCGTGCTCTGCGAAAACGGTGAAAGTTACGCAAAAATAATGTTCTATGAAATTGTTCCTCTTTAAAAGTTCCAAAGATTACACGAAACGTGACCTATACGCAGGCGGAGCCGCGGGCAACCGCTTTTTGTTAGTAAAACTTTATATTTGTAAAAAAAATGTACTTAAGATAATTAAATATCATAATATTAAATTATATATAATCGTAACTTTATCTACATTCTACAATCTACATGAATAAAATATCTCGATTATAACAACAATATCCTCAGCTGCTGTTTCAAGTTTATTCAGATAAGATGGTTACACTTAAGAATAACTACATTAAGGTTATCTTTTATAATATTTTGTAATGTTAGCGTCGTCGTCGTCTTCGGCGCCTGCGCACCAGCACCACGGAGCCGACCATGTTGGCGCACGCGCGGTTGTTTCCGGGCGCTCGCGAGGACACCGAAGCCGAGCACCTGGAGTTGGGAATGGCAGAGAGACTGGACGAGAAGCGCTTCCAGGTATAGAGGAATTTGAGGGTTATTGAACGGAATGATGACAGAGGTACTGAAACCAAGTTTTGTTACAGGAATCGGAAAGAGCCCGTATCAACGAACTCATGAACGAGGTTGCTGATTCGGATCAAAATGGAAATGAAATATTTTTGGACGGTGAGTTATCTGACAGAGTATTATGTAGCCACTCTCTTATAGACTATAAGTATATTTGTTATAACATGGGAACTTTTTGCCAGACCCCTGCCTGAAAGTGCACTGCAGCGCCGGCCGCGTGTGTGAGATCAACGAGCACGGAGATGCCGTCTGCAACTGCATCAAGGAGTGTCCTTACGAGACAGACTCTCGACGCAAGGTTCCCTAAGATGTCTACTAACATAATTTAATAAAATAATTATACTACTAATGCATATTAAGACCTCGCAATTGGCTCCCGCAATAGTTTGAACGTTTCACACAAAATTTTTAATATTTACATTTATATACAAAAAAGTTTTATTATAAATTATTATGTTAGTGAAAATTTTCGATATTAGCGTCCGATAAAACAAATTAGTTAAGGTAGTTCGTTTCATAGAATAAGATATCTGTCTCTCGTCAGGTGTGCACACACCACAACGAGACTTGGTCGTCGGACTGTGAGGTGTACCGCCAGCGCTGTCTGTGCCTCGACAACTCCGAGCTGTGCCGCGGCCCTCAGTACCACCACGTGCAGATCGAATACTACGGGGAGTGCCGGGAGATGCCAGTAAGCTCTCTTATCATTCCTAAGTTCAACCAAATCCGAAAACTCGACGGCATCATCTAACCTCGCACGCGTCCCCCAGGAGTGCAAAGGAAGCGAGATGGACGACTTCCCGCGACGCATGCGCGACTGGCTGTTCAACATTATGCGCGATATGGCTGAGCGACGTGAGCTGTCGCCGCACTACCTGCTCATGGAGCGCGAGGCCGAGAGCAACCTGACGCGCCGATGGACCAACGCCGCCATCTGGAAGTGGTGTGACCTGGACGCGCACGACAACGACCGCTTCGTGTCCGTGCACGAGCTGTTCCCCATCCGCGCGCCGCTCATGGCACTGGAGCACTGCATCGCGCCCTTCCTCGACCTCTGCGACGAGGATGATGATCATCGCATCACGCTCGCCGAGTGGGGCAAGTGCCTGCAACTCGAGGAGGTGACAGACTTACCCGTTGACTTGTACCCGTTCTAGCGAAAATTGATAATTATTACCTGACCACGCTAATTTTCTTGTTATTGTTTCCCAATATTTTTTTTTATAATTCAGTACAAATGTAAAATTTTGCCTTAGTTAAAAGAGTTCCAAATAAGCTATCACCTCACACAACATTTTATAAAGCCTCTAGGAATAGGAATAGGAAAAAAAACTATTGACTGTACATATAAAACTATTAAAACTATTAAAACTATTGACTGTACATATAAAACTATTAAAACTATTAAAATATTGACTGTACATAAAAAAACTATTAAAACTATTAAAACTATTGACTGTACATATAAAACACACACAATGTATAGATTCAGCCTCGTAACTATTTCACGTCAATGTTTTGTATTCCAATATAAATGTCGATTTTACAGTACGAGCTGGAGGACCGCTGCGACGAGCTCTCCGACGAAGCATAGACAACACGCCACTATCTTATAAATTACTTTAATCATTACATATTGATCATTCTATCAGATTTTAATATTCATAAATAGTATATTTAGCACTCAACCTATGCCATTGTAATGGGAAATTTTTGATTATCATTATATAAAGTTTGATTATTTTGTTTATAAAATAATAAACATAACAAAAAAAAAACATTTTGTTCACTGCCAAGTAGCCCTAAGTGTCAGGTTTTGATTTAGTTTCTACTAAAGATAAAGATTAAAGTTAATAAAAATGTTTATTGTCTGCACATTAACCTGTGATTTGAAACCAATAATGTTTTTTTTTAAATAAAATGTATAACAATCTAAAAATTTATCTAATTATTGATTTAACTAACCCTTATATTTAATTCCACTTCTATAAAATGGTCTTTGGATACTTTACTTACTATAAGTACACTGTCAACCTGCTAATGTTAATGAATTCCAAACGAATCTCCCAGATCAAAGTAATTTAGTAAGATGGGGCAAAGCCATCGAAATGCCTTGCAACATCTGTGGGGAGGCAATAGGAACCGCGAAACACTTATAAGTAGTGTGTAGGGTACTTCTAGATAAAGGTCAATACTCGCGTCGCCACGATAAGGTATTTGAAATTATACGGGAAGCGGTTAGTCTTTCAGTAGCAACAGCGCGGAAGGGTATAACAACCATCAAACGATTTGTAGAATTTGTAAAAGAAGGCTCCTTCAAAATATCAAAACCGAAGCCTTATTCATTTTAGGCGAGGCTTCTGATTGGACATTCATGATGGACACGTATGAAAAACATTACAAAATCCCTGGGGATGTTGGTGTTTAGTCATCCAGACCGGACTTATTCCTGTATTCTAAATATCTGAGGCGCGTGATACTTGTGAAGCTTACTTTTCCCTTGGAAACAAACATCCCTAGGGACCACACATTCAAGATTAGTAAGTATTACGAACTGACCAACGAACTGTCCAGGAATAAATTTATAGTTAGTTTGTATGCGGTAGAAGAGGGAGCGAGAGGTATAACAGCGAAATCTCTCTATAACCTACTTAAAGACCTTGGCCTTTATAGAACAAGCACCGGTTCATTTCTAGAACGTATTTCAAAGGCGGCATTTGTAGGTTTTTGCCAAAGTTGGTTAGGTAGGGAGAGGAGTGCAGAGGGTGAAGGCGAGCGTTTTTGCGCATAATAAAGAGGACCTTTAAACCTACTCCTGGGTCACAAGTCCCAGGCACTGTTTGCACTCCTCTCCTGGCAACGCGATGGGCCCGGCACCCACTCGGTGAATCCATGGAATGCTAAGAAGCTTCGTCTTGTCTAATAGGAATTTTTGTATATTTCAAAGATTGTCCAACTATTATATAAAAAGTATATAAAAGTACTGGATAGATTTATACGTAATATGGATAAAGCATGATATGAGATCTGGTTAAGGACTTAGGTGACGATTGACTTAATTAAAAGCTACACGCAAATAAAAGGGTGTAAACTGTAAAGTCCATTTGAAACATGTAAAGCAACCATTTCAGTTTAAGATAACTGCGGTCAAGAAGTGCCGGCCTTTACAAGACCTTAAGTAAAAGAGGGTGGAAAAATTTTTTTGTTTAGTTTCTTTGTGTTGCTTATCAAAATTTGTGAAAAGTTATGGAACAAATGTTGTTGGGATTGATGACGAGAGCTTGCCTGCAAGAGATGGCCAACTAATTACAAATAATCCTGTATATTATTAATTATATATTACATGATATTATTATCATATATTTATATTAATTTAAAATTTCTTATATGAAATTAGCTCACCGAAGCTGAACAATAATTTATAATAAAACTATATTTTAATACGGTCTTTTTTAAATGTACGTGACGGTAAAAAACCAAGTGAAGTGAATGAAAGAAATCCAAAAAATTTTTTTTAAATTCTTATTAAAAAATAATATTTGTCTGATGTCTGAGTTTTTAGGAATATATCGGAAACAGGAATGGCAACCGGCGTTGACCTTTTAGGTACTTCTGAAAAATACAGAGTAATAATAAACAGAGGGAGCAAAAAAAATTTTGTTTATTAATTTTGTGTTGTTTATCAAGATTTGTCAAAAGTCGTAAACCAAATCTTGTTGGGATTGATGTAGAGAGACTGTCTGCAAGGGGTGGCCCATTAGGGGGGCCGTCGCCGAGAACCTCCTCGTGTGCCCGTCTGTTTCCCTTGTTGCTCGGATTCGTCCGGTGGCATCGGAAGCGGTACGGGCCGGTGCTCCCTGGGCAACAACGGTTAATGTGATCCTTCGGGTTTGCAATAGCCGTTGGCTAATACTCGGCGCGGGGTGGGTCGGCCATGGGGGTTTGTGCCCGGTTCATGGCTGGCTGGCGGACAGGCTGCCTTTCGGGGTGGTCTGTCTGCGGGGTGGGCTCGGGCCTTTTGGCCTGGGCACTGAGGGTGGGAGGGCGCAGGCCCTCTCTATCGGGGACAGCAGCGGGGTCGCCCCTGGTACTTCTCTGTGCGCAGAATGGACTGTGGGGCGGTCCCGTGGTTGTGTGGGGGGTACGTGGCGGTCTCTTTCTTGCTGAGGGGGAGGCCGTTGCGCTGATAGGGTGATGGGCCGGAATAGTCGTCGTCAGGTACAATAGCGCTTGACGACGATTAGTCCGGGCTAGGTGCCGGCGCTCTTCCTAGGGAAGAGCTCTTCCTAGGGAGGGCTTCGTTGGAGGATGGCGGGACGGGACCTCGACCGTTTTCGGACGGGGTCCGGCCCCGGGAGGTTGGGTAGGATCGGGACACCTTCCTCGTTGAGGGAGTCCTGATTTGGCTCGGCCGGCTTGGGTGGAGGGCAGGGGAGCCCTTCGCCATTCAACAAGCCCCGGAGTGGGACGCGCTCAAGTCAACCGGGCGCGTCACTCCATGGAGGTGGTGGCCGCTCACGCGGCCTTCCGTCGGAGCAACGCGGATGTGTGCGCAAGCGTTCCCGTGGCGCTCCATTACGACGGAGAGGTGTTAACCGTCTGGTTTAGTGAGTAAGAGTCTCACATAACCACTTCCATCTTCCCCTGGATGGAGGTGTGTATCCATGAGGATTCCAGACGTTAAAAAAAAAAAAAGGCGTGGCCCATTAGTTACAAATAACCTTGTATTAATAACCTTCCATTTTGGATTAATAACAGTGATAATCTAAAAATCTCGGCCTGCCAGTTGCAATACAACCAGTCACCGCAAGCAGCACCCGTTCACGAGCATAACGCAAGAGACAGCCATCACCCTCTTCGCCATATTTGAAGGAGGAAAATAACCCGACTCCCGACGCTACCACGAGTAATGACTTTTGAGGGATCGGTGTGAAGCTGCCGGTTGATAAAACAAAATTAATCTACAATGACTAATAAATTGCGGAGATTACTAGTTATTTGCAATTCAGTACAATTAATTCCCAAGCGATACCGTCGTTAATGTAATCCTGTACACTCTAAAAGGTTTTTTTTATCAAATTTCTTTTAATATGTAATTTATTTAATGATAAAATTAAGGCTTCATTTGGGAGCTCATTATCAAAAACTTATACAAACACGTACGTATACATAAGAACCCATAAATAAGAAACCCATGCATAAAAGTATCCCCCTTATGGTAAACATTTAAAAAATATCTTGTAATACTAGTAGTGACGGCGTTTGATAACATAAAATCGATAAATATACCTAATAATAAAATGAACGGTGCTATCGATAGCATACTTGAGAATACTATGGCCGACTTCTAACAGTATCGCGATAATATCTATAATATTTAACCTAAAAAATCGCTACTACACTAATAGTATAACAAAAAGTTAATAGTCTTTATTTATTACAATTAATAATTATACGTTAACAATATCTAGCTGGGTATAGAGTTATCTACTTATTGATCATTTTCAATAATTGTGTCAATGAGAAGTAAGTGCAAAGTAACGATCAAAAGACATAAATTGTTTCAGAACCATACGAAACAAGAAAATAAATATAGATAGTTAGGTTTGTTGGTTTCTCTTAAAACACACAACATATATTTTATAATATATCTCATCTCAATATCTCATAGACATCTCATACCTCATCACGATATATAATGAGACAGTAAAAATCGATTGTCTGTACAGTAAATATTTTTCCGAAAAATGGATAAGGGGCATTTAAAGACGAGGAAAAAAAACAAAATAAAGACGGTTTTTGGAATTTTTGTCTGTCTGTCTGGTACGTTATAACGTCGAAACTACTCAAAAGATTTGAACGCCGTTTTCACAGGTAGATTAAATATAATCTGGAGCGTTGTTAAAACTTTGTTTCGTCGAAATCGGTTATGGAAAAAAGAAGTTATGGTCAATTGAAAATTTACTTCAAGCACGGTTTCAAAACTTTTAAACAGAATTAAATGCGGTTTACATAAACGTATTTAATTTCGATAAAGCTAGAATTACTTTGTTTTATTTGAATTTTAATAATATAATTAATTAAATGTGAGTGTGGGCATAT
Organism: Napeogenes inachia; assembly: GCA_959347355.1. Taxonomy (NCBI): domain Eukaryota; kingdom Metazoa; phylum Arthropoda; class Insecta; order Lepidoptera; family Nymphalidae; genus Napeogenes; species Napeogenes inachia. The sequence goes on along the minus strand of OY365800.1, from coordinate 22,470,652 downwards.
GCGCCCATTTTAAATTTAGTTAAATAAAATCTCAATAGATGGCGCTGACTTTTTTTTAGAACTCGCTAAAAAGTAATTGTTTAGTTCAACATTACTCAAAAACATTTATTTATTTTAAATTATTTCGTAACCATATGCTTTAATAGGGGTCGCCCGCGACTTCGTCCGCACGCTTTTTAGTGTTGCCGCCGAGTTTCATACAAAATTGCTCCATCTATGATCTATGTATCTATTTAAAACCCTTAAGGGTGGAATTTAAAAATCCTTTCCTAGTACACCACTACGTACAAAGACAAATGTAGGTACCCTCCAATCTTACTATCTCTACGACCTGCGGTTTAGACTGTATGCTTTAACTAAGTCAGTCAGAACCTATTAGATTATATAAAATTATACAGTGTCTTTGATATAAATAGCGTACTTTAAAAGTACTTCTGTATACACGATATTTTTTGTTGTATTGCTGTTTGGTGGTAGAAAAACGTACTGGGTTTCCTCCACGACCTGATCTTGATAACGCAACATATAGTCGTCTGTGTGTGAAACAATCATGACGTAAATCTATTCCTCCGTGCTTTAATGTATGTCCTTGTGATTTCACCTTGAAACCTTAACATGAAACTGTATTTTTTTAACTAAAAGGTAAATCATTGGAATGCGAGGTATGAGCACCATTTGACAAAATGCTGGACCAAATAACAACTATCACATTATTACAAAGAAATTTAACTTAGAGTCTGGTTCCGCTACACAAATTTGGTGGTTTAAGAGTTCTGAGCAAAATAATTGGAATACCAGTTTTGTGCAGAATTGTGCAGATCCTTTATCGTGCCTACCGTATAAGGACAGCAACGTTAATAGAAAGATAAATGAAATAACGTACGTTAATTTTGTTGAGATTTTTTTTTTTTTGTTATTGACTATGCAGTTAGCCAATTGGCTGTAACTGCGTCACCGGGTGGGTGAGCGGGCGCAATGGCGGGGGAAAGCCCGTCCTAAGGGTGCCTCTAATAGGCCGGCCCTCGGCTTAGGACGTCGTAGGATAGACACGAAATCTAAGGGCATAACACGAAATCTAAGGGCATATAGAATTTTTTGCCAATTACTAATAAGAACAGAAAGATACGGCCGGTGATAAGGTTTTAAGTATAATTTTGTCTTATATAAGGTCAGGTTGGCCGCTGACATGTCTAGATAATCAAATTAAATCCTATTTCATGTGGCCCCATGAGTTATATCCGAAAGGCGGTTGCATAATGTGGGGTTACCGTATGTTTATACCATTTTCGTTACAAAACAAAATGTTGAAACAACTTCATTATAGTCACATGGGGATAGTAAAGACAAAAAGTTTAGCACGAAGTTATGTCTGGTGGCCTAATATTGATGCATCAATAGAGGCGGTGTGTAAGCAATGTGAGACTTGCGCGGCAGAGGCCGAATCGCCTCCACGAGCTCCGAATTCCGATACATACATTCTTCAATGTGATCATTGAAGCCAACTACATGAGCTTTGTTCATCGTTTAAGAATATTTCTTAAATAATTAATATGTTTTTTAAAAAATAAATAAAAATAAGTAAGCGAATCCTATCCATCATAAATATATATATATATATTATCTATATTTTTTCTTATCTGTAGGGTAAAACAAAACAGAGTGAATATAGTTTCTAAAACGTCCACGTCGTGGCTTGGCAGCACTTATCTACCCGCCATTTTATACTGATCTTATTGGTTACCTACATGTAGTCGAGACTTGTTTGTTTTGCGGCACTTCCGCTTGCTTACGATTGGCCAACCTGTCAGATCATTGAGTGGTGCGGCGCTGCCATCTTTGTCTCGCTGATTTAGCTTGGCGCCTTTCCTGTATTGGTTGCTCAGTAGTGGTGATAGTGTGTTACACGTTTCAAAATGGTGAGTTTTGCAAGATTTTGTGAAAAATGTTTTGTTTTGTGCGGATTTTTATGTGTATTTCGGTGGATAATACTGTGTTAAACTACCTGACGAAGTTTCAGCCTCGTACGATGAAAATTAATAGATTTTTTCACAATTTTTAGGCTGGTGGTAAAGCGGGTAAAGATTCAGGCAAAGCTAAGGCAAAAGCCGTATCCAGATCAGCAAGAGCGGGATTGCAAGTATGTTTACATGATTAATTAAATTATTTTATTAATTTAGAGATGTGATTTAGTGGTGAATTCGTAACATAAAATTATTTCTTAAAATTGAATAATACGCATGACCTCTAGTATGGCGGCCAGCTTTGTAAGGGGAAATCAATGAAATTGTCTACATTTTTATTTTTTTTTTAGTTTCCCGTAGGAAGAATTCACAGACATCTTAAAAATAGGACAACTAGCCATGGTCGTGTCGGTGCCACAGCGGCTGTTTATTCCGCAGCTATTCTTGAATATCTTACTGCCGAGGTAAGCGTCGCCTTGTCAATATGGCGGCTGTCTAGCGCAATTAGAATACGATATTCCTAGCGTTTTCTAGAAAACCTTCCAACGTATGTCATTATAATGCAAAGATTATTCAACTTGTACCTCAAAGTTCATTTACTAAAAAAAAATATTGTTTAGTATTTATTTAATACTCCTTGTGTATTTTGGCGGGAAACTAATTAACTGTTAATTTATCAATATTGTGGGTATAGTAGTTTCTTAAATTAAGGTGGTATACTTTAATTTAATAATTGTTTCATAACAATTGCACTTTGTTGACTTTCTTTATTTACCATATTTTGGCGGGAATTTCTTATGTATCCCAAATTCGAATTGCTTATATTTTAATTATTTATTGTCCTACGATAAAAAGGAACGACCGTTTTATGTTAAGTATTAATTAATAAATAATAACAGCGTTAGCAACTTTAAGGTTTTGGAGTTGGCGGGTAACGCGTCAAAGGATCTTAAGGTGAAGCGCATCACACCGCGCCATCTGCAACTCGCTATCCGTGGAGACGAAGAACTCGACAGCCTCATCAAGGCGACTATCGCGGGCGGCGGTGTCATCCCTCATATACACAAGTCGCTCATCGGAAAGAAAGGAGGACCAGGAGCACCCGTCTAATTGAGGTGATTAGAATTGTTACTTAATAACAGCAGGTACTTAATTAATGATTACTTATGGTTAATTAGCAAAATTATTTAGTAAAATCTTTAATGTTTATGTGTAACATTGTTATTTTAATTAGTAATATTATATAAGTAATATTTTTTTTGTTCTGCTTCAGGCTATCTACAGCATTTTCACTGCATTTGACCCGGATAAAATATCAACATTGTAAAATTCATCGGCCAATTGTAAACATAGTTTTCTATATGGGTAGTGATGTTGACAGTGGAGTGACTTCACAGAACAATTAATCCGGACTAATCTTGTAGCTATTAAGTTCTAGGAATATTTTAGAAATAAGGAGATAAATATGATTGTATTAGAAATAAGATTTATTTTCATGGTTCATGATAGGACATCTATATTTTGCTAGACATTGTGTTCATTTAATTCAAACACTACTGAAATTACATCACTGCAAGTTGTCTTTACATTAGGAAATGAATGATCTATTCGGAAGCTGCAGTGGTTTAATTTTACTTCTTTAACATGCAATTGTTTTAGCTCTAAGCTGTCTTTAGTATAATTTGCAGCATTTTGTAATTTTTTAAGTGACAAATTGTAATAAGCAATGGTATAATATTGTTCGAAATTGTAATTTGGTATGATTGAACTGTTACATGTTGTAAGAAATGTATTTTGATCTTAAAAATATATTGAGAAAACACAGATGTTTGTTTATTCTATGCATTTGTTTGTCTTTTTACATACCCTAATTTGAAGTCTGATTAGTGTAACAAGCACTGCTAAACAAAAACAGTAAACTAAATTATTAAAATAGGATTAAACTTTAAAGCAAATGAATGAAAACACCAAACAAATGTACGGTCTTTGTTATTCTGGTAAATTCATGCATTCAACATTGTCAGACCCGCCGATTTCCATTTCTACAGGTACCCAAGTATGTACGTTGACGATAGTGTCTATTTTACGAAATTTTCAGAGGTATTTATTGAATGAGGAGTTAGTTATTGAACTTGTATCTTGATTTCTTCCTTTACTTAGCGGTCCCTCCACGCAACGACTAATAATATTATTTCTATCATTTTTAGACATCCTTAAATATCAGGGTTTTTTTTACATTTTTAATATAAATTTCTTCTGCTTTTGAAAGTTGTTACTGGTTTCTATAATGCACTAACTGAACTTACTTTCACTTGCCTAGGTTTTTACTATCAATATTGAATAAGAACCTTTCACCAGCACCAATAAAAGCTTTATATCTTGAAAACGCCTGGTTCTATTTCGACCAAACATAGCTAAGATATTTCGATTAAAAAAAACTGCTTTTAAATCGGTCTGCTAATTTGGCTTAACTTGACTATTTTTTTTTCTACCACCGCCGTTATTTTCAAACTTCCAAAAATAACCTAATAATACTTAACTTGCCCAATCTCATATTTGATCTATCACCCTATTTAAAAAAAAAGTTCAACTTAGGATTTTTGGCGCGGTTATATTGGCAACACAACACAGATTTTAAATAATCTCTAACTTTAAAGTGGTCTCTTTAAATTAGATAAAAACTGCTAGTAGAATTTTGGTTTGGTATATATTTCTTTGTCTCTATACTGTTATCCCTGTTGGCTATTACAGCGTCAACGGGGGAGCGGGTGGGTCAAGAGACCCACCCTTAAAAGGGGGGGCCAGATGGGAAACGACGTCCCGAGGGCGTCTCTGATTGAGACACGGACCTCGGCTCGGGGCGTCGTTAGTCAGGAGAAAGCTAAGGAAATTTAGACACTAGCGTCCTCCAACGGCAGAACGCCGAAGCAACGGAGCACTTACTCAGTTGGGACCTCGTCTATACCGGTATAGACGGTGTGTGTCTGTATGTTGTGTGGTGCACTTATGGCTAGGCGTACACGTTTTTACCTACTGTGAACGCGTCGTCGGGGTCAACGAGTACCGACTTGGGTCTTCTTTTTCTGACTAAAGTAGTCTTACGTGGTAATACTCTGCGGCGTCAGCTACCAGTGGGTTCGGGTGTCGCTCAGCACGTTCAAATTACTTTTGGGAAAGCCCCTTGAAGTACTGAGTGATGGTCGGGAGGTCTAAGTCTATGGAGATCGATGTTGCTTACGAACCACGGCGCCCCGGTTGCAATCCGTGTAAACTTGTTCTGAATCACCTGAAAGGGTTTCAGATTATCGTGTGCGGGACTCGAAAAGGACATGATGTAATAGGTAAGATTGTTTGAAAATATCTATAAACTTGTATAGTTATGTTAAATTTATTTAGATTTATATAAATATAGAATGAAACATAAATCGATACAGGCAGGGATTCGAACCCGCGACCTCTGGGAAACCATCCCGTCGCTCTACCAATTGAGCTACCGTATCGCTGTCCGTCTCGGTGAATGAAGTATTCTATATGGATGCAGATAAACAATAGTGTGTAAACTCATAAAGTGACTTTTGGAGATATTTTATATTCTTATAATGGGTCAAATATTCTACATTAAATAAAATCACTTTAAGTAATTTAAGTCCAAAAAGTACCATAAAAATGTATTTTTATCACACATTACATTAAATTCTTTAACACATTCGTCAATCAAATTATTATCACTGCAAAGATTACCACTAAGAAAACCCCATTTGTCGTATCACCGCTCTTCGAGAGCGGTTATACCCTCATTGCCTCGCCAAGTATCAGAATACTGGGTCTCGGCATTTCGAGCGATTTTCAGTTTCGTGGTCATCTGGAGAGCAAGCCCAAGTTGGCCTCGAAGAAATTGGGAGTGATTAATAGAGCGAGGCAGTATTTCAAACCTAGCCAAAAACTTGCGCTCTATAAGGCGCAGGTCCGGCCCCACATGGAGTACTGTTCTCATATCTGGTCCGGATCACCCCAAAATCAGCTTCTACCATTTGACCGCGTACAACGGAGAGCCGTTCGGATTGTCGGGGACCCGGTGCTCTGCGAACGGCTGGACTCTTTGGCACTGCGTAAAGACGTGGCTTCTTTGTGCGTCTTCTACCGCATTTACAACGGGGAATGTTCCGAAGAACTATTCGATCTGATGCCTGCCGCCGAATTTCATCACCGCACAGCGCGCCATCGCCTCCAATATCATCCGTACCACCTGGATGCGTGGCGATCCTCTACTGTGCGGTTTTCAAGGACATTTTTTCCACGTTCCACTCGCTTGTGGAACGAACTCCCTTCGGTGGTATTTCCAGATCGGTACGACATGGATACCTTCAAAAAAGGCGTTTACTCCTACCTACAAGGCCGGCAACACTCTTGTAAATCCTCGGATGTTGCAAGAGTTCATGGGCGGCGGTGATCACAAGTCATCTGTGACCCGCCAGCTCGTTTGCCCTCCTCTTACATAAAAAAAATAAAAAAAAAATGTTACGATACTTGACATTTTAATTCGAAATATCATTCAGTGCTTCAGTGAGTAGCAAAAAACAAACTTCCAAAAGAATAAAAAAGAACTTCTTAGATATTTTTCAAACAATGCATATAAAATCTTTGTAAAATCTTTAGACACGTTTTTCTCAAAACTAAGTGTTTGTGGCTTGACACACTTGCTTATCAGCATCCATATGTGATCGTCTTTATCGGGACAACGGCTCGGTGAATGTCGTCTATCTATGGTTTATATTGTATCTAAGATATGGTTTATTAAGGGGGAGGGGAGTTGCTCGCGTCCGTAGGATTTACCACCTTTTCCTAGGCCTACCCTACACGTCTCCCCCGGGTGGTGCTAAACGAGCAACTACGCCGAGCCTCGGGCGGCAGTAAACTAACCCGACATTACTGGTCTAACAAGCTAGCCAACAGTGGGTGTTAGGAAATTAATACCCACACCCCGCAACCGCAATTCTAACAATCTTGCGATCGGGGGTCTTGGCTTAACCGCCCGGATCAAGAGGAAAAAATCTCTATAAAATTATCACCTCAATTCTAAGGTGGGATACATGCCAATAGAATGCATGACTGATGGGAGAGCAGTCTCTAACGCCAACCTCGACGGACCTGGCAAACGTCGTTGTAGTTAGCCTTCTTGGAGGAATGGGCTTTACCCTTCAAGTGACGTCTTATGTCGATCCCACTCGTGGGAACAAAATGGATCTTATGAAAAACAATTAAAACTCTAAAACCATACAACAAACACTACAGGAAACTCTCCTCAAACGTACAAGATGCTATTCATTAGGAACACTCACAAAACCTATGAATATGAATACTGATATACAAGCACCAAAGAGGCACGATCAACAGAAGAAACCCAAACATCCTTGGCAAAATGATCAGGTACCTACAATAAGGAAAGCCGAATCAAGTCCTGAAATGACAAATAAAAGCAACAAACTTACGAAAACCTTATACGCTGTACCAACAGAAAATAGATATGAAAGCCTTCAGACGGCTAGTACCGATGAACCAATCTAACAACAAAAGGAACCCAAACCGCCCAAACCAGAACCCATATTTGTAACGGGAGTTATAGACATAAAACAACGAACTTCTCTCGACGTCTGCAGTTACTGAAAAGTATATCATGACCACATTAAGGTCTGGTCATATAGTAAAAATAACGCCATTCGATGTGGACATATATGAAACCATAAGAGTACACCCATGTAATAAAACAAGAGCTCCTTGAACTGGGACATGAAGTTAGGCTAATAACAAATGTAATCCACAAAAGCACTAAAAGTCCACTTACCTTATTTTATGTGCATCTGGAGCCGAAATTAAATAATAAAGATATATTCAAAATCTATCTAATCAACAAACTTAAAGTTACATTTGAGGCAACCTATAAAAAACAAGAAATACTGCAATGCGGTGAAAACGGTGTCAGAGATTTGGACACGCTAAAAATCAGTGCAATAGACCGTACCGATGTATGAAATGTGGGGAGGATCACGCCACGACAAGCTGTTTAAAAAGACCCGACACCGATGCGACTTGTGCTAACTGTAAAGAAAAACACCCAGCAAGCTATAAAGGCTGTACAAAATACAAACAGTACAATGATTTAATAGGTAAAAACAAAACTAAGAAAGTCATAAACATAAGGGAAAACTTAAACAACAATACACAAAACCACCATCTCCAACCACACCAAACCAAACCACACAAACATCTAATACCAAAAAAACATATGCACAAGCAACAAGCCAAAAATCCACCCATGAAACCACAATCGACAGCAAGGACATAAACAATTTTACTGCATTAATAGATGCAATGTTCGACAAACTTCAAAACATAATGAATGTTATGTTAAACAGCATGATGGATCGTATGATTCAGTTAGTCACAAGCCTTACTAAGTACCCCTAAACCTAAGAATAATCACTTGGAACGCCAATGGACTAACAGAACGCAGACAGGAATTTGAGTTATTCTTAAAAACAGAAAGAGCTGACATTGCCTTAATCTCTGAAACGAGATTTACAACCAAAACTAAATTTAACCTTAATAATTATAGAGTATATTTTACAAACCACCCTTCGGGCAATTCACATGGTAAAACTGCCGTGATAATAAAGGAAAATATTAAGCACTACGCTCTTGAAAAATATGAGACCGAAAAAATCCAAGCAACTTCAGTAAGAATTGTCGACAACAAAACAGAGACTACAGTATCTGCAATGTACTGCCCTCCTAGACACGCTATATCGAGTGAAGAGTATAAGATCTATTTCAATACGCTAGGAAACAGATTTATTTGCGGCGGTGACTGGAATGCCAAGCATGTATTTTTGGGTTCTAGACTAACTTTGCCAAGAGGTCGCCAACTGCATTTAGCTATGAACGATCTTAATCTTCATAGTGCCTCACATGGCGTTCCTAGCCATTGGCCTTCGGACCCTAACAAAGTGCCAGATTTACTTGACTTCTTCATAATAAAGAATATAGCATCTAGCCAAATAGATATAGAGGAATGTACGGGTCTATCGTCAGATCATAAACCGGTAATAATCAATGTCCGCTGCAAAGCAATTCTGACAGAATATCCTAAAAGGCTATACAACAGCAAAACAAACTGGAACACCTATAAAACTAAAATAATAGAATCAATCAACCTGAACTTACCAATAAAAAGTGCGGAGAGTCTGGAGGAAACAATAGAGTCGTTTAATAAACTCGGATGAGTTTATTGAGTACATTCGTTTACTGCTATGTGGATACATAGCAGTAAATGAATGTACACCGACTCTGATAATGACTACAAACAAAACTCACTACTCAAAACAAGTAAAAGATAAAATAAATGAGAGACGAAACCTTCGAAAAAGATGGCACTCCACAAAATACCCTTGTGACAAAAGAGCTTTCAATAAATCGTCTGAAGAGCTCAAACTTATGATCCGGCAAGCAGAAAATGAGCGACTCCAATGTCAGATAGCTAACCTTACTCCCAACAAAAACTCGAATTACTCGCTATGGAAGCACCTCTCAAGCAAATTCCCAAAAGATTTCAAAGTAAAACCCTGAGAATCATCCTAGGCAAACCCTATTACGTGAGCAACAAATTTATTCATGAGGATATTAAAATTAACACAGTTAAACAAGAAATTGCTAAACATAGTTTAAAATATCAGGCGAGGATATCAACACACGTTAACAAACTGGTACTAGAACTCGAAGGCACAGGAAGTATGACACATTCCAAACTGAAACAACACAGTGTGCCTAATTTTGTCCTGAGATTTGACAATAAATGACAGGAATTCGCACAAGGTTTTCCCGTCAATACAAACACATTTAGACCCCAACGAAATGGCTTATTGTGTACCTACACAGATGGCCAGGTTACAGAAATTATAAGAAAAAAAAAATGATTTATTAAAGCTTGAGGATTACGTATCGTAATAAAAATACTATCAAAATTCAATATTGTTCAAAGACAAAAACATAGTTAAAATATCGGCGTGAACAGTAGTGGATTTAGGTTTGAGGACGCCCTAGGCCCGAGACGATATGGCGCCCTTTATATTTTGTAACAGTATACATATATATATATATATATATATATATATATATATATATATATATATATATATATATATATATATATATGTGTATAAAATAATTAAAATAATAACAATAATAATAAGAAATCTAATTCAGGTATAAATTAAATATTTATTTTTTTAACAACTTTTAGGACTTGCCTGATTAATTATTTTAACAAAGAAATTCTACCCTCAAAATGGATGGATGGATGGCTATGTTTCGATAGTAAGAGCACAATAAAATAAACTTTGAAATTTGGTCTTGCAGTTTACAGAAAACCCAATCGATTTTAAATTTTAGTCATCTTAAAAATTTTGGCGCCCCTCAAAATTTGCCGCCCTAGGCCCGGGCCTCACGGGCCTAAGCCTAAATCCGCTACTGGGCGTGAAATGTCCAATGTCCATGACTAAAGAAGTTTAAATTAAGGTATCTGAGTTGACTGCAAGGGATGAAGGACGGGGGTACGTAGCGCTGACAGGCTCTTCAGACCCGTTACTTTCAACCGATACGCAACGTCTATGTAATTACTGAACCGATTTAATTTCTCTTTTTATTGATTGCTGTGGTTTTGATGAGTGTTCACAAGCAAAAAAAAATTGGTGTAAGGTTATGACCTTACACAATTTTTTTTTGCAAGGATATGTCCTTGAGGGATAACCAATTAAAACTAATGTTAAGCTGTTAATGTTAATTATTGAGTTAATATGGCACGCGCTTTTTGTTTACATTATTCGAGCAGTAGGCTCGATTCTGAAGTGAAACTTTTATTATAATGTGTGAAAATTAATAAAAAAAAAATTTGAGAATTAAAATTGCAACCTCACTCGCTTGACAAACAGTCAGAATGGCTGTCAACCAAGTTACAAACTTAGGTTGCAACTTATAAAAGTCAAGTATGTAAGTAGTCAATGGTATAATCTACATAAAGATATTAATTCTATGATGATCTAAGATTGCAATTTTTAGACGGTCTTTTTAAACTAAACCATATAGTTGTTTTTAGAACGGAATTTTATAAAAAGAAGAATAGTTTAATATTTCAATAATTACAGCATTTTAAGAAAATTCGTTGATAACGAGATTTTAAAAATTTAGGAAACCAGAGCTGTCAAATTTAAAAAAAAATAATAGAAACGTCACAAAATCCATCAAAACGAACTACGAAGACTTACGAAAACCGAACACCGAAGTACGAACATGGTTTTTCGGGATCTCCATTTTGTTGTTCTTGTTGTCGTTCAGTTTATTGATTATTCAGTAAAGTGAAGTTCTTTATTACAGTAATTTTTATTAGTATTAAAGAAAACTATTATTAACTAAAAAGAATATAGCGGTATTCAAAAAACGTTTATTGTAAGGAATATTCGGTAGTAAAGTTTCATTGGCATGAGCTCTCGGCATAGGGACAGAAGCCGATCAAGATCACGCGACCGTGATCGGCATAAGGAAAGGGACAAGGGCCGAGACCGTGACCGTGATAAAGATAGGGATCGCGAGCGGGACCGTGATCGTGATAGGGATAGAGACCGTGATCGAGATCGGGATCGTGACAGGGATAGAGATCGCGATCGTAATAGGGACCGGGATCGTGATCGCGATCGTGACCGTGACCGTGAGCGTGATCGCGATAGAGATCGTGATCGTGAGCGTCATCGATCCAAAAGGTGAAGCTTTTATTTTGGTGGTTGTTTCTAGAATAATCCTATTTTTTTGTAGTACTACCAGCTATGTGTAACTTCTCTTTTAGGGACAAGGATCGTGAACGTAGCCGCAGCCGGGAACGCCATAAGGAAAAGAGACGCAGCCGATCTCGAAGTCGTAGCAGGAGTCGGGGTAGAAAGTCTAAGGACCGGTATGTGATAACATACTGCAGCATATTTTTTATATAAGCCATATATCTAAATTGCACTTATTTAACACAAATGTTTAGACATCAAGTTTATAATAATGTGCAGACAAATTTTGGGTCATATGTTAAAATTATTAGACAAGTTATTTTTAGACAAATTACACAAATATCTCATGGCAAAATTTATTGTTTTGATGATGAAAACAAATGCAAATAGGCTCCCTCTGTAGCTCTATAGATCTTCTAGTTCTAATGCAGAGATGGATCATCTCATGAACATTGTTCAAACAACAGACATCTTATGAAACACTTATTTGAAATAGAGAATTAGTTTAAATATTTTGATGTACATTTTAAACTAGCACCTAACTGAGGTCTGAGATTTTTGGAAAATAATTGATGTTGTGCTCATTTAATGAAAAATTCTGCAACCAGAGGACAACTGTCATAATCCAAGTGATGTAGATAAATTTATACTAAGCTCTGCTAAATGGTGCAGTGACCAGTTCAATGCGTTTTAAATGCTAGCGAGGATTCTAAGTCTTAATTTAGAATAAAAAACAAATTGTCCCAGATTATTAAAATGAAAAAATTGATAGAAGTGAAGGTTCACAACAAATTGTTTGTCAACTGTCTTTCCCATTTTTGTACATAGAGAATGAATGGTGAAACCTGCAAAAGAAAAATATATAAATAGAAACAGTCATAGTAGACTATGGATAACCCTGAAAACAAACCACTTACTATACCACGGTGTCAGAGCTCAATGTGTGCCATGGGGTTCCTACATAAAAAAGTAACAGATGACCTGCTTTTTTAATTTATACAAACATTCATAGCTGAGTAATTAGAATGGCATTTCCCGGATCTTGTTTGTTCTACTAAGACATCCCAGGGAAAAGTTTTGGAATTATTTAAACTAGATCTTGTGCAGTTTAAACCCTGTTGTTGCATAATATTTTCAGGGTTCTTCTAAATGCCTCTATATATTGAATCACTATTGTTGAGTTATGTTACTATAGTGTTTTCTAAGGTTTTTACGAGTACTACACATTGAAATAAAACTATTTTAACAGATTTAACTTGCATATATTTAATTAAATTTTAAATTTACATTTTAAATCTAACCCAACGTTTCAAATGCTTATCAGCAATCATGTTCACGGTAAGACGAGGTGGAGGTGTCTGTCAGTAAGTCAGTTAATTAATCATCTACCTCCAATGGTTTCTAAACTTCCAGGCATACAGTTCAGGATTCAGACAAAACGCAGTAATAGTATCTTGAGGTCTTACAGTGCGGTCACAGACATGGTATTTTATATTTTTCAAAAGTGGTTCCCAGCTGTTAGATAATCCCCAACCGTCTTCTTTTTTAAAACTAGGATGTTTTTTAATTTCAATGGCCTCACGAACCATTCTTGGAATTTAATGTTGCTCTTTAGCGAGGATTTTAGGTTTATCAAATCTTATATAATGATTGGGTTTGTCTATGGTATGTTCACACACTGCTGACTTCGATGTACGCCTATGTTTGATACACGAGATATGATCCCTAACTCTTTTACCGATGCTCCTCTTTGTTTGACCTATGTATGACAAGCCACAATCGCAGTCAAGTTCATATACTCCAGCATATTGTAAAGGAATATTACTTTTGATAGGTCTCAAGAATTGGCTCACTTTCCTTTGAGGTTTGTAGATTGTTCTTATAGAAACCTTTTTTAAGATGTTGCCGATTCTGTCAGTAACTCCTTTCACATATGATAGTACGGCCGGTTGACACTCAACTGTGGGTGGCTTGATGTGGTTTCTGCGACGCTGGCGTGGTACGAGCAGGTGGTTGTTGAACAAAGCATGCTTGACATGCTGCAGCTCGCCCTCTAGGTGTTCAGCGTCACAGATGTGTTGTGCTCTTTGAAACAAAGATTTGCCAACGGTAGCTAACTGGCTACGGTGGTGGTGTGAATTACCATTGGGATACCTATGTGTGGGTTTCCTATAAAAAGTGTACCCTTAAATGTGTTGTCACGATTCTTGGTAATAAGATTATCAAGGAAAGCTAAAGTATTATTTGACTGCAATTCCATTCTAAATTGTATTACTGTAAGACCTCAAGATACTGTTAGTGCGTTTTGTTCGAATTCTGAACTTTTGTGTGTGTACGCCCGGATGCTTAGAAACCGTTGGAGGTAGATAACTAATTAAGTGACTTACTGACAGACATCTCCATCTCGTCTTACCGTAAACACGATTGTTGCAAAGCATTCGAAACGTCGAGTTAGATTTAAAATTAAATTTAAAATTTAATTCAATATACGCGAGTTAAATCCGTAAAAATAGTTTTTTCTTAAACATGCGCGGAAATAATGACATTACCTTTGAATAAAGAACACGCGAAGTATCATATTTACGTAGACTGAAAAACCAAAATCCCTTCCCGGCGCGTTCTTTGAATTTGGAACGAAGAGCGCGCTGGCAATGTTGTATGAAATAATGTGCTGTTTGAATTTAAAACTCTTTCATCTATCGTACACATTGCGTTCTCGTGGCTGTATAGCCACAGATGCGTTTACCTCTCGGCAAAAACTAAAAAAAAAGACAGAAGTTCAACAAACGAACATAAATTTGCCTGGAAAATCGAAAACATTTAAATTCAATAATAGGGAACATGCAAAAAATTTAAAATGGTCTCATATATTTTTTTTCGATTGCTTATTATCATAAAAACTATATTATTATAATAAAAACATATTTTTTTATTTACCAACCATTTAAGGCCATAAAATAATTTATGAAAAGTGTAAATTAAGGAAGCGAAATTCAAACTTCCAAAACGCGCCACCATTGGTCGAAAGGAAATGTGACGTCATTTGACACGCCATTCAAATTATCGGCGTCGAAGTTCATACTGTGGTATCAGTGTTACTGAGAAAAATAAATAATTTAAACCAACATTTTCGTGCTTAAAACTTTTATTAAATGATACAATTGTTTAGGTAATCCTAAAAACATTTTTTTAATACTCAAACAACTCTAACAAAACAAATACCTACAAACTCTTTTTCAATAGCAGTAAGCATGCTACTACACATTACATTTTTAAAACGGTTCTTCCTCTGAATCATTTTCCACTTCACTTGACTCAGATAAATAACTTGGTTGATAATCAGCAGATATAGAAGATATAAGATGCTATAGAAGTATTATCAGCTGTGTTTTCAGTAAACATTTAATTTTTTTTGCATGTTCCCTATTGGCTGTATCTTCTTTAAACTGAAAAAATCGACATACATACAAATTTCGTAAAACCAACCAACCAAACGTTAGGTTAATTTTAAACTAAATTTTTCTGATGTTCAATACTTATTATATATTTAAACGATTAGATTAAACTTATTATAAATAAAGTATACTTACGTTAAATTGATCTTCACAACAATATAAACACGATTTAGGACATATATTATCCCTTTTAATTACCATACACCATTGTTTTTGTATTTTCGCATCTTTTGGGATACGAAAAACACTATGTCGGGTGTTTTTCTAATACTATTTTTGCACTCCGGTACTATGCAATATTTGTAAAATGATTTTTATCTTCTTCCCTTGTAAAGCAATTAAAACTTAAAATATGTATGATGTAACTAAAAAGTTCATAGTAAACATTCACTGGATGTGTCATCGTGACGTCACGCAAATGTAAAATGACGGTGTTTGAACGGCTCATATTTACTCAATGTTTTAATTTGAAAAAAAAACTACAATCTTTTCAATCCTATTTATATTTTTTTCTACTATATAGAGAGGTAAATGATTAATTTACCTCAAAAAAAAAAATACATGAATGTTCCCTATTGTCCTAACATGAGCAATGTAACTTTTAATATTAATTAAATTTATTATGTAAAAGGCTATTTTTTATTTCCTTGCATTTTTTAACGAAAAATACTATATATGCCTCGGCCGAATATTTCGCTGCCTTTGCAATAATGTACTATATTTCTATGTTAATATATTTCGTGTATAAAAATAGAAAATAATGGACAGTTAGATTTAATAAAGACATAACTTCTTATATGTATCTATTATATTGTGTTAAATAAACAATATTTGTATAGGGATGGCACAATAGCTTTGCTGGATCAGATGGTGGGCACCACAACAAAGACGACAGCTCGGCAGGTCGCCGCCCCCACCACGATCAATCCGGCAACGCAGGCTGCCATTCTAGCTGCGGCGGCAGTGGCACAGGTACGACACTTCAATTATCATTTGTTATACTTTAGCATTATTCATTCGTAATAAATATCTTTCCAAATTTAAGTGCAATAAAAGTTTAGCGGCATATAATTTCTAGCACAACGCCGAAGTGCGACCGGTAATCACGGAATGGCGTAATGTTACCGTTCGGGCCTCAATTTACAATAGCACTTTTATATAGGGGTATATCGGCGATACGATGAAATCAAATTCTTACAAACATTATATTATCCCTTGGACTGTGAAACGTAATATAACGGAGCGGGTGGCGGGCGCGTAACAGACGTTTGTGGCGCAGCGCCGCATGGCCGCCCCGGTGCAGCCAGCGGCCGCCGCCGCCGCCGCGCTGTCCGCCGCCACGGCCATCCCGCCGCCCACCTCCGTGCAGCAGAAGCTGGAGCTGCTGCAGGCGCGCAGCGAGTCGCGCTACCGCGAGCGACCGCCGCCCGACCACCATCCGGACGACGACCGCGACGACGGCCAGGGCCCGCCCGGGGAGACGGCCGCCGAGAGACGCGCCCGTCGCCGCCGCACGCGCTGGATGGGCAACGAGCACGACAAGACCTTCATCCCCGGCCTGCCCACCGTGCTGCCCTCCACGCTCACCCGCGAGCAGGAGGAGCAATACCTGCGTAAGTCTCTACCGCTCCTCGCGTTTTTCCCTCCCCGATTCGAAATTTGAAATTATTTTATGTATCGCATAGGAATGTTCCTATGAGACGTCGCCGACCGCGGTCTCCTCGGAGAGGTTAGGTCTCCGGAGAAGAGCCGGCAGGGAACTCCTTTTTAACACGCTTTTTTCGTTTATGTTTCCAACCTGTATTATGATATTTTCACTGCTGCAGGTTTATATTGCGAGCGCCCAATTAATCAATAATTTAATTAAATTTCTCTCACAGGATTACAATGACTTACATCATCGACGATACCGATCGATAATCTGATTAGTTTTTGTGTAATGTTTACTAGATTACCCCATATCATTTTGTTTAAGACATTCGAATATCCATGAATTTTAATTATGCATGTTAAATATTATGAACTCTAATAGCGTCATGGATTTCAGAGAATACAGATATATCGAGACCGTAAACAAAGTATCTCATAATTTATGACGGCATTCCTATTCTCTATCCATGCGCTTCCATGTGTATCCGTGTGCGTGCGTGCGTGCGCGTGTGCGTGCGGCACTGTTCTAATGCTGCTGCGGTGGGCTCGCCGCTAACCCGTTCCCTTGCAGTGCAGCTGCAGATCGAGGAGGTGAGCCGCAAGCTGCGCTCCGGTGACCTCGGCATCCCCCCCAGCGTGGACGAGAGGTGCGCATGAGTATTATATCTTAACGTAGCTTAACTTCGAGTAGGGCGCCGACGTACGGACGGTATTAATCTTTCTTGCAGGATCGTATGAATTGTTGATGATATAGTGATGTAGTGCCGGGATAATTAATGAATAGAGATTGGTGTCGCTGCCGGGCCATCGTGATTGTGCTCACTAATGCGACACTTTCTGTTGCAGGTTGCGCACGGCCGCACGTACTTTATCGTTCCCAAATAATCGATTTAATTAAAACTTTTTTCAGCGTTCTAATGTTAACAACGGTTCTAATGATAATCTAATTATTTTCAGCGCTAACGATATTAAAATTTCAGGTTTAATAATATGACAAAATAATATATTTTTTCTCAGGCGCTTATTACTGTAGGAAGTAGACTAGGGCAACGGAGCTTACTTAATGGTTTGACCATTTGTACTTAAATTTAAACTAATTTAAACACTAAGAAAACAGTAATTTAACAATTAGTGCTTTTAGTGTTATGAACGAACGATTTTTTCCTTTAGACAAAGAAAGACAACCGACCAAACTGAATTTGTATATTTATTAAAAAAAACCAGTATATATCGAGTGTAGGTAAACAGATATTATGAGTGTTTAAAAATAATATGCCAAATAAACGTATGTACGGCGCAACTGTACTTACTACTGCGCATTATTCTTTATTATAACTTTACTAGTTTTGGTCACATAAATTCGTAATGCTGGCAGAGTCAGCATCTTAGTACGGAATAGTACAGAGGGCCATCATACGCACGTACGTTTGCGTACGTATATTCAGTTGCGTGTGTGCGTGCATTCTGTATGTGCGGGTGTTTTAGGTCTCCGTCGCCGGAGCCCATCTACTCGACGGACGGCAAGCGCCTGAATACTCGCGAGTACCGCACGCGCCGCAAGCTGGAGGAGGAGCGACACCGCCTCGTCACGCGCATGCATCAGATCAATCCGGAGTTCAAGCCGCCGCCGGACTATAAGTGAGTCTCTATTTTTCTATATTGGTGACTCCTCGTTGACGAATGGGTTAGTTTAAAATGATCCTCTTACCTCCGTCAGGCCGCCCATTATCCGCGTGCATGACAAGGTTATGATCCCGCAAGAGGAGCACCCGGACATCAACTTCGTGGGGCTGCTCATCGGACCGCGAGGCAACACGCTTAAAGGTACGTACAATTTAATTGTATGTATATTATATGTATTTCTTTTATAACAAGACAAATATTGTTCTTTCTTTTCGTAGCCATGGAAAAAGAGACCGGTGCGAAGATAATAATTCGCGGCAAGGGTTCGGTTAAGGAAGGAAAGGTGGGGCGTAAGGACGGCCAGCCCCTACCGGGCGAAGACGAGCCGCTGCACGCCTACATCACCGCCACCAACGCAGACTGCGTCAAGAAGGCCGTCGAGAAGGTACCGTTGTGCAATACATTGATGACCGACAGATTGATTTCTAAATAAGAAATTTTCATCACATAACTGTTTGTTAAAAAAATAAATAAAGAATGTTTATCCCGATCATCAAATCGGAAAGAATATTGTAATATTCTTTTGGAGATATAAATTCTTTAAACTCCAATTTTTTATAAATTTATATCAATTACTTGAAATATTTATTTCCAATATACACAGATCAAGGAGGTGATCCGCCAAGGTGTGGAGGTGCCGGAGGGGCAGAACGACCTCCGCCGCATGCAGCTGCGCGAGCTGGCCCAGCTCAACGGCACGCTGCGGGAGAGCGACGCGCCGCGCTGCGCCAACTGCAGCGCCGCCGACCACAAGACGTGGCTCGTGAGTGTCTCCGCCCGTCCCTGTCCCGGATCTTCAACTCCTCACTAACATATCCCCTCTTGTTTCCCAGTGCCCCGACAAGCCGAACGTGACGAACAGCATCGTGTGCTCGTCTTGTGGCGGCGCGGGCCACATAGCGCGCGACTGTCGCGCCAAGCGACCAGGACACGCGCCGCCAGCCCTACATCACGACAAGGTATCCTCGACTTACCCTTTGCTTTCCTCTATATCGTCGAGCTTTTTGCATAATTTATTTAACTTGTGATGATACCGCAGGCTAAGATCGACGAGGAGTACATGTCGCTTATGGCAGAGCTTGGCGAGGCTCCGCCGGGCGTGGGCGGGCCGGGCGTAGGAGGAGGAGGAGGGGGGCGACGCACTCACGGACCCTTCGCGCCTGCGCCTCCCCCGCGTGCCATCATGGCCGCACCCGGTAACTGAATGATGATTAATGAACCAATTAGAAGATTTACTACGAACGTGTGCAGTATTTTATTCATTGTTGGTGTTTAGTTACATTAATTATCAGAAGTTGTACATACTATAAGGATTCGAAAATTTGGTTAGACTGTTCGATTCCGTTAGTTCAGTCTACATATTATATTCTAAAATTGTCGCATCTGTATAGGTAACATGGGAGGATTCCACGGGATGTCACATCCTCCGCACCCGCCGCACCCTCCGCCACACGCTCCCTGGCTCGGTGAGTGAATGTGTCACATGTCCCTTGGACGTGACATAATAATTTCCGAAACGTCTCAATATTGCGCGTGTGTGTATGATATCCTAACGCAGTATCTCCACTCTCCACAGGCGCGGTGTCGACGGGAGCCAGTGTGAGCGCAGCGCAGCCCCCGCCCCCGGGCAGCGCGCCACCCTTCCCACCGCCGCCGCCCCACCAGGTGCGTTACACTCCAGTGTAGACTTGGTATTACTATGGTAGTTTTCAAATTACAGCACTAGAGCGCATTATGCGGAATAAAGCTTAACGTTGAATACTTCAACGACAGCAACGCTTCGCACAATCGAGCACTCTTAAAAGTAATGTTTTCGCGTGATACGTGCAATCAATGATGCCAACTCAAGAGTGCTCGATTGTGCGAAGCGTTGCTGTCGTTGAAACATTCAACGTTAAGCATTATGCCGCATAATGCGCTCTAGTGCCTGTAATTGGAAAACAGGGTAGATATCTACTTACACAGTACAGTGTATCATATAAGCACATATTATATTCGCAGGGAGATAACCACAACTCAATGGGTTCCGGGCACATGCCGCCGCCTCCGGGTAAGACTACGGTTTAACCTACTGATAGATTGATTATTATTTGTAAGTACTTCATAAAAACCATATTCCCGTGTGATCAGGCATGATGGGTGGCGGACCGTGGCGTGGATATGCTCCCCCGCCTCCCTGGGCCGCCCCCCCCGCCGCGCTGTTCGCTCCCCCACCGCCACCCCCGCCCGTGTCGTCGGCGTGAACACGCACACACAAAGGCACGGACAGATTCTATTGTTTGCTATAGAGTCACAATTACTTACACTTAGGGATTGCAATTCAGAAAGCGGATCCGGTAATTCGGCGGACCCGGCATCAGATGAGTTTACCGAATCCGGCGACCGGATCCGGAGCTAGCTATTTATGGAATATTCTTCACTTTTTGTCTATTATGGAAAGATTTCACAAGCGGCAAAAGCGTATCGATAAAACTTAAATAGATTTTGGTCCAAATAAAAACTTAATTAACAGTTTGCACTCATTTAAACTGGCTGTAGAGGCCCTACGCAAAAGAGATTACTACTTGATCTACTTCGCGCCACCCGCTAAGGTGAATAAAGCATTCTGTACAGGGTTATTTGTAATCAGTTGACCCAATCCCAACAACATTTGTTCTACGACTTTTGAAAAATCTTGACAAACAACACAATAAACACCAGACAAAAACATTTTTACTCCCTCTTTTACTTATTACGCTGTATTTTGTAAGAAGTGCTTAAAAGGTTTGAAAATCCTAACCTACCTGGGTTATATGTTTCTTATGGATATGTTTTATATTCAAAACTGTCTTTCATATGTTAATATTACTTGGTTACTTACTAACAGTTCATTTTGAACTGAAAAGCGGAAATCAACCTGACTTGACCAATCCGGCCGGATCAAAAGTGACGCCGGATTGCAATCCCTACTGACACTTTAATCTACCAGAAGGTAGTTTCTATTGCTATATTAATATTTACTTTAAACCCGCATATTGACAAATTATCATATATTATTTTCATGTAATGATCTTTTATTCCATTTTTCAAATCCATTTCTTTAATATGAATTGTTGTTACCTTAAGATAAATAAAAAAACAATTACTTTATTACGATAACTATCATATTGCATTATATAAATCATTTATATTTGCTATTAATTGTGTGTGGGTGACGTGACAACATATTATTATTAACAAGTAAAATTTATAAATATTAACCAAACCATTGTTTTATTTCGATTGTACATTCTGGTCATTTACTTAAGGATGCGTTTACGGTTATGCCCAAAATTATCAACTTTTCGGTACAAATAATGCTACAAAATCATACTTAATATACTTAGTGAAACCAACAATTGCAAAGCATTGAATGTTTAGTGCTCACAGAGAAAATACTGTTATATTGTAGTTTTTAATATTAAAAACAAGATTTTCCGTCACGTATTTTACGAAATCGGGAGGAGTTTAGGTACATTT
Source organism: Napeogenes inachia (assembly GCA_959347355.1). Classification (NCBI taxonomy): domain Eukaryota; kingdom Metazoa; phylum Arthropoda; class Insecta; order Lepidoptera; family Nymphalidae; genus Napeogenes; species Napeogenes inachia. The sequence goes on along the minus strand of OY365800.1, from coordinate 22,448,584 downwards.
TTGTCGTAAATATTAATTATATAAATATTATTTTTATCACGTATCTGTAGAGTTACATATGACTCTTAATGTATTTCAATAAGGTTCATTTTATGTGATATTTTAGTTGCTCCTTGTTAACGAATATTTCTAAAATTCAATTATCACCTCAGTGATCAGTCTGCAGTCATCAGTATTCAGTCGCCTTGAGGCCGTTGTCGGGAGTGGTCACTGTATGTGTAGCAAAAATGTCTATTGATAAAGATCGCTGTATAAACACAAAATATGTAATCCAACCTAACTCGATACTAAACTCTATTCATCTAGGAGATCCACTAGCATCCATTCATCATTATACCTTCAGGTCCACTCCACCAAGCCTGGAGGTAGTATCTCTTTATGATTAACACGACGGGCCTAAACTAGCCTTGCTTTTTTTAGTCTAAAAGATCAAGTAACAGCCATCGAAGTATTCAACTATTTTTAGGTTACAGAATAATTAATACGTACCTAAATCATATCTGTAATTTTATCACATGTATAATATGTACATAAATTATCATCAATAATATAAAAATCATTTAAAGAAGTAATAATTAAACATTAAATATATGAAAAAAAATGTATATCGAAAGTATCAAAATCGTTTCATTCACACAATATTCTCGAACTATACTTGCGTGTAATTGTAAGTGTACGTAGTCGAGATATGTCTATGTATTAGTTTTGTAAACGCGTCCTTACGGAATGCGGCAAATTCAAAAACCTTATAAATTAGTTGTTTTCATTTAAACATGCATTTCGTCATCATCATAAAATAAATCATGCATATATTCATCAAAAATTTATAAGGAAACAAAAATAATAAATATTTTTACATTTCAACGGAATCATTTTAATAGAAATTTTATTACAGTAAAAAACCATAGGAAACGAAGCAATCGATTGCATACATACTTTGAAATACCTAAAAATGTGTACCGTTAAAAAATTTAAAAACCGCCTGTTACAGTTATTTCATTAGCTTAATCTGCAATTAAAACCATTTTATAAAATTACTGCGGTACGTTAAGTTTTTCTATAGCAACGGATACTTTCTAACATTGGACTGGTTGAATAACGAGGCTGGGTCTATTTTTATTGTTTGCCGTGGTATGCAGGAGGTTGTGATCCTTTTGAGATTTCGATCTGTAAGGCCACTAACCTCTCAACGGCTTTGAATCATTCATTCATTCATCAATCATTGTTACTAACTTGGGTTAGCGTGGAAAACTAAACTAAATGCTAGGTTAGCGTGGAAAAGTATTTTTTTGCTAAATCGATTGTCTGTCGTTTTTAAATATATATTTTTTTAATATCATTATACCCACGCTCCTGCACATATTCAAATGATTATTACCTTTTCTCCATGAAAGGTTCCGGTGCTGCAGGAACGCTCACTTTCCGTGTGATTTCTCACACTAAAAATAACTTGCTGAGAACTTCAGAGAGGCTAACTACCAGTTTCCAGCTGGTGCTGGAGCTGTAAGGCACGCTCGCTTCCCGACAGCAGTCAGGCCGCAAGCCTACTCTACGATATAGTTGGGTGACCGGATAGACGCATCCATCCATCCATCTAACCTCTTAGCAGGGGGCTACCCGAACTGCAGTGACCCCTGAAGGGATATTTGCTTATGTATCGTTCCAAGCCCCAAAATGAAAGACCGCAGCAGCCCTTCGCATTAGGATGGTCAATCACGTCCAGCTGCGCTCGAGATCCGACGAGCCCTTGACAACTGTGGGAGCCCAGACGAACAGCGCCGAATGTCTACAACTAACCACATTACCACTACGAATCCAACACCAAAACCGGTAACCCAGCAGTTTACACGCGCAAGCACATGCATCGCTGCCGGAGGGCTTTGGTACCGGGGTTCCGTAGTATCTTGATCTTAGCAGCTGACCGTAGTTAAGCTGCAAAACTATCTACAGCCGGGTGTCTCAGTAGATAGTCTAGAACAGTGAGGATTTTGTAAAATTGGTGCCAATTTTTTCCGTGGTTGTTCAGTCTCTTCCAAAACATCTCCATTATTTCTGTAAATGCAGCCACGTTGTAGGTCAGGTCAGCTAGGTCAGCCATCAGTGTGCTGATCGCCTTCCTAACTAGTTTCTGTAAAAGTAACATTTTCTCATTTATTGACTTATTAATTAAAAAAAAATTATAAGCTGCTGACTTGAGGAGGGTTGTCAAGAGAATTGTGAGCAATTTTCTAAGATTAAAAAGCTTTACAAAAAATTGATTTTTGCGTTGATAAAGGAGATATATAACCTGTGTAATTTTGACCAATAATAACAAAAGAAATAATTAATCAATTTTGTGAGTAATTGCAGTTTTTAATTAAGCAATTAATGGCAATAATCATAATTTGTAATATTTATTACTTCCTGGCCAACTTAAGTTTTCTGTGATAAAATTTGGTAATTACCTTAAGGTAAGCCATTAAGTATTGAAACTGCAGTCGATAAAGAAGGAATTTAATACAATAAAAAAGTTTTCAATAATGAACGCTTACTGATTTAAAAACGAACAAATATGATATTAAAAAATACGCGAACTTTAATTAGTTAGCTAGATGTACGACTGTATTTACATTCAACACTTCTTAGCTCAAAAAATATGTAATTACATCGAATGTTCAAGTAAGAATTTAATCAGATTTGTTGAAAAATCATCCCATTCCAAAAGCAACGAGATATCTAATAACTAATTATAACAGTTATAGCCTTTTAAAATTTATTTTATTGCAAAATATATGTAAATTAAAGAATAAGTTTTATAAAAAATTATTTTTTTGGTTTATTTTTGACATTGTTTACATAATAAAATCAACTTATAAACAATATTATGAAATTTTGAAAACCATATATGAACCATTAATGAATCTAGAAGAACAAATAATATCAATAAAATAATTTCATTAATAACAGTAGCAATTAAATACTATTTTTGTAGTATAAACTTATTTTACTTTTAACTGAAAACAAATATAAGACTTATAGATATACAAAATCACTTATTCATAAAAGCTATCAAATAGTAGTATTTTGAGCTAATATATATAGCGCTCCATGTGCGACGATATCAATAGACGAATTTATGATTTTGGGCGACGTTAAACAGTCATTGAAAAACTGAGATGCACCTGATAGGTTTTGGCAATAGGCTACATAGTGCTTATTCTGGTAACCAACAACACCAGATAATCTGTAATCAAATAGAAACGTCTTGGTTTTAAAAAAGTATTATTGATTGCACAAATAAAATATTTGTTATTTACATATAGGTAACGTCGTTGTTTTGTTTTATCATGTAAACTTTTTTCTGTGAGATTTATTTCTTTTGGTAACTCTCGTAATTTACATTTTTTGATTCATTAGTATTTTTGCATGGCACATCCAACTCAATATATCGCACCTCGGCTCAAATAGTGTCACAACTCAAAAAAAATGAAAATCTCTTTTATTGTACTATTCATTTCAGAAAGCTTCAAAATCTTATCTCAAATAATGTCATTTAAATAGGATGATTACTTATAGCTCTATCACGCTAGACCCCGACTTAAAAAAATCCTTACTTTTTTTCGCTCATATTTAACTACAAACGATACAAATGATTGTGGTAAAGTTAATTTTTTTGTAGTAATAATAATTACGCGGCAAATCTAATAAACACTGGTCTCAACCATATATATAAATAATACTGCACTAAAAACTTTTGTAGTACACTTTAAATTGTTTGTAGTTTATATTATTAAAAAAAAAATCTTTTTATATGTATAATCTCCAAGAAAAATAAAAAATAAATAAAAAAAAGAGTTTTAAAAAGTCAAAAAACCTTTTCGAAAACTACAAACGATACTTATAATTGTAGTTTAGTTGATTTTTTTATAGTACTAATAAATAGGCGGCAAACCTAATAAACATTGTTCTCAACCAGAAATATAAATAATACTACTCTAAAAACTTTTGGAATACACTCTAAATCGTTTGTAGTTTATTTTAGTGATGAAAGAAAAAAAATTATATGCATAATTTCCGAGAAAAATAAAAAATAAATAAAAAAAAACAAAGTTTTAAAAAGTCAGAAAACCTTTTCGAAAACTACAAACGATACTTATAATTGTAGTAAAGTTGATTTTTTTGTAGTACTAATAATTACGCGGCAAACCAATAAACGCTGAATTTACCTAGTATTAGTTAAATGTTTTTAGCGCATTATTATTTATAGTTCTGGTAGAGAATAGTATTCATTAGATTTTCGCCGTAATTATTAGTACTACAAAAAAGTGAACTTTACTACAATCAGTAGTATCGTTTGTAGTTTTCGAACAGGTTTTCTGATTTTCAAAAAATTTTTTTTTTTTTATTTATTTTTTATTTTTCTCGGTAATTATATTAATAAAATATACTACTACAATTATAAGTATCGTTTCTAGTTTTCGAAAAGGTTTTCTGACTTTTTAAAACTTTATTTTTTTTTCTCGAAAACTATACATATATTTTTTTTCTTTCACTACAATAAACTACAAACGATTTAGAGTGTATCCCAAAAGTTTTTAGAGCAGTATTATTTATATTTTTGGTTGAGAACAGCGTTTATTAGGTTTTCCGCGTAATTATTAGTACTACAAAAAAACAACTTTACTACAATTATAAGTATCGTTTGTAGTTTTCGAAAAGGTTTTCTGACTTTTTAAAACTTTGTTTTTTTTTTATTTTTCTCGGAAATTATACATATAAAAAAAATCTTCTTTCACTAAAATAAACTACAAACGATTTAAAGTGTACCTACTTCAAAAGTTTTTAGAGCAGTATTATTTATATTTTTGGTTGAGAACAGCGTTTATTAGGTTTGCCGCGTATTTATTAGTACTACAAAAAAATCAACTTTACTACAATCACTACTATCGTTTGTAGTTAAATATGAGCGAAAAAAAGTAAGGATTTTTTTAAGGCGGGGTCCAGCGTGATGGAGCTGATTACTTATCCCTATACTGAGCTTGTGTTAATATATCGATAAGTAAAAGTATTGTCTTATCAAACATATACAGTGTCACGTCTCTGCTTGCGCAAGGTTTTCGTCTGTCAGTATGTTGTATAGAATGTTGGTTGTCGACTTATGTCGGTAGATGTGTGGACAAACTTTAAATAATCTGACTTTTTATTAAATTATAGTGAACTTTGTCGACATACCTATGACAGTTTATTTAATTAAGGTAAGTCGAAAGTTATAATATTTTTCATAATAAAATGATCTGTATGGAGTTTGGACGTTGTATATGATTAGGAAAAGCTAAAAGTCGTTTTTATTTTGGCAACAGTAGTGTTTATAAGATAAGGTTTATAACAACGAACTGGGGAGGTAGAAACAGATGATTCAGTTAAAGATCCATATCACAATATAGAACGTAAAAAAGTAAGAAAAAGGTCCTTCCTCATCGCCGCTCACCATCATGATGTACTTCAAGTCCTTGATTATCCAGTTTAAGTTCATCTTTTTACAGAACAAGTGTATCCTTATCTAACTTACCCATTTTGTTAAATACTGCAAACCAAATAAAGATATTCACGATTCACGAAGTCTGTCCATCAATTTTACAAGTATCAAATGCCGAAATCAACTCCGGGAACAAAATGTTTTGTTTTGCAGTTACCTCGGAATAATGTTTAAGTTTTTTACTCTAACAGCAAATTAAACAACATGAATTTTACGATAAGCAATTTGAAGGCAGAAAATACAGGATGAAAAAAGAATAACATTACTAATGTTATTTTCGTAAACCTATTGTAAATCAAAGTATTACTGAATGCTACTTTTGGCAAGAGGGCAAAGGCTACCGAGGTGCAGATGAAATTGGTAGCAGCTTGTTTAAATTTATCAAAATAAAATTACACTGTCATACCAACCATGAACCAACTTATTTAAGTTTCTATTCGGACAATAGGGAACATGCATAAAATTTAAAATGGTCTCAAATATTTTTTTTTCGATTACTTATTATCATCTAATTATAATAAGACATTTTTTTTATTTACTAATCATTTAAAGCCATAAAATAATTTATGAAGATTGTAAATTAAGAGAGCGAAATTCAAACTTCCAAAACGCGTCACCTTTGGTCGAAAGGAAATGTGACGTCATTTGACACGCCATTCAAATTATCGGCGTCGAAGTTCCTACTGTGGTCTTACTTCAGTCTTACTGAGAAAAATAAATAATTTAAACCTATATTTTCGTGTTTAAAGGTTTTATTAAATGATACAATTGTTTAGGTAATCCTAAAAACATTTTTTCAATACTCAAACAACTCTAACAAAACAAATACCTACAAACTCTTTTTCAATAGCATTTAGCATTCTACTACACATTACATTTTTAAACTGTTTCTTCCTCTAAATCATTTATTTTCCACTTCACTTGACTCAGATAAATAACTTGGTTGATAATCAGCAGATATAGAAGATATAAAATGCTATAGAAGTATTGTCAGCTGTGTTTTCGGTAAACAATTTTCTTTTTAAAACAGATAGTTTTACTGGTAAAACTGTTGTGTACCAATGTCATGTGTTGAATGAGGAAATGGTGACAATGCTACATTTTTGGCAATGTTTTTCAGCAGGTATATTTACATTGACACCTATACTTCCATACTTCGGTTTAATATTACCTTGCACAGCTTAGCCACTTGGTAATTTATCTGTAATATGCGAAAAGCAAGGCTCTGCCTTATGATCATAACATTCAATAGGAGAAGTACTGAGTCTTGGCTGGTTAATATCACAGACATTTGTATGGGCAGTACTAGGACTTACTATCTATATCACTTCTTCGTAAAGGTCACCAACTTTTCTAAACACTACTTTTGATAGCTAACTCTGAAAAGGCTTCATTAACCGATGTCTATCTTTGGCTTTTGACTATGCACATTCTCATTCTATCAGCTGGTGTTTTTGCCACAAAAATATATAAGGAACAACTCCTTTCTTCAAATTTAGATTACATCTTTCTCCTTGTTGTTTCGTTACACATATTATATTCAATACAATTAGCTGTATCTTCCTTAACCTGAAATAAATCGACAGACCATAAAATTGCGTAAAACAAAAAAAGATTACGGTTTTTATAGAAAGTTATACTGAAATTTGTAAGATAGGTTAGGTTAATTTTAAACTCAAATTTTCTAATGTTGATAACTTACTATAAATTTAAACTATTAGATTAAACTTATTATAAATAAAGTATACTTACGTTAAATTGATCTTCACAGCCATATAAACACGATTTAGGACATATAATATCCCTTTTAATTACCATACACCATTGTTTTTGTATTTTCGCATCTCTTGGAATACAAAAAACACTTTGTCGGGTGTATTTCTAATACTATTTTTGCACTCCGGTACTATACAATACTCGTAAGATGATTTTTATCTTCTTCCATGACTTGTAAAGCAATTAAAACTTAAAATATCTATGCAATAACTAAAAAGTTCATAGTAAACATTCGCTGGACGTATCATTTGACGTCACACAAAACGCGCGCAAAATGGCGGTGTTTAAACGGGTCAAAATTTACTCAATGTTTTAATTTTCACTTTGAAAAAAAACTAGAAACTTTTCAAACCTTTTTATATTTTTTTCTACGATATAGAGAGGTAAAGGATTAATTTACGTAAAAAAAAAATAAGTCAATGTTCCCTATTGTTGCGGGCAGAACAAAAATAAATTTACAGTAGTCAAGTTACATACGTATGCAGTCGTGAAATACATAAACTAAATTAGATTAGTTTTTAACTCATCTAGGGTTAAAAAGTATGTTTATATTAGGTATAATATAATGCTGAGTTAGTGACAACCACTAGTTTTATATTTACAATTGTATTTTCCAAAATTTGTAATTTTAAAACTCTTTAATAAGCCAATATTTTATAAATTAATTGCTTTTATTATCTCTAAAGTGTCACAAGTCAAAAAAAAAATCTTTTAAAGCTACCTACCCGACCATTTGGTAGATCTTCATAAACCATTTAAACTTACTTAAAAACGTATAGCGCTATTTTTGTTACTTTTTGAGTTATGACCCGAAAATTGAAATTTTTGCTTAGTATATTTTTCAAACGCTATTTACTCGAAAGTTTGATTTTTTGACTTATGACACTATTTGAGCGGAGGTGCGATATATATACAGTACCCGGCAATAAATATTGCACATCGACCTTTGAAAAGAGATAATCGGCTAATTTCGGCTCCGTAGAGCGTTATCTCTGTCGCACGAAATAGAAACATTTTGGTATCTATTATTTTTTTTTTTTTTTGTCTGTCTATGCTGTTAGCCCTGTTGGCTATTACAGCGTCACCGGGGGAGCGGGTGGGTCAGGAGACCCACCCTTAAAAAGGGGGGGCCAGATGGGCCCCCATGGGGAACGACGTCCCGAGGGCGTCTCAGATTGAGACACGGACCTCGGCTCGGGGCGTCGTTAGTCAGGAGGGAAGCCAAGGAAATTTGGACACTAGCGTCCTCCGACGGCAGAAGGCCGGAGCAACGGAGCACTTACTTAGTTGGGACCTCGTCTATACCGGTATAGACGGTGTGTGTCTGTATGTTGTGTGGTGTCACTTATGCCTACGCGTACACGTTATTACCTACTGTGAACGCGTCGTCGGGGTCAACGAGTACCGACTTGGGTCTTCTTTTTCTGACTAAAGTAGTCTTACGTGGTCTATACTCTGCGGCGTCAGCCACCAGTGGGTTCGGGTGCCGCTCAGCACGTTCAAAGAACTATTGGGAAAGCCCCTTCAAGTACTGAGCGATGGTCGGAAGGTTCAAGTCTCTATGGAGATCGATGTTGCGTACGAACCACGGCGCCCCGGTTGCAATCCGTGTAAACCTGTTCTGAATCACCTGAAGGGGTTTCAGATAAGCGTGCGCAAAAGCGGGACTCGCATAGGACATGACGGAACGTATGCAAGCTTTGTAAAGTGTCACCTTATTGCGAAGGGACATTTTACTCCGCTTGCATAACAGCGGATATAAACGACCTAATATGTAGGCCGCTCTGCTACGAACGGTCCTAATATGCGCAGTGAAAACTAACTTTCTATCTAACGTTACTCCTAGGTATTTTGCCTCGTCTTTCCAAGGTATCGGTTTATCAAAGAGTTTGATTCGCGGGAGGATCCTTGGGGGGCCCCGTTCGAAGAGCACCGAAACGCTCTTCTCAGGGTTTACCTCGATCCGCCATTTCCGCAGCCAACTCTCAAGGGAGTCGACTGCGGATTGGAGACGTTGGTATATCTCCCAGTGATCCTCAGAGGACGTGTAAAGCGCGGTATCGTCCGCGTACATGGCAAGGTGCACTTTAGATCGCGGCCTAGGAATATCGCTAGCGTAGATGGAGTAGAGGATGGGCGAGAGAACTGAACCCTGGGGGACACCCGCCCTGATTGGGCGGGGAGTTGACAGAACGCCTTCCACTCTGTAGCGAAAGGAGCGATTCGACAGGTAGTCCCGTATGATGAGTACGAGTCTGTCCGACACCTTGAACTGGTATAGCTTGTACACCAGTCCATTGTGCCAGACCCTGTCGAACGCCTTAGCTACATCGAGGAAGAGCGCTCCTGTCCTATGCTTCTTGGCCCTCACAGTGGCCCCTATCAGTATGTGCTCCGTGAGGCGTTGCACCTGATGGGAACATGAATGGTTGGCTCTAAAGCCGAACTGCTCATTTGGGATGATTTTGAGTCTCTCGACTTCCGATCTAAGTCTACAGAGGATGATTCTCTCATATACTTTCCCTAAGGAACTAAGAAGACTAATGGGACGGTAACTACTAGGCAGATGCCGGGGTTTTCCCGGCTTATGGAACCCTATCACTATGGCCTCAATACACTGGGCCGGAAACGAGCAACCGGCCAGTAGAGCGTTAAAAATGGTAACCAATAGGTAAATTAAAGGAGGCGGAAGAAGCTTTATCACTTTGTTAGTGATCCTATCGGGACCTGGCGATTTCTTGGCGTGAAGCGCCCTAACTATGGACGTCACCTCGTCTAAGTTCGTTTCCTTGATTGGCGGACCGACCGGTGGCTGAGAACACATTATATTGACCGATTTGTCGACTATTTCGACATGATCGCGATCAACCGATTGAGCAGACAGACGGCACTGGCTCTCTAGACTGTCGGCTAAGCACTCAGCTTTGTCAGGGTCGTCAAACGCGATGGCGGAGTTAGGTCCAACCAAGGGAGGCATATCTGAGACAGTGTCCGCCTTCAACGCTCTCTGCAACCGCCAGAATGCCTGGTGTGTTGGAGAGAGCGTCGCAAGCGTCCTATCCCAGCCGCTATCTCTGAAGTCATCGAGAGCTTGTCTCGACTCCCTCTGGAGACGGCGCAGCCTCCGTCGGTTGTCATCTGTCGGGGGTATCTATTAGGAGTTATAAAATAAGTATAATTTGCGTCTTTTAATAATTATTTTCATTATTTTAATAAAAGCCACAAATTTTTCTATAAGTGGTGGCTTTGAGTTCGGGTAAAATAAAATAAAAAAACACATGCTCATATTATGTTTACGTAAACAAAAATATTTTTTAGGAAAATAGCTATAACGGTCTTTTTCTTACGCATAATTAAAAGGGATAATATAGGTCCTAAATCGTGTTTATATTGTTGTGAAGATCAATTTAACGTAAGTATACTTTATTTATAATAAGTTTAATCAAATAGTTTAAATATATAATAATTATTGAACATCAGAAAATTTGAGTTCAAAATTAACCTAACCCAGCTTACAAAAGTTCAGTATAACTTTCTATAAAAACTGTATTTTTTTTTTTTGGTTTTAGGACATTTTTATGGTTGTCGATTTATTTCAGGTTAAGGAAGATACAGCCAATTGTATTGAATATAATATGTATAACGAAACAACAAGGAGAAAAATGTAATCTAAGTTTGAAGAAATGAGTTATGACTCATATATTTTTGTGGCATAAACACCAGCTGGGAGAACATTCTCATGAATGTGCATAGTCAAAAGGCATAGATTGACATTGGTTAATGAAGCCTTTTCAGAGTTAGCTATCAAAAGTAGTGTTTAAAAAATGGTAACCTTCACAAAGAAGTGATATACTAAGTAAGGCCTAGTACTGCCCATACAAATGTCTGTGATATTAATCAGCCCGGAACTCAGTACTTCTATTGAATGTGATGATCATAAGGCAGAGCCTTGCTTTTCGCATATTGAAGATAAATTACCAAGTGACTAAGCTGTGCAAGTTAAAATTAAACCGAAGTATGGAAGTAAAGGTGTAAATGTAAATATACCTGCTGAAGAACAAATTGTAGCATTGTCACCATTTCCTCATTCAACACACAATATTGGTACTTTACCAGTAAAACTAAATATTTTAAAAAGAAAATTGTTTACTGAAAACACAGCTGATAATACTTCTATAGCATTTTATATCTTCTATATCTGCTGATTATTAACCAAATTATTTATCTGAGTCAAGTGAAGTGGAAAATGATTTAGAGGAAGAAACATTTTAAAAATGTAATGTGTAGTAGAATGCTAACTGCTATTGAAAAAGAGTTTGTAGGTATTTGTTTTGTTAGAGTTGTTTGAGTATTTAGAAAATGTTTTTAAGATTACCTAAACAATTGTATCATTTAATAAAACCTTTAATCACGAAAATATAGGTTTAAATTATTTATTTTTCTCAGTAAGACTGATACCACAGTATGAACTTCGACGCCGATAATTTGAATGGCGTGTCAAATGACGTCACATTTCCTTTCGACCAAAGGTGACGCGTTTTGGAAGTTTGAATTTTGCTCTCTTAATTTACAATCTTCATAAATTATTTTATGGCTTTAAATGATTAGTAAATAAAAAAAATGTCTTATTATAATTAGATGATAATAAGTAATCGAAAAAAAAATATTTGAGACCATTTTAAATTTTATGCATGTTCCCTATTAAAAAAAACATGATGTACTAAAAAAAACACCGAGCAAAGCTCGGTCATCCAGGGTCTATTGATTGTATGCGTTTTCACTCAATCAAGTGAAAAAATTATCTTACCTACAAAAATTTAATTATGTTAATTCATTTTTTCGATATTTGAATTAATGTATGGACTGTTTATTTTGAAAGTAGTGTAAGTCCATTTTATTTTTGGTTTAGTAAATTAAATAATAAATAATATATTTGTTGCTGTAAAAATACAGGCAACTTATACGAGGTCTGGCAATGTTTCTATTGTTTTATCAAAATTTAATTGGTTTCTATAAATTTGTTTTTGGCTAATTAGACTACGATAACACATATTTATGTGCTGTAAATGCACCACTGTGCTGCAAAACACCACTTTCAAAATTAGACAATTGTAATAATTGTTTAATTTCAATTTTGAAAAATCAAATATCGCTTTAAATATACTTCATTTAATTATGAAAGTCCCAGCCGAAGAATGCAAAAAAAACAAAGATTACTTTTAAATATATTTAATTAAATTATTACAATATATTAATTATTACTAGGAGATGACAATAGGGAACATGCAAAAAAAATATGGTTGCCTGTAAAGTCGGTTTTACGGGCGAAGATTTATGTGACCACGTCTTTTTCTCGGTAGAATATTTATTGATATGAATATTATTAAATTGCACAATATTTTAATAATTTGAGTGATTTTGTTGAGGATAGGACGACGAAGACGTTGTCACGTAAAATCATTTTATATATTATTTATTTTATACATATTATATTATTGATGTTATTATTTTTTACAAAATTTATTTACAGACTTTTTCGATACATCAATTAGTTGCGGAGATATCGATCATTGAAGTTATTGTTTGCTACCAGTATTTTATATATTTATTTTTTTCAGTTATAAAAAAATACTATTTCCAGTTGTGTCTACCAAGTATGGTCACATGTACTGGCCTACATATTAAATAATAATAAGTACAGATAATGTTATGTGACGTCACTTCTGATTTTATATATTTTAATATTTTTAATTTTAAAGAATTAATTTGAAAATCAAAACACTTATTCAGATCGAAGGTTCAAATTTTTGCTAAATAAATTTGAAATTAATTAAAATTTGTAATTGTAAATAATGAAGTTGGAAATTAAAACATTTACTTAAATTAGATGTTAAAATTCTTGCTCAACACATTTTAAATCAAGTTTTCTTATATCTGCAACTTTTTCTTAATATTTGTAATTTTAAAGAATCAATTTGAAAATCAAAACATTGCTCGGCGGACCGATCATGTTTGAGTGGGAGAGAGACGCAAGGCATTCTATGTGTGTGTGACTCATCGTTACGTTACCGGGCGTTACACTTTTTCATAAGTGACTCCCAGTATAACCTAATTTAAGACGTTGTCACGTCAAAAAATTTAAATGGTCTCAAATATTTTTTTTTGGATTACTTTTTATCATCTTATTATAATAAAACATTTTTTTTTTAATTTACTATTCATTTAAGGCCATAAAATAATTTATTACAAGTGTAAATTTAGGGAGCGAAATTCAGAATTCCAAAACGCGCCACCATTGGTCGAAAGGAAATGTGACGTCATTTGACACACCATTCAATATATCGGCGGTTAAGTTCATACTGTGGTATCAGTGTGACTGAGAAAAATAAATAATTTAAACCTATATTTTCGTGCTTAAAGTTTTATTAAATGATACAGTTATTTAGGTAATCTTAAAAACATTTTCTAAATACTCAAACAACTCTAACAAAACAAATACCTACAAACTCTTTTTGAATAGCAGTTTGCTAACTGCCTAGTAGCATGCTTGCTACTAGGTACACAATACATTTTTAAAATGTTTCTGCCTCTGAATCATTTTTCACTTCACTTGACTCAGATAAATAACTTGGTTGATAATCAGCAGATATAGAAGATATAAGATGCTATAGAAGTATTATCAGCTGTGTTTTCAGTAAACAATTTTCTTTTTAAAACAGATAGTTTTACTTTTAAAACTGTTGTGTAACAATGTTGTGTGTAAAATGAGGAAATGGTGACAATTGTTACATAGAAATTTCATTTCTGTAGATAATTCAAATATTTATAATTTTAATATTATCGATTTCTTATTATCTGTCAAATTCGTAGACAAGGTAAATTATTTATCTGTTGACAGCTAATTGCAATATCTTAATTAGTCTGTGACATTTCTTTTTGTTTAAGATATTGAATGTTGCCAGCTGAAGCGAACTTTATAGTCCCCAAAATGTTATTAAAAATATAAACATTTTATTAATAATTACTATTCTAAATTTCATTTATTAATCATTATTAAGGATAGCATATAGCTAGATATTTATTTAAAAGTAGCTGTCATATTGTTTCAGAAGTTTAGTTGCAGCCAACGTTGTTTTATTGTTATATTTATTAGTATAACAATTTGTTATAAATTTATTACACTCGTTTCTTACTTTAGATAATTAGTGCATTGTTCTTAGATTACTTAAATATTGGTCTTCTTCCGATTAATATCAATTTTACCCACATTTCGTGTAACGCGGCTGTGCATAGCCACATTGTTTGCTTATTATGCATATTTTGACTATAAAATTCAATGTCGTGACCTTTAGAGTCTTTTCTTTCGGAAGCACTTCCGAATTGAATATCTTATTTCGGTGAGTGTTTTAGTTATTTGTGATCTTATTAACGCATGTGAAGCGTTGTTTCTTAAATTCATTAGCGTGTTTAATTGCAGGGCTAATAATTTAGTATGGAATAATTATAATTCCTATTGCCGGCACTTCCCGGGCAGTTTCAAAGTTTGTTGGAACAATATTTCGTAAGTACTTTGAATCTTTATTCTGAATTAGGAGATGTTTCATAGGTTTTGAGACTTTATTTAATGTTATTACGTGGTAATATTTCAGTATTTGTCCTGATTCGACCCTGTGAGTCGACATAGGCTAATATTTTTGCTTGCGAGGCCTTTTTCCTCCATAAGGTATTATAAATTATTAATATTTAAATAGATCAATGTGAGATTAGTGTTATTATGTAGTTTAACCTGTAATTTAATCATTACAGGAGGTTTTTTTGTATACCCTAGAAGATACGGGTAAATTTATAATTGGTTCGCGGGGGTAGACGTGAATCTTCGGAGCGTCGTCCTGTTGGTCCTGTATCCTGCTTCCTGACTAGCAGAGTTTAAGAAGCTCGTCTTTATTGTAATCCCGATATTATGGTGATGTACAAAATTTATTTATCTCAATAATCAACACTTCCATTTTTGAGAGTTTTATAAAGAACAAGTGTTTGACTGTAGTTCTCCAGTACTGACAAGCAGGAGGATCATATATATGTCTTCGCTTGTTATTTGTCAGTGGCGCCTAGGATTTATATTTTAGTAATTAATATATATATATAATTTAAAATAAAGTATTATCTCAAGTAACCCACCGCTGAGTCTAGCTGGCATTCTTTTTTGGCATTATGTCATAATTTAACAAATTCTCCTATTTGTTGTTTAACATTATAAATTATAAGGTTTAATGTCTTTGTTTGTATTTAACCAATAAAATTTTATTTAAAACCACAACCCACTTTTATTATTTTTGTAACACAATGCTACATTTTGTTTTTCAGCAGGTATATTTACATTGACACCTTTACTTCCATACTTCGTTTTAATATTAACTTGCACAGCTTAGTCACTTGGTAATTTATCTTTAATATGCAAAAAGCAAGGCTCTACCTTATGATCATCACATTCAATAGGAGAAGTACTGAGTCTTAAATAGACATTTGTATGGGCAGTACTAGGACTTACTACCTATATCACTTCTTCGTAAAGGTCACAATTTTTTTTAAACACTACTTTTGTTAGCTAACTCTTAAAAGGCTTCATTAACCGATGTCAATCTTTGCCTTTTGACTATGCACATTCTCATTCTATCAGCTGGTGTTTTTGCCACAAAAATATATAAGGAACAACTCCTTTCTTCAAATTTAGATTACATCTTTCTCCTTGTTGTTTCGTTACACATATTATATTCAATACAATTTGCTGTATCTTCCTTAACCTGAAATAAATCGACAGACCATAAAATTGCGTAAAACAAAAAAAGATTACGGTTTTTATAGAAAGTTATACTGAAATTTGTAAGATAGGTTAGGTTAATTTTAAACTCAAATTTTCTAATGTTGATAACTTACTTTAAATTTAAACTATTAGATTAAACTTATTATAAATAAAGTATACTTACGTTAAATTGATCTTCACAACCATATAAACACGATTTAGGACATATAATATCCCTTTTAATTACCATACACCATTGTTTTTGTATTTTCGCATCTCTTGGAATACAAAAAACACTTTGTCGGGTGTTTTTCTAATACTATTTTTGCACTCCGGTACTATACAATACTCGTAAGATGATTTTTATCTTCTTCCAAGACTTGTAAAGCAATTAAAACTTAAAATATCTATGAAATAACTAAAAAGTTCATAGTAAACATTCACTGGATGTATCATTTGACGTCACGCAAAACGCGCGCAAAATGGCGGTGTTTAAACGGGTCAAATTTACTCAATGTTTTAATTTTCACTTTAAAAAAAAACTAGAATCTTTTCAAGCCTATTTATATTTTTTTCTACGATATTGAGAGGTAAATGATTAATTTACGTCAAAAAAAAAATACGTGAATGTTCCCCATTGTTCGAAGAATGAACGAAGTGAGTGATTACTAAATTATTAGATTACGAAAGAAACATCGGTCATGTCCGGTGTTCAGTGGTGGTTTGGAGCGTAAGCAATACGCCCGGGGTCAATCGATGGCACTAGATGTATTGCAACAGCCTGCTGCGTCAGCTATCTGCCTCGTGTCCGTTGGTAGCTACGTGTGACCCTTATAAAATATGCATAATGCACCGGAGGTATATAGGGTTGTAGCTGCTTTATGTCTTTACTAGCTTTTGCCCGCGACTTCGTTCGCGTGGACTTCAGGTTCGTCCCGTCTAGTCTAGTAATAAGTAAGAAATACGGTAACTAAGCACTGCAGAGCCCTAATCATAGGCCTATAGGTAGCTACTGCAGTATGCTCCTATAAACTACATTTAACGATCTTTTTCCTTCAGCATAAACATGCAGATTCTTCGCTTTGGAAACACGTGATCTTTATTAAATGCACAATGTATTTAAGATACTTAATTGGAAAAGGATTAATACTGTATTGCTTAAAATCGCTTCGTAAATAAGCCATTATTTCTCGTACAAAGTAAAGGATAAAAAATGGTTATTGTAGGTTATTCCTAAGAGATAAACATATGCCATCACGGACTTTTTGTAGACCTTTTTAAGTTGTACAATACTGTAGTAAATTGTTTTGATCTATCTTGTAGGATTCAGTCAGTGTTTTTTTTACGACCTCACATTAAAAACCTCAAAAATTGTAGCCTATGTGTTATTCTGATGTATAAGCTATAGCCTATGTGTTATTCTGATATATAAGCTCTATTGTGGTAAAGTTTCATTTAAATCCATTTAGTAGTTTTTACGTGAAAGAGTAACAAACATCCATACATCCATACTTACAAACTTTCGCCTTTATAATAGTAGTAAGATATTTTTCGTACGTAATAGGTCATTTTGGTACAAAGGCTCCAGGGCGACTTTTTCAAATTTTAACGGTCTTCCAGGACGTAGAGGTAATTCTTATTTTAGGTTAATAAATGTATTCTTTTACTTTTAACTTCGTTTTATTCAACTTTATTACAAATTATTTATCTTACAAACAACACTTAGCCTCAGACAAATATAGTATAGCATAGACTATATTATATTACCAATAGACAACAATGCTGCCAATAGAAATGTATATTAATAACAGTAATAAATTGATAATTTTAAGTTCTGCGTCCGTCATCATTGTTTTATAAAAAATGGTATAAGGTGCAATTTTGAGTAACCTCAACCAACATATTTGCAACCAATTGACCTGTTAAGGGTGGAATTTTATATTTTTAAATATTTAATTTAATTAATTTAATATTATATATTTTTAAATTAAAATACGTAATGTACCGCATCTTCTTAATTCATTACATGATCCTGGAAGTTTCATAGAATTAATATACATATCTCTATGGGAAGTTTACTTAGAATTATGGCATTACTATTTCTTGCCGCCAATATTGCACTTTGACACATCCATTTAAAATATTTTTGTTCTATTTGCATTTTGAATTTACAGTCACAGCTGTAAGATGGGTAGACTTTACAGATTAGATTTTCAATAATCGTAACTTTTTCACCTAAATCGTCATCAATATGAATTTTGTTTTCACAATGAGGTTATTTGCCGTCTTCTATTAAAGCAAAAATTACAGTGATTTCACACCCATGATTTTGTTACAGCTTCTAATATCTTTAAGAGATAGAGAGATTTTAGAGAACGTACCTACCTACTTCATAAGAAAAAACAAACGTTAAAGGAATAATATAACAATATCCAATATTTAAAAATACAACGCAATTAAATTATGTGTGTAATAACTAATAAGTACCTTTGATATATCTACTTAAAAACGTTATAAAGAACAATCACAGTTGAAAAGTACGACAAATCAAACTGTTTGCTTAGATATAATGTTATAAGTTAGAAATAAGGAAAACAAAACCTAATAGAAAAATCACACAAAAACGATTTATGTACCTGCATACGTAGATAAGAATAAACAAACTTTAGAAAAATAAGCAAAACAATATTCAACAGAAAAACATCATACAACATAGAAATTGACGAATATAAAATGATTTATGTAATAAATATTAATGAATAATTTACGACGAATATCGAAAAAACACATTCAAAAATTAGTTCGCTGACCACAACCGTTCCGTAAGGATGCTAATGCTACCTCGCACTTCGCAGCTATCGATACTGTTGGCCCTCCCCTCTCGCGTGTGGTATTTGACCACTGTGTATTATTTTAAAACTGTAATAACTCCTTACACTTGACAGCATTTGATTTCAACCAATATGATAAATGATGTGGAAATCAAATGCTGTCAAAAGCACTTTTCTTCACAATTAAGAGCTTGTGATATTTAACTTGCTTATTTGGAATTCACGTTGAGCAGTCGACCGGGACACATGTCCCTTTTACCTGCTTCGCCTACACGCGCTAACTACCTGGTCCGTCACGCTGACCGCCCAGCCACCTGCGCCGACCACCTGCACTGACTGTTCGTACGCCTCCATTACGTACGCCAGTCAAGATAACGACCTCCATTGTGTTCAAGCCAGTGGTGTGATTGTGTTTGTGTGTGAGTCATCGTCGCAAGCACACCTGCGGGCCGGCGAGCCTGCATAGGGGTCCAACAAGTCCGACGTCGCCCTAGTTAGGGTACGAAACGGCATTCAAAGACTTCGTCGCAATAGCCTGCGTCGTATAAGTACACAGTCGTTAGGGTATTAGGCACACCTATGTCACGCGCGTGTACGCGCTAGAGGATGAACGCCGCTTAACGGTGGTCATCCGAGGGCTCCCCGTGGAGCTATTTACTGAACGGATTTTCGAGGACCTTAAGTCCCAATCCTTCCCCGTCATCTCGGTGCACCGCATTTACCGAGCGACCACTAGGGTCCCGTTCGAGCTTTCCCCGGAAGGAAAGCAAATTTTTAACGTTAAGGCAGTCTGCCAACTCTCCGGCCTTAGGGTCGAACCTCTTCGCGGTCATCGCTGCCAACGTTATTGTCATGCGCGTCCAAGGTGCGTTAAGTGCCTGGACGACCACTAGACTGCTGACTTTCCCCGGAAGGGACCGGTCCCTGAGGATCCTCCCACCCCGCAAATTAACGCGGGTGCCCCAAAGCGCCGCGCAAGATACAGCCGGCAAGGCATCCTCCTCGGTTCGTCCAGCCTCCATGGGCTCCTCTAGCCCCTAGGAGGCCTCAGGCACCCGCGAACGCTTGGGTGAAGCCTCCGAGGATTATCCCACAGCCCTTCCCCCACTGGTTGCCGCCGCCGCTGGTTCGTAACTCCACCGACGGTGTTACGAGTTCGCTCGCGTGCGTCACGGGCCTCTTCGGTGTAATAGACATCGAAGAGCTCCTAGTCTTTTCGAACGAAATGAAGGATTCCGCGAGAAACCCTCCCGCGAGGATGGAAGTGCTCCTCAAGCACGCCTTATCAAATCAATATACAAACACACGATGTCATCATGATGACTTCGCGTGGAAGGGTAAAACCTCGCTCTCTGACTGTCGCTACATTTAACGCGAACGGGCTATTTAAGTAGATAGATCTAGTGCGCGACTTCGTGGTCACACACCAGAATCGTTCCTAACCAGACGCGAATTTCCGTCTGGTTAGGAACGATAGGGCAACCGCGAAGGGGGGAACCATCATCTACTACAGAAGGTCTCTTCATTGCACACCGCTCGATCCGCCCCAACTAGTTAACGTAGAAACGTCATTATGTCAGGTGGGTGTGACCGGCCATCAGTCGATTATACTAGCATCCGTCTATCTTTCTCTCAATAAAGCCTTAGTTGAGAGGGACCTTAAGTCCTTACTCCAATTAGGTAACGCAACCATTCTGTCCGGCGACCTAAATTGCAAACATCCCCGCTGGAATTCTACTGTCGCAAACAGTAGAGGAAATCTCCTTGATAGGCTAAGTTACAAGGCTGGTCTCGACTTCGAAATCACCGGGCCTTTGAGTCCCACGCGATACTGCGACACAGACTTCCGACATGAGAGACCCGACGTGCTCGACATAGTATTCTTGAAGGGCGTGAAACTCCAGTTACGTTCTATCGAGACGCTATCCGAGCGAGAGTCTGACCATAGACCGGTCCTATTTCAGCTAGGACCTCCCCCCCCGTAGGGAACCCGCGACAAAAACAATTATTAACTGGACGAAGCTTCGAGAGCAACTCCATTCCCCTGTATCAGCGCACCTTGACAAAATTCCTGACCAGCTTACATCGGTCGAGGACGCTGTTTCAGCCGTGACTAACTTCACAGAACATTCGGTAGACAGCATAGGAAAGTCCTCAAGGGAGGTTGGAGTGAACTTCGAGGGTTACCGAGCACTCCCTCCAGACATTAGACTTCTCATCACCCGTAAAAACGCCGCGATTAGAGCCCATGACCGATACCCGACAGATGACAACCGACGGAGGCTACGCTATCTCCAGAGGCAGTCGAGACCAGCTCTGGACGACTTTAGAGATAGCGGCTGGGATAGGACGCTTGCGGTGCTCTCTCCAACACACCAGGCATTCTGGCGGTTGCAGAGAGCGATGAAGGCGGACACTGTCTCAGATATGCCTCCCTTGGTTGGACCTAACTCCGCCATGGCGTTTGACTATTTTGACAAAGCTGAGTGCCTAGCCGACAGTCTAGAGAGCCAGTGCCGTCTGTCTGCTCAATCGGTTGATCGCGATCATGTCGAAATAGTCGACAAATCAGTCAATATCATGTGTTCTCAGCTACCGGTCGGTCCGCCAATCAAGGAAACGAACCTAGACGAGGTGACGTCCATAGTTAGAGCGCTTCACGCCAAGAAATCGCTAGGTCCCGATAGGATCACTAATGAAGTGGTAAAGCTCCTTCCGCCTCCTTTAATTTACCTATTGGTTACCATTTTTAACGCTCTACTGGCCGGTTGCTCGTTTCCGGCCCAGTGGAAAGAGGAGAGTGATAGGGTTCTATAAGCCGGGCAAACCCCGGCATCTGCCTAGTAGTTACCGTCCCATTAGTCTTCTTAGTTCCTTAGGGAAAGTATATGAGAGAATCATCCTCTGTAGACTAAGATCGGAAGTCGAGAGACCTAAAATCATCCCAAATGAGCAGTTCGGCTTTCGACAGGGTCTGGCACAATGGACTGGTGTACAAGCTATACCGGTTCAAGGTGTCGGAAAGACTCGTACTCATCATACGGGACTACCTGTCGAATCGGTCCTTTCGCTACAGAGTGGAAGGCGTTTTGTCAACCCTCCGCCCCGTCAGGGCGGGTGTCCCCCAGGGTTCAGTTCTCTCATTCATCCTCTACTCCATCTACGCTAGCGACATTCCTAGGCCGCGACCTAAAGTGCACCTCGCCATGTACGCGGACGATACCGCGCTTTACACGTCCTCTAAGGATCACTGGGAGATATACCAACGTCTCCAATTCGCAGTCGACTCCTTCGAGAGTTGGCTGCGGAAATGGCGGATCAAGGTGTACCCTGAGAAGAGCGTTTCGGTGCTCTTCGAACGGGGCCCCCAACGATCTTCCCGCGAATCAAACTCTTTAATAAACCGATACCTTGAAAAGACGAAGCAAAATACCTAGGTGTAACGTTAGATAGAAAGTTAGTTTCCACTGCGCATATTAGGACCGTTCGTAGCAGAGCGTCCTACATATTAGGTCGTTTATATCTGCTGTTAGGCAAGCGGAGTAAAATGTCCCTTCGCAATAAGGTGACACTTTACAAAGCTTGCATACGTTCCGTCATGTCCTATGCGAGTCCCGCTTTTGCGCACGCTAATCTGAAACCCCTTCAGGTGATTCAGAACAGGTTTACACGGATTGCAACCGAGGTGCCGTGGTTTGTACGCAACATCGATCTCCATAGAGACTTAGACCTTTCGATCATCGCTCAGTACTTCAACGGGCTTTCCCAAAAGTACTTTGAACGTGCTAAGCTGCACCCGAACTCACTGGTGGCTGACGCCGCAGAGTATAGACCACGTAAGACTACTTTGGTCAGAAAAAGAAGACCCAAGTCGGTACTCGTTGACCCCGACGACGCGTTCACAGTAGGTAATAACGTGTACGCGTAGGCATAAGTGACACCACACAACATACAGACACACACCGTCTATACCGGTATAGACGAGGTCGCAACTGAGTATATATTAAAACTATATTTGATTACTATACAAAAGGTTATAGCGAGTCAACTTTTAAAGCTAGAGATTATCTTTTTTTGTCTGTCTATACAGTTAGTCCTGTTGGCTATTACAGCATCACCGGGAATTATAAAAAAAAACTGATCTCTATTTTAAATATGAATATGTGTAACGCGCTTTAAATATTTACGTTCTGCAACACCTATAAATTTAACATTATGATTATGGCAGCACTAGAATGCACAAAGACAAACGTCAAACAGTTAAAAAAGCCAAGCTCGGACTTGTGACTGGCATACTTATTTGTTCTATTATTAAATAGAGTTCGTAATGAAACTATAGAAATTCATTAATTGTGAATTTGTAAATTATCTATATTATAGTTATTTTTTATTATATATCTGAATAAAAAGTGTTGGTATTTTGTCAAAAAACAGTATAGGAATGTGTGTTGTTTGGCTGACATTCTGACATGTACTTATGTTGGAGAATTCCTAAATAGACCTTTGATGTCGGGGCCGAGTGTAAAAATAACATTGGATTGTCGCGACCGGTTGGGCGGTTGTATATAATCCCATCAGCCGCCCCTTCTAACGATGGCTCGCAAGATTATACTTCATATATCTTTAATCCTGCTGGGTAAGCAATGCATCACAAACATTAGACGAGGACCGTTTATTCAATTTATACAGCTTTGTAAATATGCTTATAACGCATGCAATTTTAATGAGTATTTATTTAATTTACGAGATACAGATTTATTATAGCTTTATATGAATGAATGTTTATTTTGATACTAGTTGGTATTTGTAGAAATTTTATAAGAAAGTATTCATTATATATATAGTATATTTTCTTTTTATTATAACATATTATATTGTAGTTAATGTTGTATTATTTGGTAGCTTATGTCTTATTTTATTATATTTTTATTAACTTAGAAAGGATGTTATTCTTTACTATTACATGATTATTATATATTGTGATGAATTTAGGTATTCATTTTGTGTTGGGTCATTGTTATCACTGCCTCTGTGTGTTTGTTTTGGTTAGTTTGTCAGTGTGTATTTTGGTTTTGAACAAAAATTTATATTACACAATCTTGTTACTGAAGGAGGGACCTTAATATCTTATAAAAAAACATTTGATATACAGTGAAAATAAATTGTTTTAACCGTAGACAGAGAATTTAGTATACCAATAGTTAGCATGGCCATGTGTGAAATAGAATCAGAAGATCATGAAAGGAAACCCTGCAATATAGAGAGGTTATTTTGTTTATACAAGTGCCTAAAAGTTAAGACTGTACATACTAGTCTTATAGTACTATTGTTGGATGGCTTAATAAGTATGGTAGGCAACTTTGGTATGTGATAGGTGTAGATAGGTATAGATAGATACTTTTATCAATGGGTTTGTAGGATTGAGATGCTTTATACATAATCTGTAGGATGGAGAAGAGTTGAAGTTGTGTGTGCTTAGATGGTTCAATTAGTCAAGATAAGTTTTTCTGTATGTGTGTATAGATAAAAAAAGAAACATTACTCAGAATAAGAACAATAACTAAATGTAAACAACAAACTGCAGCTGGTTTATGAAGAACTTGGAAGGTGGTAGTATTTCCAACTTCCGTCGCCGTCTCTTTGGACGTCTCGAGGGCTTTTGACGGATTCTGGTGTACGAGCCTTTTAAGCAAGCTTGTAGCGTACGGTATATTTCCTGGTCTGATTGGCGGACTTTCTGAGCCAGAGATGTCCGAGTAGTTGTCAAAGTGTGTTCTTCGGAACCCTTGACAATAAATGTCGGAGTGCCTCAGGGGTCCGTTCTTTCTGCAACTCTTTTTCTGCTGCACATTAACGATCTGCTGAAGCCCGGTATCTATGGGTATGCAGACGACAGCACAGTTGTAGAAAGTTATCTGCCAAGTACTCGAGCTAGTAGAGATGAAGTACAGTCTGAAAGAAAAGCTATGGTGCATCATTTGAATGACAAACTTCAGGCAGTCTCCGCATGGGGCAATGCCAATCTTGTCAAATTCAACGCTACTAAAACGCAGACGCAGTGTTTGTTTACCGCCAAAAGGAGCCCTTTCACCTTGGCTCCTACTTTCCAGAATGTTTCCTAGGAATATAGTGACCGGCTTCAGTTGTTAAGCCATTGTCATTCATTTTCATTCATTCATTTTCGTTTATTGAGCCCAAAGCAAGAGGAGCCGCAGAAAGGCTTGCCGTTCTTTTGAAAGTCCGACAGCACTTTACACCGGGACAGCTACAGATCCGGTCGTGTGTGGAGCACTGTGGTCACATATTTGCTGTTGCCGCAGTCTCATCTTGCGGTTCTGGACTCAATTGAGATGCCAGCAAAGAGGCTTACAGGCGATCCCGAATTGGTCGAAGCCAGCCACCTCCTCAGCCTTGAACACAGGTTTAGAATTGCTAATTGCATTCTATAGAATACATTTAGGTGAGAGTGCTCTGGAATTACACGACCTAATTCCCCCGGTCCCCTTCCATCACTGGAGGTTCCGACGCACGGCAAGTATCCATCTTTTTGTTGTGGACATTCCACCTGTCCGAACGAAGCGCTTTGCTTCGTCGTTTTTACTTCGTACAGCGAAGGACTGGAAAAGCTAGCCTGCGTCAGTATTTCGGGTCGAATACAATGTGGGGGGTGTCTTCAAGAGAAGAGTGAATAGGTTGCCAGGTTAATGCGAATTACCACCTATAACTATATTCCACTTTCCATCAGGTAGAATGTAGTCAAGCACTGACCTAGATTGTATTAAAAAAAAACACTCAAATATGCTGCATCATACTATTTTTTTAAATAAATAAAATGTACTATTATGAATATGTTTTGTTAAATATGATTCAGTTTCATGATAAGCTGTCAATATTAAAACCGAATAGAACAAAAAAAATCATTTTTGCCAAATTTTATTTTTACATATGGTTTGAAGCATATATTTTTCACATTTAGTATGATTGCAATAAAAAAAACGAGTCCTGCATTCTCTGTTGAGAGGTCTTAGGTTTCCAAACTTAAATTTATTAAAAATGTTTTTTTTATTCCATAAAGAAACATTTACCTTAATTAATCAAAAAAAAAATGTGTAAACAAATGAGATATGTGCATTACTGTGTCAAATTATTCAATCTAAATTCATCAAAATTTCATTAATGATTTTAGCGGTTAACAATACATTTGATTTGAATTCATTCCAATTCAAGTTTACATATGGTAATCATAATGGGCCTTGTCCTGCTAAATGACTTATAGTGAGCGGCATTAAATATTGCACATCGACCTTTGGAAAGAGACAATCGGCTAATTTCGGCTTCGTAGAGCATTATCTCTGTCGCACGAAATTTAAACAGTATGGTAACTATAAGGAGCTGTTAAAACAAGTATAAGTTGCTTCTATTGATAATTATTTTTATTCTTTGTATAAAAGCCACAAATTTTTCTATAAGTGGTGGCTTTAAGCTGGGGTAAAATAAAATAATATAAAAAAGACGTGTGACACTCGGAGACTGCCGCGGTAAAGCTATTGCATAACATTTTTTATCAACTTATGCAATTATAGTTATTTATTTATTTATGTAGTTGTTTTTTTCTTTGATGTTAATTCAAGTTGTGTAACTTGCGTGTGCGTGGTGATCTATAAAAAAACTTTCTTTTAGTGAATAAATTACTCATTTATAGGGTTTTCCTACGCTATATAGGATAAAATTTTAAATAAGAATGGTATAATTTCTCAATTTAAATTCCTATTTTAGTCCTATTTAAATGAGAAATTATCAGTGCTATGTAGGTAATACCATAAAAAGGTTAATAATATTAACAGATAAAACGTTTTTAACCTTAAATCTCAGGAATAAAGTTCAATTACGATTGTTAAATTCTTGTAATCAGGGTACTTGTAATTCTTTTGTAACACCATAACAGAAAGTCATTGAAATGAAAATCCTTGATGAAAAAAATACATTTGTACAAGTAAAACATTTATTTTAAACTAAACCTTAAGCTGTAGACAATAAAGTTCATAACACATAATTTTAACTTGGCGCTTACGCTATTGTTAAATGATAGGTACACAATACTGGTGTGTTAGGTTATTTTCGTTACGGAATTTCTGGATTCGGTCTCCACGCTCAAGGCCCGCGATAGAACATGAAGGGCTAGCCGTACCCACGACTCCGCCAATAAGGCGAGGAAGGAGCGCCGCGGGGTTTTTAGTGGGTACACCGTGTTCGGGAGTCCCACACACGCCCCTCGCTTCCCCCGCGAGGGGTACGGTGCGTAAGGCATTTTCCCCGCGGAAACAAAAAAAAAAAAAAAAAAAACAAAAAAAGGCCCGCGATAGAAGCCATGCAATAGCTTAACATGCTTACATTATGTTCACGTAATTTATTATTTAGGAAAATTATAACTGTAAATAATAAAGACCATTATAGCTATTCTTGAAATGAGACTTTGTAATAATAATAATTCTAATTCTCAGCTACTTCCATTCACCATCTGTGCTCTCAAAGAGGTCAATATCACTGTCACTATCAGCTGTATTTATCACTAGTCCATCAGTGTAATTGTGTAAACTGTGTTGAACGCTTCTATATTCATTTTCACATTTGATTATATGATCGCAAACCTTTTTCCACTCAACGCCGATGTTTGATGTTGGCTGTCAGTGGTTTATTCTTGTTTAGTTTAATTTACGAATTCATATAGTTATTTACATATTTTCTCCGTTTTGTTGAAAGAAAATATGACCTAATAGCAAGAGCAATATCCTACATTATAAGGGGCTGTAAATCCCATTCTTTCCAGAATGAAAATTAAGTTCAAAAAGTAACCTTCCATCGGTAAGTGATCGAACATGGTATTTTTTTTACGTTGTTCTTCATTACAATAAACTATTTTTGTTTTTTAAATGGTTTACAAATTATAAAGATATCTATGTGCTATATCTAGGGATTATTATTATAGATTTTCCGTGGACGTTAACTGACGACAGATATGGATCGACACGATTGCACAGAAAAATTGGGAACAAAACCATTTTAGTCCGCAATATTTTAATAACTAATATTTAATAGTTTAGAAAAATAAGGCTGTAGTTTTATTGTAATTTATTTGTCGTTTCTTTTATAAGACGTTCTCAAAGTGGCGAATAAAAAATTAAAAATATGTGTAACCTGACCATTTTTTTTTTTTTACTTTCAATAAATGTTTTTGATTTTGTTTTTCTAGTTTATTTGTCGTATTGATTATTTTTAAATGCTACCTTAGTTATTTTCTAGAACGGAATATAGCTGAAGGTTATCGCACACGGCAAAATCCTCTAGGTGATAGTACTTTTTGATGTATCTCGTTCAAGCAAGTGATGGAAAGCACTTAAACAGCCTTTTAAAAACAGTAGGTACTGCCATAGAGATAAGGATCACTATTGATATCGCGGATAAGTTTACCAATGTTACCATCACTAGAAAAAAAATTGTTGTCTACGGCAGTGTACGCCTGAAACATATGAAGCTCCTTCTATGCTTTAATTATTATTTTGAGAAATAGGTAGTGTGGTAGATAATGCTCTACGAAGTCGAAATCAGCCGATTGTCTCTTTCAAAAGGACGATGTGTAATATTTATTGCCGGCTACTGTATTACAACGTCTTATTTTAAGAATGGGTATAATGGTTTTTATTATGTGCAGTTATAATTTTCCTAAATAATAAAAATTTTAAATAATAAAAACCATATGTATTAAATTATATTACTCCCCAATTAAAATAACCACTTATAGAAAAAAAAATGTTTTTATACATAAAATAAATATAATAAGAAAAGAAGAAAATTATACTTGTTTTAACAGCTCCTAGTAGATACAGGAATGATTGTTTTTCTTGCGACAGTGATAACGCTCTATGAAGCCGAAATTAGCCGATTGTCTCTTTCCAGAGGTCGATGTGCAATATTTATTGCCGGGTACTATACATTAGTTTGATCCATATGTCATTTTAGAGTGATGTCAATTCTAGGATGAATACTTTTTATTTAATTTTTAAACAAATGACTTAATTTGTAGTACACTAAAGTATATTTGCAAAAGTATTTTTTATTTAAGAATACATACTTATGAATTGAATTTGTTTGGTTTGAGACGCTAATTAGTTAACCAATAACAAAATGTACGAAACGCTCGTGAGGTAGGTATAAAGGACACCATTTTTTGCTATACTTCACTTGGCAGCATAAAACTATCTTATTCAGCTGTGTTGACTTTTTTAACGCGTTTTTAAGCACGCCTCTATCAATTCGATTCTGACATCTGTACCCGACATTATTATATGTGTTCTAGTCTGCTACCGTTCTACGAGATATCATTGGCGGAGGTCAATAATGCGAGGAAAATGCCTAACACTTACTTTGATATGGCGTACCGGATGAGAAGCTGATTGTTCTCTTTGAAAATAAGAACAAAAATAATTAAATGTTTCTGTTGTCGTCGAGTACATTTAAGTTTAAAGAACTTAATGAGCATAGTATGGTATATACAATTTTTTTTATTAAAAATGCAAATAAATATTTCACATACATTTTAAAGTAGAGAAACAAAAAAAAATACAAATTAAAATTTTAGCTATCGCTGTGGCTACGGTGCAGAGCACGATCCACGTCAAACATCTTTGAACAATCGTCTGTGATACAGGGACGCTTAAGGGTTTCTTTCTGCAGATGGTTTCTGGGTTGCAATTCTCAATTGATATTTATTTGTTGTCAATTAGGTATTTAATTTAGTTAATGATGTGACGTCATATATTCTTAGTTAATAAATTTTCCTCAAATATAAGTTACAAGTAGATTATCCTACTCACTTGAAAAATGTATTCATCTAAATGGTTGGAAAATTGGCAAGCCTTCGGAAATTTTTCACAACGATTATGAGAAGTACAGCCGCCTCCTGAATTTAATTTGAATTTTGACACGACAATGTTGTTTGGGGGAGTTTAGGATTTAGAATAGTCGTTCATGCGTACAAAATTCTTTTACGACTGCATTTTAATATTTATCTTATTTAGTTGTTTAAGATGCAATTAATATATTAGATATTTTAATTTTATACTTCTTGTACCGACAGTCATACTTGATATATTGGATTCATGACTCCGTGATAAAAATATACTACATATACATGATTGTATACAGTATGTATTTCGTATTTATACAAAGGGCATGCCGCTGACCGGACTTTATGTTGATGGAAAAAAAATTTTTGCTGGTTCCATAAAGTTTTTACATGTTGCATTCATGCAACTAGGGTTTTACGTTTCATAAATGTAAGGTTTCTAAAACAAGTATACAAAAAATATAGGTATTTATTTTGGATCTGGATCTCATTGAAAACATTGTATCGCGCTATTTTAGGTCCCAATCAATAGCTATTTGGTGATATGTAGCACAACCCTAATTTTAAGTTTATTTTCGGCAAAGGTCAGAATACTAAAGTTTATTTTCAGTGTTAGAAACATTCTGTTATCAAAATACCTACTTCTTAAATGATATTTGATAAATAGAATATTTTTTTAATGCATACTATAAGTAGGTAGGTAAGTATTATTTTGTTGCTCATCTAGCTCTTAGCTTATCTAGTTATTTAATTTTCTGGTCCTTATTAGCCCATAATGAAGTATCGAAATTATTTATAAATATTTGTTATAGGTATGCTTGGAACGACAATAAACCCATTACATGCTGCACCACCGTCTGATGATAAACTTCCACCGCGTCCAAAGGGAGGTGGAGTGGAGACCAAATACTGTGAATTCTATAACAGTACCTTGCCACCACACTGTGACCAGGCAGAGAATAAAACATGCTCTCCCGCACCGGTTATAAGAGAGGAATGCCAGCCCATAGAGGCCGATAAAAGTAACCACTGCGTCGTCCTTTGGTATTTTGACAACATAACCAACACAGCTATGGTAAGGGTCAAAGGATGTTTCCTCGACACCGTCGCTTGCAACGACCGTTCTTCTAATTGCAGAATACACAATATAAAACTTCCTCTTCTACACTGCTGTTGCGAGGGAGATATGTGCAATGAAAACGCAACCTTTCCAGGACTGGAGGCTGGAATGTCCTCACAAACGGACTTCCCTCCAGAACGTGTTCCAGCATCACCGATGCCCAAGTCCGAAGATGATACAAAGGCAGTTATTGCATATACATTGACGCCACTATTTGTACTTTTTGCCGTGTTGGTAGGATGTTATCTCCTGTATAGGAAACGTAAAGGTACCTCATTTGCTGAGCTAGGAAATGGCGAAGCGTCGCTGTCAAGGCCGCCGTCCGCTTCGGCGGGAATAGAACATGAAACCGGCATTCTCCTGGGTCAAATAACGTTGTGCGAGGTTCGAGCTCGAGGAAGATTCGGAGCCGTCTGGAGAGCAAAGCTCGGCCAAGGGGATGTAGCAGTGAAAGTGTTCCCGTTACAAGATAAACAATCATGGTTGGCAGAGCAGGAAATATATAGACTACCGAGAATGGACCAACAAGACATATTACATTATATTGGCGTCGACAAAAAAGGTGACAACCTGCAAGCGGAATACTGGCTTATTACTGCTTATCATGAAAAGGTATGTATCATAAATATTTAGTATACATACACACACATATATTGTATATATATATATATATATATATATATATATATATATATATATATATAATTCGTACTTATTTTGTATATAAATATTTATCACACAATGTGGGAGTATCACCACCAGCTGCATAGACAAACAAAAATATCAGTACTTGTAGTTCATATTATGTAGTATTTAATTTATTACTCCTAACATATTTTAATTTTAAGGTTATAGAAAAAAATATGACGATATAAAAACTAAACACATTTTTGACAAAAATATATAAAGAGTTTCAGACAAATCAATTTATTTAATAAGGAGGCGGATGTTCGTTAATTTTTGAATTGGTGTAAAGAGCCTATACCTTTCACGAAAGAAAGATTTGAAATCCATTACGATACCAGGGTTCTCTCTGCGATTACCTGAAGAGCCACACTCTAACGTGGCCGGAGGCGTGGCGCGTGGCCGCCAGCGTGGCGCGCGGTTTGGCCCACCTACACGAGGAGGAGGGTGGAAAACCCGCAATCGCCCACCGGGACTTTAAATCCAAGAACGTTCTGCTCAAGAATGACCTCAGCGCCTGCATCGCCGACTTCGGACTGGCGCTGGTGTTCGTGGCGGGTCACGGCTGCGGGGACGCCCACGGACAGGTCGGCACCAGGCGGTACATGGCGCCCGAGGTGTTGGATGGGGCGATTAACTTCACTAAGGATGCGTTTTTGAGAATAGATATGTATGCGTGTGCGCTCGTCCTGTGGGAGATTTCATCACGGTGAGGATAAACGATGGTTAAGTTTGAAATTTCAATTAAAATTTTTGAGGGTTTTGTTGGGAAAAGTATTTTTTTAAATTCTTGACAGTTGCAACGAGGGAGGGATAGAGCCGACGGCACAGTACCGTCTCCCGCTCGAAGAGGAGGTGGGTATACATCCCGGACTGGAGGAGATGCAGGAGGCAGTAGTGCAGAGGAAACTACGGCCTCAGATAAAACCGCAATGGCGCGACCATCCGGTGAGTATCGCTACTTTACTTACTTCTTCATATATTTAATTTTATATTAGTGAGAATGACACTTTATTTGTTGATTCCACATCTTAACCGCCCGGATTGAAATATTAGTAATGTTGATCTTAAACTCTTATTAAAGAAGAGTCATAAAATGTCAATGAGTGTCAATGTCAATGAGTGAATGAGTGCGAGGCGTCCGTCCCAGGGTCTGTCGGTGCTGTGCGACACCATGGAGGAGTGCTGGGACCACGACGCGGAGGCCCGGCTGTCGGCGTCGTGCGTGTTGGAGCGCGTGGCGGCGCCCCCGGCCTGCGCACCGCCCTCGCCCGACACCGCGCCGCTACTTATACACGAGCTGACCTGCTGACCGGCGAGGGAGGACCTGCCGCTCATACAGCTGTGACCGGGAGAGGGATCTCGCGCACTGGACATGGTTTCGTTGCACATGTGATTTTTTGGCGTCCGACGACAGAGAGACCCGCGACCCGGAGCGGGACCTCCATATACTGGTCGATAATTTTGTGAACTAAATATATAGATCCCGCAGATCATACGAGTGCGGCCAGGTCTGGGATCTGGGTTTATTTGTCGACTTTGATGATCGAACAGACCTTAATATGGTAGTAGGTTTCTATATATACATATTCATTTTTATTAATCATAAGTAATCGTTATGAATTGTTTAAACAGAACCTTCTATGACTTAAATGGTGCACCCAGTTTGTAATTTAACTTGCAAAACTAAAGGTCTGTCCTCTATTCTCTCCTGGACGGTGGTAGGGGTCCTTATAAATTGGTTATTATGTATCATTTATGTTGCGGGGCTGTATTTTAGCATGATAGAACTTTTTATTGACTTTTTCAAATCTTCTGTAGTATTGATAATAAAGCATGATTATTTTGGAAACATTCTTGTTAAAAAGGGGATTCTTTAAAGATCGTCTATTTGTATAATTCAATGTAACTTCGTAGAGCTTTATACATATTTTTACTTAACTACGAAATTTTTAAGAATTGTCATATCAGATAATGACATAATAATGTGGACATAAATTTGTAAAAACTTTATCTTGAAAAGTTCAGCCATTCTCTCAAATACTGTCACTAAAATAAATATTAAATTTATAGCTAATTTATAAATATTATGTATATCGGGCATCTGTAAAAAAATATTGTTTATTTATATGATTTAAATCATTTATAATTAAAATGTTAAATATATATATTTTTATAGCCAATATTTGTTACAAATGTAAGTATAATTAATGATTATCGTTAACTTTTATTTGCATTTAATACTTTATTTCGATTTTAAAATAACAAAAACGATAATACAGACTTTGGATACAGCTAATATGTAATAAATAGATAATTATAATGTACATATATATGGTATAATTATCGTTGGACTTTCAAATACTTTGTGTACCTCAACCTTTATCTAGGCTTGATCTTTTCAGGTATTAAGCGTAATGTTAATAATAAAAAAATAGAAAAACAAACGTCCGTTTGATTATAATTTTACTACTAGTTTCTTTAATGTAATTTAAGGAAATGTAATATTTTTATTATATCATATATTATATTCATTTATCGGTGTTTTTATAAAGCTTGAAATTTTATTTTATTTGTACTCAGTGTAATTTAATTTAAACATCCATCCGAAATTGAGACTGGTCGAGATACTTTATCGATTCTTGCCCTTTCTGTCAAGCTACTTATTAATATACTTACTTTTATTTCATATCACTGATTAATAAGTTGATTGTATATAATATTATTAAATAAACAGTTTGAGAGTACAAGATGAATACAAATGTATACACCTTAAACAATAATCCACCGCTCGTCACCTATTATTTAATTAAGTAAAATAAGATAAAAGTTCACAATATCTGAAAGAATGTATCATGAAATGTGATTTTATATGCATATTGTAAAAAAATATCAACAGGAAACACGGTTTGTTTGCCGAACCAGCATATCACCACACATAGACTAAGAGTTGCCAAATGTAAATACTATAGATAGGTTGTATAGTATAGGATGTCAAGTGTTAGGTTGTGGACACACAGAGGCCTAACTTATAGCTTATATTTAGATAATTATTCATTTAAAATATTGCCTATTGAAATATTTTTAGATTTAATTTTGATCTTTGTCCTTCCAGTTTTTGAAGGAAATTATAATTAAGTTTTGTATATAAATTGATTGCTTTAAGCTTTCACATTAAGTTGAGCTTCGAAATATTATTGTGTTACAAACAAACAGCTATTTTTATAAAACGATTCTGTTATATTGTTAAACCTGTTATATTAAATTGTGTATAGCTTTACAATAAATAATAATATAAAGTGTAGTGTGCACTCACTACTCTGCTGTTATCACTCATGTTTCAGTAAGAAAGAAATAATAGTTGGCTTTAAATATGAAGAAGTAATCAATAACTATTTCTTTAAATAGTATTTCTTGTAATAAATATAAACTTTATTAATTTTTGAAATTGTTTTAAAGCTTGTTAGCCAAGGCATTTCTTTAAAAGTCATATTGGATGAAATAAAATAATGATAACATAGTGATGAAGTCAGGAAGTAACCAAAATTCTAAGCGGAATCAAAACAAGTTATAAAATGCTTGTAGATTGATATCTTAGTGTCTGGTTGAAAAGAGTACACCAACATACACTACGGACATTTTAATAAATTGTCATGTATATTCTCTTATAATAAATTCTGTACATGGGGCCTTGAATATCCAGCCAAGTTGTGTCCACAGCTTTAGTATACTGTAAGATATCGTAGGAATGGCATTAGAATGTCTAGTGTAGCCTCTTTGAGAAATTTTGAGATTCTTTGATAGTAGTCGAATTAAGTCGACTCAACGATGTTTGTATTATTTTTTTAATTTACATTAAAAATATAAATGTCTGTTGAAATTTTAATGTTCTAAAATATATTTTCTAGACATAATGTGATTTTATTTGTTTGTATTTTCCTTTTTATCAAACAACTTAGATTGTAATGCAGTAAGTTAGTTAAGGAAGGTAAAGCTTTTGAAGCAGATAATATTTACTAAAGTAAAATCTAGAAAATTAAAACGAACACTAACAAAATAAGTAATGAAACATTACATACATACAATTCATTGTAATCAAATCAATCAAATGAAATAACTTATACAATTCATTGTTATCAAGTACCTTATTTTTTTGTGTGGACAGTATACTTTACTAAACTGCAACTAATACAATGTAGTGATGAATACCATCCATTACATTAAGGGTATATCCCTCAGTCTCCTTTTATTTGACATGTTTTCAATTGTAGGAAAAGGTTTCCTTATATTGTATTTGTATATATTTTAAAAACAGCTCTTCTTCGACCAAAGTGGGTGATAATAACGAAATGAAACATGAAAAGTCTGATTCTTTATTCAGTACTTGCACTGTACAAGGTGTCACGGGCTCATGGCAACAATAGCCCGTTAAACTTACATATTTGAATATTATGTACACATCAGACTGATTTAAAACATTGAAACTGACAATTATTTTGACTGAATATTAAAATATCGGTTCATGTATTCATGATTTGATTGCAAAGTTTAAGTCTGTTTCACGCAACTCAAGGAAACGGATCGTACAATTGTAATTAAAACTCGAAGTAACAAAGACTTGTGCATTATTTCATAACTCTTCTATAAAATGAGCCGTACATTAACGGAAGGTACTCCTATTGCTTTATTGTCTTTAATACTATAACAAATAAATCATGACTCGGGTCCTTACGAAACGGAATAGTCGCGAGAGGGATGCGAAAAGGAGTTCACTCCATCCAAATAAAAGATACCGCAGACTCTAGTCAAATTCATAATGGGTAAAAAGAAAACTACAACTTCGACCGCATCCAACGAAGCGCGATATTAGAGGGTGGCGAAATCGACGGTCTATCTCGGCAAGGGGACGGGAACTCAAACGATGCTTTACAGACTGTTCTATTTGTACTAGCCGATTCGTTAAAGTAGCACAGTTCACTGGACGGGCCCCGCTAGGAGCGGTCGTCGTCGGGGCGCGGAGGCGCAGGGTTGGACGCGGCGGCAGCGGGAGTCCCAGGAGGACCGGGAGCCGGAGGCGCGGCCGGGGGCCCGGAGACGGAGGCCCGCAGGCAGTCCCCGTGCGCCTTGTACTCCACGGGCACGGAAGCGGGCAGCTGCAGGATGCGGCGAAGCGCGTCCCGCACGCGCGCCGCCGCCGCCGTGTCTGCGGCCGTCCGGTGCCACACGGCCAGGTGGTCTTCCTGGGGACGGACAATTAGTGCATGGATGAAAGCTGAGGGTTCTCTAAGATTGGTTATTATAGTAACCTTTTATGGATATTCTGGGTTTGTTCATAGCTTCAAAGATATTCATTATTATTAATTTTTATTGAAAAAAAACTTTTACCTGAAAGCGCACGGACAGAACGACACCGCACAACTCCGCCCCGACCATGAACTGCTCTCCGAGCATAGCCATGCACAGATCCTCCCACGCGCGACCTGTTTGCGCTTTACGAAGCCGGACCACCTGTAATTTAAATAAGATAAGTCTCAGGAGTGATTATCCAATGTTTTTAATGAATTCGAATTTTACAATGCTTACAAACAATCCTGTTGACGCGAGGATGAAATGCAGTCATAATATGTTCAAAATAAATAAGTACCTGCCAGCCTAGCCATATTACATACATTGAGAATTGAAGCTATTTCTATAATCGTTATCGAGTTAGTGATATCAATTTTAGAAAGCGCTTTGTTTGTAGCCATATAAAAATAATAAATTAAATAGATATTGTTCCACTAGCGTCGGTGAAAAATGAAACATGGCTAACCGTTCTTTACTATTTTATTGACAAAACGATAGCAATATCT
The DNA here is from genome assembly GCA_959347355.1 of Napeogenes inachia. Classification (NCBI taxonomy): domain Eukaryota; kingdom Metazoa; phylum Arthropoda; class Insecta; order Lepidoptera; family Nymphalidae; genus Napeogenes; species Napeogenes inachia. The sequence continues at coordinate 22,411,103 of OY365800.1, read as the reverse complement.
ATCACCCAAACATTTTCAGAAATATTTAAGGAAATATATTACTTTGACACAATAAGCTTCTTCCATATTTAATTTACTAAAATATTAATAACTTTTTGAACATAGAATATACAATAAAATGTATTTAAACAATGCTATAAAAAAAATATAAATGTGTATATTTTTGTTATTATATTGATCCATGATGACTATTATATTGTTATTGACATCATTCTGATGAATAAAAATTACAAACAAATGATTTACTTCTCTTCCTCTAAAATACCTTTTGTTCCTAATATTTAAAAAAATTTTATCTAGCTATGACAATGTTTTAGTGTATAATTTTCTTGTTTTATTTTTAAAGACAAGATATAAATTTTTATAAAACAAGAATTCAACTTTTAAATATATAATAGTATACATGTATTTAAAAATTGAATTCTATTAAGTCATAATCTCTAATTTATTCTACTATGTATATTTAAGAGAGCTACCCACCCATTTCCCACCGTTAACATTAGCAGGGTCCTCCCACATAGGCTTTATGCCTAGTTTGAAAAGATGCAGATCAGATAAGGGGGGGAGCTCCGCCGGACGGGCCAGGTGCGTGTACATTCCCCACCACTGTTCCACTGACGCCACACGACCCACTAAACGAAGTGCCTGCAACAATGTCCAGTATTATGTCCAAAGAAATAACATAATAACTGTGACTGTATTTATTTTAATGGTTGGTGTTTTTTTTAACAAATTTGTTACTATCATATACTTGAAAAATATTTTTTATTATTTTTCTATCATATGAATGTTCTAAATACTACAAAGTTTTCAATTATATTAGTATAAGTGAGATAAGTTTTTCAGTAAAAATACTATAAATAGATAGTAAACAATATATAGATAGTAAACAAACAATTTTAATTAATAATATGTTTACAAAATATTTTACTATTTTGGGGTAGTTAAAACGTTTTTTTTTTTTTACTCTTAAAATAACTAACCTGCCCATAGCCAGTGGTGGTAGATGAGTGTTCTCTAGCGGGAGGTCTTCTAGAGAACCACATCCAGTAACTATATTCTAACTTATGTTCGTGTGGAGGCACGTACGGTTGCAGAGGGTCATCGGCGTTGCGATCTTCCTCGTCATTGTTTATATGGTTTTGATTACCAGGTTCTCCAGATCGGCGTTCAGGCACATTCAAGTTATAGAACTTGCACATTTTTCTTTCAGTCATGTTACGCCAATACTAACATGATTCCCCAACGGCCTAACCTAGGACACGTTGCTTTTTATCTATCAGATTAATCACAAAGAGCAAGCTTTGTTCCTATTAATTCTTATGAATTATTACTTTTACGAACACTTATTTATATTCGATTTATATTTACAAATTTTTAATCATAATCAGCCTATTCCCTCTTTTTCTGTGTATAACCTTTTTCTTTCCGTCATCAAAATTCAAACTGTCAAGTGACAGCATGGGAGTGATAAATAGGCAGAGACTAATTTATTTATTCAGTTATTTCTATAGAGAATATACTGTTTTCTAGCTTATAACACCTTCTTTCTAGTGTGTAAGACTTGGTAGTCATCAGTCTTTTTTTATATTAATCCTTTTTTAAAGCCAGTGTCTATATTTTTTTAATTCAAGATCTATTACAACTATTTCAACGTAACACAAGAAGTCACAATGACGTTTATACATTTTGTAATTTGTATTATAAATAAATAGGAAACGGCTGAAACTCGAACTTAATTTTTTTGTTTTTTAGAAATTTGAACATTAATTTATGCCCAAGACAAAAACAAAAAAATAATATGATAAGAAATATTTCCAAATAAGTGGTATTTATAAATTAGTTTAAACTTTAAAATGGCAAAAGCAGAGTCAACCGGTAGAAATAATTTAGATTGTCTGAATGTTGATTTTATGAGATCTTTAGTGAAACAATACACTGAATTAGTAAGTAGAAACGAGTATATTTTTACTTTTCTACATATGTAATAGGCATAGCGTTTAAAGATAAACCATTTGGTTTACTGTTTATTATCATATTTTTGAGTCGATAAATTTTTCAAGTTGATAAATGTATGTTACACGATAATGACGGTTACTGTCGTAAAATGTGTATTCCAGGGTCAATGGACAAGTGCATTCTTCTGGGCAGATGCAGCTGCTGCATCTAGTGGGTCTGCAGTAGCCAGTGGAGATGATGTGTGGTTGCTGGCGAGCGCCATGCTTGCTAGGGGCGAGCTGCACAGGGCAGCCCATGCTGTCACCTCCAGGAATCTACACAGGTATATGTCAACTATCAAGGAAATTGAAAGAAGCATATTGTTTTAAAGTCAGTGTTTATGGTTGGTGAAGATTTCATAACAGAGATCACAAAATGGTAAAAAAATACATCCTCATATAGTACTTTAAAAAAAATGGTAATTTATTGACTTATCACAAGACTATTGAAAGTAAATCTTGAAATAAATTTACATTGCATAGACAGTTTTAGACACCAGACTAACAGTCCAACTAGGTAAAAACAAAACCAGACCCCCAGCTGGATGATTGATGATTTGATGGAAGGAAAAAAGCTTGCAGAATCTTTAGGAAACAAGTACTAGGTAAGATGTTAGACATGAAAGGTATGGAAGGAATGACAGGGAATGAATGTTGGAATGAAATAGCAATATGTATAAGAGGTGTAGAAAGAGGTTTTAGGAGAAACAAAAGGTAAGGGCAAAATTAAAAGGGACATGTGGTGGTGGAATAATGAGTTGCAAAAGATACTAAAGATGAAGAAGAATGCTTTTAAGGAGTGACACTGTGTAAATGATCTAGATAAAGAACTGAAGGAGAGTGCAAAAACAGCATATACAATGATTAAAAGGGAAGCAAAAAGGATTATTGCAGTTGTTAGGGTGAAGGTGCAGACAAAAACATCTGTTTAAAATAGCGAAAGAAAGAGAAAAGAATGATAGAGACTTAGCGCATGTGAAATGTATATAAGATAAAGTAGGAAAGGTGCTAACTAATGATGAGGAAATTAGAAAAAGATGGAAATCTTATTTTGAGAGACTAATGACTGAAGAGAATGTTTGGAATGAGATACTAGAAAGTGCCCCAGCCAATGAGGGGTTAGTAAATGAAGGAAGTAAGAAAGCTGTGCAGAGTATGAAAAATGAGAAAGCTGTGGGACCCGATGAAATACCAGTGGAGGTATGGAAGTAATTAAAGTGCGATGCATGGACATGGATAGCTATATTCTTCAATAAATTGATGCAAGATGACACAATCCTTCATGAATGGTGTAGCAGTTCAGTGGTACCTATCTTTAAAAACAAGGGTGATGTACAAGTCTGCAATAATTACAGAGGAAAAAAAGCACATGTCATAGTATGAAGGTATGGGAGAAAGTGCTAGCAAGAAGAATGAGAGGAGAGACTGAAATTGGCTGAAGTAAGTTTGGATTTATGCTTAGAAGGGGAACAACGGATGCCATTTTTGCCCTTCGCAAACTGTGCGAAAAGTACAGACAAGATCATAAAAACTTGCATATGGTGTTCGTTGACTTTGAGAAAGCGTATGATAGGGTACCTCGAGAGGTTTTGTGGTGTGCTTTTATGATCGAGCAAGCACAAATGTTCGGTCGGCAGCTGGCAAAACCTAAAAGTTCGGTGTGGTCGTTGGGCTGCACCAGGGATCGGTACTTAGCCCTTACCTGTTTCTCCTGGTGATGGATGCTTTCACACTAGACATACAGGAGGAGGCTCCCTGGTGCATGCTGTTTGCTGACGATATTTTGCTCGTTGGAGAAAATGAACCTGGGGTGCAGAGCAGGCTGGAAAAATGGCAGAGTAGACTGGAGAACTGAGCTGAGATGCGAATGCTAAGATGGGTGTGTGGTATAACTAAAATGGACAAAATTAGAAATGAGTATATAAGGGGAAGTATGAAAATAGCACCCGTGAAAGAAAAGCTGTCAAGCAACAGATTAGCGTGGTATGCGAAGGGATGAATGTCATGTTACGAGGGGAAATTTAAAGATGAATGTGGATGGAAAGAAGAGGAAAGGAAGGCCGAAGAAAGTCTGGATGGACTGTGTGAAAGATTATATGCTGAGGAAAGGAGTGAATACTGAGATGACGAATGATAGAGCTGAGTAGAAAAAAATGACATGTTGTTCCGACCCCACATAGTGGGATAAGGGCAAGAGAAAAAAGAAGAAGATAAATGTCGCCTCAAATAGCTTAAAAAATAATTTTACCCCTTGAAACATTATTTCTAAGCAATTAGTGGAAATTAGAATCCTTCATCTACCTTCTTTTTATTATTACTTTCTTAATTACTTATGTATATCATGAAATATGAAGTTATTCTTATGATGTTATAGTTATTTGATTATCTTGGCCCTTTTTTCTAGGAGACATCTTCTTTGTCTAGGAGTAGCGATGAGAGCACATTTATCTGCCAAGGAACCACAAACCACTCTCAGCATCCTAGAAGAGTGTGACCAAAACTTATTAGAACCAAAAAGTATGGATCAAACACACAATGTAAGTTGAAATATTATAAAACCAAATGTTAAAAAATAAGAGTTTAAGGTCTGTAATGTCACTCAATTTATGGGATGTAATAAATATTTTTGTTATATTTCTGGAATATTATCTTCGGTCACGTTCAAATAAATCTAAAACATTTTTATGGAATAAAAAAATTTTGACTTTGACTTTGGACATTAATGTTCTTTTCAAAGATTACATATCCTTCAATAAAAAACACATCTAAGCCCTAAATGTCATACATTTTCAATAAAGATTTTGTGTTTATTTTTCCATTATTTCAATACGGAAACAATCTTAAAGAAAAGTTTACTACACTAGCATAATTATGCATTTTTTTTATAAAATTACAATTACAATTTAGATTATAACTAAGACAATGACTGCTTGCTCGATAAAAAATAAAGGCTAAGTGCGAGTCGTACTCGCGCCCTATGAACTTGAGGGCCCCGAGGCAATGCTCCATCTAGCCCTCCGGTAGTTAAGCCTTTGCTTGCAACGTTAGTTTCAGATATAAAAACCCTTTTTTTTCAATAGTGATAGAAATATCTTCTTGTAACGTAATATAAGTCAATATGGTTCTGAATCAATTTCGACACGTTCGTAAAATTCTTGAGGTGTATTATATCTGTGTTAGGAGAGCAAGATATACGCCAGTTTCATTTTGTTAATCGTTTAAAACGTTAATTAGTGATTTACGAATGCTAGTTCAGTCTATAGTGGTCATATTAAAATTCTTTGTGAAGTTACGTTTTTTCATAAAACTCTACGAGCATCGTGATATCACTCTCTACTACTATAATAACTTAGCCAAGAAGTCTTAGATTACTGTTGGAGGATAAATCTGCCTAAGTAATAACATCACTAGAAATATTCTAATATACTTACAGTTTAATTGTGGTTTTCTTAGAATATCTATGTTAGGAGAAGTCTCCCTGCGCCGCCTCGCAGCTAAATAACTATCCTGGTGGACCACCACTTACCTTGCTTGAAGGTAAACATTGTGTAACTAAAATCTTTAAATGCATCGGACAAATTCTCCGTTACTCCAATATTAGAGATGGCTACCTATTTAAGGTTGATTTAAACCTTTCAATTTAGGGCCAAAAACCTCACAACTGCCACTAAGTCTTAGAGAAATAATATGATAATGGTAAGATTAATCAGTCTCGGTCGAGCTTTCAATTAAAAGATTTGTGTTTTTCTATTGTTATCAATAAACAATTATTAAGCTTCTCTTAACCTTGAATTTCCGATCATTATAAAAGCACATACGAAGTGCCAGAAAATCAAAGACTATATGGGGATCCAAACGAACACAAACCTGAGACTCCTACTAAAGACTTTCATGCCAACCCACCAACTTTGGAAGAAATCAATAAAATAATTAAAATGAAACCATCTAAGTCAGCACCAGGTCCGGATGGTATCCCTTATATAGTTTACAAAATATGTCCGTCGCTCCATAAACATCTTTTTTATATATTCGGTAAAATCTGGGCAAGAAAGCAAATACCGATATCGTTCGGAAAAGTCCTTTTTGTCATCATTCCGAAAAACGACATTGTCAATAATCCTAAGGATACTAGACCGATAGCCCTAACAAATACAATTTCCAAAGTATTTTTCTCTTTTTTACAATCAAAAATGACGCAATTCATGATTAACAATAGATATTTCAGGCTTAACCACCAGAAAGGGTTTTTGCCCGGAATTTCTGGATGCCTGGAACATAATACGTTAATATCGGAAAGCCTTAAAGATGCTAGAACTAGGGAGAGACAAATTACAGTTTGTTGGATAGACTTAGAGAACGCCTTCGGACCGGTACGAAATGAACTGATGATGTTTGCGTTTAAATGAGATATACCATTTAAACGCAATTCCTACGGTAGTTCGCGACGTTATTGCTTCACACTATTCAAAACTAAAATTCTCTATAATTTTCTGTAAAAACCATTCAAAACTACTTAATTATAACGTTGGTTTATTTCAGGGCTGTTGTACTTCTCCCATTATATTAAATATAGTTATTAATGTTTTAATAGACAAATTAATTAGAAATTAAAATAAAGTGGGGTTATCGGTTTAAGTTTAACAACAAATACACAGAATCTATACTAGCTTTTGCAGATGATCTCGCGATACTCACACGTAATCCTAAACAATGTCAGGTACTTTTATATGTAGTTGAGGATTTCTGTACGTGGACGGGCGGATTGAAGACAAAACCAAGTAAATGCTTTAGTCTGTGTCTGGGTAGACGGAATACCAAATATACCTCTTACGATCCGGGTCTTATAATAGGCGGTCAGAGCGTTAGTACGGTTACGGAAGCAGCTCCGTTTAAATTTCTAGGTAAAAAAATCGGACTCTTCAACCTTATTTAGAGACCGAAACAATTTTGGGTTAAAATTAAAGAAACCATCGGTGCTATACAAACATCTAAGAGTTACTAAAAGACATATCATCAAAAATCGAAAGATGATACTGTAATTTCTTTCCCAAAAGATAAAGTGGCTTCAGAGCTTGAGTCACAACTTCAATTCCATAAAAAATTATGATAGGTACTCAAACGAATAAAGTACCGACTCCACGCGATGAGTCTAGAAATTCAAAACGAATGGCTGACCATAGGAGATTTTTGTATTCCACAAGCTTTAAAGTGGCTCACCTAAATTTATGATTGGTCCCCCGCATTATTAAAATTCTATCTTAATGCATTCCAAATGACTCCCAGATCAAAGTAATTTAGTAAGGTGGGGCAAAGCCACCGAAAAAACTTGCAACATCTGTGGGGAGGCAGTAGGAACCGCGAAACACTTATTAGTAGGGTGTGGGGCAATTTTCGATAAAGGTATTAGAAATTACACGGGAAGTGGTTAGTCTTTCAGTACCAATAGCGCGGAAGGGTATAACAACCACCAAACGATCTGTAGAATTCGTAAAATAAGGCTCCTCCAAAAAATCAATAAGAAAGCCTTATTCAATTTTAGGCGCGGCTCTTTATTGGACTCTCATGATGGACACGTACGAAAAACATTACAAAATCCCTGGGGATGTTGTTGTTTCGTCATCCAGACCGGACTTATTCTATGGATTGCTAAGAAGCTTCGTCTTAAGCTTGAATGTGTGATCCCTGGGGATGTTTGTTTCTCAGGGAACAGTAAGCTCCACAGTAAGTATCACGCGCCTCAGATGTTTCGAATACAGGAATAAGTCCGGTCTGGATGACGAAACACCAACATCCCCAGGGATTTTGTAATGCTTTTCATACGTGTCCATCATGAGAATCCAATCAGGTACCGCGTCTAATATTGAATAAGGCTTCGCTTTTGATTTTTTGGAGGAGTCTTATTTTACGAATTATACAGATCGTTTGGTGGTTGTGATACCCTTCCGCGCTCTTGTTACTGAAAGACTAACCACTTCCCGTGTAATTTCTAATACCTTTATCGAAAATTACCCCACACCCTACTAATAAGTGTTTCGCGGTTCCTACTGCCTCCCCATAGATGTTGCAAGTTTTTTCGGTGGCTTTGCCCCACCTTTCTGAATTACTTTGATCTGGCAGAGTCATTTGGAATGCATTAAGATAAAATTTTAATAATGGTGGGGACCAATCATAAATTAAGGAGCTCCACTTCAAAGCTAGTGGAATACAAATATCTCTTATGGTCACCCATTCGTTTTGAATTTCTAGGCTCATCGCGTGGAGTCGGTAATTATCGTTTTCGTCTTGTCGAATAAAAGATTTTGTTATGTCTATGTCTTGAACTTTCCTACTTGATCTTAGCCCTACTTTATTCGTTTGAGCACCTTCCATATTTTTTTTATGGAATTGAAGTCGTGACTCGAGCTCTGAGACAACTTTGTCTTTTGGGAGAGAAGTTACAGTATCATCTTTAGATTTTCCGATGATATGATATGATGATATCATCTTTAGATTTTCCGATGATGATGATAACTCTCGCTGGCAAACTCAGCTCTGCCGTCTTTGCAATTAAAAAAGTAAGACAATTAACAGATGTTAATACGGCTCGACTCGTTTATTTTAGTTATTTTCATAGTATTTTGTCTTATGGTATTTTACTATGGGGCAGTGCTGCCGAAATGAATTCTATATTTGTTTTACAAAAAAGAGCTATACGGGCTATTTGTAATCTAAGAGCTAGAGACTCCCTAAGAGATTTTTTTAGAGAAATTGGTATACTTACGGTTGCTTCTCAATACATTTTTAATAATATATTATATATACGTCAAAATTTAAATACTTATACCTAAAACAGCGACAGACATACGATAAATACAAGAAATAAAAATAAACTCGTAACGCCTAAATTTCGACTTCAAAAAGTTAACAAATCCTTCATGGGCTTCAGTGTACGCATATATAATAAGGTTCCACAAGATATTTTGGATCTTCCTTTTCATAGTTTTAAATCTAAAATTAAAAGTATATTATTAAATAAATCTTATTATAAAATTCAAGAATTTTTGGATGATCGAAATGTATGGAACTTGGGTCGATGACTCATTTGCAGGGTTGATGTTAAAATGTATAAGTCAAACATTGTTTAATTTCATTTAAAAAGAGCAACTGTTGAGTTTCTGGCCAGCTCTTCTCAGCAGAACAGCATTCCGAGCTGGTGGTAGTTTACTCACAGACTGACTATACTGACCAATTTAATGTAATTGACGATTCAAAAGTGCGTGTAAATGCCTACTTGAATAAAGATATTTTGAATTTGAATTTATGTCTTTTGGTAACTCTTAGATGTTTGTATAGCACCGATGGTTTCTTTAATTTTAACCCAAAATTGTTTCGGTATCTAAATAAGGTTGAAGAGTCCGCTGAGTGCGCTATCCCGAGCCATAACTTCAATGTCTTTATGACGTTTGCATCTAACTTTGACAAAAGGGTTTTGTTAATATCATAAACGAGGAAAGGCCAATTTAGACGTGGTAAGTAAATATTTCGTAAAGTATTACGAACTGACCAATGAACTTTCCAGGAATAAATATATAGTTTGTACGCGGTAGAAGTTCCCACTTCTTCGAGAGGTATAACAGCAATATCTCTCTATAACCTACTTAAAGACCTTGGCCTTTCTGGAACAAGCACCGGTTCATTTCTAGAACGTATTTCAAAGGCGGCATTAGTAGGTTTTTTCTAAATTTGGTTAGGTAGGGAGAGGAGTGTAGAGGGTGAATGCGAGCGTTTTTGCGAATAATAAAGTTGCCCCTTAAACCTACCCCTGGGTCGCAAGTCCCAGGCACTGCTTGCACTCCTCTCCTTGCAGCGCGATGGGCCCGGCACTCGCTCGGTGAATCCATGGAATGATGAGAAGCTTCGTCTAAATAAATAGGCGCAATATTTTATTTTAAAACAGTGAACTTATGCATCACTGTATCGAACTAACACAGCGCGCTCTAGCCGGTGTGTTAGTGTGGCAGGCCCGCGCTCTGTCGTCGCTAGCGCGTCGCGAGGCCGCCGCGGACGCGCTCACTGCGGCGCTACGAGCTGACTGTGCGTGCTACGAGGCTCTAGATCTGTTGTTGGAGCAACACGCTCTCACACCCGGACAGGGTATGACCGAGTGAATTAATAATAGTATCATTAAAAAGAAAGAAGATTCTGACCGTAACGCATTACAGAGATAGAGCTGATAGAGTCGCTACCGATCAACAATCAAATGAGTGCTTCGGAGGCGACTTTAGTGAGAGTCGCTTACCGGGAGCGACTGTTACGCTACACGCCGCCACAGATCGCTTCGTCCGACGCACATAATAACGTACGTCACACTCAACACACGTATATAAAATCCTCAAGAATCATTTATTCATTTACGCATTCGTATGGTAGGAATGTAATATAATAAAAAATCTGTTAGCGCATCGAGTCGTCGGTCTTGGCGGCTCGCGCCCGCAGCGCGGAGGCGGCGGAGTCCCTTGCGCGGCGATTGGCGGCGGCCGGCTCGTGGGGGGAAGCCCTGCGGGCGCTGGACGCGGCGGGGCCCGGCGCCTGCAACGACGTGCGCGCCGCCTGCCTCGTGGAACTCGAGAAGAGCTCCGAGTTGTTTGCGTTCGCGCACGCCCTCGTGGACTCCTACCCGCAGTCCTGGACCGCCTGGTATGCGGTAGGATGCTACTATTACCTCATCGGTGAGTCGCTCGTGGACCCGTACAGGCCGCAATCGCTTCGGTAATTAATCGTACATCCCTATCGGTATAAGTAACCCCTCCACAGGTAAGAGCGACTTCGCTCGTCGCTACCTGAGCAAGGCGTGCTCGCTGGAGTCGGGCGCGGGCTGCGCCTGGCTCGTGTACGGACACAGCTTCTCGGCCGCTAGCGAACACGACCAGGCCATGGCCGCATACTTTAAGGTGATGATTTGATATTTTATATTTACAAGTCTACACTAAAATACACACAACACTCTCAAGTTTGAAACGTTCAAAGTTTAAATCTTTTGTCCACGAAATAGATAATGCTTTAACGATTTATGATAATTTCATGGCATCTATGTCGAAAATGATTTATTTTTAAATTGATATCCAGTTTCATATGATAAATTAGTCACACAAAAACCGAACCATAAACGACAACTCCACTCCTCGCCTACTAGCAACTCTCAAGTACAAAATGAAACCAGTACTCATATAAACAAGAAAAACAAAATATCACAAGTTCACTGTTCAATTCGAAGATCCAATAGCAACTCAGGCGTGTTAAAACCAAGCATGTTAAACTTTTTGACGTACAAGAAAGATAGCAACATAACATCAGAACAAGACACAGAAATCATAAGAAAAACCTCATAACAATCAAGGCCCTCCTCCTCCCGCACAGATAAGAAAAAACATACAAAGCAAACGACAACAACTACACATCTTCCAACCCGGCTGGTCACCGTGGAAGATTACGACCAAAACCCTCCAAATACTTTAACAAAGACAAGAAATAAGAATAATAATTTAAAAATTGCAACATTTAACGTTAGAACACTCTCGAAGCCCGAAAAATACTTTGAACTAATCGATGCCATAAAGAATACTAACATAGACATACTAGGACTAGCTGAAATAAGAAGAATGGGATGTAAAATAAAAGAATATAATGATCACATATTTTGCTACGTTGGTGAAACTCCCGGTCGATACGGGGTAGGATTTCTCATCAAGAAAATATACAAGAAAAACATCATTAACTTTTGCGGACTATCGGAAAGAGTTGCATTCATCCAGCTAGACTTTAATGGTAATCATTTGTCAATCATTCAAGTATACGCACCTACTACAGAATCAAACGATGAAGACATAGAATTATTTTATCAAACGTTACAAGAAGCCCACAATTTACTAGGCCACCACAGCGACATTATGGTAATGGGAGACCTCAATGCCAAGATAGGAAGACCAAGAGCCAACGAACGACTGATTATGGGGAAGTATGGCTATGGAACAAGAAACTCAAGAGGCGAAAGGTTAATACAATATGCTCTAGAACATAAGCTATCCATTATGAACACCCATTTCAAAAAGAAATATAACCAAAAATGGACATGGATATCCCCAGATGAAAAAATTAAAAACGAACTAGACTTTATCATGACTAATAACCCTAAAAATATTACAAACATAGAGGTTCTAAACAACGTAGAGTTTCCGTCAGATCATCGAATAGTAAGAGCAACGGTAACTCTAAAAAAATCCAAAAAATGTAGAAGAAACTTTCAGCACTCGGTTTCGTCGCTAAAAACAGACTTGGAAATAAAAACATACCATGACAAACTAAAAAACAATACTATGCACCCAAGTAATTTTAACGAAGACAACATACAAACATCCTATAATAAATACGAACTCTACCTTAAAACTAGCTTAAAATCAGAAATAAGGAAAATGAACACACTTGCCATTTCTTCACTGAAACAACTAAACAAATGATCAAACGCCGAAACGAACTAATTAAAACCAAAAACAAATCATGCGAAATGAAAAAAGCTGTCAAATCTATTCAAACAAGCCAGCAAATTAATAAGAAGAGACTACATACGACACAGACAAAAAACCATTGAAAAAAGCATAAAACACCATAGAAGCGCTAAAAGAGCGCATAAGCAACTAATCACCCACAAAGACTGGATAAAAAGCTTAAGAAACGGGCAAAACGAAACGAAATCAAGAAAAGACCTAATATCCTGTGCTACAAACTTCTACAAAGATCTTTATGCTTATGATACACAAGATACTTACACGCCTACAGAAACAAATAGCTTACCAATTAATATCAAAGAAACAACCACTGTTACAGAACGCGATGTATGGGAAAATATTAAGAAATTAAAGCGAGAGAAGAGCTCAGGGCCTGATGGCATAAAAAATGAGGCACTAATAGTAGGATCTAAATTTCTTACCGGACCGCTGACACTCATATTTAATATGTTTCTGAACACAGGTATAATACCAGTACCATGGCATAGTTCAGACATAATACTATTGTACAAAAAAGGTGACCCCCTAGATATTGCTAACTACCGCCCGATCAGTCTACTATCAAGTGTATATAAGTTATTCACATCTATTATACTTAACAAAATTAGCTCAGCCATAGATAGCGTACAACCAATAGAACAAGCTGGCTTCCGTTCTGGGTTCTCGACAATGGATCACATTCATACCCTAGAACAAGTAATAGAAAAGTACTCAGAATTTAATAGAACACTGTATATAGGTTATATCGACTACTCAAAAGCATTTGATAGTATCTATCATAGCTCTATCTGGCAAGCTCTACTTAACTGCAACATAGACCCCAATATACATAAGAATTATAAGGAACATTTATCACAAGAGCGTGAGTAGGGTCAAACTAGAAACTCGAGGAGAAGAGATAAAAATAGCCCGAGGAGTCAGACAAGGTGACCCCTTATCTCCAAAATTATTCATAGCAGTCTTGGAAGGAATATTTTTTAAGCTAGACTGGAGATTTGAAGGCATTCCTATGAAAGACAAGCGCCTTACCCATCTAAAATTTGCCGATGATATCGTCTTTTTCGCTGAGAATCCCAAGAAGCTAGAAAACATGATTTCCCAGCTAAACAAAGAGAGCAAATTCGTAGGTCTGAATATGAACCTGGGAAAAACAAAAATGATGACAAATGGCGAAAAAATTAAAATAATGCTAGATGGAGTTGAGCTGGAGTATGTGAACCAATATGTCTACTTAGGAAAGCAAGTATCGTTTAATAAAACAAATAATGAAGATGAGGTCAACAGAAGAATCATATATAGCTGGAACAAATATTGGGCTTACAAGGAGATATTAAAAGGCAGTTACGACTTGTACACGAAAAAAACAATAATGGACAGCTGCATTCTGCCATGCCTGACTTACGGCTCCCAAACATGGACATTCACAGGCAAGATAAGAAATAAAATAAGAACATGTCAAAGGGCAATGGAAAGAAGCATGCTACACCTAACAAAAATAGAAAAAACAAGAAGTCTAGACATAAGAGAAAAGACAAAACTAATCGATGCACTACACCAAGCATTGAAATTAAAATGGGGTTGGGCAGGTCATATAGCGAGATACAAGGACAAGCGATGGACTCTCAAAAGCACGATATGGACCGGCCCAAAAGGAACAAGAAACGTGGGAAGACCACTAAAAAGATGGGCAGATGATATAGCTAACAGATTAGATAACATAGATTAACAGTGATTAATAATAGATTAACAGTGGGGAAAAACTGGATCAAAATAGCACAAAATAAAGAAAAATGGCACAATTTGGAGGAGGCCTATACCCAACAGGGGTTCCTATAGTCAAATAAAAAAAAAAAAATACAATACTTACCTACTCACATAGAATTAAGTAATCAAAACAAATAGCATGTAACTAACACTATCACTTTAAAATCAAAATATCTACTAACATAGAATTAAGGTATCATAACAATAAATGTATGTCAAAAATGTTATGTAAATGTTATGTAAGTTATAGGAAAATAAAAGGCTTTATTATTATTTATTATTATATCCAGTTTGAGACATTTGTATCTCGCGATGTGTCGTTCCAGGCGAGCCAGCTCATGCCAGGCTGCTACCTGCCGCCGCTGTACGTGGGCGTGGAGAGTTCCCTCCTCAACAACGTCAGTATGTGCGAGCGGTTCATGGCTCGAGCCGCCGCCCTGCACGCTAACTCGGAGGTACTCGTCCTTTAAACGTCACTGAAAATAGTTCTCACTCTTTTGCAGCATATTAATGTCTTTAACGTTGCTCGTTCGTGTTAATAACTTTTTCATGAATACGATATATCTTCGGCCATTTTATCGACTCCGTCTGCCGCTCGAAGTTATACAGTATATCATTTAATAAAATCTGTTCGACTACTAGTATCATAATCGTGATTGACCGCATAATTTATGTTCCCACCAACACCAAAATTCATGAAGATCGGTAGCTTTCGCTCGAAAAACAGATCGATTGACTTAACTGAAATACCTATACAAAATTTCAAGATACAATCATAGAAAATAAAAAATCTTTAACGCACGTAACGCTATGTCCCTCTCGACCGACACCTTCGTCCTCAGACGGACGGCGTGTGCATCGAGTCAGACATCGAGAGGCGCGGCGGCGGCGGTGGCAGCGGCTGGGAACGCGTGTGTCGGGTGGTGTCGTCGCCGCACGTCGCTCACGAGGCCGCCGCCGCCGCGCTGGCCGCCGGACATCCGGAGCCCGCTAGGCTGCTCTTCCTGCGCGCGCTGCACGCCGCTGGCCCGCACGAACAGGTTTACGATCGCACACTCACCAGGTCGCACGCACACACACACGCCACGCACTCACCGTCAGTCGCACGCACACACCGTCAGTCGCACGCACACACCGTCAGTCGCACGCACACACCGTCAGTCGCACGCACACACCGTCAGTCACACGCACACACCGTCAGTCGCACACACACACCGTCAGTCGCATGCACACACCATCCTGGCCGCCGGATATTCCGAACCCGCCAGGTTGCTCTTCCTGCGCCCTGCTCGCCGCCGGCTCGCACGAACTGGTTTACGATCGCATACTCACCTGGTCACTCGCATACACCCGCACTTACCGTCAGTAGCACGCTCACACTATCGGGTTGCAAGCACGCAAACCCTCTCATTACAAGGTTGCAGGAACACAAGAGCAACAACAAAAATAACGATATTATTATCGATGTTTAATATGATCCGTATGTCATATTGAACATCGACTATCAGTATTATCCTTAATTATATTATTAAAGGGTATGAAGATGGCATTGAACGACCGACTTCGTTCTTCTCAGTTGAGTCCCCGCTGGGCGGCTACCCTGGACGCCTTGGGTCACGTGAGCCGCGCACTAAATCGCCCGGCGGAAGCACTGCGCTGGCACGAGAAAGCCCTGGCGCTTCGCCCTGCGCGCGCTTCCTCGCTGACGGCCAAGGGGCTGTGCCTCGCCCTGCTCGGGAGGGAGGCGGAGGCCGCCGACACCCTGCACGCGGCTTTAGCTAGGGATCCGGACAACGTGGTCGCCCTGGCGCTACTGGACGCTATCATTGACAGACTGGATGCCGCTCTAACGGAGGAGGAGATTCCTCAGTTTCCGTTTCCGAAGGTCAATCTGTCGGTATCGTCTCCTCCCTCCCCCTCCTCCAGGGCCTTGCCTCTCCCTGGCCCTCCGACGGACGACACCAACACCTCGGATATGAGCATGAGTTTCGATTGAAGTAAGAGTAGATCGTCCAATATAATTTATATAAACTTGTACTAAAAACAAAATAACTTAAGAAAGATATGTATACTGAGGAGGACATATAACTATAAACATACTAACGGATCTTATCATTATACAAAATACTTACGTGAACCCCTTATTAATATTTAAATAAAACCACAAAGATAATTAGATATGTTTAAAGACTCATCATTTATTACAACGTACAACGGTCCCCTCGACACATACATACAATGTACATACATACAAAGTACATAATAATATTATTTTTATTCTTTTTAGACGTTTTTTGGTATCGGGAGTCTTTTAAATTTCCTATTTTTTTTTTTGCTTTTTAAAATTAATTAACTTTTTCTAAGTTGTACTAAATGAACCTACGGACACACTGATTGCACTTGTTTAAGTTTTTACCATCAATATTTTATAAGAACCTTTCACCAGCACCAATAAAAGCTCCATATCTTTAAGACGACTGCTTCTATTTCGACCAAACATAGCTAAGAACCATCTCGATGAAAAAAGCTTTCGATTAAAAAAAACCGCATTCAAATCCATCCACGCGTTTGGCGGCTACGTTGCCACAGACAGACACACAGATACACAGGTCAAACTTATAACACCTCTTTTTAAGGTTGGGGGGTTATAATAATAATAATAATATTAAAAAGTTGGTAGAAACAATAATTTTATATATATATATATATATATATATATATATATACTATGGAAATTTCTATGTAACAATATATATATATATATATACAATATATATATATATATATATATATATATATATATATATATATATACAATATATATATATATATATATATATATATATATATATATATTGTTACATAGAAATTTCCTTTCTGTAGATATTTAAATATTTATAATTTTAATATTATTGATTTCTTATTATCTGTCAAAAATTCGTAGACGATGTAAATTATTTATCTATTGATAGGTGTTATAAGTTTAAAGTGTGTCTGTGTGCCTGTGTGTCTGTCTGTGGCATCGTAGTAGCAGCGAACAAGTGCACGCATTTGATTGCGGCTTTTTTAATCGAAATCCTGTACAATATAGAAGCCAGAAACATAATTTAAAAAGACAGAAAAAACCCTGATACATACAGACTTTTAAAAAAGATAAAAACAATATTAATATGTATATATTGAAGATTTTGCGTCGATTTCGTAAAATAGACACTATCGTCAACGTATAGTACCCGGCAATAAATATTGCACATCGACCTCTGGAAAGAGACAATCGGCTAATTTCGGCTTCATAGAGCGTTATCACTGTCGCAAGAAAAACAATCATTCCTGTATCTATTAGGAGCTGTTAAAACAAGTATAATTTTCTTCTTTTCTAATTATATTTATTTTATTTATAAAAACATTTTTTTTCTATAAGTGGTTATTTTAATTGGGTATTTATTTTAATAAGTGGTTATTTAAAATCAAAAACATTTATTAAAAGTAAATTAAAAAAAAAAAGGGTCAGGTTAACACATATTTTTAATTTTTTATTCGCCACTTTGAGAACGTCTTATAAAAGAAACGACAAATAAATTACAATAAAACTACAGCTACTATTTTTATATATTATATCTATACTATTTTTCTAAACTATTAAATATTAGTTATTAAAATATTGTGGACTAAAATGGTTCTATTCCCAATTTTTCTGTGCAATCGTGTCGATCCATATCTGTCGTCAGTTAACGTCCACGGGAAATCTAGAATAATAATCCCTAGATATAGCACATAGATGTTGCAGAATTCATTAGAATAATACTGGATTAAAATATTGATAACTGTGGTTTTTACAACACTGTAGCAAAAAAATATAGAATACTTTAAAATACTCAAATATCATAATAAATATTGCACATAGCAGTCCTATAATTTGGTCATAGAATGATTTTCTCTTTATAATTTGTAAACCATTTAAAAACAAAAATAGTTTATTGTAATGAAGAATAACGTAAAAAAAATACCATGTTGGATCACTTACCGATGGAAGGTTACGCTTTGAACTTAAATTTCATTGGAAAGAATGGGATTTACCTCTTTGAGAGCACAGATGGTGTAATTGAAGTAGCTGAGAATTAGAATTATTATTATTACAATGTCTCATTTCAAGAATAGCTATGGTCTTTATTATTTACAGTTTTAATTTTCCTAAATAATAAATTACGTGAACATAATGTAAGCATGTTAAGCTATTGCATGGCTTCTATCGCGGGCCTTGAGCGTGGAGACCGAATCCAGAAATTCCGTAACGAAAATAACCTAACACACCAGTATTGTGTACCTATCATTTAACAATAGCGTAAGCGCCAAGTTGATAATATGTTTTATAAACTTTATTGTCTACAGCTTAAGTTTTAATTTAAAATAAATGTTTTACTTGTACAATTTTTTTTTTCAACAAGGATTTTCATTTCAATGACTTCTCATTTAAATAGGACTAAAATAGGAATTTAAATTGAGAAATTAGACCATTCTTATTTAAAATTTTATCCTATATAGCGTAGGAAAACCCTATAAATGAGTAATTTATTCACTAAAAGAAAAAAAAAGGTTTTTTTATAGATCACCACGCACACGCAAGTTACACAACTTGAATTAACATCAAAGAAAAAAAACAGCTACATAAATAAATAAATAACTATAATTGCATAAGTTGATAAAAAATGCTATGCAATAGCTTTAACGCGGTCTCAGTCTCCGAGTGCCACACGTCTTTTTTTTATTTTTTTATTTTACCCCAGCTTAAAGCCACCACTTATAGAAAAATTTGTGGCTTTTATACAAATAATAAAAATAATTATCAATAGAAGCAAATTATACTTGTTTTAACAGCTCCTTATAGTTACCATACTGTTTAAATTTCGTGCGACAGAGATAATGCTCTACGAAGCCGAAATTAGCCGATTGTCTCTTTCCAAAGGTCGATGTGCAATATTTATTGCCGGGCACTATACGTACAACAGTCCCCTGACGCTACGACTTCAATAATGACATAATAATATGTACTATTTTTATCCATTTTAACGGTATTTTTGTATCGGAGGTTTTTTAAATTTTTAATCAAATTTTTGAACAAAAAAATCAAAAACACAAAATGCCAAATTAATCAATCAACGTGGAAATCATAGAATTATGCATCAGTTTCAGACAAAGTCAAGAAATATACATTTTTTTAATTTAAAAATGGAATGTGTCATGGATGCTTTTCTAAAGTGTTTCTAATTAGGCTTCCAAATGACTAGGTACCAGAAAATAGACGACATACGTTTGAAACTCTTTTGTATAATAAAGGTTAGGTACGTTTTGTTTTTTTATGGTTTTATGAATATTTGAATTGAGTGGCTATAATCTTACATGATTATTTAATATTGAATCAATATTTTTTTCACGAATGTTGTATGTTGGCTCCATGTTTTTATTATTCATATTTAGTGTTTCTAAATGTACGGCCAAAAAATACTGTTTAAAATTAAAATATTAAGTTGTTTTTGTAAAAATCTCATATCTATTTTATACTCACATTATTTTTTAAAGTATTACAAGAGTGATTTTATACAATAAAAATATAATTGCATGGCTATGCCTTCGCCTTTTCCAGGTAATGGGGAGAAATAATTAAAAAAATAATAAATTCTTAAGTAAATGCAATTAATACGTTTGAAACCATAATTGAAATTTCATTTGAAGGACGAACATTTAAATATGTCAAGTCATGTAAATTTAAATATGTCAAGTCATTTAAATATGTCAAGTCATGTAAATTTAAATATGTCAGTAGTCGGATTTATAAAATAAAAACAAATATTAACTCTAGGTTTATTGTTTCTCGGCACTTTTTTTTTATGGAAGAGGAGGGCAAACGAGCTGGCGGGTCACAGATGACTTGTGTTCACCGCCGCCCATGAACTCTTGCAACATCCGAGGATTTACAAGAAAGTTACCAAAAAAAAAAGACAGATTATTTATGAAATATTTTGTATATTTATTATGTATTGTAATAACATTTAAACGTTACTGAGTGTCCTCAGAGAATTGTAATGTTTTTATTTCTAAACTTCTATGACAATAAATACTGAAAAGCTACCCTCTACTTACAACAATCAATGACAACACGTGTATTACTGAATGATATTTGTTAAATAAAAAAATATTGACACTTGTATTTTTTTTTAACCACCGACCCAAAAACAGGGGTATTACAAGTTTGACCTGTGTATCTGTATCTAATTGTCTGTGACAACGTAGTACCCAAACGCGTGGTCGGAATTGGGTGTTTTTTTAATCGAAAGCTTGGTTCGTAGAGTAGATATATAAATGTTGATTGCTTCAAATCTATAATAACTATGTATATATATATATATATATATATATACATATATATATATACACACATAGTTATCTTAATATATATAAATTACGTGTCACGTTGTTTGTCCGCGATGGACTCCTAAACTACTTAACCGATTTTAATCAAATTTGCACACCGTGTGTAGTTTGATCCAACTTGAAACATAGGATAACTTACATCTTAATTTTAAGTCACAATATTATTTTATATCAAAATATTGTTATTTCGTTATTGGCCTTGATAAATTTACTGGCATTTTAATTTTTTCCTTTACTTCGGTCGGGGGTTTTTGTAATTTTAATTTTATTTTTTCTAATACCGTGACTTCTTAAATAGTTTACTACAATGTAATAGGTATATCCAATACCTTAGCAACCACAGCAACGCGTGGCCGAGTCTGCTAGTATATATATATATTTTAATTTTCTATTTTACTTGTCAGTACGTACATCAATCCCAACAACATTTGTTCTACAATTTATTTGCCTGTAAATTGTATTTGTCATTTTCATTCTATCATTTTAATTGTACATTTATCGATTCTTGATTGAAAAAAAATTTGAAGAATTGATCGCTGACTTTGATGCCTCCTTTCCTTTTGATGGCCAGTGCGATTGCACCGCTTGCAGCCCCCCAGCTAAGCAACTGCTGGTGAAAGTTTTTTATACAATATTAATAGTAAAAACCTAAATATGTGAAATTAGTGTGTTTGTAGGTTTATTGGGTACAACAAAGAAAAATAAAATATTTTTAAAAAGCAAATAATAATAAAAATAATATTATTAGGTATGTCCTTATTGAAGTCGTTGCGTTGGGGGACCGATAAATAAATGAAGAATTCAAAATGCAAGTTACCAAGGCAAATAAGAAAATAACAATATCAAATCGTATAGTTTAAGTACTCTTTCATTAGCTTTGATTTTGTAAACTAGACAAAATTGTCAACGTACTTATTATAATAGTCGCAACCACTTCAATAATTACATAATATTATTTTTATCCTTTTTCGACGTAGTTTTTTTATCGGGGTTTATTAAATTATATTATGACTAAATGTAATGAAAAAGACAGTTTTGGATAACAAAGTTATAGATTGATGGTAAAGCATCGACTAATGTTTCTTATTTAAACAAGCAGATAAATAGGTATGTAATGAATGTCTAACATAAAGGTTATTGGATATTAAGTTTTTTTTGTGTAGTAGGTACCTACTGAAATAAAATACAAAATCGTTTTGTACAATTTATTATTACACTGGACCTA
Source organism: Napeogenes inachia (assembly GCA_959347355.1). Lineage (NCBI taxonomy): Eukaryota > Metazoa > Arthropoda > Insecta > Lepidoptera > Nymphalidae > Napeogenes > Napeogenes inachia. The sequence goes on along the minus strand of OY365800.1, from coordinate 22,389,147 downwards.
AAATCAATTAAGTTAGTTTAAAATCAGCATTTTATACTTACACTAAAATTCTATAAAATCACTTTGATTACACTTAAAAGCTTCCTTAAAACATTTAAAAGTGTCGACAAGTAGACTAAACTAAAGGGCACATTAGAATTTTTAAATCATCATGTAGTACTAAAATCAAATAAGACTATTTAATTTTTTATTAAAAATACATATCAAATAAAAATTAAGACGAGTCGCCGACATATCTAAAGCAAATTAAGAAGAACGGGCATAATCTCCATACAATTAAAAATGAAAACGATCATCAACTTAATAATTAACAAAATTAACTTTAAAACAATAATAAATCAACTGGCTAACGAAGCGCCCAACTTAATAGCGACTCGACTGCGCGCGGCGGCCGACGCCGGGACACTGAGCGCGGCGCCGGCCGACACCGCTACAGGGTTGACGTCTTACATTATAGATTAACAGGGTTGTCAGAAGCCGGGATGCTCGTCATGTGCGGTGTCCTCGGCGGTCAGCGCGCCTCCTCGCCGCCGGAGAGGGAGGACGGGGCGCCTGGGGGAGGGGGGAGGGGTATGCAACCATTAATATATATATGTGCGTCACGTCGGAAGGAGACTACTCGTCCATTTGCGCTACCGTCGCTTCTCATGTTTCCGACGCCGTGGTCCGGGGCGGGCGGCAGCACGGCGCCCTTGCAGTTGCGCATGAGCGGCTTGTGCTGCTCCACGGCGTGCGCGCCCGCCCAGCACGAGCGACAGAAGTACCTGCAGTATGACGCGTCGTGACTAGAGAATACTACATCATGGAGGGTAATGTTAAAGATGCTCTCACCTGAAGCAAACGGGTTCGCGACAGAAATACGGCCCCTGTTGGAGATTACACACCGAACACATCGAATCCTCCAAGTAGGGATCCACTTGAACCTGAAATTGTATAATTCAAATGTATCGTTATATCGATATATCGTTAGTTTATAAAAAACGGTATCGACCGTCGATGGACGAGTGTTACCTTCTTGGTGAACTTGTCCGTACATATCTCCACGTAAGCTGCCGATATGGCTCGCACGTACGAGCGCACATTATTGAAGGTCACGCGACCGGATCCAATAGGATACTTGTTTTTATCAGTATCAATACCTGCAGGCGGACGCGGAACGTTTAAAACAAATAAAATTTAATCCTAAACGAACAAAAATTACGTACCGGCGTAAATAACCCCAGAGAATAGATCGTTCATGATGATAGCGAGAGCGGAGGCCGACAGCATGCCGTGCAGTGCGCCCACGAACACAGTGCGGCCGGGCTCCAGTCTCACGGAGCCCGGGGAGCCGCCCACGCCACCGGTCACCACCCAGTTAGAGTCGCTCACGGCCCAGGGGATCACTTGCACCTATAAATTCAAATGTTTTATTGAAAACTGTAAACCAAAGACACTAAGACGAAATACAGAAGCCTGACCTCCTTAGTACGCATGTTCCTGGTGGCGAGGCGGTAGTACCAGTCACGTCCATCGCGGCGGCAGGCTCCTAGTAGCGCCCGCACGCGGCGCTCGCCCTCCAGCGTTACATAAGCGCAGCCCCGCGGGGCTCCACCGCCAGCCCCGGGCCCCGTCCCCGCCCCTGACCCCGCACCGCGACCCGGCCAATCCACGCTGCCGGCGGTTTTAAGACTTAATTCTCTTTCGAATAATAAAAGAAATAAATTATACTGCTAAAAATAGTGAGTTTCAAAGATATGCCAAGAAGCTATAAATGCTCTTCGAAGTTTGACGTCCTCCAGGAAGCTTTTAAAGAATAAGTTTGTTTTAAAAGAAATTCAAAATAAAACGCAGCAGTTCCATATTTTAATTGGAGAAATGCTGAAAAGAATTCAAGAGTATTCTAGCGAAAATCAGTAACACTCACCGCACCGGTTGGAAATGTCTCAATGCATGCATCAGCGCTTGTTCGGTTATGTCGTAGGGCAGACCCCCCAGGAACAGTTTCGGGGAGTACCCCGCGTCCGGGCTCCCCCCGCCCCCCTGAGCCTCCCCCGCCCCGCACCGCGCCGGGAGTGTCCCGTGCCATCGTACGCTGCCACCGTTACGGGCGCTCGACACAACGCCACCTGGGAGAGGTAAAGTTACCGACTAACTGGTAGTTCAAAAACTATCACGATACAAAGTCTAAATAACAACTTACAAAATGATGCTCGTCGAGCGAGCCCACGCGATTCGTCCGGCGGATGTGCATGCGCATGCGCACCCTCGGGTGGCCACGGAGAGTCCATCTGACAGAACCGATTTCACAATCACCAAATATAAATAGAAAAACCAATTTAACATCGCATAGCGCAACTTACAGTGTCGAGTGCGTCACCGCTGAGCCGTTTCATATGAAATGACTTATTCCGAGCGATCGCAGCGGGACGCATCGCAAGGGCCTTCTGAAACAAATGCTCGCCGGATATCACCCATCCTTCCAATATGTCAATAATTAAAAAATATATATTTATTCAAAATCTTACTAAGGAAGTGACCAGGTCCGTTATCCCACGGTCGGTCTGGACCCCTCCCCAGCCACCCGGGTGACCGCCCTCGCTGTAAAAAGTATGAAAATAATTATAATCCGACTATATACATGTGCGAAATTTCGTATTTTTATGTACCAGAATAACACATAGGCTATAGAAATACTAACTTTTGCACCACACGACTTTAGAAGGAGTGTTATGTTATTCAAGTATACGTATGTTAATAGAATTATAGCCAATTATGCTATTTTTAGGTTGCCTACTAAAATCTAAACGGATTTAAGGATTTTGATGTATGAGGTATCGGTAGATACGTTCAAAAATTATCCAAAATAATTTTTTTATGGGTATGCCTAGCCATAAAAAAATATTTTTACAGTCTACTTGTACAAAGTCACTGGTAAAAGCTAGTTCAATAACATATAAAAGATTATAGGAACGAAACCGTGCAAGCAGCACGAGAGGTTAGTGATATCTCAAAATGTACCTGTAGCTAGCGTAAGCTGTAGGTTGCCTATGGGGAAAGCAGGCGGGCGGCACGAGCGCGCGGGGAGGGGACTGCGCCGCTGCGGGGCTGTGGAGCTCCCGGCCCAGGGGGGGGCGAGGGCACGACACTGCCTCCTGGCCAAAAGAAGATGGGGACGTTCAGGCTCCCATCGACGATTTGGGAATGATCTTCCAAAGAACTGATTATTTAATGCAGAATTGAAAACTTACCAAGCACGTATAATCTTTTAAACGTTCAGCTTCGTCTCCCCACCCACTTAGACGCATGCCGTCGCTGAAAATAGTACAGTATCAGAAACATTAAAGATTGAAAACAGAAAGTTACTAGATTGACTCCCATACCCATAGCCGTGGAAGGGAACGGTCTCCACCGCCTCGGGGCTGCTCGGGTTCTCCCAACGCCACTCGTTTTCACCATCCTGCAATAACGTTTTTAAATTAAAATAACATTTAAAATCAAACGTATATTTCTAAGAGGATATTAACTTCAGTATAAAAAAGTATTCTGTATTCCACATAACCAAAAAAAGTTAAACTTAGGATATATTTCGGGACCGCGGGCCGCGTTACTTATTAAGCCGGGGTACCATCCGTCTACATAAATAATATAATATTGCTTGTTTCTGCCAATAGACCCGCTAGACTGTTGCCAAATAACAGACAAAGTTTTACAAGGATATTCGCGACTACGCGTTCGCAGAAAAGCGTCAATACAAATTGTTACTTTTAAACAGATTGGAACTTTCATAGATCTACCGTTAAATGTACCTACAAGTTGGCAGCGCTTATAGTAAAATTAAAAACTATGAATAAAAGCAATTTCGCGTTTACGTGGTACAGCAATATCAATATAATATCAATATAGCAAGGCATTGCCGTTCAATTTAGTGCACGTGAATAATTGCAAATAAAAATGCAGACCATTTAATTTGATTACCTACAAACTTTAGGAATCACGAAACTAAATTTGAAAATAAGATGCAGGAAATGAAAATCAATCGCAGGAGATAGAAATAGCTTTGGTGTGAGAAAATTAGGTCATAGCTGTAATTAATCGCCACCTTCGCCCTGCGAGACTATTACCTGGCGGATGTGCAGTGACTACAGGTTTACCGGATGTATAAAGTGTGGTAATTAAAATTATATCTAATACCAGTTTTTATCTTTACTTGGTATCTACGATGAAAACTAAGCCGAATTCAAAATATACCACAAATAGAGCATAACCGAGTAATTAGTAGCAAGTTTAATTAAACCAAGTTTGATATTTAAATAAAGATTTTTCTTTACATGTTATTTCACTGTAATAACATCCAATAAAATATAAAATATAGCTCCGGCTTAAGTGCCTATTTTATTGCACCCGAAAGTGATTAGATTCTATTTTACATGGCTCATAAAGAGATATTTTAAAAGCTGGCCAACATTACAGCGTCGCATCAGAATAAGTGGCGATAATGGCGTCAAAATAAAATTCATTGAAGATTTTTAAATTAAAATTGCATTGAAATATAGCTCTGTTAGTTGCAATGCTACTAATTTTGTTTAAATGCAAAATATAATATATGAGCATAAGTTTAAATCCAAGTTAATGCAAGTTGCCGGTTGGTCGCGGCTGCATTACTTGGCACAACGCGCCCATTAATAGGGGAGCTGGCAGCAGTCTCCCCAACATTAACTGGCATCAAAACGGATGTCGTACGGACATTATGAACGGACAATAAAACTGTCGAGTGCTTTGTACTCAAATATCGAACCTTCAGACTTTCAGATTCATTAAGTGGGATGTTTTACAATGCATTGAGCGTGGAGGCTCAAGATGCAGAGTGTGCAGCGTCAGTACACGATTATACATAACATGTTAAATTAACTAGCGCTATCAGAATAACTATATTTTTAATGTCAATTATTTATAAGCTACTAATTAAAAATCGGTAAATTGGCGCCCAGCATGGGGCTAAACATAGTAAAATCTTTTCAAGTGGTTAAACAGAACCCTGATCTGATGAAATTTCAAACTACCCCGCATTTAAAATACAGTATCATAAACATCGGCTTACGCTCAGAAATATGTCTGTTACAAACCGTAGAGCTATTTCAGATTGCTATCTTTAAACGACTAGACTATTATTACCGATATAATGGATTTAGAGGCCAGTAGCAGATTCCAAGCCTTGTCTGGTTGGTATACGTGAGATTACTATTATTGGTTAGTTTCATATATTTTAATTTATAACAAAGATAATAATGTTCAATATTAAAAGAAATAGATAATTAGATACTCACTCTATTAGTACTAGGAGTTGCGGCTTCAGCAAGTTGCGAAGTGTCTAGTCCTAGGAACTCTGCTAGTGAGCGACGATTCTCTTTAGACCCGCCGCCCCCGCGATTGTTGTCCTGTGTGAATTATAAGGATTTAGAGTAGAGAATATCTGGGTCTATATTTTATTTACTTGTCAGAAAAAATAAAACTGATAAGGTTAGTTAAATAATTGTGAGATGCTTGTTATGAATATACTTTACAGGTTCTTTAAACAGTTGAAGATTAATTTCATTTCATGCTATTATAATTTATAGTTATTTGATCTATAAATGACTAAACATCGAATAAAAATAAACATGCGGGTAGTTTAGTTTTAGAAGAATTGAGGGTAGTTAAATATACTGTATAATTTTTTTATTCTAAAATAATGACAAAAATACTCAAAGATATACAATTTTACCTGATGTAAAAGCGGCATGGCTGCCGCGTATAGTTTTTAAAGTTGCTTCGAAGTACGCCGCACGTGATTCTGTCTAGACTTGTTGCCACCTCGGCAGCACACGGTACACTACACCCGGCTCTAATCGTGACGATGCACGAAGCCACACTCACCCTACTATCATCCCTACCATTGACCATGGTATCATTAGGCCACGCCCACCTTTATTGTCTTCTAATATAAAATTCTTAAATAAAAGCCATAAATGCAAGTGGAAACACTCCTTTTATTAATTTTATATATCGCGAAAGGGTTTTCATTTTAAATATCACGAAAGTAATGTATATTTATTAAAAAAGGATGTTCATTTCTTTTATGTTTTCCCGCCTACGGCGCGGATTGGTCGGTCGTTTTCAAAGCGCACATGCGTCACTAACGTCAAATTCAAAACTTTTCTTACCAAAAGTTAGTATTTCGGTATTTAATTTTCATTACTTAAGGAGGAATTCGAGGTAATAAATGAGATAGATATCTAATAATCATTAGATCATTTTAAATTATTTTATACCTACATATGTTCATAGCATTGTAAGCCTTCCACAGGCACTTTTTATTTTATGATTAAAAGTAGTTTTAATACCTTCTTGTAATTCTATCATCTCTCTAAAAGAGAATGGTAAGAAAACACATTTGATATATAAAAATAAGTTTATTGGAAAATACATTTATTCATTATTATTTTTAACTACAGTATATTAGTTAAATCGTTTGTTTATATCTTATATGAATTCCTACTCCTTGTTTTTTATAATCAAGTTTATAGAAAGTAGTCGTTCAAAATAAAGTGCTTGGTTTCTTTAAATTCTTTTCAACCGGAGACTTAGATAGTTAAAAGAAGAAAATAAGACTCTAACTGCTAAGATGTATTTGCAAGTATATACTTAATTTATTAATCAGATTGATATCGATATTATTTAAAAAATCATTATAAGCACTATATTTTTAAATAAATGTAATAAAGTCTATATTAGACGTATACGTAGCCTATATCTTCGTGTTTAGGTTCCCGTTCCGATCGGACTCGAGGAGATTGATCGCAACCATCGGACGTAATATAATATTATCTGAAGATAGTCTTCATTACGTAGATGACAGTCGGCAGCAGAAGGAGACGCTAGCAGTTTATTAGTCAAAAGATAACTCGATTCTAGTCTGGAATACATAATTTAAACAATAATAATTCTCTCGAATCAAATCGAAACATCCGCTCATAAGAGCCGTAGATAATTCCTGCCCAAAATGGACGGCCGATAACATACAGAGCCGTGCGAACTGGTCCTTCTTCAGTCCCTCGGCTGAACGACGGCGGGGGTCGGGGGCGGTCCTACTCCTGCAGTCCGAACATGTGCGGCAGCACGGTCCCCAGCGACGGCGACGCCCCACGCGGTCGCGGTAGGGCTCCGCGCTCGTCCTCGTACACGTACGGAAATCGAAGCACCCAGTACGCCGATGAGCTCAGCTTGACGGCGGGCTCCCCCAGCCGCGGCACGAACACGGGCCCGCCGGGGACGGGCTGCACCTGTCGGGGGTACACCAGTCACATCACGACCCTCCGCTTCGTCCGATGAAGCCGGCCCGTTGCGGACGATGCGTACCTTAGGGTCCAGCGTGACGTGCACGGGCGCCTTGGGCGTGACGACGTGCAGACGCGCCAGCGCCGCCGGCGCCAGCGCGCGACACAGGCAGGCGGTGTGCAGCGGCATGGCGCCGGCCGCCAGGCGAGCTCCCGGGCCTCCACCCACGCCCCCGCCGCGCCCCCACCCGCCCGCACCCGACACCACCGTGTCCGGGGACGACATCATAAATCTGCGAGACCACATGACCATCGACTAAATAAGATAATGAACTGATCCTATGACGTCGCAAGAAACCTTCACCGCGTCGAACACTCGTGGTAGTCTTTGAGTGCGACTTCTGGGTCGACGAGCCGACTCTCGTCGTTCGACAACAGCGCGTGCGTGTCACGCACTACGAAGGCCAGCGAGGTTTTGATAGCTTAACGCCATTCGACAAAATATAAATAGTGTCTGTTTGAAAATATTTATAAACATGTCTGTACATATTTTCAAAACTGGCTATTCAAGTGTAAGTTATTTAGCTTTTAACAAAAAGTTATTCATGGCCCGACCACGCATTGGTAGTCATCGAAATTGCCTTGATTTAATAGAAAAAATGGAATTGTCATTTAATAGAAAAAATTACTTTACAATGAGAAATTAAAATAAGGGCGACATAATCAATGATCATAAAGACCGACACTCACCTGTGTCCCCTGGTACACTCGTACTCGAATCCTATAAATATCTTAACGGTAAGGCTCTGTGCGATAGCCTTGCCCCTCCCCCTACCCCTCCAGGCTCCCCCCTCCCCCCGCTCCAGTCGCACTGCGCAGTCCCACGGCACCAGAAAATTAGTATGCGGCAGAAACCCGGGCTGGAGATGCTCCGGGAGACCTGGCCAAAAATACAGTTGAAGGTGTAAATAAACATGTCATGAATATTTTAATGTACGTAGAAATGTGTGTGTGTGTGTGTGTGTGTGCGCGTGCGTACGTGCGTGTGTGGGTGCGTGCGTACGTGCGTGTGTGGGTGCGTGCGTACGTGCGTGTGTGGGTGCGTGCGTACGTGCGTGTGTGGGTGCGTGCGTGTATTTGTACGTGCATGTTTGTGTGTGTACGTGCATGTGTGCGTGCGTCCATGCGTGCTCACCGGCGCTGTGCGAGTACAGCGAGGAGGATCCGAGGCACAGGAGCGACCAACTCGGGAAGGCGGGTAGCAAGGCGACCGGGCTACCCGTGTGCAACATGCCCGGGAGGTACTCCGTCGTCGAAGGCTGACGGCTTATTGTTTTCTCTGAAATCATCACGAAATGTCAACAAGGTAAATTACGATAAACGACTGTTTGTTTGAATATTGGAAATTATTGTAATTAGCGATAATAATTTAAGAATATCATCGTCCCGAAAACGGACCGGTTAGTATAAGTGATCATTTTAGTATCGCTTTAGCGCTCATAAATCACTTCGTCACTATTCCGTCACCGGTGATAATAAAATTTCAGTTTTTGGGGCTTCTCAGTAAAAATTATTATCGTTTCTTGAAAACGAACCTCGACACATACCCGTTCCCCCGTTACCCTGCACGGTGACGACCTCTATTTCACCATCGCCGGAGTCCTCGGGGTCGTCATCGTCGTCGTCCTTGGCGGAGCCCGGGGACAGCACGTCGGGGGGCGACCACGACTCTCTCTGAGACCCTCCCTCCCCGAGGGGGGACTCGCCCTCCGCGACCTCGAGGGTCCGACGCACCTCGGCACCCTCTCGCGTCTCCGCTGTCGCACCTCTCACCGACGCGGCCCTGAGACGAAAGAGGACTATGGCAAACGTCTTCTAGAATTCTTGGACTATGCGTTTGACCGACATAAATCACGGAACGCCACTTCGAGACAAACGAGTATTATTTTCAAGCCGCTTCTCCCCGACTCACCTGAAGCTGGGCGTGGAAGGTTGGAACACCGGGAAGGCGATGGCCTGCAGCGTGTCGCACGAGCACGCCTCGGCCGCCTGCACGTAGAATGTGTAGTTGGCTGAGCGCGCGCAGTACGGGTCTTCCCGCGACGACCGCGAGCGCCCACAGTTGCACGCGCTCACATACCGCACGCCCGAAGAGTGCTCCTTGGAGCCGTCGCTGCGGACACCGACACATGTGACGACACGACGACACATGACGACACAAGACCCGGAAGCCCGCAATCGGAGAGGAAGGGAAGGGAGGGCTCCCTTCGCTTTCCCTCCCGGGCTCGGTCTCCTCTATTATTCAAGGATTGCAAATATTTATCCATGGGCGACTCACTGTTTGGGGTGTATGCAGGGGTGATGTGTGAGGCTGGGTGCCTCGCACAGTTCCCTAGCGCGCCGCAGGGCGTCGCAGGCGGCCCGCAGGCGACCTCGGGCTCCGCCCGCCAGCGGCCCGCGCGCCATCGCTTCCACCACACCCAGCGCCACATGCAACTGTCACTGCCGTGAATACCGACGCATGTCCGGAGAGGAATATAGCGTCCGTGTGGGTGAGCTGACCTTGTGTGCGTGATGTTGGCTGGAGTAGTGAGGAGGGAGTCCCTCGGCGTACGATGCTTGCGCGATCGGCAGAACCTAGAAGTCGATTCAATACGAAGTATAAAATGATATCCATATAAACCCGTTTAAGTATCGAGGTGCGAAAACGTCGAAGTTATATGTGGTAAACATACCTTAGCGCACCTCGCCTGCGAGAAACGCACGTCAGTATCAAGTGCGTCCGCCAGTGCGTGCGGGCGGGCGGGAGGCGGAGGTGATTGCGGCGCGTATAGTGCGAGCAGAGCGCGAGCCGCCTGGCTCCAGCAGCGCGGGGACGGAAGCTAGGAGGACATTATTATCATTATCAGAAGTGCTCGATAAAACAGATTAGGGGTTCAAGCGGACTCCTCGATGTAAAATACTCCGTCACCTCGAAGAACGAGGTGCTCATGGCATATTTGCCAACATTATCGTCGAAACCTTCTCCAAATGCCAGATCCAGGTGTCCCTGGAGAAACTGTACGAAAGACGGCCTCTCCGAGTCCAGCTCGGCTGCTGTCCCAGCACACAGCCTCACCAGCCCCCGCAGCAGGGAGCTTGTATCGCGAGCGGAGCCCGAGTTATCCGTGTTGATGTATACAAATTCTTCATTTTTTGGTATTGCGAACAGAGATTTTGCACTAAAATAAATGACCAAGTAGTTGTCATGTGTCTATATACATACATATGACAAGTCTCTTTTAGATACTTACCAAACATTCGTGATAAGTCTAGACTTCCTCAATATAAAGTATATCTGGTCCTCCATGGCATGTTCGAGTCGCTTCATAGCAGTGGGGTCCTTCCTCAGAGGAACGGGAGCTCGTTGGAAGTGGAACAGCAGACGAGGGCAGCACAGGCGGCCATGTACCCATGTGCTGCCCGCCCATGACTCATTTAGAGCGGCCGTTATTTGTGACGATAGTTCCAATCTGATGAGATTTAAATTTAATAAAATACATATAACTATAACAAGTGTGAGTCTGCTCATATACTTATTTGGATTGAATAGATTTATTCTCACTGATATATATTTATGATAAATAGTAATTTGTCATTTAGTTATTAAATGTAAGTATTAATAACATTATTAGTTGACTAAAAAATATATGGATTTTCTTTTTTGTACAGATTTATATAAATATACAGATAATTTGTAAGAACCAACAATTAAAAGATGTAATGAATATGTAATTATTCTAAAAGCAAATACCTGTATGCATCAATAGCTTTAAAAATTTGTAAGTATCCAAGATCAAAGACTGGGGTTGGTGATGAGAGTACCACAATATGACACAGATTGAAGATCAGGGCCATAGCTTTACAAGACTCAATCAAAAGTTCCCCTGCCGCCACAAGCCAGTGGGCTGCATCTGCATCTTTTACTGGACACTTTGAAACCTCATTCAGATCTGCAGCCAATGATGTCAACCTCACAGTATCTAAGTATGTAATTGCATGAAGGTACAATATACTTTTCCTCTCATCCCAATGACATTCTATATCATTCTGAAATTCGTTTTAAAAGGTAAGTGGTAAATAAGAAAAGAGAAAGATTAATATGATAATAATTCTAAAAGAACAGGAATACAATTACACCATTTACACTACTTTCATTTATTACTCACTTCTTCAAACTGTACAGTCGAAAGCAGTGGTGTCGTTTTATTTGGGTACCGATATGGAGATTTACCAATAATCCCTACTATAACAATCCTTTCTTTCTTTGAAAAATCTGGAATATCTTTTATTGAAAATACTGTAGTCATTTTTCTAACATATAGTATTCAAAGTTAACTCAAGATAGATATAGATTTAGATATTATCATGGTTTCAAATGACAACCAGCATAACTTAGCTATTACTATGTTATAACTTATGATATAATTAATAAATTATAAACGGTAAACCATAAGGCTTAAAGTTTAAACCGGGTCAATGACAATTGACAGTTGACAGTTCAGTGTTTACTTTTTACCGTTCACGGTTGACAAACGACCATAGAGATATTATACATAGAGTAGGGAAGCCAGCCTAAATTGCATAGAATTGATATACTTAGAATAGGTATTCGTATGAGCGTCAGTGAAAGACAGTTAAAAAAAGATGCAAGATGTCATACTATTTCTCTTTGCCTTATTACGCATGCGCAAAAAAATATTCATGACGCGTTTTAAAAATTTTCGAAACATTTGTGTAAAACATTTGTGACACTACTCAATAAAAATGACAGTTGCTACAAATTACACTCGAGACGACGACGAAGAAGCACGAGATCTCATAAAAAGTTGAGATAGATAGGGTTTTTCGATCTACCTATCTCTTTTAAGTTCGATGGTGACAATTTAGGCTGGCTTCCCTACTCTATGTATAATATCTCTATGAACTTTATAGTAATCTGTGAAGATATAGGCAAATACAGAGTAATATTAAAATAGTAACTAGAGTTGTCACTTTTTTTGCTTATGAAAAAATACATATTGTAGTGGTCTAGAAAATAAAGAATAACTTAATTTTCGTCATTCTTTTATTTGAAAAATATATATTCTTTATATTCGTAAGTTTTATAAATTATTATCATATTACAATTACATGTTTGCACAGTATCTAATTTAATTTAAAGAAAATAGATAATTCTTTATTCATTTTCGATCTTATTAGGTTTAAAGATATTTTATTTCTTTGGTCTCACGATTTACTATCAATTAATTATAATCATAGTCTTACTAAATATTTTTTGTACCTTTTTAGAGTTAAATATCTGATTAACACCACTTTTTGTTGTAATTGCTTTGTAACTCTATTCTCTTTTGAACTTTATTATTTTATGTAAATGTATAACGTGCTAAAACAGACACATTAGAAATAAAAATCTAGTCACATTAACTGTCAATAGTGTCAATTCATGCTGTCAAAGTATTCAGTGCTGACCACTGGCCAGTATACTGGTATGTATTTCGGAACACGGCCATTATCCACTAACGACATTAAATTTTCGGTGACATTGTCACTGAAAATTTCTGATTAGTGTAGCCAACTTAGGGGTTTTCCCCCTTAATTTAGGGGGAAATTAAGCGTTCCGGGGTTTTTTTAGGGGGACAAAATGTTTAGGGGTTTTTAATTTCGATAAATATTTGAAAAAAACCGTATTATCGGTATAATTTTGAAACAAGGTTGGAACTGCTGACCCGTATTTTGTTTATTGACATTTGACTTGTAACATTAAATTAAAAATAATTTTCAAAAACATCATGTTAATATCACGAAGAGTGTTATTAGTTAAGGTTAATATGTAAAATTTAAATGATAGTAAAGAATCCATATATTTTATTTGTTAAATTTGTAGTTTAGGGGTTTTTTAGGGGTTTTCGAGATTACATTTAGGGGGAAAAAATTCAGGTGTTGGCTACACTGACTGTGACAAATCTCCATCATCCATGCGACAATGACAACAGCTCAGCTGAGCGTTGCTTAACCTTTTGAAACCAGGTTCGCTAGTATCGCGTAGAGAATGGGGAAAAGTAATTTAAACAGTTATCAAATAACAATCAAGACTCGAAGCAAGCGCACTCCACTTAATATACCTAAACGAGATAAGCTATCTGTTAATTTAAATATACAAAATTAATATTGTATAATAATGTCTTCGTTACTAGAAGATGTTTTTGAATTATTCGATAGTTACAACGGACGGGACAAGGTAAAATATGCGGAAATATTGTCATATAAATGTGTAATAATACTAGACATACAAGTCAATAACTTGTTTTAGTATGTCACTAAGGCCATTTCCTCGTTAATTTTATAATATCACTTATTGTATTTTTATCTGCTTTTTATCCATTACTGTTGTTTTAAAAAATAAAACTTTACAGTAACTTAAAACATTTCATAATATTTTTAATATTTTTTTGTAACGATAATGACATATTTTACAGGTAGTTCGGCTTGCTTGCTACACATGCAAACTATATGGATGTATACAAGATAATAAGCCTTGGCAAGTGGCTGGGTCTCGGCTCTCCAGTGCCAGGTTAATTTTACGGCTCTTTGATGATTTACCAATGATCAGACACACTTATGGCTATGGCCTTGGCAGACATGTAAGTACAATGGTTTATCTATGTAATACACAATTGTTTTGCTTTGAAAGTAAAAATAAATATAATTTGTTATTGATTTATTACTATGTGAAAAATTACATATTTTTATTATATTAGATACAAATCCATCATAAAAATATTCAATGATGTAACAAACAATTTTACATTTTTTACTTGACATTCCCCTTATTATTATCAAGTTATCTAATCAGTATTAAAACAAACAAGATGTTTTTATAAAATTTTTTGGTGTTATATTTATAGGAATCATCAAAAATAGCTGCTGTATTGGGTGTTTTAGCAAATATAGTCGATCAGACTTTTCTCCCGGTGGAGAAAGCATGTTGGCTGAATGAGATTGGAGTGCTACAGCTGTCCCGTCAAACAGCTGACAGGCTTGAGATCCTAAGTACTGCTCTGTGGGCTGCTAGTCTATATATATCTCTAATACAGTGAGTACTACTATGCATATTTATTCCATTTATTTTTGTCTATGACAATATAATTGTTATGTATTTTAATTTCTAAGAATATAAAAGTAGCATATGACACTAGGAAATCTTATTAAATTCTATTAATTTCCTGAAAAGCTGCTACCATGCAATTTACTATCTTATAGTGTATATATTAGGTTTAAAATAGTGTGTGATCTACAAAAATATATTTTTTCTATGTTTAATTAATACATTCTCAATTTGTATTTCATAATAATTAAATACAAATCGCACAACTATGTATAATGTACAATTTAATAATATTTTATGCCATAATCATATATTTTTTTAAAAATAATTTTAATGATGCTTTGTTTTGCAAATTAAAAGAGTGAAAAGTATAAACAATGTTTATTTTCAAAAGATTTTTAGGTGGCTCCAGGCTCGTCCGACCCATATGAATTATGTTTAAAAACGTCTTTCCATATACATATAACATAAGTTATTCCATACGTAACATAAGTTATTCCAAACGTCTTTCCATATACGAATTTAACACGTGCGAAGCCGCGAAAAAAGGTAGTTATGTTACATAACTACCTTTTTTCGCGGCTTCGCACGTGTTAAATTCGTGGTAAAATAATTCCCCTTTCGCTTTTTTTTGTTTTGGTTTCTATGTGACTTATTTTAAATGATACAATCATAATTACGACATCGGCAGACATCGTTCACTGTCAAAAATATATTTAAAGTTTTTAATAAGGATACAATATTAGATACTGTATTTTATTTATACCTCTCTTATTTTTACTTAAACGTCAGTTTAACAGAGTATATACTTTTTAAACAGAGTACTTCACAACCATTCTAACCATATATCACACTTATAGATTTTTATTGAACATATCAAAATATGACCATGTAAACTTGAGTAATTCTGAGCTACACAATGCAAATGTGATGTATTTTGATCTATCTCGTAGAGTTCTGCCAGCGCATGCAATATAAGCGAGAAACAATGTGTTTGTTTACGACTTCGCATTAGAAATTATCAGTGGTTCTTAAATATATTAAGTATGTTATTATACATATAAACCTTCCTCTTGAATCACTCTATCTATATAAAAAAAGTGCATAAAAATCCGTTGTGTAACATAGGGACGGACGCGGAAATCGACTTTGCTTTATACTATGTAATGATGTCAAAAATATTTTTTATATTACGTTCCTCTTTTTTTAGCCCTCCTTTATTCGTCAACGAATTTGAAGCATTTATTATTTAAGTGTAATTAATTAGCAATTAGCCGAGTGCTGTATATTTTACACAACCCTCCTTTTCAGAACTTTTCGTTCAATCCGTCACATTTGGTGGAGCCGGGACTGTCTGAACGCGGAGAACGCGTGTGCAGCAAGAAGGAACCTTGACATGAGGTTGCTACTTTCCAGTGTGACAGCATCCAAGCTATGTTTGGACATCACCCACGCGGTCAGCTGTTTACCTGCTGGTTGCCTGTGGGGAGAAAAAATTGGCGCCACTAAAGTCGCCGCCATTGCTACCACGTCATCTGTCATTGGCATTGGGCTATATTTCGCTCGGAAACGATTATTGAAATGAAGTTAAATTATTGTGACTTCATGTTGTGATGTTTTATATTTGTTATCTTTCGTAAGTTATACACACTACTTGGTTATCAAATCTCTTGCCAATTTATCATGATAGCACCAAAACAATCAATTACTTTCACTTATTTATGAAAGGTCTTTAAAAATGTATACCTAAAATTTTATCACATTTGAAGTTTAATAAAATAATGTATTCTTGAAAGTATTAAAATTTTGTAATGTCCAGTTAGTTATTGTTCCAATTTCGACCTATTTATTAATGTAAATATTTATATATTTTTTCTTAGGCCTGGATGATTAATTATATGATTATAGATGAACATACAGAAAAGAAGGACTTGTATTTACAAAACAAATAAGTAATAAGCAATTGTTAAATAAATATGATGATGTATGAGTGACAAAAATAAAATTAAATATTAATTCCATCAATGTATATGTATATAAGAATTTAATTAAAGGGTCTAAGTGTGAAATTAAATAAAGTATAACTATAGAATTATAGAACTATATAGAATTTATTCAAGTAGTTATTATTTTAAGCAGATTATATATATAATCTGAATAAAATCTGCTTAAAAAATGAAGTTACATAGACATTATTTATCATTCAAAGAGAAATAAACGTTTTTTAATTTATTAATTATAATGTATTTTTATTTCGTATGTCTTCTTAATAAATTCTGGTATGTCTTAATAAATTGATGCAATATAGCAGATATTTTATATCCTTATCTTCTTAATTTCGGATATCTTATCTAGTTATATAATAAAAATCGGAAATGTGTTTGCATTATTTATTAGTTTATCGAATTCCGTTATCAACATTTGAGACTGTCAGTAGTAGGATCTTAAACAATAAAATAACTATAATAATAATAATATCACTTTACACAGGACCAAATACACAAATTGTTCTAACTCTTAAGTAAGCTAATTATTTGCTTGTGTTAAAGGTGTTAGATAACGATACAAAAGCTTAGAAATACACATTAAAATACATCGAACGTATTTAATAAACGACCAAACTCAGAAATACAGACATCAAATACATGCCTGTCCCTGTCGGGAATCAAACAAAAGCACCTTTACGGCGCTATACGTTAGGCGTCTGCTCTAACCACCTGAGCAACGGCGATATATTTTAATAATATTTATCATGGCTTTTAAAAGGAAGAAAGTATTTAAATGTTCAAACAGTTCAAATACTTAATCCTAATGTCGACAATGGTTAAAAACCGCTTCCGTGATGTATCTACTTTAAATTATCTAATCTAAAAAATACATGATAAAACCTCTGTCTCTCAGTAATATTTGGTGTTAATAGTCTATCTGTGCAAGTTAAGTGTCACACGTAATTTATTGTTATATCGCTATGGAGCTAGTTGATGAAATTTGCGATTTGATGCAAACACACGCTAATCGTGATAAGGTGATGTATTCACTGCCTTAAACATTAATTACTTATATATATATATATATATATATATATATATATATATATATATATATATATATATATATATATATTTAAAATGTATTAATTTCTTGAAGAATATTATATAGTAAAGAAAAGCATAAAAGTTTTCTAAGACCTTGATTAAATTTTCAATGGTTTTATATGTCTTAAAATTTCTTCCGATTTTTTAAATCAATATTCCTATATATTCGATCAACTAATACATTTACATACAAAACACAGGTGGTATCATTAGCCAGCTATACGCTAAAGTTATGGGGCTCGACTTCTAACCGCCAAAACTTGCTAAACGCAAGCGCTCGCCTCGCCAGCGCACGCGCATCTTTGCGGCTCTTTGATGACGTTGCTATTCTTAAAGGTGCTCTTAATTATGGACTAGGAGCACAAGTAAGCCAAATAAATTGAAGATACTTGTATGTCAACGACAGTACAATGTTGTAATAATGTAAATTATTGATTTTTAGGATGGTGTGTATTGGGGAACGCTTGGATTAGCTAACAATATTTGCACGTTGGCATATTTACAAACCGAGAAGTTAATCTTTCTGCTGGACTCTGGAATACTCACTCTTGATGAAAACAGAACTTATAAAATTAGAACAGCCCATAAATCTTTTTGGGCCCTGTTTACATTTATAGGATTTGTTAGGTAAAATATATAAATTCAGTCTTAGGGTGTGCGTAAGGTTTTAAAAATATATACTGATAAGAATGGATATTCTTGTTGCTTTAGTCACTGAACTATCCTATCGGTACTCGCCTGAATGTAAACGTCTTTTTATGGACGTGGGTGATGTCTACTGTTGTGTTGTAAAAAAAAATATTACATAATTTGTGTAACTTTCCTGATTCATCGGAGAAACAATTGCAACGTTCTGAAACGGTCATATATGCAAATGACGTGATACGCCGGTCACTTCACTCGTTCCTGTTTCGAGTAAAACGCACTTTTAATTAGAGCAATCACGTCGTCTGCATATAAACGTTCTTTACAGAACTGAGAACATTGTAGTTGTTTCTTCGACGCGAACGTCACAAGGGATAGTTATATTAACCGAAGTAGTTAATATTTAACAGGGCATAGGTAATATTTTATCTTATTATTATACACTTTTTCTTATGAAATTATTATTTTAGCATTGTTTAGTTAAGAACTTTAAATCCAATCCGGGCAGAAAAAATGTAACAGCATTTGCTATATTTTTGTAGATGCCGAAGGCAATCTTTTATATTGGTTGTTAGCATCATCATATGATTTCTTTTTAACTGTTGTTAAATTATATCGTTTGGCATAACAACTATTTGATGTCTTCTTGTCGCGTCTGATCTAGTTTTACCATAACGGACATCGCTTCTTCAACATAGTCTTTTAAAAATACTTAGGTATTGTTTGTTTGAAAATATCTTTTAAACATGTATAGCCATGTTAAGTTTATTATTATTATTGAATTTACTTACTCTTTAAACAGACTTTTATAAAACTTTGCAAATGAGGTCATTAAAGGCAGACTCATTGCTTTAGATAGGTACGTTCAAACTTAACTTGCAGTCCCTTCTTTACTTTTAGAAAACAAAATAGTTTCTGTCGTATAATACAATGTTTTCTTCAACAGGTCTATACGAGCTTTACACATGTCGGCCCAAAACTTGAATGATCCGCATCGACCTAAATGTGCTCCAGCTCGATTCAACCAAGCCTCGCTGATCAGTACCAAGTATTTCTTAGATATCATACACGTTGTGAGCTGGTTACCGAAAGGGTACTTGTGGGGGGGAGCCGTTGGTGCCTCACACGCCGCAGGAATAGCCACTGTATCGGGAGTTCTTGGTTTGCTTATACACTACCGGGGGAAGAAATTGTTAACTTAGTAAAATTGTACTGAAATACTCTTGAATGATTTAAAAAAAAATTACCAGATTTTATCAATTCTACTATTAGAATTCTTTCTTGAAGAAATTAAATTACAATATTAGTTTAGGTTATTACTTACAAGCACTTCTTTCGCATTAATTAAATATTGTGTCTATCTTTATAGGAAAATGTTTAGATAAAATTCTTCATCTAATCCAAGAGATTACACCTCGACGTCACGTTAGTTGAAAAATAAGCTTCTGATATGTTATCGATGTTTCCTCTCTTGGTAACATCTTGCGGAATAGATTAGCCTTTATCTGGATATTATCCAAGATTACCTTATAGCAGCTGGTGCCGCACTCGCACAGAAGATCAACATGTAGCTGTTATAGCTGGTTTTGGTGATTTGAGTATGTCCGGACAGAATATTTGTATTATGAATAACTGAATTTGTATTTACAAATCACCCCCTTAAATTTATTTATTATCTTGTTGACCTTGTTTAGATGAAACTGTCGTGTAGAGATATGTATATTCCTCGATTCTATTTTAATAATATTGCTAAAGGTAGTAGGTGCCGGTTTAAATAAAACAAATAATTCCGGTATACATTATTCTCCTAGTCAAATCATAATATTTAGGGATGTGAATAAAAAAGAGTAACAAATATATGCACATTTTTTATTTACACATTATTTTTCCAATTAAAAATAAATCTTAATAAAAACTTTATCCATATATTGTATTACATGGACCACTGATTAAATTAAAATCAATGACATTAAAAAAAAAATATATTCGATTTCAAAAGTGCATACATAGAGTAGGGAAGCTATACTCTGAGATGGCATAATCATAGAATTATTATACACTTTATGTCTGTGAATATATATATATATATATATATTTAACTTTAAGTATTATTCTATGAGAAATAACAAGGAAATAAAATGAAGCAACAGTGTAACATTATTAGTTAAGTATGGCTTGAGGAGTCATAATCAGAATTAGTTACATTTATAATATATTTATCGGATATGTCGTTAATAAGGTGATTCAATAATTACCAAAGGTTGCGTGTCACTGTGACATTGCTATTGTAATAAACATATTTTCGAACGTTTTTTTATTACATGTAATGAACTGGTTAATTTACAAAGTAAATGTTTATATATTATTTTATAAACACATGCAAATAACTTTTGCATATTAAAAAAAACCTTAATTTAAGCATTTTTGGATTTGCACGAAATATTAAATATTTTTTGGTGATGGTACCTCCTTTGTTTACATTTTCTAACTCTTATTCCATCTCAGAGTATAGATTAAAATGTGTGCGAAAAAAAAGCGATACCACATCATTCTACCTATCTGTCTCTCTTTCTTGCAAGTGATTAGACAAAGATAAGTATGGTTTTTTTATCTTCCCTCTTTTTTATTTGTCAGACACCCGTACTTTCAGGCCGGCCTATGACTCTTCTACTCTATATATAATAACTCTATGTACAATAGTTAATAATTATTGGCAACAAACAAAGAATGTCATATTACAGACTAATTAATAGAAGTCAGAAGATCTTATAAGTGCTCAGAGAACAGACCTCCGCGGCAGTAGCGCTGACTCTGGGTGTAAAGGTTACGGAAGTGTAAAAATGAATATCTAAGTATTTTTTTTATTTTACTGTTTTTTTTTTGTAAGAATATAATGCACTTTATATAATTTTGCCAATTAAAACTAGTAAGCTATTTAAAAATTTTGTTTGGCTTGCTGTGGGATCTCAAGTGAGTTAAGGGGAGTGCCTGCAATACTATCTCCCATAATAAAGTAGTCACAGATAAATTGTCATAAAAATTTTGCCACTAAAAACGAAACCAAATGACTACTCGTAAAGTATTATTTAATGTATTACTTATGGTATAAAAACTGTTTTTCAAGATGAATAGAAATATGTACCAAAAACATAAAAATGAAAGGTGAAGTATCATTTTGAAAGGAGAAAGTATACATTAATATAATATTCAATGATAATTTATGGTCAAACCACACTATAGCGAATGTTTTTTAGACGTATCTCTTTTTAAGTTCGGATTTATCAGAAAGACAAGCTCGAGAAGAATCTTCAATGACCCCTATAGTGCTAAGCGTAGCATTAATTTTTAATATTTATTTATTTATTTATTAAACCTTATTTAATATTTAAGATATAGGCAGTCAAATAATTCG
This sequence comes from Napeogenes inachia, assembly GCA_959347355.1. Classification (NCBI taxonomy): domain Eukaryota; kingdom Metazoa; phylum Arthropoda; class Insecta; order Lepidoptera; family Nymphalidae; genus Napeogenes; species Napeogenes inachia. The sequence continues at coordinate 22,367,553 of OY365800.1, read as the reverse complement.
TTAAAATTCCGTACGTCTAATACTTTCCCAACATACATCTCAAAATGTTAAGTTCATTCTATCTTCCATCACTGTCACAGATTAAGTGCTCAGTTACGCACTGCGCCTCGCCAGCGTCAGCTCATCCTCGAAGTAAGCTTCGTGTTGCGGGTAGAGGTCGACGGCAGCCCGGGGCAGAGCGCGGGGCTCCGGGGCGTCCGGCACCGACGGGACGTACGGGACGCACGGGACGGACGCGCACGCACTCGTGTACGAGGAGTACGTGGCCTCCGACGGGGACACCACAAACAGCGCCAGGCGACACAGCAGTTGCAACCTGGCCGTACAAATGATGATCGTGAACTTCTCGTCAGTTCGTTTATAACTTTATTCAATATGGAAATAAGTGACACATAGGAGGAGCGACTCAAGCGACCCTGAACGGATTCAACGGTGAGCTAAGTGCTCGCGACCGACCGCGTGGTGGGACAGTCGTCGGCGGACTGCAGCGCCACCAGCTGCAGCAGCGAGCGTCGATGCTGAGCCCAGCGGGACACCAACGCTTGCGCTGCGCCAGAGCAGGTATCCCGCTCCTCGTCCTCCGCCTCCTCCCCGCCCGCTTTGCCCGCTCCACCAATCCCGCTAGTGTCCTCCGTCGTCAGCGCTTCCTCTGTCTCGGACGCTTTCGCTCGCAGCATCACTCTGCCCGCTACGCATATCCATACCGCTACTATCTCTTCGTTCTCTGATCTACGATGAGAAGTTTATAGTTTTTCAAAGGAATCCTAAAAATTAATGCACGAGTATTTTTAAACATTGGTTCGTCGCGGGTGGAGCACCCCCGCCCGTACTCACGGCTTGACGCTCCCCCCCAGTAGCGCGGTGAAGACGCCCGCCAGCCCGCGCGCCCCTGTACGGTGCAGCGCGTAGCCCGCGTGAGCGCTCCCGCGACGCACAAGCCCGTCGGGTGCCCACCACGCACAGTGCGACCATCGCGACACCAGCAACGACCACCCGCCGCTTTCTGACGAATATAAGGAGTTGATTAAAATGTATTAATTATTAATAGTTGCATAACCTAGTCCTTGTGGTACATGTTAATATTAAGAAGAGTAGAACAGAACGAGTCACATCGGGCGTTCCTGACATTCCTTGGAAACATTGGCAAACGAAGCATGATATTGTAAATAGCAAATAACGATATAGGAAATAAAGAAAAAAATATATAGGAAGATTTAAACCCACCCGCATTCCTGAGCACTGCGCGCGCCACACATTCCGCGAGTGGGGCGAAGTACTCCAGCACGGTGAGGGTGCCGATCGCACTCACAAACGCACGACGCAGGCGGGGGGGGCTCGACCGCACGCGACTCACCCACACCTACACACAGAGACAACGAGGTGGTAAGGGTGGTAAGATGTTTGTTGGACAAGTTATTATTTTTTTGTTAGACAGTCTATTTCATTAGACACTTTTAAAATATTTATGTGATGTTTAAGTTTATCATAAACGTTACCGGCAGAGCGATAGCGGCGGCGGGGTCGAAGCACATTATGACGACGGCGCGACTCAGTAACTCTTCTATTTCTCCCTCCGATCGATCTATGTGAGGGGCTGGAAGAACGGACATTTAATTTTAACATTTATTAAAATACTTTATACCCTTCGTCAATAATATGTTATGAATATAAATATTTAATTGACCTCATGTCAGTCAAACACACCTAGGTCCGTAAGCACGTCCAGCACGCGCTCGCAGTGGGCACGCACGTGCCGCGCCAGCGAGGGCGAGCACGCGGCGCGCACCCACTGAGACACTGCGCAGGCCCGGTGCTCGGAGGAGCGGGGATCGGGGGGCCCGAGGAGGGCGGGGCCTACAGGAGGCAACAGAAGGCTCGCTGACAGCAGAGCCCTGATACCAAAGATGCGGTAGATGAATTTATAACTTAAAGATTTTTTTTCTAATGCAACGAAAAAAGTAAGTCATTTATGTAAATGAGGAACAAGAAAGGTCCTAATACAGAGCCTTGTGGTATACCCATTTTGACAAATGAATCAGGGGAATGCTTTCTATGGAGGTCTACTTTTTGTATTCTTTTATTAAGATATGTTAGCTGTGTAAAGCTAATTTGAATTCGTAAGTGATATAAAATTCATCAACATGTGTAGCGATACGATGGCTTAGTATGAAGAGCGACGGGACGGTATCTCAGATGTCACAGGTTCACGTTCTACCGTGTTGAATTTTGTATTCAAGATTATTTTATAAAAATATCTATGGTGTCAGATTTCTCGGTTAAAACAACCACTGTATTTTACAGAAAAACATATATAAAACTAAAAAACGTACAAATTAGATAAATAAATGTTAGAAATAAGAACATTTCTGTTTATTCTTTACTCACTTGAACTGTGGTTTGTTATGGTAGGGCTCGGCTGGCGAGTAGTGCTCCTGGAAGTACCTCTGTAGGGCTGCGTCCAGTGCGGCCGCGGGCAAGCAGACCCACGGCAGGAGGGACAACTGTGAGTAGCTCTGGAGGGAGGGAGGTAAAGTATTTAATGTTCTCAGAGAGAAAAACGAACACAGGTTCCCCTAAAGGTGGTTAGTCATCAACATCAAAATCTCTGTAATATGAGAATGGTCGACAGAGCAGAGGTAGGGTAAAACGAAATGGACTTAAAGAAAACAAGTGTTTAGTGAGATAAGTTTAGTTTAGTTTTATGGATATTAATTCCATTATTTTAATTGTTTTAAATTTTTAATATTGTGCCCCCTCATTTTTAGATTTCGGTTACTATGTCGGTTGACTGGTAGAGAATACTTTAGCATTAAGTCCGCCATTTGTACGTTTTTTTGTGTGCAATAAAGATTTTAAATAAATAAAATAAATAAATAAGTTTACTCGATAAGGATTTATGTTCTTTTCATTAAATCTGGGATTTTTGAATTACACTACCGCGTAGTTTAATTTACATAGTCCTTAAGAGCCGTGGTTGGTTTTGTAAGGCTTAAAGTGCGAAATAACAGAATAGTGAACATTCATGTCATTTTTTTTGGCGTAAATTATATATTTACCTCTCTTTAAAAGATTCCAGTTTTTTTTTCAAATTAAAAAAAATTGTAAATATGAGCCGTTTAAACACCGTCATTTTGCGCGCGCTTTGCGTGACGTCAAATGACACATCGAAGGAATGTTTACTATAAACTTTTTAGATACTTCATACATATTTTAAGTTTTAATTCTTTTACAATCACGGAAGAAGATATAAATCATCTTACAAATATTGTATAGTACGGGAGTGCTAAAATAGTATTAGAAAAACATCCGACAAAATGTTTTTTGTATTCCAAGAGATGCGAAAATACAAAAACAATGGTGTAAACAAGTCCGACGTCGCCCTAGTTAGGGTACGAAACGCAATTCAAAGACTTTGTCGTAATAGCCTGCGTCGTGTAAGTACACAGTCGTTAGGGTATTAGGCACACCTCTGTCACCCACTGACAAAGATTGGATAGGGTTCACGATAGGCACTCGCCTCCCTGCTCACGCAGGGAGGACGGCTCGTATCTCCGGGATCCACCATGGACCCCAAATCCGCGGCGAAACCCGAAGATCTGTCCAAATCGCAGTTTTTTGGTTGGGTCCATGAAATTGCGCCTGAATTATGCCTACGATACTCAAGTGTATTGTTAGGTACCGAGTCTCCGCCCTTGAAATCGCGCGCCGCGATCGCAGCCGAGAGCACCTCCGACATGGAAGTCGAGGCCGCCACCTTTACGAAGGAGACGGCCTCGGAATCCGAGTCGAGGAGTTCGTGCCCCTCCTCGGACGCTGATGAGGACGAAGGTTTCACGACCGTGTAGTCCAAATCGGCCAAGAGGAAGGCGACGAAAGCGCTCTCCTCAAATTTACCGCGAAAACGGGCCTCAAAACCGGGCCAGTAGCGAACCTGTGTCGCCCGTCCGTCCCACGGGCCCGGGCCTGACTCGCGAACCCGTACCGATCGCGCCCGATGCGCCCGCGTCCGCGCCGCCGTCAACCGCGCCTTCAGCGCCACGGAAGTCCCCCGCGCCGCCGCCGCTTTACATAAGGGACAAGTCTAAGTGGGACACTCTGTCCGCACTTATGACGGAGCACAAGCTCCATTTCACGTCCGCCCGAAATACCGCCGACGGTATCCGCGTACAAACCGCGTCTTCGTCGGACCACCGCGGTCTGACTCGTCTCCTCCGCGAACGTGGTTACGGATACCACACCTACGCGCTAAAGGATGAACGCCGCTTAACGGTGGTCATCCGAGGGCTCCCCGTGGAGCTCACTACTGAACGGATTTTCCAAGACCTTAAGTCCCAATCCTTCCCCGTCATCTCGGTGCACCGCATGTACCGAGCGACCACTAGGGTCCCGTTCGATCTCGTACTCGTTCATCTCGAGCTTTCCCCGGAAGGAAAGCAAATTTTCAACGTTAAGGCAGTCTGCCAACTCTCCGGCCTTAGGGTCGAACCTCCACGCGGTCGCAGTTTTCCTGGTCAGTCCTATCGACCAGTCCTATTTCAGCTAGGACCTCCCCCCCTAGGGAACCCGCGACAAAAACAATTATTAACTGGACGAAGCTTCGAGAGCAACTCCATTCCCCCGTATCAGCGCACCTCGACAAAATTCCTGACCAGCTTACATCGGTCGAGGACGCTGTTTCAGCCGCGACTAACTTCACTGAACATTTGGTAGACAACATAGGAAAATCCTCGAGGGAGGTCCGAGTGAACTTCGAGGGTTACCGAGCACTCCCTCCGGACATTAGACTTCTCATCACCCGTAAAAACGCCGCGATTAGAGCCCATGACCGATACCCGACAGATGACAACCGACGGAGGCTGCGCCGTCTCCAACGGGAGTCGAGACAAGCTCTCGACGACTTCAGAGATAGCGGCTGGGATAGGACGCTTGCGGCGCTCTCTCCAACACACCAGGCATTCTGGCGGTTGCAGAGAGCGTTGAAGGCGGACACTGTCTCAGATATGACTCCCTTGGTTGGACCTAACTCCGCCATCGCGTTTGACGACCTTGACAAAGCTGAGTTCTTAGCCGACAGTCTAGAGAGCCAGTACCGTCTGTCTGCTCAATCGGTTGATCGCGATCATGTCGAAATAGTCGACAAATCGGTCAATATAATGTGTTCTCAGCCATCGGTCGATCCGCCAATCAAGGAAACGAACCTAGACGAGGTGACGTCCATAGTTAGGGCGCTTCACGCCAAGAAATCGCCAGGTCCCGATAGGATCACTAACAAAGTGATAAAGCTCCTTCCGCCTCCTCTAATACACTTTAAGATACAGTCTACTTCTCGTCCAGCCTTTGAATGTAACGTACAGGCTTATGTGTTAAAATGTTTGTCTTCTAATCTTGCAAATCTAAACCCGTGCAAAGAGTTGATATCCAGACTGGCATCAAATTTCAAAATTAGAACTAGCTGATCCAGGTTTTATTACAAAGAGCAAGATTGACTTATTACATGGTGCTGAAGTTTATGCGCAGATTTTGAGAAATGGTTGTAGTCCATGATCCATCAGGGTAACTTATGGCACACAATACGAAGTTTGGATGGATTCTTTCAGGACGAGTACAGTTGCCAAAGGTAATGCAGGACAACGTTATAAGCTTGCATATTCAAGATGATTGATTGAACTAATTAATTCGAAGTTTTTGGGAAATAGAGATAGATCCAACAGTGATCAACAATGATCTGTTAGTTGGACCACGATTGCAGCGTGAATTGCGACAAATTTTATTAAGATGGCGTACTTATCCTTCATATCTTGTTGCTGACATCATAATAATGTATCGTCAGGTCAAGGTGAGCGGAGATGACGCAACTAAGTATCAGCGTCTTTTGTGGAGATTTCCTCAACGCAAAGAAGTTAAAGAATATAAGATGTCTACAGTTACATTTGGTGTTTCATCAGCTCCATATTTAGCTGTAAAAACCCTTCAGCAGGTAGCTAAGGATGAAGGGTTTATAATTTAGGAGCTTATCGGGTTCTCAATAAGTTTTATATGGATGATTGAATGTCAGGCTGTGAGGATGAAAATTAAGATGAAAATTAAGAGATTTACACACAAGGGGTGGTTTTGTTCTGCAGAAGTGGGCAAGCAATAGCAATCGTTTTATGGAAAAGATTAAGGATGAAAGAATAATTGTGCAATTAGATAATGTCGTCAAGATTCTTGGGTTGTATTGAGACGTTACTCTGAATTCATTCAGGTATAAAATCAGTTTGCCGGAAATTAAACAGCCTATAACGAAGAGAACTGTACTATCAGATATTGCTCAGCTCTTTGAACCACTTGAATGGACTGCTCCAGTTGTCATCAGAGCAAAAATTGATATGCAGAGACTTTGGTTGGCTGGTGTTGCCTGGAATGAGGTGATAAATGCGGAACTATTATGTGAATGGGTTGTTTTCAGGGAATACTTATCAGCCGTTAACCAATTTGTGATACCTCAATGGATGCAGACAAGAAAATATGTCAAAGAATTTACTTTACATGGGTTTTGTGGCGCTTCGAATGACGCGTATGCAGCGGTCGTAAATTCTAGAACGGTTGATTAGTTTGGCACTCTTTTGGCAGCAAGAACCAAGGTTGCTCCACTGAAGCAGATTTCCATTCCAGGGCTAGAGCTTTGCGGAGCAGTACTTTTTGCTTCTTTGTTGTATGAAATCGCTAGCGTTTTAAGTTTTTCGAGATTACAGTTTCGAGCTTGGTTAATAGGGCGACAAAGATTCTTGCCGTTATAGATAATGAGCAATGGTGCCATATAGAATCCGCACCTAACCCAGCTGATTGTGCATCTCGTGATTTGAGTGCTAGTGATTGCATTAAACATGATTTGTGGCTTCATGGTCCTAATTGGCTGCGTGATTGTGAGTACCCAAAGTCACTTTTTATTGTAAGCCAAATTAATATAGAGAAGAATTCTATTAAGGTTTATACTATTATGAATGATAAGTCGGATACAATAACGGATCTTAAAGTTTGGACCAAATACTCCCCATGTATGAAACTGATACACGTTATTGCTATAAAACTCGATAAAAATCTTACTGTCTTATCTGACTGTAGATTAGTTAGATAGCTCACTAAATTTGTGTCTGACACATTGTCAGAAATGAGCGTTTTCGATTGAAATTGAACGGTTAAAGAATTTTAATGTAATATCGAAAAAAAGTCAGCTTAAGTCTTTGTGTCCTTTTTAAGACGTTAATGGAGTACAGTGATTTAGAGTATACGGCCGAACGAACAATAATTCTTTCTTCTGGTCTGACTAAACAACATATAAAAGGATGTGGTAAGTGTGCCAAGAATCATGCTACCATTCGACAACCGTTTTACTAAGAGCCCGTGAATCCTAGACCTTCGTTATTTTATAAAAGCTAAAAGTTTGTCACCGCACACTATCAACATAGGTAAGAACGATGGAGCATTATGAAGTTCAGACTATAGTGACTTCAGCAGGTAAGGGTACTAAAGGTGAGGAAAATACCGCTTTACTTTCGTCAAATTATTAAGTCTGATTTTTTGGTAATACATTTTTTTTTCATCATCCAGACACTTTTGATAGTTCTAACCCCTTGTCAGACAATAATAATAATAATAATAGGGTAGCTGTATGAAGGATTGCGAGGTACTGTACACGTATAGGTGCGACTAAGATGGCTATTTATCTTGCTTATCTTCTAAGTTCTAGTCAAATAGTAAAAATGTTAAAGTTAATCATTTGAACTTCTTTACATCTTAACCCGATCGGAACAAATACCTCCTGAGGTAGTACAAGGTGTCTACTGGTGAAAAGCGCAAGCAGCCCGTCTAAGGAGGGTGCTAGTTGGTGGTCCTCCACCCCCAGCAACCAGGACTGCGCCCCCACACCCTGCAACGTGGCGCAGCACCACCGCGACATAGCCTCTTGGGGAAGAGAACACGCCTGCCGGCGAATGAATTGGAGTCGAGGGTTGACATCATATAATAATTATATCCACTACACACTTTAATTTTGAAAAGTATAGTTAGAGGCTAGTTATTAAAAATTAATTAAAATTTTATAAAAGTCATTTGGTTTCGGGGGTTTTTTAAATTTTTATTTTTTATTTTTTCTGCTTTTTAAAACTCTTTTATTATTTTTTATATTCTTCATAGATACCTGTAGAGCCAGAGGTAAGCTAGAGACGTGGAACCATTGCAGATGCCACGGCAGGTCTGCCAAGACAGTCAGTAAAGTGGCCATCTGCAACCTACACTCGGTGGGCCAGGCGGGCTCCATGCTCAGATACATCCGTACTGTCCACTCCCAGACGTGCCGTAATAGATATTCTTCACTACCTAAGACCAAATTATAAAATACAAGATAGTTTATAAGAAAAGAAACTTCGTTCGAGCGAACATCAGTTAATAAAAAACTGTCATACAAAAAGGAACGGCGATAAAACTCAGATTCTTAGTAACACGAACAAGCGTATGATAAAAGCTAATATCAGTATATACCCGGGCAGCGATGCATGATCAGCACCAAGGTGTCGGCGAACCTTGTGGCGAGGTTGCTGTGGTCGGTGGTGTGTGGTGGCAGCAGCGGCGGCGCGGCGTGGGGAGCCAGCCACGGTGACCACGACTCTATGGCAGCCGACCACGCGTACCACGATACTGACGCCCGTTGTGGGATTAATATTTTTTATATGTTCTAATGACATTAATTTATTTGATTAAAGTATCTATACATCTTACATTTTGGCACACACCTTGTATAAAGGTATGAGAAGATACCGCGCTACTCCACATGTCGTGGGTTACATATGGCAGGCAAATAATGCATCGATATGTCCCTCACCTCTTTCCGGCGTGAAGCTACATCTCACGACGGAATCCACAAACGTGTCGGTGAGTGCGTACAGCGCGTCAGCCATCAGCGGGGCGTACGACGAGAACAGGGCCGACGGACTCCCGCCCAGAGACACGCGCGCCGCCCACCACGAGGAGCCTGTCTCACGGAGCAGGTGGCCTAGCTGCTTAGGTAATATAGCATGTCTATGTAGCGAAGTAACTGGCTACGTAAGATGAATCGCAACGTGTGTGTGTACCTCGTCGTGGTGCAGGTGTGTTTATGTATGTACCTCGTCGTGGTGGGGGTCTGTATGTTTGTACCTCATCATGGTGCAGGTGTGTGCAGGCGCGCACGGCGGAGGGCAGGTGTTTCGCCATCTGCGGCGGCAGGCGGCACCGTGCGGTCGCAGTTACCACGCGCGTCACGTGCGAGCACAGCTCCGCGTCACGCACTACCGCCAGCGCGTGTACCCCCAGTTGCTGGACGAAATAATACACAACTGTGAACATTTTGAGGAACTGTTTATATAGATATAAATGATTACCGAGAGCGAGACTCACCTCCAATAAGACCGAATGTTCGTCATTTGGCGTCGGTCCCAGACGCTCGGCCGCAGTCACGATGATCTCTAACATGTCGTTACGTTCTGAAGAGTGCGCCGTGTCCGCCCAGTTGTGTAAATCAAACTGAACAATGTTATTGTGTTATTACATTTTTGTTCTATTTAAAATATTTTTTTGAATTATTCGAGCACACTGAGACAATGAGGACGTAAAAAATTAAAAATCTGTAATGATTGAAATTGTTTATAAATATGTAAGAAATGTTATGATGATTTATATTATTACATAAATATAGAATGAATAATTTGACAAAAGGGGTGGGACTCGAACCTGCGACTTTCATTCTTTCTTTTTGCCGATATGAAAAACTAAACCACAAACTTCAATACAACTGAATACATTATATATACGGTAAGTTTTATAGTGCCTTGTGCGACTGTACCTTAGACAGGTAGCTGAAGGTGACGTGCGGCGCCAGAGGCAGGCGCAGCACGGCAGCGTACAGGCGGGCGCGATGCTCCGGGCCCGCCCCGCCCACCATCGCGTCGCCCAGCAGCGCGCCGCTCACCAGCGCGCCACACATCCGCCGCCGCAGGGCCTCGCCACCGGATTCGCCCCACGCCTCCAACAGCCGGAGGGACGTGTCTATGTCGCGACTGATGAACTTCTGTGGGTTTGGTATCGTTTATATGATTTGATTTACAAAAACAATAGTAATATTAACTTGAAGTGGGAAGCACAAAGTCGTGATTCCACGGCCACCACCTACTCCGCATGAGCAAAAATTTAATTAACGTGTTTCTTAAAACCTCTATCACACGGAGTGAATGTGATAGACACTAAATTTAAAATTACTTTATTTGTAGTAATAAAATACTTTAATAATGTATAATTAGTAATGATGTCAAACGTAACAACCATAATGAGGCTCTCCACAAGCGAGGCCAGAGCGTCCGCCCCGGGCCCGTAGCGCTCCAGGCCGGGCACGGCGCCCCACGCACGGTGACACACGCCCAACGCCAGAGGCGGGCTGCGCATGCGTCTGTCCGACACCATAAGCACATTAACTATTAATGTTATCTAATATATATATTTTTTAATTTACTATAAGAGCTTAAAACATGAGCGTACATTTTAGGGTTAAACTACATTTTTGTTAATAATTTATAAATTATTCCTATTTAAAATCTTTTACTTTAACATAAACATAAACAAAAAGTTTAAATCTTAAAATTAAAACCGTTTCGTGTATGCATGTGACGTGTGTGTGTTAAGTTCTCTTTTAACATTTGTAGCAATACATGGAGGGATATTATAAAAGTCAGGCTCTCTTAATATCGGATTGCCTCTTCATTATATCCGCCTTAGCTAGTATACCTGGCGACGGCCTGCAGCATAGCGGCGGCCCTGGCCGCGGCGGGGCGGGGCCGCGCTAGGGCTCGCATACTGGAGCGGGCGCTACATCTGGACGGACATATACACTAATATGATTATTGTTTGCCCCAACATGCCATATATTTCAGAATATGTTTTTACTGGGACGACATCGAAAGACAAGTAGATTTTTGATTGTAGTTAGAACTTTGGAAATGGCCGTTATTAACTGAGACGAAAGTTTTTTATTCTATTTTATTAAAAAAGAAAATGTGCAGTTGTTATAGTTAGTTACCTGTTTTCTATGATCCCCTGAGCGGCGCCACTTGATACAACCCACTCTTCTTCCTAGTCACAGTCACAGTCAAAGACATATAATATAGTAAACTTTAAACATTATTTTAAACACTTAATTTTAAAGATACTAATACTAGCTGTTGCTCGTGACTCCGTCCACGTAGACTGTAAAAATAATATTTTTATGGAACATAAGCCATATAAATATTTTTTTACAGTCTACGTGGGCGGAGTCACGGGTAACAGCTAGTCATAATTTAAAATATTATTTTATAAAATCGCTATCTAACGCGCTTCATTGTTGGGTTTGCTTGACAATATGGCATCGTAAATGTACCATTTTCCTTTTTCAAATATATCTAGTGTCACTTGCACCATCAAGACATATCTACCTATATCACATACGTCAAAATACTTTAAGCCGTTTAGGCTGTAACAGGGAACATACAAATAGCATAATTAGTTTCAATAATATAACATTCCTACTTAAGACGTCGGGTATTAAAAAGGATTTTCACAAATACTTATGTAAAATTCAGTGAACCAAACTATAAAACAGGATATCCAGTGGCAATTACGTAATCGCGATACAACCTATGTTATGTCACAAACAAAACTAAGTGCAGAAGTTAGTATTTCTATAGCCTATGTATTATTTTGATACATAAACTACAACATTGCCAAGTTTCATTAAAGTCCATTCAGTAGTTTTGACGTGTTTGAGTAAGAAACATCCATTCATGCAAACATTCGTACTTATATATTCGTAAGATAAGATAAAACTAGTAATATAATTAAACTTTAGTGTTTTCGTTTGTCTATTTAAATCCGCTAAGCTAATAAGTTACTTGAAATAGGAATAGTAATCGTCAGAGCTCCTATATTGTAGTCAATTTACGCGGTCTGACTCTTACCAATTGAATTAAAAGAAATCTTTTTACAACTGATAGTTAACTTCTGAGGGAATCTTATAAGACATAAAAAAACATACATCGACTCTTAGTTTTTGAATTGCCTTCTAAAAAAATTAATCCAAGTATACAAAATGCATTTCTTCTGTTGCTATCCCATTCCATAGGAAGACTATATACTGGGGGGCGAATGCCGGGAACCTCCTCGTGATGCTCCCTGGGCAATAACGGTTACTGAGAACCTTCGGGTTCTCCCGTTGGCTAACATCCGGCGCGGTGGGGATTGGTCATGGGGGTTTGTGCCCGGTCCATGGTGGGCCAGGGCGGGTAACCTTTCGGGGTGGCCTGCCCGAGGGGGGGAGGGCTCGGGTCTCTTTCCATCGGCCTTCGTTGGTGGAAAGTTGGCCTGGGCGAGGCCTGGCTTCGAGGGTGAGAGGGCGCAGGCCCTCTTTGCCGGGGCTAGCCGCGGTATACGCTCCTGGTACTTCTCTGATTAGCAGAGTGGACTGTGGGTTGGTTCCGCGGCTGTATAGGGAGGGGTCTTTCTTGAGGAAGAGGCCGTCTGCGTCATTTAGGGGTCTGGACCTCTTTCTACCAAGCATTGACTGAACATTGCTTGGTGGAGAGACGGTTCGAGACGTTGCCTGGGTTGATCGTTGCCAGTGCGATGCCACGGTTGCGCTTGGCTATGGTTAGTCTGATGGCGTGGTGGATTCCCGACTTGTCGGGATCGACGTTGGGTCCTCTGCTTTGAGTGGGCTTTGGTGTGGCCCGGCGCGTGGCTCGCGTCTTGACCAGAGCCACTGAGCCCGCTGGGTCGTATTGAGAGTCTGCTCTCCTAGGAGGCCTGACCGGTGGTCTCCTCTCGGGGAGACTACCGCGGTGGGGCTGGGCACGGTCGAAGGTGGCCGAGTCGGGTTTTACGTCTGATTCCCTGAGACCGAGTCCGGCCAAAAGGGGGTCTCGGCCCCCTTCAGAGGCAGCAGGTTTGGGTGGGGGGAAGGGGATCCCTCCACAATCTTTCAAGCCTGCGAAAAAGGGATGGGTGCTCCTCGTTGCGGGGTGCCCTCTCCGTGGATCACGTCGGGGCATTGCGGTGAGTGCGAAAGCGATCCCGTGGTGTCCCATTATGACGGCGGCGTCAACCGTCAGGTTTAGTGAGTAGGAGTCTCACATAACCACCTCCATCATCCCCTGGATGGAGGTGTGTATCCATGAGGATTCCTGACGTTAAAAAAAAATAGAAAAAAAAGGAAGACTATATACTCACAGAGATGGTGACTACAATGTCAGGGCACCCCTTCGGGCAGGACTGTCGCACTGCAGGGAGCGCCCGGGGCACGCGCAGGGCTGTCACCAACCGCCACAGGTGCTCGTCCAGCGACGTCACGCGGGACACCTCCACACACCACTCACTATGGGTATTGGATGATAAGCACACACTCCATCGAATGAGAGAATCAATTAATGACTTCGAAGACTTAAAGTTAAATTATATAATGAACATGAATGTTTATATATGTAAGAAAGTGTACTTACTCGCTTGCTTTCTTTAGCTGGTTTATGCTGTTGTCGAGTAATTCGTATAGCATGTGATCGTTCCTAAAATAAGATTCGTGTAGTGGTTCTAGGAGTGTCACTGTACCAAGTCTGTAAAAAGATATGTAAGAAATATTCAAAAACAAAACATTATTTTTTTATTAAACTTTGTATAAATTTAAACAAACTTGTTTTTTGTTCCGTTGTTTATAGACCGTATCGATTCCATGGCCCTTTCGAAGTGTGTGAGATGCTCTTGGGAGGCAAGCTCCATCCAGGGACTAGGGATGGTCGGGGGTGTGGGTGAAGGGGAGGAACCTGAAGTAGTTGTAGTGAGATAATCCCGCCATGCTGCATCAAATGCCTGTAATTAATGTCTATAAGGTAATTTCACAGAATGATAATATCATCAAGGCGAGTACTGACACGATAGCTTAATTGGCAGTGATTAAATTTTGCAACTACAAGTACTACTCTCGGTGTTTTCTATTCGTTTTCAAATTATTTTCATTTCATATTTATGTCGTTTATAATTTTAAGTATAATGCACATCACAAACCTAAAAATAATACGGTTATTTAAAGTGAAAGATAAATTAAGAAATAAAGTATTTTTTTAATTTTTAATACGATAATTAAAAACTAATAAACTATTTAACTTATGAAGTGTCATACTCTAGTTGCACGGTTCCAAATCGTAGGCCCATGTAGAATAATCGACGAGAAAATCCATGTATTCTCTTTTAAATTATTTATAATACTACAATTATTTATAATATGACTATTAGAGTCGCCATCTCAGTTTAAGAGATATGTGAGAAGTACCAAAAAGAAATCTATAATAAAAAAAACCGTCCAACGCGCGCTTTTATTAAGTATGATAGTGTTATATATTTAGAATATGCACACATTCACAGTATTGACAATCTAATATGACCATATGACGTAACCTATCAGGGAGGGTCATAAATCTGTAAGTATTAGGGTATACAACCGCCCCGTTGGTCGAGTGGTTAGCGCAGACACCCAACGTGTAACGGCGCAATGGGATTCGGGTTCGATTCCGGCGGAGACAGGCATTTATGTGATGAGCATAGATGTCTGTGTTTCTGTGTTTGGTCGTTTATTAAATATATTTTCAGTATTTATATGTGTATTTCTATTTATTTGTATCGATGTCTAATACCCTTAACACAAGCAAATAATTTGCTTACTTAGGGGTTAGATCAATGTGTGTAATTTGTCCTGATATTATTATTTTTGTTATTATACATATGACTTTACCTATAATTCTAAACAAATTTGTTAGTATCCAAACACAGACACAAACAAATGACAACTAATATAAAATATCAGCATTTGTTATAATTTATAAATATTACTTTAATAAATACCAACAAGGTTCCGAAATCGTCGCTCTACCCATGGAGCTAATTCCTCCTTCTTTCGTATTTTCGAAAAAAGCATAATAAATGTCACCACCGTTCCGATAAAGACAATCATATACCCAGTCTTGCCATAATTATTGTAACAAACAAAAAAAATATTTCTTTAATAGGGAACATTCATGTAATTTTTTTTTGACGTAAATTAATCATTTACCTCTATATATCGTAGAAAAAAATATAAATAGGTTTGAAAAGATTCTAGTTTTTCTTCAAATTAAAAATTAAAACTTGTAATAAATTTGAGCCGTTCAAACGCCGTCATTTTGCGCGCGCTTGCGTGACGTCAAATGACACATACAGTGAATGTTTACTATGCACTTTTTAGTTACTTCATACATATTTTAAGTTTTAATTGCTTTACAAGTCATGGAAGAAGATAAAAGTCATCTTACAAATATTGTATAGTACCGGAGTGCAAAAATAGTATTAGAAAAACACCCGCCAAGTGTTTTTTGTATTCCAAGAGATGCGAAAATACAATAACAACGGTGTATGGTAATTAAAAGGGATAATATATGTCCTAAATCGTGTTTATATTGTTGTGAAGATCAATTTAACGTAAGTATACTTTATTTATAATAAGTTTAATCTAATAGTTTAAATTTATACTTACGAATTGAACATTAGAAATTTTGAGTTTAATATTAACCTAACCTAGCCTACAAAAGTTCAGTATAACTTTCTATTAAAACCGTATTATTTTTTTTGATTTTACGAAATTTTTATGTTTGTCGATTTATTTCAGGTTAATGAAGATACAGCAAATTGTATTGAATATAATATGTGTAACGAAACAACAAGGAGAAAGATGTAATCTAAGTTTGAAGAAAGGAGTTGTTCCTTATATATTTTTGTGGTAAAAACACCAGCTGATAGAATGAGAATGTGCATAGTCAAAAGGCAAAGATTGACATCGGTTAATGAAGCCTTTTAAGAGTTAGCTATCAAAAGTAGTGTTTAAAAAAATTGGTGACCTTTACGAAGAAGTGATATAGGTAGTAAGTCCTAGTACTGCCCATACAAATATCTGTGATATTAATCAGCCAAGACTCAGTACTTCTCCTATTGAATGTGATGATCATAAGGCAGAGACTTGCTTTTCGCATATTAAAGTTAAATTACCAAGTTTTTTTTTTTTTTTTTTTTTTTATACGATCTAGGGCAATGCTTGACTACATTCCACCTGATGGTAAGTGGAATGTAGTCTTAGATGGTAAGGCGCATTGCCCTAGCAACCTATTCACTCTTCTTTTGAAGACACCCACATTATATTTGGCCGGAAATACCGACGCAGGCAAATTGTTCCAGTCCTTCGCTGTACGCACTAGAAATGAGGAAGCAAAGCGCTTCGTTCGGACAGGTGGAATGTCCACAACAAAAGGATGGATACCTGCCGTGCGTCGGGACGTCCGGTGATGGAAGGGGGACGGGGGAACTAAGTCGTGTAGTTCCTGCGCACACTCACCAAAATGTATCCTATAGAATACTGAGAGGCTAGCAATTTTACGCCTGTGTTCAAGGCTTTGGAGGTCGGCTTCGACCAATTCGGGATCGCCGATAAGCCTCTTTGCTCGCCTCTCAATTGAGTCCAGAACCGCAAGATGAGACTTTGCGGCACCAGCAAATATGTGACCACAGTACTCTACACACGACCGGATCTGTGCTTTGTATAGAACAAGAAGCTGTCCCGGTGTAAAGTACTGCCGAACCTTCGCAAGAACGGCAAGCTTTGCTGCTGCTGCTCTTGCTCTGGACTCAATGAACCGACCAAAGTTGAGGTTCGAGGAAATTTCTAAGCCTAACAACTGAAGCCGGTCACTGTATTCCGAGGATACATTCTGGAAAGTAGGAGCCAAGGTGAAAGGGCTCTTTTTGGCGGTGAACAGACACGTCTGCGTTTTGGTGGCGTTGAACTTGACAAGATTGGCATTGCTCCATGCGGAGACTACCTGAAGTTTGTCATTCAAACGTTGCACCATGGCTTCTCTTTCAGACTGTACTTGATCTCGACTAGCCCGAGTACTCGGCAGATATCTTTCTACAACTGTGCTGTCGTCTGCATACCCATAGATACCGGGCTTCAACAGATCATTAATGTGCAGCAAAAAAAGAGTTGCAGAAAGAACGGACCCCTGAGGCACTCCGGCATTTATTTTCAAGGGTTCCGAGGAACACCCGTCAACAACTACTCGGAGAGATCTCTGGCTCAAAAAGTCCGTTACCCAGCCGATCAGACCAGGAGATATACCGAACGCTGAAAGCTTGCTTATAAGGCTCGCATGCCAGACCCTGTCAAATGCCCTCGAGACGTCCAGAGAGACGGCGACCGCTTCTCCGTTCTTCTCGATGGCCTCGCCTAAAATGTGTGTAGCATACACTAGGAGGTCCCCAGTAGACCTATTACGGCGAAACCCGTATTGTCGGTCACTGAGGAGATCGTTACCTTCTAGGTATGCTAGTAGGCGCGAGTTCAATACACGCTCCATAATCTTGCAGAGTATGGAGGTGATTGAAATCGGTCTGTAATTGACAGGGTCGGCACGGCTGCCTTTTTTGGGCACGGGTTGCACATTAGCAAGCTTCCAGGATTTCGGCACTATTCCAGTCATGAAAGAGAGACGATACAAACGTGTCAGTACAGGAGACAACTCAGCTGCGCATATTTTGAGCAGAATGGCTGGTATACCATCAGGACCACTGGCTTTATTCACATCTAAACGACACAATGTTCTCCATACCTCTTTGTTAGTGATGCGGATTTCAGGCATCGAAATACCGCAGTGAGGAAGATGTGCTGGAGAAGCATTGCCAGTGTCTAGATGCGAATTATCAGCAAACAGAGAAGCAAATACATTTGCTTTCTCTGTTGCTGTGTGGGCCAGGGAACCATCCGGCTTCAGCAGAGCAGGCAGTGAGGGTTGGCAGAAATTCGACTCGATCGCTTTCGCAAAAGACCAGAAAGCTCGACTGCCAGTTGGTCTGGCAGAGAGCTTTTCGCCATTCTTAGCGATTCGATCGAGACGAGCCTTCCGCAATGCCTTTTTGTAGGACTTGGCAGCTTGGTTAAAGGCTCTCTTCTTTATACTTACATCCGGAGTTTTGCGGCTTCGAGCATCAGCCCAAATAAGGTATGCCGAATGTTTTCGCTCATGTGCATGACGACATTCGGCATTAAACCATGGGCGAGCTTTGCCACCGATGGGTACGTCAGCAAAAGGAATAAAATACTCCATTGCCTGATGCACCACATCAGTTATAGCATCCGCGCAACTCGACGGATCCAAAGAAGAGAAGCAGACCTGCCGCCAAGGATAAGACGCAAAAAAGTGCCGCATCTCATCCCAGTCTGCTGACTTGTATTTCCATACTCGCCTAACACCATGTGGTTCGAAAGCTGGTGGGGAATATGTAAATACAGATTTCACCAGACAGTGATCGGAGGTTCCCAAGGGGGACGTGACCTCTACACGATACCTGTCCGGATCAGTTGTCAGCAGAAGGTCCAGGCAATTGGCTGTATGGCCTACCACATCTGGTACCCTTGTCGCTTGCCTCACCAGCTGAAAGAGGTCCAAGGACAACGCAAAGTTTCGCGCTTCTCTTCCAGCATGGTCGGTCTTCTGGTACGGGAACAGCCAGTCCTGATGACAGGCATTAAAGTCCCCCAGAAAGACGAGCTGCGCCGAAGGGTACTGATGCAGAGCCATATCTGCAGCCTCACTGAGATACTCAAATAAACGAGTTGTCTCCTGGTCACCGCTGTGCGAACGGTAGACACAGGAATACAGGATTTTTTCGTTTCCTGTGTCCACTAAAACCCATAGGGAAGAAAAAGTGGGGTCTTCAAGGTGATGGAGACGCTGAATACAGAGGTCGTTCCGCGCGTACACACTGACTCCGGCCCGTGAGCGAAAGTTGTGCTCTAACGAGTAACCGGGATAATCCAAGTATGCAGCGCTCAAAGGACATTGTATCTGCGTCTCCGTCAAAAAGAGCAAGTGCGGCTGCTCTGTCTCCAGGTGGTGGTGGACAGCTAAAAGATTTGAGTGCAAACCCCTTATATTAGTGAGGTGCACTTTATATGAGGAGGAGTGCAACCGCTGCTTTAACTTATTCTCTTTTTTAAACTTTTTCATAAAAAAATAAATATAAAAGTGAATAGGGATGGGAAATGGCAGTTGAACGAGGCGGTACATATCGAACCCGACGTCGAAATTGGTGATGTCTTGCCACTGGGAGACTAGTCTGGAGACTGCGGGGACGCCCGAACCCCCCCAGGGATCGCCATCGGGCCTCCTCGACTGGTCGCCAACCAGCACGATGGAGCCACCCTGGGATTTTTCGCAGCTGGCGGGGCAGCCTTTCGTGGGTGGCTAACCCACTAATTGGGCCCCCAACTATCTGCGGGCGGCCAGCGGAAAGCCGTCGCTTCGGATCCCGCTACCCTCCTCGACTAGACACCCGACAAAACAAACACCAAACCGACGTCAAACCGGTTCGCCAACGCACCGCAACTGTTCAGACCCATTTCCCATAAACGGCTTCATCGAGCAACGTGCCGGAACACGACTAGGTCGCTTTGCGGCACGACTCTGCCCGATGGGTGGTAACTTTGCCGGCGACCGGATGTTATGGTCTACCACCAAGTGAAGACTTAGTGAAGTTACTAAGCTGTGTAAGTTAATATTAAACCGAAGTATGGAAGTAAAGGTGTCAATGTAAATATACCTGCTGAAAAACAAAATGTAGCATTGTCACCATTTCCTCATTTAACACACAACATTGTTACACAACAGTTATAAAAGTAAAACTATCTGTTTTAAAAAGAAAATTGTTTACTGAAAACACAGCTGATAATACTTCTATAGCATCTTATATCTTCTATATCTGCTGATTATCAACCAAGTTATTTATCTGAGTCAAGTGAAGTGAAAAATGATTCAGAGGTAGAAACATTTTAAAAATGTATTGTGTAGTAGCATGCTAACTGCTATTCAAAAAGAGTTTGTAGGTATTTGTTTTGTTAGAGTTGTTTGAGTATTTAGAAAATGTTTTTAAGATTACCTAAACAATTGTATCATTTAATAAAATCTTTAAGCACGAAAATATAGGTTTAAATTATTTATTTTTCTCAGTCACACTGATACCACAGTATGAACTTAAACGCCGATATATTGAATGGTGTGTCAAATGACGTCACATTTCCTTTCGACCAATGGTGGCGCGTTTTGGAATTTTGAATTTCGCTCCCTAAAGTTACACTTTTCATAAATTATTTTATGGCCTTAAATGATTAGTAAATTAAAAAAAAATGATTCTATTATAATAAGATGATAAAAAGTAATCGAAAAAAAAATATTTGAGACCATTTAAATTTTTTTGCATGTTCCCTATTGCAAAATTATTTATGCTCAAAGCTCTAAGGAAGCTTCCCAATTAGTCGACAAAGAGCAACGTGGGCATTATCCAACTTCAGTGATGGTTTGGTGGAAGGCCAGCTTTGAAGAAGTGACTGAGCTATATTTTTGTGAAAAAGGTATCAAAACATCGTCACAAGTGTATCAAGATGCCATTCTTGAGAAGTTAGTTCAGCCCCTCAATAACACCATGTTCAATAACCTACTATGGTCCTTCCAGCAAGACTCAGTGCGGGTCATAAAGCTCGGTCCACGCAGTCTTGGTGGAAGCGAATGTCTCGGACTTCCTCAGAAGTGAAGACTGGCCGTCGTCTAGTTCCGATCTTAATCCGCTAGATTATGATTTATGGTCAGGTTTAGAGAGTACAGCTTGCTCTAAACGCCATGATAATTTGGAGTCCCTAAAACAATCCATACGATTGGTAGTGAAGAATTTCCCCATGGAAAGAGCACGTGCTTCTATTGATAATTGGCCTCAACATTTAAAGGACTGTATTGCTGCCAAAGGACACCATTTCGAATAAGCTTTGTTATATTTTTAATTGTTTTATATTTGTTTATTAAACTAACACACTGTAACATAAATGTTATTTACAATGAAAAAAATATTTTGTTTTTGTTCTTACAATATTTATGGCAAGACTAGGTAATTAAAAAAATAAGCTTAATACATGTTTATAAATATTTTCAAACATATTTTTTTTTTTTTCTGCAATCTGTTCTAATAGGAACATTCAGCAAAAGGTTATGAGCTTTATAAAACGTCATGTAGGGCAACCAGTCCAGCGACATGTCCCTTTTCTGTAAATTATGGTATGGTAGGTATATGGCATTAAACAATTTAGTCCTTTAACAAATCCAAAGGTGCCTTTCTTTTTAGTCGTTTGAATGTCGAATGATAGCTCATCAAGTTTGCAGCTAGTACATTTGGATGATGATCTAATTTGTGTTTGTATGATGTCATAGAGTTCTTTATTTCATCTTTAACTGTTTGAACTTCAAGATCACGATGTAATTGTTCGTTTGTTATATACCAAGGAGCATTAGTAATTATCCTGAGCATTTTTGATTGGAATCTTTGGAGTATTTCTATATTAGAGTTTGAGGCGGTTCCCCAGAGTTGTATCCCGTAGGTCCAGATGGGTTTAAGAATCACTTGTATAAAAGAAGTTTGTTATCCAATGATAATTGTGAGTTTCTGCCGAGTAGCCAATACATCTTAGCTGGATTCCTAGAGCTTTTAGTTTCGTAAATATGTGCTTCTTCCAAGTTAGGCGGCGATCCAAGTAAATTCCAAGATATTTGGTTTCACTTGATTGTGGTATTTGAACGCCATTAAGTGATACGGGAGGACAGGTACTACGTCTCATTGTAAAGGTAACTTGGACGGATTTGGTCTCGTTTGCTTTTATTCGCCACGTGGTTAACCATTCCGTGATGTTGTCAAGACAGCGTTGTAGCTTGTTGCTTGCCTCAGTCGGTTCGTCACCTGTAGTCAAGGTTGCCGTGTCATCAGCAAATGTACCAATTACGACACCATCAGTCGTAGGCAAGTCTGAGGTAAATATTAAATATAAGGTGGGGCCAAGCACGCTACCCTGTGGTACACCAGCAAGTGATCTGTGAAGTTTGGTTGCGTCTTCGCCTTGCTTTACATAAAAATATCTTTCCGTGAGATAGGATTTTAAAAATATATGGTAATTTGTCGGGAGCTTATTTTTTATCTTGTAAAGTAGTCCTTCGTGCCAAACTCTGTCAAATGCTTGCGATATATCTAGAAATGTAGCGCAACAATATTTCCTGTTTTCAAAAGCTGTATGAATTTCTTCCACCAGCCTGTGTATCTGTTCTACAGTACCATGTTGTTTTCTAAAGCCGAATTGGTGGTCGGGTATGATTTTATTAGCTGCTGTAACCTTACCCAATCGTTTTAAAAAGAGGATCTCTAGTACTTTTGATAATATGGGTAGTAAGCTAATTGGCCTGTAGGAAGATGCATCTTCAGGAGCCTTGCCGGGTTTAAGAATCATTTTAATTTGAGCTACTTTCCATTGAGGTGGGAAGATACCTCTCATTAATATGGAGTTGAAGAGTTGTGTCAAGAAAAGTAATGCCATATTGGGTAATTCGCGAAGTAATTTTGCAGTTATGAGATCGTACCCTGGAGCTTTATTTTGATTCAGGTTTCTGATGGATTTAGAGACTTCGCTCTTTTTAATTAATTTTTTTAATTGGCAGATCCAGTTGATATGGTTCTGCCAAGCACTTCCATATTTCTCCGCTGATGTCAGTCGTAGTGTTTTGGGTATCATTTGGTACGAAAACTTTTGTTAGATGATGAGCAAAAGCTTCACCTTTTTCTAAATTAGTTTTAGCCCAGGAGCCGTCATTTTTGTGTATCGGTGGGTTAACCTCGATTTGCATCTTGATCTTTTTGGTCGCTTTCCAAAGGGAATAGTCAGTAGCGGCTGTGGCATCTAGGTTACGCAGGTAATGCTGAGTCCTTTCGTTCTTTTCAGATCTAAGTAGTTTTTTCAGTCTAGTCGTTAAGTTATTTAGTCGTGTCTTATCTCTGGGATATCTAGTGGTTTGCCACAACTTGCGGGCCTGTCTTTTTTCAGCAACTAGTTCACGTACAGGTTTCGAGTAGTCTGCCTTAATAAGGTGCCGTGCAACGGGGGTGCTTTCCCAAGCAGCATTTTGTACACATTCGTTAAAATGTTCAACCGCAAGCATAATATTGTCTTTAGTTTTAAGGGGTAACTTAGCGTCCATTGTGGATTCCACCAAAGAACGAAACTTTTCCCAATTAGTTCCAGGTCCATGAAGCCTCGGTGCTGGCTCGACATGTAGAATTCGTCGAGAAACGTCTATCAAGACGGCACTATGGTCCGACGAGAGGTCATGGGAAGAAGTGCATTTAAAGTTGGTAATCGGAATTCCTTTTATGACACAGAAATCGACTATATCTGGGATTTTTCTTGGGTCAGAGGGCCAATAAGTTGGTTCTCCGGTTGATATTGTATCTAGACAGAGATCTTTTATGGCTGCCTGCAGTTGTCTACCTTTGGTAGTTGTTAGACGTGATCCCCACTGTATATTTTTTGAGTTGTAATCTCCACCCGCTATGAATTTTGCTCCTAAAGTATTGAAGAAATTAACGTAATCCGTTTGTTTAACAGCATGCTTTGGAGGAGAATATAATGCAGTGACCACTAGGCGTCCTTGCCAATCCTCAACCACGATGCTTGTTGCTTGAATCTCCGGGCTCAGAAAGGGTTTTTCTTCGCAGTGTTTGATATTAATCTTAATAAGGATTGCCGATCTACCATGGGCCGTACCATCTGGGTGCATTGTATGGTAAAATTTGTAATTTGGGATTTTAAGAAAACTTTTATTTGTGAAATGTGTTTCCGATATCAGTAAAATGTCGATTTTGTTTATTTGTAGGAATGTCTTCACTTCTAAGACATGGTGTGATAGCCCGTTGGCATTCCATAGAGCAATTTTTAGTGAATCGTATTGTTCAGTTTGGTCATAATTTCCATTAGGAGATTTGTAGTTGTACTTAATTGTTGCATTAGTTTTGTTATTGACTGTATAATTTCTTTAATGTCATTATTTTTTGTTTCTACGTGTGGTAATTGTTCTGTACTTTGCTTGTTATCAAATACATGTGGAGTATTATTTGAAATTAATGCTTCCCTGTATGATTGTTTGCTATTTGTTTTGATAGAACTTGTTTTATTTGTTTGATTGTGATTAGTCTGCGATATGTTCTTGGCTTTTGTTGTTTGGGAGGGATATTTGATTTTCTGTAGCTCCTTATAAATTGTGCAACCTTTATAATTTGCAGGGTGATTTCCTTCACACAAAACACATTTAACAGACTCTGATCTTTGTTTGCGTTCACAGTTTATAGATGCGTGATTACCGGCACATTTAATACATCTTGGTTGTCTAAAGCAGTATTTTTTAGTATGTCCATATTGTTGGCAATTGGCACATTGTGGAATATCTCGTTTGGGTCTAGGTGGTTCAATTGAAACTCTACAATGTAGAAGACTTTTAATCTCGTAAATGAGTTTGTTGTTGCTGTTGGCTTCTATGTCTATAAAATGTATTGGGAGTGCTTTTTTGGTAATTCTTTGTTTAACATTCCAAATATTATTTACTTTATGTCCATGTTTTTCTATTTCGGTTTTGATTTCTTGTATGTCTGTGGAGGGATGTAAATTTTTTAGAACCACTTTGAAACAGCGTTCTTGTTTGAGCTTATAAGTATAGAATTCTGTACTTTTTTCGTGAAGGTTTTGGATTATCATTGTATATAACTCGGTAGATTTAGGTTGTATTTTAACTTTTTCGTTCCGGAGAACTTTGACCTCGTAGTTGTCTCTAGCTATTTCATCGAGCATTTTGAGTAATGGCTGAATATTGCTTACTTTGTCCACAAATATGGGTGATGCCTTAGGAGTTTTCTCAGCGGTTTCTTTAATTTCTATGTTTTGTGAATCATTATCGTTTTCTAGTTCTGAAAATCTATTAGAAGTTGATATAGATTGGCTAAGCCAGTAGTTATTTAGCTTCTTTTGTTTTTGTGTTATATTTATATCTGGACTTTCTCTTTGTCTCTTTTTTGTTTCCGGTACTTCTCTCCATTTGTTACTACCGGTTGTATTTTTTTCTGTATTAATGGTATTTTTATTCAATTCAAGATCGTTCAATGATTGGGTTCTCGTTCTATTGAAGAATGAGGGATGGAAAATTTGTTGCGATAATATCTTGTTTTGGGGTTTTTCAGTTTCAGAGAGAGATGGTTTTTCAATAGTTTCCATATGATTTGTAATAGTAGGGTCGATTTCTTGTTGAAGTGTGTATGAGGTGTTTGAGGTTTTATTAGAATTCATCATATTAATCCCACGAGTAAGGACGATATCAAGGTCACTCCTGGGGTAACGCCTATTCCCAGAAGAGGGCTATATAAAACGACGGTCGCCTGTTACGTCGAGTTTGGTCGCTTGAGACTGGTACCACCTTCCAGCCAATGAGTCCTCTGGGCACGTACTTCACCGTAGGATTAGGAGATTTTTTATAGAGGTTACTTTCCTCGCGGTCCAAGTGGCTAAGCTCAGACCCCCGTTCCACCGGACGTGACCGCAGGTTTACGGTTTTGGGGCGATCCTTGCGGACCACACGCTGGTTTTTATGTCAGGGTTGTCTCCCTTAGCTAGATGTCCAGTTTTAAGGCGCTGGAGGCTCGCCTTTGCCCTTCTTACTTAGCTATCAAGGTCACGAGGTAGATGGAATGTGCAAAACTCGTTAGAGACCAAGACATTGCCCGGGGAGTGGGACGACCCACAAAGTGTGGGTCCACTACCAATCTGCGTCGGCATATTGGCAGAGGCGGGGACGTGTAAGATAGGACTTCATGGTGCGCGTCTGATAGCCCAGTTTTACATACCTGGACGTACGCTGCTGGTTATAACTCAGCTTTTTATAAGTACACACCTACTACCATTAGTATGTACCACTGAGACCTACACCATATACCCCCCCTAACAAACATATAAATATACATAACTCCTCCCTCTTTCAGACAGTGACCACAAAGATAGAAAAATACTTTGACTTTGAAAAACAAATAAACAACTATTTTTGACTTTAGATGACTCTAGAATTCGTACAGTAAGTCTTAGACCACAATATCAAAACTTATTGTCGACAGGTAACTACAAAACTTCATTATTGAACAAAAGTGTCTTAGGCATGGCCCCAGTTATATATAACAAAATACCGAAATCCGTAAAAGAATTGCCACTAAATAAATTTAAAAAACAACTTACGTCATTCCTAATTGATAAATGCTATTATGCTGTTACCGATTTTTTAATAGATAAGTTATAATTTTAATCTTTACTCTTTATTTTTGTTTTTCCTAATTGATAAATTCTATTATTCTGTTACCGATTTTTTAATTTTAAGCTATAATTTTAAGCTTTACTTTTATATTTTTATTGCAAGAAATTTGTAAATTTTATGAGTGCATGTTTCTAAAAAAATTGTAAACTTATGCATATCAAAATTGTATTTGCACACCTAACGGTTGAATGTACTTGGATACTTATATATGAACAATACTTACCTTGTACACCTACATTCAGAGCAAATAAATTATTATTATTATTATTATTATTATTATTATTATTACTTATTGACATTATATAATATGTTGAATACCTGTTCGCTAAGCAGTGTGGCGACGTCTGCGTGGTGCGGACTCGCACGTACCTTGTCGCCTTCGTCCAGCCACAGTGCGTACTGACTACACAGCCTTCATATATACAAAAATATTATTATGACTAGTAGTTGTAAGCTTAGATTTGTTTTAAGGGCGAGTTTAAAGCTATGCCGAAGCTATATTAAGATTTTCGTACAAAATGTAACGGACAGAATGTTTCTTATAATATTGGTATATAGTTCTTATAATATTCTTGTTTTTTATAATATATACATGGGCATACAAATATTTATTAGGCAATTAAATAATATAAAATAATATAAAATATTATAAAACAATCAATTCAAAGTATCATAATAGTTTTGTTTACATGCGTGTCGTTCATTATTTAGGTTTTAAAATTTATTTTATAGGTTTCAACATGTTTTTCATTTACTGTCGTACTGTTTTGGATTTATGCTAATTCTAGACATTTTGTACTCACTGTTCACTGCCGGTGTGGTAACTTATAAGGTTGAATATATCCCGATCTTCCGTTATCGCTACGTCACTCGTACTTTCTTCTGTTCCATTATTTTCTTGTTGTACTTTACAGCTAGTGGAATTACTAATAAAATCTGATATTTTTAGAATCGGAAACATACTATTATCGATTTTAGGGCTAATTTTCACAGTAGATATTGTTGTTTTTTCGTCCTTGGTAGTTTTGCGTTCTTTTAATAAAGCTGCCTGTTCGCGATGGTAAGTTGCAAATTCCCGAAGCTTCTTTTTAATCTGAGCGAGATACAACCGCGATTGAATCAGTCCGCTAAAAAATAAAGTTCCCACGGGCGCAGAATCCGTCCTGTAACATTAAACTGTTATTCCAAAAGTATTTTTTTTTGAAAAAGGAGATGCATGTCTGTGTTATGTAAATTATTACTCCTATACTAATATATCTTTTTGTATAATGTGAGAGTTAAAAGAAGGTTACTAGTAGAGGTCGTACCGGTGTCGCTGCAGGTAGGCGTGTAGCAGCAGGCGCGCCAGCAGCACGTGCGCCGGATGCTGCGGGCCAGCACGCAGCACGGCGCGGGCGCACCCGTACACGCACAGCACGGGGGCAGGGCTCCAGCCCACCGCCTGACGGTCCATACCATGAAGTGTAAAAGAATGATGTGTTTGAAAGATGATTTGATACGCTTTATTAACGATAGCCATTGTATTGGTTCAACACATCTATTTTGTCAACTAAACGGACCGAACTGAAAAAAGGGTGGGGACATAGATTTCATAGAAACTTAGACACGGTCGAGCGACCTCCCTTGCAGTGAGACCGTTACCCATTTTATTCACATCGATGAGTTTGGATAGAAATTATAAAAACTATAGTAATTTAAAGGCGGGTTCGTTCATTCCACACCGACCTTCAGAGCATTATCGACGTGTATCCTCTCCCCGGCCGCTCTCTGGCGCGCCAGCTCGTCCAGCAGTGCGTCGTGTGCGGCGCCGCCCCGCTCTCGAGACAACAGCGCCCGCAGCACCGCCTCGCACAGCAGCGGGCACGACGCCGCCTCGCTCACCGCACACGATATATAGGCTTCCGCTTTTTCGGACTATTGCACATTTTACCATTATAACACTTGCCTTTTTTATATATCCGAAGGGAGAGAGGATGGCACTCGAAGAGCGAATTATATACTTTGAAAAGATATTGCCACGACGATATTATCGGTCCACCCGCTTCTTATAATTTTACATTTTACCAGCCCGATGTAATGTTCCTTTCATGAATACCATCGCTAGTAACCACCCCTCCCTCACCTGCAGCAGCGCGGCGGCGTGTCGGTCCAGCGCAGGCCAGTCGCGGCACAGCGCCACCGCCCGGTCCAGCATGGCGCGTGCCGGCGTCGGCAGGCCCGGCGACCACAGCGCGTGCAGCCACGACGACAACAGCGCACTGCGACCGCGCGTACTGCGGATACCACTCTCGGTATTACGAACGAATTATTTCAAGATAATATTATAATATTTGTTTTTTTTTTCTACTTTTTCGAAACTAAAAACAGAAATGAAAAACACACGTGTCTCGGAGCTGTTCCGCGAGGAGCCGCCGCAGGGCGTCCTCCCCGGGTGGCGACCGCCGCGACGCAAACTGAACGAACGACACGCCGCGGTTCAAGATGGCCGTCAATATTTCTGTAAATCTAGAGCATCCCACTATTCATAGCTAGAGCGATGATGGTATACAAAAACGTTAGAAAAACGGGCATTATATCATCGACCCCACACCTGGGAGTGAGCGCCACGGACTCCGGCGACTGCGCCATCACCACCATGAGCGGACCCAGGCACTGCACGGCGTCCGGCGGCCGGCGCTGCGCTAGCTGCAGCAGCGCGTCAGCACCCGGACCACACACCTGGGGGAGGAGACACATACTGCACGTCCTGGGGAGCCGTCGCTGCCCCGTCGTCAAATATATATTTAATTAATAAAACTACGAACGAATTTAATATTGTAATTGTAGGTTTAACTGTACTATCTATGTATAATATGAAATACCAAGGGTATACAATGTCCCCAGTCACCGGCCATCAACGCGAAAGCTTTGCTCAACAGGTCGCGAGGCTCGTGCGAGGGAGCATCCAGAGGCAGCCCCCACTGCGAGCGGTGCACCCGCAGCTTGCGTAGCACCTCCCACGCCCACTCCGGTGCCTCGCCCCTCGAGCACAACCACGCCCCTATAGCAAGCTGCGTGTCGAGTGACAGGCCTCTAGAAAGATCAGATCGAGTTACAAATATACGATATAAAAAGTATGAATGCGTCTCGACTCGTCGGCCTACGATGCCGTGTCGCCGTATTGCTGCCGAGCGTAGGCGATATACGGATAATGTAAATCATAACGTTATTGTAATTGCAAAGCTTTGTAGGTTTTACAATATTGCGGCAAACGCGGTTAAACTTTTCTCGTCGGGTTGTTTCGTTACCTATGAACCTCTCCGTAGTAGCTGCAGCCACAGCTGGCCGCCAGTATTAACAATGATATTAACTAATATTGGGGCGGACGTGTTTAGCATGCAGTAGGTTATACAGCAGCAGAGTACTATTTATAAAGTTGCACTCACTCGTGCGGCTCGTAGTGCAGGGCCAGCAGCAGATGCGGCAAGCCCGCGGGACGCCGCCTCGACCAGTGCTGCAGCACCGGCAGCAGCGCGGCAGGCTGCGGCCGCCAGCACCACGCACACAGCGCGGGGGGGAGTGCTGGGGACGCGTCTGAGAAATGATATTTAATATTATAATTAATAATAATCCCAATCTATAACGAAGTTGAGATTGATGTCGATCTATTTTATATATAATTTAGAGTATGACATACCTTCGAGGTCGGCCAGCATGTAAAAGACGGCGGTGTGTAGATCGCGGTGCGCCGACAGCACTTGCGGCATCAACTCCCGACATACTTCATCACACCCGCCTTCGCATTGGACCGCCCCGGGTTTGATTCCAGTCTGTGACGAGAAATAATTGCATTTTTTTATTGTTACGTTGATCCGGTGGTAATAAAATTATAGAGTGGTGTGTCAGTAGGTCTCTTTAATTTTTCAACTAACTCCTAGATGTAAAATTCCTCTTACTAGATTTCAAAATACACATAATTATTTAGAAACCGAAATAGTTATTTTACATTTTTATGAGAGCCACCAAAGTTTCTTTTACCTGAAACAGAAACTGCACGATGGTGGAGGCGAGCTCGTGGTCGTTCACTCGTCGAGACGCCGCGAGTGCGAGCATACGCACACGCACAGCACACGAGCTCACGGGCACGCACACACACAGGCACGGAACCATTAGAGGAGACCTGTCTGCGAAATAAATATAAGATAATAACTATTACCTTTTTTATGTTAAGGACGATTTGCAATTAGGACGTGAACAGGACATAAAGTGTCTATATTTAAGACCATAACTTATTACATACCAGACCTCGCACGGTTTATATTTATTGTGTGATTTGTGATGTAAATGTTATAATTACCATGTAAGCCGTTTATAAGTGCAGCACAATATTCTTTGGCGACATGGTCTCTCAACAACGTTGCTGGTAGCCGGTGTATGTTATCTCCCAGCAAAATGAGCCCAGCGGCAAAACATGCTTCTAATTCAACTGATATCCGTTCTTCCAATTCTTTTTTATAAGAAGACCTGTTTAAAGTAACCGTTAAACATATATCAACCAATAATATACATAAATAAATAAGGATATAAAAATATAAACATACTTAAATATGAAATAAATATATATAACTCAATTGATATCATTGTAACAGTGGGGTGTGAACATCGTGACGTAACGAGTCACGTGATCGGAATCGTTTGGAGGGGCACCGGAGACATTTTAAATATTCGAAAGCATTAAGTGGAAGGGGAATTGATTAGTGAGAGCCTTACAGTTCGGACCCCCCAACGGGACCGGTGGTTCACGCATCTGTGATAATTTTATACCTACTAAGTAATTTATGATAACTCATTAGGTAATCAGTTATCACAAATTAATACAATAATACAAGAATTGTCATATTGTGTCTGTGTGGTTTAATTGCCTGAGACCTACGCCTCCGATCCTGTACCAGAAGACTCCATCAAGAAGAAGCAAGCCACTACACACAATATATCTCTATCTCCCACATACTTATTATTTATGTAAATACACAAATATTATTTATAATTATAAGTACAATATTATTAATAGCTTTTAAAAATGTAAGTTTTCCCATACAATTTTGTAAAAAGTCGTAGAACATATTTTGTTGTTATTGATGTAGAGAAGCTGCCTGCAAGAGGTGGTCATTTAATAGGGAACATGCATACAATTTAAAATGGTCTCAACTAATTTTTTTTTCGATTACTAATTATAATCTTATTATAATAAAAACATTTAAGGCCATAAAATAATTTATGAAAAGTGTAAATTATGGGAGCGAAATACAAACTTCCAAAACTCGCCTCCATTGGTCGAAAGGAAATGTGACGTCATTTGACACGCCATTCAAATTATCGGCGTCGAAGTTCATACTGTGGTATCAGTGTTACTGGAGGTATTCACCGTCGACCGGGACACATGTCCCTTTTACCTGCTTCGCCTACATGAGCCACCTACCTGGGCCGAGTCATCGCCGCAAGCACACCTGCGGACCGGCGAGCCTGCATAGGGGTCCAACAAGTCCGACGTCGCCCTAGTTAGGGTACGAAACGCAATTCAAGGATTTGTCGTAATAGCCTGCGTCGTGTAAGTACACAGTCCTTAGGGTGTTAGGCACACATCTGTCACCCACTGACAGAGATTGGATAGGGTTCACGATAGGCACTCGCCTCCCTGCCCACGCAGGGACGGCTCATATCTCCGGGATCCACCAAGGGCCCTAAAACCGCGGCGAAACCCGAAGATCTGTCCAAATCGCAGTTTTTTGGTTGGGTCCATGAAATTGCGCCTGAATTAGGCCTACGATACTCAAGAGTATTGTTAGGTACCGAGTCTCCGCCCTTGAAATCGCGCGCCGCGATCGCAGCCGAGAGCACCTCCGACATAGAAGTCGAGGCCGCCACCTTTACGAAGGAGACGGCCTCGGAATCCGAGTCGGGGAGTTCGTGCCCCTCCTCGGACGCGGATTAGGTTTCACGACCGTGCAGTCCAAATCGGCCAAGAGGAAGGCGACGAAAGCGCTCTCCTCGAATTTACCGCGAAAACGGGCCTCAAAACCGGGCCAGTAGCGAACCTGTGTCGCCCGTCCGTCCCTCGGGCCCGGCTCGACTCGCGAACCCGCACCGATCGCGCCCGATGCGCCCGCGTCCGCGCCGCCGTCGACCGCGCCTTCAGCGCCACGGAAGTCCCCCGTGCCGCCGCCGCTTTACATAAGGGACAAGTCTAAGTGGGACACTCTGTCCGCACTTATGACGGAGCACAAGCTCCATTTCACGTCCGCCCGAAATACCGCCGACGGTATCCGCATACAAACCGCGTCTTCGTCGGACCACCGCGTTCTGACTCGTCTCCTCCGCGAACGTGGTTACGGACACCACACCTACGCGCTACAGGATGAACGCCGCTTAATGGTGGTCATCCGAGGGCTCCCCATGGAGCTCACTACTGAACGGATTTTCGAAGAACTTAAGTCCCAATCCTTCCCCGTCATCTCGGTGCACCGCATGTACCGAGCGACCACTAGGGTCCCGTTCGATCTCGTACTCGTTCATCTCGAGCTTACCCCGGAAGGAAAGCAAATTTTCAACGTTAAGGCAGTCTGCCAACTCTCCGGCCTTAAGGTCGAACCTCCACGCGGTCGCGGTTTTCCTGGTCAGTGCCATCGCTGCCATAGCTCTATGGGCATTCCCAACGTTTTTGTCACGCGCGTCCAATGTGCGTGAAGTGCCTGGACGACCACGCGACAGCCGACTGTCCGCGTAAGGTACCGGTCCCTGAGGATCCTCCCAGCTGCGTCCTGTGCGGACAGAAGGGCCATCCCGCGAATTACCGCGGGTGCCCCAAAGCGCCGCGCAGAACACAGCCGGCAAGGCATCCTTCTCGGTTCGTCCAGCCTCCATGGGCTCCTCTAGCCCCTAGGAGGCCCGCGGCCCCTCAGGCATCCCAGGCCCCTCAGGCACCCGCGAACGCTTGGGTGAAGCCTTCGAGGATTATCCCACAGCCCGTCCCCCAGCCGATACCGTCGCCGCCGGTTCGTAACTCCACCGACGGAGTTGCGAGTTCGCTCGCGTGCCTCACGAGCCTCTTCGGTGTAATAGACATCGAAGAGCTCCTAGTCTTTTCAAATGAGGGATTCCGCGCGGAACC
This sequence comes from Napeogenes inachia, assembly GCA_959347355.1. Taxonomy (NCBI): domain Eukaryota; kingdom Metazoa; phylum Arthropoda; class Insecta; order Lepidoptera; family Nymphalidae; genus Napeogenes; species Napeogenes inachia. Next base: position 22,334,082 of record OY365800.1, on the reverse strand, counting down.
CTCCCGCGAGGATGGAAGTGCTTCTCAAGCACGCCGTACATAAGCACAAATCGATATACGAACACACGATGTCATCATGAAGACATCGTGTGATAAACGACAGACGACAACCGACGGAGACTGCGCCGCCTCCAGAGGGAGTCGAGACAAACTCTCGACAACTTCAGAGATAGCGGCTGGGATAGGACGCTTGCGGCGCTCTCTCCAACACACCAGGCATTCTGGCGGTTGCAGAGAGCGTTGAAGGCGGACACTGTCTCAGATATGCCACCCTTGGTTGGACGACCTTGACAAAGCTGTGCTTAGCCGACAGTCTAGAGAGCCAGTGCCGTCTGTCTGCTCAATCGGTTGATCGCGATCATGTCGAAATAGTCGACAAATCGATCAATATAATGTGTTCTCAGCCACCGGCCGGTCCGCCAATCAAGGAAACGAACCTAGTCGAGGTGACGTCCATAGTTAGGGCGCTTCACGCCAAGAAATCACCAGGTCCCGATAGGATCACTAACAAAGTGATAAGGCTCCTTCCGCCTCCTCTAATTTACCTATTGGTTACCATTTTTAACGCTCTACTGGCCGGTTGCTCGTTTCCGGCCCAGTGGAAAGAGGCCATAGTGATAGGGTTCCATAAGCCGGGCAAACCTCGGCATCTGCCTAGTAGTTACCGTCCCATTAGTCTTCTTAGTTCCTTAGGGAAAGTATATGAGATAATAATCCTCTGTAGACTTAGATCGGAAGTCGAGAGACTCAAAATCATCCCAAATGAGCAGTTCGGCTTTAGAGCCAACCATTCATGTTCCCATCAAGTGCAACGCCTCACGGAGCACATACTAATAGGGGCCACTGTGAGGGCCAAGAAGCATAGGACAGGAGCGCTCTTCCTCGATGTAGCTAAGGCGTTGGACAGGGTCTGGCACAATGGACTGGTGTACAAGCTATACCAGTTCAAGGTGTCGGACAGACTCGTACTCATCATTCGGGACTACCTGTCGAATCGCTCCTTTCGCTACAGAGTGGAAGGCGTTTTGTCAACCCCCCGCTCCATCAAGGCGGGTGTCCCCCAGGGTTCAGTTCTCTCGCCCATCCTCTACTCCATCTACGCTAGCGATATGCCTAGGCCGCGACCTAAAGTGCACCTCGCCATGTACGCGGACGATACCGAGCTTTACACGTCCTTTAATGATCACTGGGAGATATACCAACGTCTCCAATCCGCAGTCGACTCCCTCGAGAGTTGGCTGCGGAAATGGCGGATCGAGGTAAACCCTGAGAAGAGCGTTTCGGTGCTCTTCGAACGGGCCCCCCCCAAGGATCCTCCCGCGAATCAAACTCTTTGATGGACCGATACCTTGGAAAGACGAGGCCAAATACCTAGGAGTAACGTTAGATAGAAAGTTAGTTTTCACTGCGCATATTAGGACCGTTCGTAGCAAAGCGGCCTACATATTAGGTCGTTTATATCCGCTGTTAGGCAAGCGGAGTAAAATGTCCCTCCGCAATAACGTGACACTTACAAAGCTCGCATACGTTCAGTCATGTCCTATGCGAGTCCCGCTTTTGCGCACGCTAATCTGAAACCCCTTCAGGTGATTCAGAACAGGTTTACACGGATTTCAACCGGGGCGCCGTTGTTCGTACGCAACATCGATCTCCATAGAGACTTAGACCTTCCGACCATCGCTCACTACTTCAAGGGGCTTTCCCAAAAGTACTTTGAACGTGCTGAGCGACACCCGAACCCACTGGTGGCTGACGCCGCAGCGTATAGACCACGTAAGACTACTTTAGTCAGAAAAAGAAGACCCAAGTCGGTACTCGTTGACCCCGACGACGCGTTCACAGTAGGTAATAACGTGTACGCGTAGGCATAAGCGACACCACACAACATACAGACACACACCGTCTATACCGGTATAGACGAGGTCCCAACTGAGTAAGTGCTCCGTTGCTCCGGCGTTCTGCCGTCGGAGGACGCTAGTGTCCAAATTTCCTTAGCTTCCCTCCTGACTAACGACGCCCCGAGCCGAGGTCCGTGTCTCAATCTGAGACGCCCTCGGGACGTCGTTCCCCATGGGGGCCCATCTGGCTCCCCCTTGTCAGGGCGGGTCTCCTGGTCCTGTAATAGCCAACAGGGCTAACAGCATACACAGACAAAAAAGAATAATAAATAAAAAAATAAATAAAAAAAAACCAGTGTTACTGAGAAAAATAAATAATTTAAACCTATATTTTCGTGCTGAAAGGTTGTATTAAATGATACAATTGTTTAGGTAATCCTAAAAACATTTTTTCAATACTCAAACAACTCTAACAAAACAAATACCTACAAACTCTTTTTCAATAGCATTTAGCATTCTACTACACATTACATTTTTAAACTGTTTCTTCCTCTAAATCATTTATTTTCCACTTCACTTGACTCAGATAAATAACTTGGTTGATAATCAGCAGATATAGAAGATATAAGATGCTATAGAAGTATTATCATCTGTGTTTTCAGTAAACAATTTTCTTTTTAAAACACAGTTTTACTGGTAAAATACCAATATTGTAATTTATCTTCAATATGCGAAAAGCAAGATTCTGCCTTATGATTATCACATTCAATAGGAGAAGTACTGAGTCCTGGATGATTAATATCACAGACATTTGTATGGGCAGTACTAGGACTTACTTAGTATATCACTTCTTTGTGAAGGTCACCATTTTTTAAACACTACTTTTGATAGTTAACTCTGAAAAGGCTTCATTAATTGATGTCAATCTTTGCCTTTTGACTAGGCACATTCATGAGAATTCTCTCAGCTGGGGTTTTTGCCACAAAAACATATGAGGCACAACTTTTTCTTCAAACTTAGATTACATTTTTCTCCTTGTTGTTTCGTTATACATATTATTTTCAATACAACTTGCTGTATCTTCCTTGATTCTTGATTAAATTTATTATAAATAAAGTATACTTACGTTAAATTGATCTTCACAACAATATAAACACGATTTAGGACAAATATTATCCCATTTCATAACCATACACCATTGTTTTAGTATTATCGCATCTCTTGGAATACAAAAAACAACTTTGTTGGGTGTTTTTCTAACACTATTTTTGCACTCCGGTACAATAAATTACTTGTAAGATGGTTTTTATCTTCTTCCATGACTTGTAAACGAATTAAAACTTAAAATATGTATGAAGTAACTAAAATGTTCATAGTAAACATTCACTGGACGTGTCATTTGACGTCACGCAAAGCGCGCGCAAAATGACGGTGTTTGAACGGCTCAAATTTACTCAATGTTTTTACTTAATGTTTTAATTTTTAATTTGAAAAAAAACTAGATTCTTTTCAAGCCTATTTATATTTTTTTGTACCATATAGAGAATTAAATTATTAATTTACGTCAAAAAATGGTAGGCCATTCCAGAGTTTAGTTGAGTGAACAGTGAAAGAACTGGAGATAAAACCCGAAAGGTGTGAAGGAATGAAATTTACATTTCAAGTACTGGGGTGAAAGTGGATCATTAAGAATAGAGAAAAATTGACATAGATGTCTGGAAGATCTTCGCTCTCGTATAGAAAGCCAGTTTAACTTTGAGCGGTAAGTAGAAATGTGATCATATTTACGAAAAGAGAAAATAAAACGAATGCAGTTGTTGAGAAGACGATCCATTTTATTTAAGTTGCTTACGGAAATGTTAGAGCAGCAGACATCAGCGTAGTCGGTGAGAGGTAGGATTAATGATGGCACTAACAATGTTTTTCTCCTAATAGGTAGAAAGTTTTTTGTGACAATATAGTGCACGAAGGAAACCTGTTACTTTGCAACATATTTCACTGACATGAACATTCCAACTTAAATTAATGTGGAGGCCGAGATTTTTTACAGTAGAGGAAAAAGGAATATCAATGTTGTCGTAAGACAGTGACATTAAATCGATTGATTTCAATTTAAGTAGCTGTAGCTGACTAACTACTATTATTGCGTGACATTTCATAGGGTTTACGTTGATACCCTACTTTGTGCTCCAGTCGTGTACTTGTTTCAAGTCCTGGTTTAAAGAAGCGATTGCAGTATTTATGTTGTCCGGCATCACATGTGTGTAAATTTGTAAGTTGTCTGCATACAGATGGTAAGGGGAGATTAAGTTTATAGTAATGAAATTGATAAATAATGAATATAGAATAGGGAAAAGAATACCGCCTTGTGGTACACCAGCACTCACAAAGTCATCATTCTGACAAAGTATTGTCGAAGCGTACCGCTTGCTGACGACCACGAAGATAAGTTGAAAACTAATTTAGTTCTTTGGAAGAAATATTTAAGTGTGCGAGGAAAGCAATAAGAATGTCAAAGTCAAAAGCGTTGAACGCTTTGGAGAAATCGATGAGAAGTAACACGGTTAACTGACCATCCTCTATTGCCTCGCGGATATCTTCCACAACATTAAGTCCGGTCGTGCTTGTTATGACCAGCACGAAATCCAGACTGAAACTCGGAGAGAAGATTGTTGATATGAACAAAGCATGAAAATTGATTATAAACTATTGTTTCCAGCACTTTAGAGATTTAGGGTAATATAAAAATAGGTCGTAAATCATTGGGACTTAAATTAATATTTGTTTTGGGAATAGGAATTATATGCGCTTTACGCCAGACTAAAGGAAAAATACCGGAGGAAAGAGAGGTATTAATAATAAAGGTTAATATTGGAAGAAGGACGTCAATCATAGTGACATCCTCGCCAATAGCATTGGATTTTATCGAAAGTACTGCTTTTTTTACTTCTTGCTCAGAAACTAAAGAAAATGTGAAGGCTGAAAAGAGACACCGTGGCAAGGAAGATATGAAAGATATAGTGAGATGCTTAGTATTAATATCAATTGAGGAGATAGTAGTAAAATGATGGTTTAATACGTTAGGGGAAAATATGTTTCCCCTATGTATTGTAAATTTTACACATGTTATGTAAAATGTACAACATACATAACGATTGCGATAAATAATGCACACCATACTCTCCTTCGCATACCATACGCACTCCTTCCTTCTTATAATAATAATATTTTTTTAAGTTTAGGGAATCAGACTAATAATAATTTGGTAATCAACCACCATCAATAATTTGTTAATATTTTATACTATAATTAAATCACAATTTAAGTGGGCTTTACATGGTTTTAGAGATTTTAAAACCTTAAATAGACTATTTTCTCTATTTTCAGAATACGCCCTCGCCTCTCCTTCAAGCTACTATTAACGTTTATAATATTTCATCCCTACCCATCGGTTGTAAGGATCGAGTGCTAAAGTTGCCCAAAGCACAGGGACCGACAGCGCTATTAAAAGACTAGTAAACTCGCAAAGCTATCGATCATATACAAGTCTAATCGTAACTACCATTTGCTACCTACCATTTTCCAGAAAGATTCCGGAGCTCTAAACACGGCCACCTCCGTGTACTTGCGATATCACTGGCTAGGAACGTCAGGAAGGCTAACTACCGGTGCCCAGCTGTTGCAGGAATTATAAGGCACAATCACTTTCTGGAAGACGATCAGACTGCGAGCCTACCCTGCACTACGTTCGGGTGACCGGAAAGACACTAGTACATTCATTTAACCTTTAAGCAGGGGGCTAACACCACCACCGAAAACGGGACATAAGAATTCAAAAGATCTATAAAACTACTCAATCAAATAGCGACCTTCGTTGCGACGTACTTGAATTCATCTATTTTAACCAACCAATTATTTTGGAGCACATTTTCATACCATTTGGTAACTTTGTTTGTAAAGGCCGGAGTAAAATTATTAATTACTATGTGTCCACCCATGTATAATGTCTGTCTCCAGACGCACCGCCTCATACTTCGTTAGGGTGCCTACACTCACCCACAGTGCTGGTGTAGTCCGGCGAGCACATCTAACACTACTATGGACACCTTCTGCAAGTGTGCGCGCAGGCGCGTGTACGTGGCGTGCGTATGTGCGGCGCATTGAAACAAGTGTAACAGTGTGCGTACACCGCAACAAGCCTTTAGTACGCCGTGACCCCCCGAACTGTCACGCCAGGTGTCTTCCGTTTCTTGGTTTATGTCCTGAAATTAAAGAAATTTACATAATAAATTTCGACAGATGTATCGGTCGAGATGTCTTGATTCAAGAACTAACCTGTCGTGTAAACAGCACGAGCTTGGCCACCATGTCCCTCAGCGGCAGAGCCTCCAACAAAGCGAGGAGGTCTCTCTCCCGTAGCCTCCCCTCCCCCACGGCGCCTCCTTCCCCGCCTTTGTCTACCTCCTCCCAAATTTCATCTTCTGTCCGATACACGGAAACATATTACATACATTTCACAAGGACAAGGACATCTAATAACAATCAACTCTTTTAATAAGGCAGTGAGTGATTTAAATAAATAAGAAAGGAAAATATGTTTAAAAATAAATTTGAACAAAAGTGAGTGACTGATTAATCTCTATTTAAAAAAAAAAACACATTCACTATTTAAATGTTCATTCATAGACTGATAGTCTTTCTGCATACTCTCGGTACACTCGAGTGCCTCTTCCAGCGAGGGCCTGGTCAGCATGAGCTCCAGCAGCGCCATCAGCACCGCTACCGACCCCACATCCCACACGCGCACGTACACCACCGAGCTGGCCCAGCGCACGGAACGAGTCTGCCTACAGAGGTTAGAACCGGTTTTAAAAATTGAACACAAACTTATTAACCGTCTTAAGATTAACAAATACGTTAGGTTTGCACTAACGGGTTTTGTAGCTTACTAGTAGCCTACGAGGATCTTTACAAATATTGACGTCGCGACGTAATGTCGAGCCACGAAAAGATCTAACAACTAACGGTGAAGCATCATTTATTAAGTAACGGCTATACTTTTTTAAATAACAAAAAACTTGTAAAATATTTAAAAATCAAAAAACTTGTAAAATATTTAAATATTACAGCATTTTCACGGAGGAATGTCCATACTAGACCCTCAATCTAGCCATCCGCAATACTTTAAACTAAAAAACTCCTACCTAAACAAATAATTCATCAGGAACAATAAGTGGCCCATATCCTGTGTGTCCAGTAAGGCGGCGGAGAGTATACCGGCCCAGCGCTGTAAGGCTTCAACAAAAGAGTCTGGAACTCCGTCACTTAGCTTCATCGCTTGAAAAATCAACGCCAGGGCTTCCCGGACCCTGTCCTTTGTATCATTCACTATTTCCGATAGCAGCTCATCTATCTAAATAAAAAACATTCATCTGTTGTAAGTTATATTACAAATACAAGTTTTTAATTTAACTACTTGGTAAGGGGCGAAAGAAATTATCATGGTAGGCGGGAGTGTAAAAAATAAATTAGTCTCTTTTGTACCTCAGGCAAACCAACAACACTAATAATAGCTTACTCTAATATACACTAACATCATAATGAGCCAATATGGCCGCATGCTGGTGATGGCAGTATGTCTCCTGTACTTCTCTGAACAATGATTCCAATCTAAGTCTTGCAGCCGGCATCCTCTCTTTCTTTAATTCCGCTACATCATAACTTGCTCGTAAAGTAACATTGCTCCCACAAGCACATTTTTCTGAAATGACCACACTACGTTTCTCTACTTTCCATAGAGTTGCTCGAGATTTTTCTTCTTCAATATACCCACAGCTTATTCTGTTACGCTCACGTTCTACCGCAACTAAAGAAGACCTGAAAAAAACGAATGAAGTCTATGTATAAACAATGCCAAATAGGTCATTAAATAACACATACCAAGAAAGGGAATAGTGCTAGTATTATCAAAGGTTAGAAAAGAAATAATTATTGTTAAAAGAAAAAAAACATAGTTTTCAAATATTTACCTAAAAGTAGACAACAAATCAACCAATGGGTTATTAGGATCATTCTTAGGCCCTGCTTCCACTATAGCCTCTTCTTTTACACTCAAAGCCCTCACTTCTGCTATCTCCCTTCCACCAAATATTCTAATTGCTTCTTCAAGAGGCATACATGATAATTTTGGTATTTCAATAGCTTTATCAACTTCATTTACTACATTATTAGTTTCACTCTCAGGTTGATGAAATATAGGAGCTGATGGCAATGATTGTTCTTGAACAATTGCTACATCAACTTGTAAATTTGACTCTGTTGGTTCTGATATTGTGGTTGTCTTTGGCTCTTCAAACACAAATAATTTTGAAATTTCTTTTACTTCTTCTGAGTGCTTTCCCTCTTCCTTCTCTATATCTTTATCTAAATTCTCTATTTCTTTTGCAACATTTTGAAGTTCCAGGTATTTGGTATCTGTTGAGGTTGATACAATTTCTTCTCTTACAAGTGTTTCAGATGCAACATTTGTTCTAGTAGAATGTTTCTCTTTGGACTTTCTTTTCTGTAACAAAGAAGAAGTTCATAGTTACATATTTTCACAACAAAATATAATATACTGAAAGTATATCAACACTATCCTGACTAAAAAATAAAAGTAACTCCAAATGTGGTGTCAATGAATACTCAGAGATTAAGTTGATTTTTTTTTGTCTATGCTGTTAGCCCTGTTGGCTATTACAGCGTCACCGGGGGAGCTATTGGGTTAGGAGACCCACCCTTAAAAAGAGGGGGCCAGATGGGGAACGAATTCCCGAGGGCGTCTCAGATTGAGACACGGACCTCGGCTCGGGGTGTCGTTAGTCAGGAGGGAAGCTAAGGAAATTTGGACACTAGCGTCCTCCGACGGCAGAACGCCAGAGCAACGGAGCACTTACACAGTTGGGACCTCGTTTATACCGGTATAGACGGTGTGTGTCTGTATATTGTGTGGTGTCACTTATGCCTACGCGTACACGTTATTACCTACTGTGAACGCGTCGTCGGGGTCAACGAGTACCGACTTGGGTCTTCTTTTTATGACTAAAGTAGTCTTACGTGGTCTATACGCTGCGGCGTCAGCCACCAGTGGGTTCGGGTGTCGCTCAGCACGTTCAAAGTACTTTTGAGAAAGCCCCTTGAAGTACTGAGCGATGGTCGGAAGGTCTAAGTCTCTATGGAGATCGATGTTGCGTACGAACCACGGCGCCCCGGTTGCAATCCGTTTAAACCTGTTCTGAATCACAAAAAGCGGGACTCGCATGATCCTTAGAGGACGTATAAAGCGCGGTATCGTTCGCGTACATGGCAAGGTGCACTTTAGATGGAGTAGAGGATAGGTGAGAGAACTGAACCTTGGGAGACACCCGCCCTGATGGGGCAGGGGGTTGACAAAACGCCTTCCACTCTGTAGCGAAAGGAGCGATTCGACAGGTAGTCCCGTATGATGAGTACGAGTCTGTCTGACACCTTGAACTGGTATAGCTTGTACACCAGTCCATTGTGCCAGACCCTGTCGAACGCCTTAGCTACATCTAGGAAGAGCACTCCTGTCCTATGCTTTTTGGCCCTCCCAGTGGCCCCTATCAATATGTGCTCCGTGAGGCGTTGCACCTGATGGGAACATGAGTTGTTGGCGTTGGCTCTAAAGCCGGACTGCTCATTTGGGATGTTTTTGAGTCTCTCGACTTCCGATCTAAGTATACAGAGGATGATTATCTCATATACTTTCCCTAAGGAACTAAGAAGTCTAATGGGACGGTAAGTACTAGGCAGATGCCAGGGTTTGCCCGGCTTATAGAACCCTATCACTATGGCCTCTTTCCACTGGCCCGGAAACAAGCAACCGGCCAGTAGAGCGTTAAAAAAAAGGTAACGAATAAGTAAATTAAAGGAGGTGGAAGGAGCTTTATCACTTTGTTAGTGATCCTCTCGGGACCTGGGGATTTCTTGGCGTGAAGCGCCCTAACTATGGACGTCACCTCGTCTAGGTTTGTTTCCTTGATTGGCCGACCGACCGGTGGCTGACAACACATAAAAATTTGAAATTAATAGATAATGTGTTTATTAACTTTATAAAAATATCCAACAGTAACTAAAGTGAATAAGGGAAAAAAGGCGCAATTAATTACTAATTTAGCAATTTTAAAGATATAAATAGAATTAGGTATTTGTAAGTATACTCATATGTATGATAATGTTATAGTGTATAAAATGTATTTATTCTTTAGTGTATTAAACCTAAAACAAACAAAAATAATAATGATTACTATAATTTAATTTTAAATTTATTACTGTACTACTAATACTTTACTCTTTGTACTTATTGTAGAATATTTTTATTATATTACTTTTAAATATTAAATATATTTTATCAAACGTCCAACACCGTTTCATAGCTGTTGCGTGGGGTTTGTCTGTTCTTTGTTTGAGTTAGATGTATTATCGAGGTATAATTAATAATGGTAAAAAATTTTAATAATGCGTATATACTTCATATGAAAATTTCGTGCATAAATAAATATATTTCACATACATCTTTACGTTTTTCCTTTATCATCGTCGCCATAACTGAATCTCTGAATAAATCTTTATAAAATATTGATAAACATATTGTGTTGTTTATATGAATATTTGTTATTTTCTTGTTGATCAGCTGGAATGTGTTGTAGTTGCAGTAGTCGACACTTGACACTCTTCTAATTATCATGTTTTGTGACAGACTCAAAACACAAGGAACATTGTTACCAGTGCAAATGATTTAATATATATTTTTTTATATGTATAAAAATGTTTGTTATAATATTAAGTTTATTAAACATTTTAAAGGTATATTGAGTAAAAGGGTTTTATTACAATTGGCAGGACACGATCTTGTTCTGTCTATGACCATGATATTGTGTATAAAATAACAACAACCACTTATAACTAGCGGCACAAATCAGCCCTGAGTCTACATTAAAATATCTGAGGGGACTGCGAGGTATGAAGGATGGGCGTAGGTAGCCCTGATTGGTACATGTATTCATGTAAAGTTCGAAATTGAAACAAAATATAAATGAAATCAACATTTAAATTTTACCAGCTATTGACGCATATTTTAAAAAAAGTTGAGAATCCTAATAAGATGTAATTATAATTTAAATAATAACAGAAAAGCAATAATAAAAATATATTATAGACTTATAACTAAAAATTATTTGTATTTTGCAACAATAGTTGCTCTTTGGACCAATATTCCATACGACTCAACTCAATGTTCAAACATTTGGAACAACTCTCTTTATAATATTGGTCACCAAACGTCAATATTTTGCTTGACCAATTTTTACTATTTGTGTGTATTTGTATTGTATTGTTTGTAATTATCGTATAACAAAATTTTGCTTGTTGGAGTGTATCGAATCGAGGTATTAATTTCAAAAGCTATTCATAAAGCAACGGGTATGAAAATTTTATGTAATGTGTTTGTTAGCCAATCGCCGATTCTACGACTAACATCCTTAAAAAGGAGTAAGATGGAAGAACGTCAAAAGAAGCCGACAAGAGGATGCTGTTTTGTGTGCGTATGGTAATGTCGGTGCGGTGCTGTGGTGCATCAGACCAAAGTTAAATGCAAATCGTACCAACTACCAAGCCAGACCAAAAGGCAACACTTACATATGACATGATTATACATGGGCAAACATTGTAAAATAAAAAAAAAAATATTTTGTGATACGCTTAATATCCATAGAAAAAGTCGTTTCGATATCGATTGGTTTTTATTACCTTCCACTAAGAAGAAATTTTATATTTTATTATATAAATAAAACAACTGCAATAGTTTAATTCAGTAGTAGGCTAGTTCATTCGGAGTGTAAATTTGATTTTTATTAAAACAACTAAGATGATACTCATTTCTTCAATTAGTAAGCTTTATGATAGATACCGATTGTTAATTATTTCTTCAATTATTTTTATTCGTTTTTTTTTTTTTTACAATTGTTTGTTAATCAGAATTCGTACGAATCTGACTTCGCTCGGAATGGTATAGGTACATTATCATTTTAAAACAAATACTTTTCAGTCCTTTCAAGATTTTTAATTTGTTTAAAACAAATCTTCTTGTAGTGTACTTTAGTTTTTAATATATTCTTTATTCAATAAAGTACAAATATATAACACTTAGACAATACTTTACTTAAAATAAGAGATTATAAAATAATCTTTGTATAGTTTTAGGTAAGGTACACTTAGGTAAGTACATTTTTTCTTTAACTATGTATAATTTACATACTAATATGTACCTACATGTACTTAATACAACCTAAATTCATTTATGAACAGGTACATGTGTTTTAAAGTATTTTTAGATAGAATATTATTTTGTACAGATCTGCAACATTGTTTAAAATATCACTACTCTATTGAGGGTAAAAAAATACTATGATAGCTGTTGTTCTGCATACGATATATTCTCATCTTCAAACTGTACGTGGTTAGCTTGCGCCGTTATTATGAAAACTGGTGACTTTATTTTTCTTGGTACCGGCGAAGGTGATGAAGGATAGCTTTTGGAAGGAAGAGGATCGCTTTGTATTTTCGCTTTAAACATTATATTATCTATTTCGTGCATCGCACAGTCGCGTTGTCGCTCGTCTAACTTCCTCAATTTCTTAGCTAACAATTGTCCGTACAAGTCGTATTCATCCATGTCTTTTTTGCAATCGGAGGCATTTTTAAGAAAATGAACGGCATCATCCATCTCTTTCTTTGCAAACAAGAATTCGGGATTATTTGCTGGTGTTTTGGATCCAGATGGTTTATTTGGTCTTTTATTGGGATATTGGCGCTCTGTTGGAGTATTCGTGTTTGTTATATTCTGAGAATCGTTATGATCATTTATTTGTTGAACGTTGTATGAAGTATTTTGAAAATACTGAAATTAAATATTGAAAAGTGTTATAAAACGATTACATATTTATTTTCTATGATAAAATGTTTTTGGTCACATATAAGAATTGCAAATTTCCTAAAATTTAAAAACAACAAAATATGATAAACAGATATTATATACGTCAGTAATAAGATTGTAACGAAGAAATATACAAATAACAGATTTAAAAATTAAATTAGCGAAAAAATACTTTTGTAACATTCGCGAAATTTATCACACAAGAGACACTAAAGCATACTGCCACACTTGCATACAATTTAATTCATAACAAAAACAAATTTCGCCCAAACGAATGTAGTTGTATTATTATTTTTAAATAGTGATAGTAATGTATTATAAATCTGAAGTGCGTCATCTTGTAAGTACACATGAAAAAATCATCCTAATATATTCTTTACGAATGTGATTGTCGGAAATAATATACTGGAAGATACCTATAATCTTTGTGTAATTTCTTGGATGTCTAGGCATTTATCGTGGTTAATAAACATTTAAAATGGTTAACAGGAAAACTATATACCTAATATTTTAGTAAAAATGTAGATACTTTAAAAAATTTCGTAATTTTTTAATCAGTACAAAAACCTAATATTTTTTTCGTGTGTGAAGAAAATTGTAATAGTTGTTAATGTATGTACCTAATATTAGTTTTGTTGTAATATTTGTATCCAACATCGATTTTATTGGGACCTGCAACGAGGAATATTTCAAATTTCTGCGTAAAAAAAAGATAAGTGATAAAACAGCCAAAAAGTGCTAAGGTTAGTTAATATCAAATTATACAGAAGAAAAATGATCACAAGAACTCTTGTTTATTTACTAGAAAGCAGTGATTAAAATCCACCTATTACCTCATGATCCGTATGATTCGGATTATAATATTCATATCTGCCGCCTAAGAAACTCTCCATTGTTGAAAAAGCAAACCACGACGTTTGATACCCCGGTGTTTTCTTTTTTCTATTAATATGTAATCTAAACGATGTCATTAATGATTCTTTTTTCTTTTTAAGTTCCATAACAGTACACTTTATGCTCATGTTCTGTTGTATTCGAAGCCAGGCCTCATTAACCTCATTTCGATTTTTATGCGATAGGTGTTTGGGGTCCCACAAAAGTTGTTCTATGCGGTAGTGATCCAAAAATTCCAAAACCACATCATTTGTCCAAGACATCACAAATGTTTGTCGACAAACTTGAACAAGTAAATTTTCGTCCAACTGGACCAACCATACACTGTCAAACACAATTACTAGTGGAACGAATGACCAATCTAAGCCATTCATTCATATTTAACATGTTGGTTAAATTAGCTACAGTTTACGCAGTTATATGATTTTGTAATACATCTTATAGATTGATAGATATGAAAATTAATGATATTCACTATTTTAATGGGTCTCTAACGTGTGTTAGTGCGGTTTAGAAGTTGAGACTGGCTATTAGGATTGAACACAATACGGAATGAATGAGCAACCATACGCAAACTTTTTACATGGGGATCTTGTACAGAAGTTATTGAAAGGAAAGAGAACTGAAAATATAGGTAATAGGTACAGATATAAACAGTGTTGTAAAGGACGGTTAATTATTAATAATCATAATGAATATGTATATTTATTGATTAATGCATTATAGTAAACAATTACTGTAATAAATGCTATTTAGTTTTTCAAAAATCAAACTTCACTTTAATTCAGTTCAGTCATTCAGAAATTTCTCGCTGAATAATCATTCGGTCTTCACCAGCGGCTGCTAATAATTTATATTCAGTACACCGACTGCTTAATGCTCATTATACATTTACATTTTGCAATAACAACTTCTAAACTTTGATAATAAAATTGTAACAGCGTGACTTTGTGTATCCGAATTTGAAAGTTTAATACGTGTTATATATTGTGTTTTATATAGTTTAGTAATTTGAATACTTAAGGTACGTTCTTATTAGTTGTAAATAATTTAATTGATTTAATGATTATGATTTAGTACATTCTATCCTCATTTTAATTACAGGTGTATATGTGATAAAGAAAAGAAATAACTTCAAATACCTTTAATGTATCTTCGGTTTTATAAGGTTTTCAAAAACTATATCGATAACATTTGTCACAGATGGCTACAGAAGTCGGTTCAGCTCCAGGGATTGCGTCCCTACAATCAGTCCAGAAGGTGATGGCTTTGCCAACAGTTGAGGCTGCAGTGGGTCAAGTAGGTGCCCTCTACACTAGAGTTAAAGGTAATTTTTCTAATATTAATATTTTTTCAATATACCTTCTTATAATTTTAGATATAAAACTATATTACTATTTTTTTTACTATAATTGTAAGGCAACGGTAGAAAAACTTAAAGTACCCTGGCATTTAGTAGCTTATAGCCCAGACATTTTTTTTTATTTCTTGGAAGGTGATATTTTTATGATTATTTCTCACTAAATCCACATTTACAGGTGCACATTCTCTATTGGAATGGGCACTCTCTACTGCTGAGGCAAGTGTGACCCTTGCAGCACATACTGCAGCCCCATTTGTGGCTGCTCCATTAGCTGCAGGTGATGCTAGAGTTGCTGCAGCGCTGGATGAGTTGGAACGCAGAGTCCCACTCGTCACAGAACAACCAAAAGTAATTGTGGAGACCACTAAACAGGCTGTGCTTTCAAGACTAGCTCCACAGTTGAACAAGGTCAGTATGTTATTCCTAATTGTAAACTTTGGATATTATAGATGTTCCCTGTTATACCTGTTTTATGAGTTGTCTAGTTTGGTTGTACTAACAGATATTAAATGTTACCATTAAATATACCATTTAAAAAATAATATAATGCTTAATAAATACATAACTTGCATAAAGAAAATCATAATCATATCTTGTATAGATATTCAATAATACATAGTAACAAAAAAGTTTGATTAAAGACAATGACGGTATTGATAGCATGAATGTTATATATAATTTACAATATACTTCGTAAATAGTTCTTGTTGGTATTTATATAATAGTTCTTGTTGGTATTTATATAATAGTTCTTGTTGGTATTTATATAATAGTTCTTGTTGGTATTTATATAATAGTTCTTGTTGGTATTTATATATATATTTAGTGTGTCATGGTTAGAATGACTTATAAGTATAATCAATAAGTAGATGCTTTCTTGATGTTATTTGATTTGGGCACGGAAATATCTAGAACATTATCAAGTAATAATATCTAGTAGCCATGGGATTAATGACCTGTTTGTTATCAATGCTGTGATATGCACTAATGACGTTCAGGCTACTTATACCTTTAAGATCATATCTAACCTCACACTACCTAAAGCTCCTAGGGATTAGAAACCAACATAAATGATACATTATATAATATATATCATTTACATTTTGAAATACTACTGGTTTTCATACATTGCAATTCATATGAAGTTTCAACCATGTGAGATTATTACAATTCCAGACCTCTTCTTTGTTTAAAAATTGAACCTTATCATAAAAAATATACTACTATGCATATCTTGAGAAAAGCTACTCAAAGAAAATGGCCTCAATAATGATAAATGTTTAGGCAATCTCCATGCAGTTAGTTTCATCTTTATTTAGTAAGAAAATAATGTTTCACGGTAGCTAGTGATCTAGATTGTATAATTTCACCAGTCTCAAGACTTGTGAGGTATATGATTAACGACAATTTTCACATCCTTACGTATCATAAAACAAATTGTTTGTATCTTTTGTGAGCTCGTAATTCTGGAACTAATTCTAATTCCATGATTATTAATTTAGTAAGAAAATACGTGCGTAATTAACTACTCTAGAAAATCAAGGATATAGAAGTCTATCACAAATAAATGAAAAAGACCTTTTAAATTATTTGTAGACGCGGGTAGATTTACGATTAAAAACTAGTAATAAAATTAGGAAAATTTATACTTGCGATGTATGTATATGATATTTTTAAACGAATAAACTTAAATACGGTAAGGTGTTTGCTTAATTAATTATTGTTTATGTAAATTAATTGATCGCGTCGTTGACTTAATTCTGGTTTTCGACAAACGGGCAAATGACGGTTGTGTCATGTTAACATTTTGTTAATTTTATTATCAACAGTCATAATAAACAGTATATTTCGTTGTTATAAAAAGGTTCACGCGTTATTCACTTAACAAGTTTCAAGACGATAACAAAATAAACATTAACTTTGTACCCGCGCTGGGTCAGATTCAGAAATTCCTTGCTGTTAATATTTTCCTTGTGAACCAACGCAGGTGTACGTCATGGAGTGCAAAGTTCACTTCACGTACCCGCAAGTCATCGACACATTAGTCACTTGGAACATATTTCATCATATTTTAGTAATTTTACATTCAAATGTCGGTTAGACTACAACTTAGAAAAGCAATAAACGATTTTTATTAAAATATATGTCAATTTATTATATTGATTTAATTTGTTAATTAAATGCGCAAATGAGTTATCTTTGAAAGTTATCGGCGATCAAGACGAGGTTATGAAGTCACTAATATTGATTAGGTACATATTATCTACAAAAATATAGGATGCATTTAAATTTTAATTAATTAAAATGTCATGGCATCCGTTACGATAAGATAATATTGATAACATCCATGGAGACGGACGTTGAACCGGACTCGATGAGACCATACTACATACATACATCATACATACAAAACTAAGACCAATAATCTCTATATACAATCATAGTTGAGTATTATAATATCAACGCGTTATCTTTGATTACGCAAACAAATAATATTGTGAAATATAAAACTGGTTATAATAAAATAATGATGAAACCTTCATTGTGTACAATGAAGTCGAGAGTCAGGTGCATACGAGCTATGCAGCCGATAAACCAGTTCCAGAATAACATGACCTCGATTTTTATTATTTACTATAATTATTATAATACAGCCACAGTCGTTATCGCAGATCAGATTTTAAATGTTTATTGCTATCACGTTAAATAAATACATTTTTAAAGCAGGTAGATACCTACCTATGTTTCTTTTTTAGAACGTTATACAGGTTTGATATCTGATATTTATTCGTAATATAAATAAAAGATATCAAAACTTGGGAATCGTAAGATAATTATGCATCGTAGATGTGAAATTTATGTTAATATTTTAACATTATTCGTCAAAATTATAAAAAGATCTGTAGTTTAGATTAATTTGAATTGTAGCATATATTCGAAGCCTTACATTATTAATATCAGGAAAATAAAAAATATTATAAGTTATGTTTATCTACAAGTGATAAAAGTCATACACTCTAAAATTAAAACGTTTCTTGGCAAAATTTTATATAGTTGAAGATTTCAAAATCTGCCTCTCGTCTCAGGTATACGGAGCCCGTGACGTCGCTGAACAACGCGTCAAGTCGCTCAAAGAGCTAACTTGGGCCAAGGCCAACACTCTGCTGTCCACCGCTTACGGACAGAAGGCCATGTACGGAGTGGACTCGGGCGCCACGTACGCGATGCAACTGTTGGACCACTACCTGCCGCCCACCCAGGAGGAGGTCGATGGTGAGATTTTTACATAAATCTCCCTGACCTAACCCACCCTTCGACCTAACTGTCAATTGTAACGTTTTGTTAAGACGATATTGTAATTTCTACACAATAAATATTATGTAATTTATACACACTAAACAAACTAAATATTGTAATTTCTATCAGCTCGCAGCAACGAGATAGTCCCGGTGGTAAATGACCCCGCCCTGCATACAGTGCAGACGGTGGGGCGGCTCAGCTCGGTGGCCGCCAGGCGCGTGTGGGCCAACCTGGCCCAGCGCCTGCACCAGCTGCGGAACAACGGTACGACACACACATACTTGCAATTATCATAATTATTTATACATGCATGTTTACAATTTGGCAGCATTAAAAATACTAATATTGATCCACCAGTTTTAATGATTGGTTGTATTGTAACAGGAATCGAACTGGACGTCCGTCGCTACGTCACCGCACTCTTGGCGGCCCTCCATCTCGCCCGAGTGACCGGCGAGCAACAGCAGCAGGAGGCCGGTCGGGAGGCGCCGCCCCCGCAACAAAATGCCCAGCCCGCGGCGAAGCCCGTCGCCGCCGCCTCCGCGCCCCCTGCACCCTCCTCGCCCTCAGCCCCCACCAAAACCGCAAGGGTCAAGACCACTCCCGAAGCGAAGTCGAAAGGCAGCGAAAAACAATAATTTTCTACTTATTTTTATACATATTATAAATATTATTATATTTAATTGTAAGCAAAAACCACCTTGAAGATATATGAAGGTATCTTTAAGGTTCTGGTCAGAGTATCATAATAAAGTGTAATCAAGACTGAAAGATGGTCTTTTTGATGTTTAATGGAAATTTATTTTTTAATTGAAAATATATCTTTTTATGCTAAATGTTGTTTCATTAAAAGTCACCTCGTTCGTGAAATACTTTATTTCAAAAGTTATGTCTAATTCTTGCATAGTTGTTGATTGTTAGGCCAGTTACTTGTTACAGTCGTCGGATATGGATCCTAGATATTAATTGTTCACATTATTTTCAAAAGACGAAAATGAAGACATCGACTTTAATACGATGAAAATAGTATACAGGACAATTTAAAAAATCTATTTAATATTGGAATGTACAATACTAATAACATTTTTATATTTCCAGAAATTTTAACGTCTAAACTAGTATCTAGGATTATACTTAAATACATCTAGTAGATAACGAGCATAATAAATAGTAACCGGACAATTGAGAAGACTTGTTTTGTAATTATTATATTTTTACAGAGATTTGAAACTTGTATTTTATCTTGTGATTTGTCGTTAGTATTCATTTAAAGTGATTCTATTATGAACCTGTTTATCAGTGAAATATGATAAGTCTTACATTTATATAAATCTGGAATCGCTAGTTAGTTCAGTTGACAATATATAATGTAAAACTAACAGTCTAACAGTAAACGTCTCGACAGACAGTAAATGCAAAACCCTTGTAAACTTGTTATGTAGGATATATTTTTATTTTTCAAAGTATAACAGACTTCTTAAACCCATATGATAATGCTCCATCAACTAATAATAACTACAAAAATAAGTACTAGCTACATTACTAAAAGTGGAATCATGCTCAATTTATATATATATATATATATATATATATATATATATATATATATATATATATATATATATATATATATATATATAAATTGAGCATATATATATATATATATATAAATTAAGTACGTACTTATATATATATACAATTCAACAGAATAATACTTATGGACGTATTATAATAGTAGTGCTAAAAGCGTGCAAAACAGTTTTTTTAGATAATACCATTTAAAGCAACTTATCGCCAAACATTGAGTAAAGTTTATAAAAGCCGAAATTAATCATAATTTAAAAACTATTGCAAAATATATAACTACTTTCTTCCTGGAGGTATTTCCTGTGGTACTTTATCCGAGCCCGTGGTCCTCGAAGAAGCCCTGCGGCGTCTCCTCCTGCAACAAGGTTTCATCACTGAGCTAGTTTCGCTCGTGGCCGTGTTAGCCGAGCCATCGCTTTTCGGCGGCAAATTTTGGTGAAAATAATGTTTAAAATGTTACCGCCATATTCTACTTATGGGTATTCAAATGTCAGTTGTTGTTACCCAATTCCTAAGTTCATTTTTCTCGGAGGAATAAAACATAAGTGTTAGGTAAAACTGGTACTATTTGCTGAATATGATTGTGGTAAAAATTATTTAAAGAAATCAGATATTTTATTTGTTAGGGTTCGAAAAAATACAAAAATTAAGATGCAAATATTTAATAAATTCGTAAAATATAGGTACCTAATTAAAGTACAAAATATTTGTCACAATATAGATGACATTAAATCGTAATGTAATAGGAATGTACGAATTTGTTATTTTGTTATATAATGTCTTAAAAATTGTCAGAACAGTTATATCAAACCCTTTGATTTTAGAATATAAAAAATATATCTAGATTACGATTTCTCTGGACAATATTGAAACCAATATTTTATTTGTATCTATATAATATTAGAATAATTATGACAATAAAGCAATGGGCTAAATAAAAAACAAAACGTAATATATATATCTATAAATAGTAATAACATAATTAAAGTCAAAAAGACATAACGTAATCCTAATAAAATGTACAATTCTAGTACCTACGAAATAAACGGCATATTAGGAGAAGAGTGTTTCGAATAATCTCTTCTAATTCTCACAGAATACACATTAATAAAATAATGAATGGGTCTGGAAAAATTATAAAAATTGGTTATTTAAAAAGTCACAACATTATTAAAATATGTTAATATTATTGAACTCTATGAAGATAGCAAGAAGGCATGGATACAATGTAAGACAGATAATAGATATACAAACACGTGAAGATCATCAAACATTAAATGATCATGGTGCCACTACAGCTTCATAAAAAAAATGGAATAACAAGTTTCTAAAATAGAAGTTGTTATAAGTTTCAATAAATACATATATTAATGATTTCTTTTTATTTTAAAATTATCAAAATTTACATAACTTTAGTTAAGTTTATAAGGACACGTTTTTATTGCTGTTTGTGTATATTTTATAAATATCATAAAAGTATTTGTTTTAATGTATCTTCTCATATAATATGGCTGTACAGTTGGGTAACACATTATTAAATTAGTCAACTAAAACAATAAAAAACTATTTGATGTTAAAAAAAACTAGTTTTAATAAATAAAGAGATAAAATGTTATAAAACAATTAAGAAAACTAATTTAATAATAACGTGTAATTATAAAACCTAGTCAGGAAGTATTTTTAAGTCATCAAAGTATATCGTTGAATCGCAGACCTCGTCGGAAACCGGGGGCATTAGGTGACGGGTTAGAGAAGACCAACCTCCCGCAGGGCTCCGTCCACGGCCTCATCCTATATCACATCCCCACAATTGTGAGGTTATAAACCAACCACTAAACAGCTTTATCATATAATGTAAGGACTTTGTGAATTGTGAATACATACAAACCACCAATGTATGATGTATTTTTAATTTTACTTGATTTTAGTATAAATTGTTTTAATTATTTATTTTTAGATGTCATAGAGCAAAGCGTTAAATTGTCATGTATGCATGCATTCAATAAGTTAGTTACACACCAGCCCACACAATTAAGTTTATATCTTTTTTATGCAACTTCCACCAAATACTTTATGAGAGGATTATCATAGCATGAATTTTTATAATATCTTAATAATAGGTATGTATGTTGTCTTGGTACTTAAATTGTTTTTCACATCAAAATCAGTAAACATACAATGACCATAAATAAATTCATACTGTGATGTAGGTTAAGGGGATGTACCATGCAAGAAAACATTTTTTAGTTAAAAATCCTTGTATTTAACCATACCAATACAGAAACAGAAATGCACGGACAGCTGAACTTACACACAGGGCACTTATTTATGAATGCTGTTTAATATAAATTGCTATAATCTAATCAATTATTTCAATAACGTATTTTATAAGTCAGTATCCTTTTAACAATTAGTTTAAAATCTAAGCTACATAAATTAAGCATTGGTCACTGAGCCAATATATTCATAACTATAGAGTAAAATTTACAAAACAGCAATGATCGGCCATCCACTCACAATCATCAGAGTATCCATCCCACACTGAAGTTTTATCTTGATAGTCCAAAAGAATAACCACACCCAAGTGATGTTAACTAAACCAAGATATCAGGGGATGGACGACCATAAATAGCAACAGTTCATTATTTTACTATTAAGCTCGATATTCTGCTTATATACTCAATAACATACCAGTGAAATGAAATTATAAACGATTTTAAAAGTCAACTTTTAACATTTCAACAATAATGGACTTCCTTATGACGTCTACTTTAAATACAGTAAACTCGAGACATTTAACTTTAGATGATAAGAAGTGTGTTTATGCTCTGTGATAATTTAAGAAAGTGATTGGTATGCATAACTGTATAAGGAATTATAAAATAATAAAATTAATTAATATTAATTTCCGAAATGTTTGCAAAGCAAGCATGCAATAAATTATTTGAAAGCATAAGCTAGAATTATATCTACACCTACAAATAATACATATACAACAATAAACTCTCTTTCACATGCCATACTTGACTGTATGCTCTAAGTATGTAAACATAATATACAGTCCCACTGTTGAGTGAGAACTGAGATTACACAAGACTGCAATATGTGGTATAAACCAACTTTTAATAAAAATAAAACAAAAGATAATAATAACATTAATTCCAAAACTTTTCTTTGTAACATATGAAAACCATGTTAATATGTAATGGCATTTTCGTATATATTATAAAAAGTAGCTAGGTCTGTGCAAAAGAGTTTATGAATACAATACTGTTGAGTATAGTCTGTGGTTTTCATCAGTGCAACAGCCCTTCGTTCAAGTCCTGGCCGCCACCAGAGCATGCATATTCACACCAAAATATAAAATATTAGCAGAGTGCAGTGCCACAAGAAAGCTAGAGGATCAAGGGGTCATTTCTATCTGCGCACACCTTAATGTCGGCCATCAGTGAATAAGAATTGTCTGTGTTTTATAGTAAATAGAAAACTGATGACTAATTAGGAATGTCTTTATCTATAATACTAAATACTAATACTTTTCCAATTTTACCTAATTTAATTCTCTATGCATTTAAGATATGTTAAAAACATGTGCATCATGTTTAAATTTTATTCTAAAAGGCAGTGCTTCTAATAATAATAATAAAATGTCTATAGACATTACAAATTAAAGGCACTACTTAGGCCACTGTCTTCTCACTGGTCCTCTTTACATTAACTCCTAATAGAAAAAATAATATATACTCTTATTAGCCAGTGTGGCAACTAGAATTTACATAAAAATCCAATCAACAACAACTATACAAATAACATTTTGAATTATTTATAGATATAAAATAAGGACAGTTAAAACCATCACCAAAGTAATTATATTATGAAAAAAAAAATGATTCAGTTAGATCTAGATTATGAACAAAAATATAACTTTGAATGACAAGTAAGTGAGACAAATTGGATGCCATGCTTTTAGTATTTTCAAAACTAATATGTAAGGGGTATGTCATTAGTTTATATTTATGTTTTTGTACATTTTAATGTTATATTAATACTTCTGGTTTACTTGTTGAAGTTTGTTAAATTAAATTTAGATATTAACAGTAGCCATATTTTAAAATATAACAGCCCTAGTCCATTTAAGTAATAAAAATATTTCTATGCATAGAGTTAATTACCATTTTGATATCCAAATGATTTAAAGAAAATCTATAACTGTGAAAAAACTTTCCACTTATACATCTACATAGCAAAAGTTCCAATCCTAATATTCAAAAACACACATCTTTAAAAATAAGAGATAAAGAGTGTAAAAGATTGTGTCAAACTGTTTATACATTTAAACACATGATAGTTCACACAAGCTCATTATCCTGGCTACTGACCTCTTGCAGCAAGTCCTGGGCCGCAATGGCCTTCAGCACATTCTTCTTGCTGGTCTCCTGCAGCTCTCCGCCAAGCACCAACTCATCCAGGATAAAGTATGCCTTCTCAAAATTGAAGATTATATCCAATTCACATACCTGTAAAGGAATGTATATTGATAAAATTTAAAAATAATATTATATTATTACAAGACTATATTAACATATTAATTGTAAGAAAGTACTTCTTTAGAAGGAACTTAGGAAGGAAAGAATTGTATAATTATGAAAGTATTTTTTTTTACTAATACACATTTAAAAATCAAATAAATTATATTATTACTGTTTCAACTCATGTCACAAATTTTTAACTTGAATATACTTGTTATTTAATGCTATTTCTTGGAAAACTTTTTATAAGCAAAATTTAAATGGTTTTTATAAAAAATAACTAAACTTAGGAAAGATAAAGTGAAAAAGATGGGAATTAATGAGGTTTCTGTAAGTATTGTTTATTTTACCATCATTAGCTGATTGTGTTTAATAATATTTTAAATTATGCTCCGCTTATGACTCATAGTGCAACCAACTTAAATATATTTTTTCTTATAGAACTTAACTATTTGAATATCTAGACTAGTAGTAATTTATATTTAATATTTTTAAATATAGTAACAATACATACACTGCCAAAGTACTTGTCAAGCAACTCCACATATCTATGAATAAGCTCCAGAGTAAGTAGTTCATTGTCTTCCTGTTCCATGGCACAGCAAAAGTAAAGAGAGGCATACCTGGAATTATTTGTGAAAATATAAAGACCTACTTATAGATACCATTTAAAACTATACATTATCTGTAAGATTGCTTGTCATTTGGAATTATTTTTACCTAAATTTATATAAATATAGTATGAAAAATAAACCGATACGAGCAGGAATTCCAACCCGCTACCTCTGGGAAACCATCCAGTCGCTCTGCTAGAGGACGCGGGTTCGAATTCCTGCTCATATTCGTTTATTATTCATACTATATTTATATATAAATAAGCTTAACATGGCTATACATACATGTTTAAAGATATTTTCAAAACATTATTGTTACCTTTTATACACAACTTTAACATCTTTCCATTCTAAGAAGGAGCACATTTTAGGTTTCCGTGCCAGGACTGTGGTGATCAATTCACGGGTTATTTTCTTCTTTAATTTGTCTGGATGAGCCACATACCATTTCTGAAGCCTCAGCTTGCCTTGTCGGCTAAATAGCAACATAAACTGCATCTGAAAAATAACATATAAACAAATATATAAAAAAAAACACTTGCATAGGACAAATGACGGTAATTAACATTTGTGGAACAAGTATAATATTTTAAAGCTGAGTCACATGAACAATATATGTTGCCATTGGATTCATACCTAGAAGTGTTAATGTTTAGCTGTTATTATAATAAGAGTTAGTGTGTACTTAAATTTAACTCACCATTTTGTACACTACTATGTGTCGTTCTTATTCTTTCAACGTGACGTGACTATAACTAAAATATTACTGTTTTCTTATATCTTTACCATTGTATTACCAAAATAAATATTCAATTACATGAGAGTATTGTTCATATGACTAGCATTTCTTTTATAAAGTAATTAATAATTTTATCGCAAATTATTTATATAATCTATTATCCAAACTTCATAAATGGCAATCCGCAATTATAATATGACAGCTACAGATAATATTATATACCCGCAATGACAGTTGAGACCATAATAAACTCAATGGCTAAGATAATAGAACAACAAGTATTTACGGAGTTAAAAATAACATACTTGTTGTTTCTGTTGAAAGTTCAATGATCACTCATCCGATCATTGAACTTAAGGCTTAAATATTAAAAGCAAAGTATTGTATAGATTGTATAGATTATTCCTAACCTTAACAATTTACCTCTGTATTGAATTGTTCCCTCGTAGTAGGTATTATTTGATAAGCATTGATGGTCTTTTATTCCCAAATGGAGCATTTACTTTCTGAATGTCACTAGCACTCATATCTAAACTAGTTTATAACACATATTTACCTTTTTCCTTCTACACGTCTTGACTGTTGACACAAATAGAATGGAAATAAGGAAATAAAGGAAAAAGTCAGAAGAAATCTGTAATCTATGAAAAGATTGACATATTATGACACATAAGTTGTGATAAGCTTGTCAAATTATTGTACGTCAAATTAATAAATTCTAAATAGATTGCAAGATTGCAAAGCACAAATCTCTAACCTGTTATTTGTATTAAACAATTTGCCAAAATATATAATTATTAATATTTAATATCAGCTTAATATTGCCCGCTGCAAAAGAAAAGAATATTGACAGATCAACAACTATTAAAATAATATCTTCTTTCTGTAAACAATGGTAAAAAATGCAATATGTCAACAAAATAAATACTTTAACGTTGTAAATAGGACACTTTGTTTATTAATTAAATAAAAGATGATAAATAAAATATAATTATAACTCTCTAGAATTGTAATGTCTTTGTTAGTATTATAAGTCCTAGTGTAAATGAATGTACTATGTATTGATTGTTTGCCTAATTGTATATACAATATGTTTATATGTTACTAATTATTAGAAAGGATACGTACCAAATAACAGCTCTAAAAAAACATAATTTATTAAAAAATAAATAACAACAATAACATAATAATTAAAAAATATTGCAGGCCTCTGTATTGGGCACGGGTGGTGGCGGAGGATCGGGCAGCGCCGGTGATTGCGAGGGAGAAGAACAGGAGGACCCATCCTCCTCTAATCAGACAATATTGGAAACCAAAGATCAGTTGGAACGGTTGAAGCTTGATGGGGTGTGTTAAGTTATATTTGGATAATATAATTATTGATTTAAAGAAATAATTTTATCCTTTCAATATCCACATCACAAGATGTGTTTAATAAGTCAAAAACAAATGAAAGATTAATATTTTTAATGATACATATATTACGATCTAATTATTTTGATGTCTGTAAATTAAAGTTGTTGGTTAAATTCCAAACTGATAAGAATACTTATGTCATATTATGTTTACTTGGTATTGAAAAAAATGTTGGAAGACCTGCATATCTAAAAAATAATCTAATGATGTTAAAACTATTTACTGAATTAGTACTTATTATTATTATTGTGTTCCATCTGGTGGTGGGTAACAGACTTAGCTTTTTAATATTTATTTTAGAAGTTATATTTTCCTAATCATGACAATTGTGTATTTTAAAGAAAAAGGACCTTATTGTATAATAATTCTTGTCAGTTATTTACAAAGAAGAAATTAATACAAAATTGAAAAATATAAATGGAAAGCTATAGTAGGAAGGTTATATTATATTTGACAAAACATATAAAAGATATTCATAATTATTAATTTATACTAAAAATCATGCTATTTATTTATTTTATCAATGTTGTTAAAAAACTTAAAATAAAAGACTATAAATAAATTATCAATCATGCAATATTCAATATTTGTATTTTAGATAGTAAAAGAAAATACATTTATACATACATACAAAAGGATTGTTTTATACAAACCTTCTTTTTTTAGAAAAAGAATATTGAAGATGAGCTTGAAGTCTTCCGCCAGCAATGGCAGAGGGAGCTGGGATCCAGTCTATCGCCATACAAAGAGAGCCGATCTTCAGTGAAGACAGAAGTCATTAAAGGAGAGCCTCTTACTGATGAAGAAAAGGTAGGTCTAGAGCCTGTTCAGCCATGCTGCTGATCATACTTTGGTAAGTTGGACCGGTTCTATGCTCTTATGTTGCTACACAGTCAATGTGTAATATTTTAAATAAGCTTCTGAAGAAAAAATATTAGTTGACAAGTTGAATTTACATATCAAAGAAAATAGTATTTGATTATTTTTTACAGGCTAAGCAGCTGTTTCTGCTTGGTGTAGATCTGGAGCGTAGTGGTAAGCTGTATGAAGCCATTCAGCACTACAAGCGCGCTATACAGATTCTCCCTGATGTAGAGAGCAGACTCTATGAGGATGGAGATGCGAGACCTGATTCACCTGAAGGTGAGTTAATATTGATTATACCTAGACATTTAATAAGAGACTCGATGAGTAATTAAAAATAGTCACAGTCACAATGTGACTCCCAAGAGGTAATAAAGAAATAGAGGCAAACAAAAATTTATTGGATTTTGAGATAGAAGAAGTATTTGGCAAAACATGAAACGAAATACCCACAGAAAAGAAGGAACATAGCTGTTGAAAGAGGCCCTTCCCGGAAATACCTACAGATGCTAATAAGAATAGATATAGAATAAAAAAAAACCCTCACTGAACTGTCACCGAGCAGCAAAATATTTATTTAAAGTTGTTTTTATACAAATATTAAATAAAAAAGAATTGTAAATTCAAATAATTCTGCAGAGGCATCTGAAACTGAGGAGGTGTGTCCGGTGCACACCGAGGAGGACAGCGACCACGAGGACGCGGTGGAGGGAGAGGACCTGCTGGGCCGCCTGCAGAGGATCATGGCGCGGAAGGGATATCTGTTTGAGGCGGCGCATAGCACTAAGGTTGCACCCTAGTATATATGAAGGAACACAAGTAATGACTCCTCCATTATTATTACTAATCAGTTACCATATCACGGTAATATTATAAGGACTCAATAGCCTTCACCATATATTTTATAATAATCATAAGGCTAATAAAAAGTGACAGTTTCACTATGAACTCCCAGCTCTCTGAACGGGGGTACTTGCATGTCAGAAGTTAGTTCCGATCAAGTTATTAATTGACTGTAGATAATTATACTCTCGTAAATATATCAAAATAGATGAGAAAATAACAAATGCAATCATTAGAATACACAATTATAATCCAGTGTGGCGAGGGTGCGAGAGTGACTGGCAACCTCTTAGAAGTCGCATTCAATAGGATACAAAAAAAATATTAAGTAACTTTCTCGGCTTCCTAGCTTAATAGTACGTAAGTTTGTTATTCCTGGTTTAATTGCTCACAATTACTTTAATGAATAAATTGAGCCTTTCTTTTACTTTTTATTCCTTATTATAAACTCTGTCATTATATTATCAACAGAGAAGAAGTAGAGTCAGTATTCCAGTCGGCTTTAAGAATAAGTTAGAATGGTTTTATGATCCGAGTCATTTTATACGCAGAGACAATGCGGGATGACAATTTCAGGTGTCCCGTGTAGGTTCGAGTCTAATCACGCGACGCATTGAACGAAACTCGTGTACTCGTTAAAAAGTGTCTCGCTTAAAGATAGTCATCTGAACATAAAATAGATCGAAGGATACTCTTATTTTAGCAAAATAAATTACAAAAAAAAAAAATGTGTTCGTCCGTTCATCTGCTGGTGACGGGTCCAAGTAAATGAAAAACTTAATTTTCATTGATTAAAATTTTTTGAGTGTGGTTTTGGTGTAGAGTGGTCACATCTCGTGGCTGCCGTACGAGGTGCTCCAGCTGGTGCTCCGCTGGGTGGTGGGCTCCGAGCTGGACGCGGGCTCGCTGGAGCGGGTGGCGGCCGTTTGTCGCGGACTGTACGTGGCGGCGCGCGAGCCCGACATATGGCGCTGCATGTGTGTCAAGTGAGTGGCTGTCAGTGGCCGTGAGTAGCCGTGAATGGCCGTGAGTGGCTGTGACTGGCCGTGAGTGGCCGTGAGTGGCCGTGAGTGGCCGTGAGTTGCCGTGAGTGGCCGTGAGTGACTGTTAGTGAGGGTGTTTATATGTTTGGTGTGAAAATAGCCCATGCTCGGGCTGGCCGTCCTGGATTTTATTCGAAACATTGCAATCATGACCGAAGAGCCAATGAGGTAGTTATTCATTCCGCCACGTTTACGATGGTTCCACGGTTGGGCTTTCGGTATGAGGTTGTGGGCTCAGCTGTCCTCGTTTGAGACATTAGTGGCCATCTTTGGATATTTCTCTGTCACGGCTTTAGTCCGGTTTTTGACATAGTCGTTGTTAGGTGCGAAATATTTTTCTAGGTAATGATTTTTCTGCCCGCCGGAAAAATGGGCCAACTTTCGTCCCGCTGCGCAAAACGAAGTTGCCGCTTTCCGCTTTTGTCGGGCAGAAAAATAGCATACACACCTCGGGAAGTAAAAAGAGAAAGTCACAGATCTCGGTTCCACGTCGGTCGACAATTACATGTGATCTGAGGCATTTCTTATTTTTCCTCTCTAGGTGTGTGATATACTGTTGGCTTCATATATTTAAATATATAAAGTAATATTTCACGAACTCACTCACAACACCGGTACAGACACCGTGTGAAATGAGCTGGCGACGTGTAGGGCCATGTAACACGTACCATGTACCATAAACTCCACAAATAGTTATTTGGCTAAACAGTACTATTTCAAGTACTTCGATTATTCGGTAAACAATCCTCTCTAGTATCTTTCCAACTGTATGTAGCATACAAAGGAAGCGTTAACGGTTCTTTGTGGGGTTTTGTTAAATTTAAGGAAACGTACAGGTCATTACCCTCTTTCAAATTATATTTGATGTTAGAGATGTTCAATATTTCGCATTGATTTGCCGAATTCGATTTGATGAGGGAACCTGCTTTAAGATATCAATGTTTATATTCTTCCCTCTTGGGCCAATAAAGGGTGAATTAAACTTTTCTCGTTTTATTATTTCCGTTTTTCATTAGATTTCTTTTTACAACCGTTTTCTCGGAATCAGCGCTCATGTACCGGAAATACAGTTGCCTCTTCTTTCTTATTTCTTTTTTTGGCTCTTCTGGTGGTATTCGTTGTTCGTTATTATTGTTCACATTCAATTCGGTATTCATCGCTGTCGTGTCGGGTGACCATCCATCTTCACCATCGCTGAGGTTTGTATTTCTTCTATGACCGCTTATATCTCTACCAAGCAGCTTTAGGGGGCGGTAGTTTGTTTATGATTTTCTAACTTGACCTTTAACTCTTCTTTTGTAATTTATTCTTTGCATTTATATACATGTTGCTCCCACGAGAACCTAAATAACAAAAGAGTTCACTTAGGCAGAGCCCCGATTGTGTGATCGGGAATGTCTTATTGTCTACTTTAGTAATAGTATCATCAAGTTTAGTAACCGTATCGTTTAATTTAGGATGTGTTTTGTGGCATGGCCCTACCTCCGAACTTTATTGAACTCTCAATAGTATAGTGCCCAATCTTTACGAGGTGGAATGAATTTTATTAGTCTCTTCGTTAAATTAAAGCTCATTTATTTTGACATTAGGACCTGGGGCATAGAGTGTGGGACCCTCCGCGCACACGGCTACCTGACGTGGAGACAGATGTACATAGAGCGGGCCAGACTCAACCTGAACGGCGTGTACATCAGCAAGACCAGGTACCTGAGACACGGAGAGACCAGCTTTCAGGACCACTTCTACCGACCCTGGTACCTCGTCGATTATTATCGGTATCTCAGGTGAGCATCACTCCTATCATAAATTCCATTTAAAATGACAATCTCACCGTAACATACGCTGCCGGCAGGTTCTTCCCTGAAGGCCAGGTATTGATGTGGACCACAGCGGAGGAGCCCGCCCTGTGCGTCGGACATCTCAAGAGCCGCGACAACAAGAACGGCCTCGGGATACAGAGCGGACACTACCGCCTCGTAGGAGACACGGTGAGCAACTGGACTCGGGGGAGCTCGATGTGGCGTTACTGTAGTACTCACTAACATTTTTATTATTCAATTTAATAATATATATATAAGTTCGTCGTTCATTTCCTATATTTATTTTACCCGAAGGTTTTACCAGTTCTGTATGAAGCTCGTGCAATCGGTTATCAATATAAAAATACTAAAACTTTGAAGGACTGTTACGCTTTTAGATAATCTTCTGCGTTACTATTTTCGCGGCCTAAACCAATATGGTGTAAAATTATTTAACTGTTAAACAAATTGAAATAAAATATTTAAATAGTACATACATAGAAATCTTATTTAAACGGATACATTAGAGCACGTACGGAAACTATATTCATTTTATTTATTACAATTAGTTTCATAAATGCAACAGAAAACGGATAAGATCAGTTGAACTAGAATAACACTTCAGGTGGTGATAGTGATAAAGAAGGCGTGCGAGAAGCGAGTGTCGCAGTCGTCCACGCGCCTCCGCACGCGCCGCAAGGAACAGAGCGAGCTCCACGAACAGCTGTTCCACATGGTGCGTGCTGGTCGTTACACATACACACACACACATACACACTATTGAAGGTATTCACTTAATAAATGACGATACTCTTACATTCTAACAATTTAGTTACTTAGTATTGATTCAGTGATCTACCTCAATAATGGACCTCCTTACACTTCCTGCTTTTTATATCCATAATTCGTGTATATCAATAGTAGGTTGCAGCTAAAGTTATTTATTTATTTGAGTTTTGTACATATCCCAGTGACGACATTAAAAAGTCGAAGTGTCATTTAATCTATATATTGATAAATTAAAAACCTTAGAGTATAAGAAAAGATAATATTTATAAATAATATACATATATTGTAGAAAAAAGATAGTTTGAAGACTATTTTCTAAAAAATCCTTGTTAAAATTTTCATAT
The DNA here is from genome assembly GCA_959347355.1 of Napeogenes inachia. Lineage (NCBI taxonomy): Eukaryota > Metazoa > Arthropoda > Insecta > Lepidoptera > Nymphalidae > Napeogenes > Napeogenes inachia. The sequence goes on along the minus strand of OY365800.1, from coordinate 22,301,127 downwards.
CTTTAAATGAACACCAAATTTTTAAAAATAACTTTATTACATTAATTTTTTGCTTAATATTTAAATAATTAATATTTAAATAGATTTTAGACTCTAAGCCAACGAAATAAATAAATAAATATCACGGCACAAATCGTTCTTCAGGAGCTGGAGCTCCGGAGCGTGCGGTCCCGTCGCAACGCGCAGCTGTCGTGGCGCCGCTACGCCGTCAGCACGCGCCGCGACGTCTGGACCGCCTTCGACCTCGCGCCCGCCAACTACCCGCCCTTCGCCTTCAGTCGCGTGCGGGCCTTCACCGCGCACGCAGACCAGCCGCTGCAGGCCCCCGGATAGGTGACCACCATGCACACACGCACACCTGGCACCGTACACGCACTCACATCTATTACAATACCTCCTAACCACGCACGAATCTCTTACATTAATAGACTCTCATACCTTCCGACCGAGCATATAGCTACGTACTCTTGCACACACATGTGTACTAGTAGTAACTAACGTGTCTGCACTAAACCCTGTCCGTTCACTAACACTCTCACACGTACACACGCACCTTTTAGATTTCTCCATCGTACGGACATACATCACAACAGTAAAATATATTTATCAACTTCTTTACTGCAACTTAATTTTATACAAAAACTTTTTGTCTTATGTTATGTTTGTTTTAAAGCCATACTTAAAGCCAAAATTATATAAGCTCTTTAAGTTTTACGAATTTATATGTAATGTTATTGTAACATTATTATTTATTTCAGGGTTTTAAATGTGGGTGAAGTTTTATTTTGGATTGCCATCAATTTAGAATATAAGAGTTGCAAGTATCACTGCTTTAAATAAAAAATATATATATGTTTAATAAGAATAGGAGTTTTTGTGGAAAATTTAGTTATGCTTCAGATTAGAAAGAAATGATGTTTCTAAAATAAATATAATTTAAATGGAACTTGGTTCCGTAGTGTTTTGATATTAAAAGCTGTTTCCTTTGTTACGTCATTAATTTCCTCGACGCGTAACTGATGAAGTACAAAATAATGTGAAGATGTTTCCACTTTTACTTTAAAAATATATACATATATATATATATATATATATATATATATATATATATAATTATACTATATGTAGGTATGACTTACTGTGAGTAAATAAGAACATAAGTTTAATTTTTTTTTATATATGTTCATTTTACTTAAAAAGTATGCAAATTGTAAATTTGAATATTTTATAATAAAAAATCTGCAATATTTAAACTATTGATATTATAAAGCTATGCTCCAACTAAAAAAAATATATTTTAGTCATGTTTATATTATAAGGATTTATATGTTTTTTTTGTGGGATTTTTATTTGGGATTTAAAAACAACTATTGAATGTGTAATGGTGTCTTTGTTCCTGAGGCTGCTTTTTTCTAATGTCTATAGTTTATACGTTAAAAATCAATTTCGCTTTATTATTTTGTTAAATAAAGTAATATTCAAAAGTTGCCTTTTTTACTATACCTCTTGTTATCCACCAAAATTTATTCTGACCTAATTATTAGAAATAATCTAAATATATCATTTGAAATAATCTTTGAATCGAAATCTTCGAATAATAGGGATTTCCAAGGAGTGTAGACTGACGTGCGTTGGCCGATCCTAAAAACTTGACAAATCTTTGCACTTTGCAAATTTGGATAAGTGCAGTTCTAATTGAATATTTTTTTTTTCTCAGTGACTGTTATGGCCGAATTAATAATCGATATACAACCCGAGATTGACAATTAACCGTAGAAACCTCTATGCAACCTGCACTATTGGCATTGGTTAAGAATTGTAGTTCAAATCTTTATTAGCATAAATTGGTTTAGGATCGATTATTAATGTCGGATGTTAGACAGTAAATCTCAGTTCTGATAAAGTGCTTCAAAGACTTACGATTACAAAATGTATACAACTTTTTAACTTTAAATTCAAAAAGCATTTTCTGTTTGATGTGTGTACTATCAGATAAAGTTTGTTGTATTTTTTAATGTTTTTTATAAATTATTTGAGGTATTCATTTATAGCATGGGGCGAATTCTCGATCAAAGCTGTAGATATAATATTCTATAAGTAACTAGTCTACAGTAAAATTAAAGTATTTCAAATATAAACAACCGGTCCGATAATAACGTTTAATTATAAATTTCAATCGTTTTCTACTTGCAATAGTCACTGCGATATCAATAAAACAACAATAAAATGAAAGACATACATACATATTTTACTTTTTTTATTTTATACACATTCTCAAATCGTACTCGACTAGAAATGAAACAACGTCTAATGACTATAAATTTATTTTTTTTTCAATTATAGTTATATATTATTCTTTTGTTAATAATTTATTTACATATTCACGATACATATCGAACGTTCTACGACTACGGTCGGGAATACCGTCCCGGCGAGCGCCCGCTGAGCGGCCTTGAGCCCGAGGCGTCAGATGAGGCGCTCGCTGAGCCAGATTCAGGAGTCGGGCGGCGCGGGCGGCGGCGGGGGCGCCGGACCAGGTACGCCGCCGGGAGGCCCGGAGGCGCATCCCGGGGGGCCGGGGGCGCAGCCCGGCGGCGCCAGCGCCGGCTCCGTGCTGCGGCGCCGCACCTTGCCGCGTTTTTTCAGCATGGTGGCCTGCGGGCAGCGCGCCACTGAGCCGGGCCGGCGTCACGGGCCCGCCGCGGGGCCCGCGCCCGACCCGCGCTTGGTTTTCTTCAGCATGGTCGCCTGCCGGTCACACACACCCGCTCACACACGCCCGCCGACGAGGCGGGACCTTACGCCCTAGCCTACCCCCGGACTTTTACCAGTAGAGCGATGTACTTTGAGAATTGCGATGTGATACATATTTTTAATGCAATATTATCTTTTACTACACTATTTCGGACTGAAGACTGAGACTGAACCCACAAGACAGTAAAATCCCGCGCTCTCGTGTATATTTTGAAACCCATTTGTAATTAAAAATAACATTGACAGTGCTAGCGACATCGATTAGAGTCGGGCATACACCGCGTTTTCACTGAGTGAACACCGGTAATACACGGACGCACAAATAAAACAAATGTCGGTTATCACAGCGCCGGGGCTGTGACCGGCGAGCGGGCGCACGGACGTACGGACACACGCGACTAGTCGCGACGGCTCACATACAGATTGGGAACTGGTCCCTGACAGCTTTCAAACGATTCTACTTATATCTCTAAATGCCGCGTGCGTTGCGCCGTGGTGTGATAAATGTTTTTATAATGTTACCGAAACCGATAGATTAGTAAAATTACAATTAATTACAAAAAAGTTGGAATCGCATAGGATGTCTGAAGTTTTTTATGAAAACATGCTATGATAACACCGAGATATTTATGACAAAAAGTATATCAGTTCAGTAACATTTCAGTGAAATGGTAAAAACAGGGGTGACCGTCGTTGTAGGCCGGCGCTGACTCGGACAGTGAAAACGCGAGCATAGCGGGGTGCGGGTGACGTCACAACAACAAACAACAAACAGAGAGAGGACACGGGAAACATTGCCTCATTCAATTTTGATAATTTTTATTACTAAATATCATGATAGTTGCCTCGCTCTGTTCATCTAGCTCAGATTCCTAACTGACCATTTAACTTGAACATTTAAACGTCTTAAAGCGTGTGAGGTTAAGGATATTTTTATTTGGAGTTCATGCATCAATGCTCGGAAATGTAACATCGGTATATCCGGGCTAAATATTGAATAATCCGAAGAAAGCAAACTTTTTAAATACATTTTTTATAATATGTATAACATTTAGAAAAAGAAATTTTGCATATCTTGAGATGCCACAACAAATAAGGACCTATTTACACACCACAACAATGATATAATATCTAAAGTAATAAGTAGTAAGTATAAATAAAGAGATATATAAAATAATGGTACGGAGGCCAGCTTAGCAATAAACAAAGAACCCAAATTTCTACTAGAGAAACAAAAAATGATGTCAATCATAATATTGTTACGTCCCACAATAGTGAGACCCCAGGGCCCTCCCCCATACCGGCCCTCGTCCCGGACACTGACCTTGAGCGCGGACTTGAGCACGACGACCTCGCTGGGGGCGGCCACCCACGGCTCGCCGTCCACTTGCACCGGGATTTCGCTCTTAAGGTTGATCTTGATATGACCTCCCTGAGAGACACCATCCGTTACACATCCACATAGGAGAGGGTCGATCTAATTGCAACTACTTGTATGATATTTACGAGATGTATTATATCATGTAGTTCGATGACTTTTTTTACGCAGCTACTGAAATCGAACTATCCAGCTCTGTTTCTAATACGTAAGTATTAGAATAGAATATTTTATGCACCCTAATGTTCGTTCCGTGGACAGTAACCTGTGCAATCCTCATGGCGCCCCGGAGGCCGGACTGTATCTGTCCGAGATGCACGACGCCGCCGACGCCCACCACCTCCAGCATGCCGTCCCAGTGGTTGGGTTTGCTGAACTGGTCGTCCTTCTCCGGGCCCCATGGATTGGCGCCCGAACCCCAGCTGGGGCATTTGACAAATCGTTATATTTATATGTTCTGTTATATCGTCACGTCATGAGAAAGTGATAAAAGTAATATTATGTCAAAGAAAACCGAAGGGGGCCTCCGTATTAGAATCTGGGTACCTGAGTATATTTAAAATGATGATGCCCTCGACAGCGGGCAGGTCCACGGGCTTTCCGTCCACTTCTAGCTTCACGGCCTTGTGGAGGTCCCTACACATCTTGCGTCCCACCATCTTACGGAGCCCCATCTTCACGTACACTCCCTTGTTGCGGAGCCTTTTAACGTTAATATAAAGTTATGAAAATTCGTCCCCACCTTTTTATCAAATCGCAAGCGTAAGACGAAGTATCTTCGAGATGATCCCGTCTGTACCGAACGTACCTGCTGTTGAATTTGTTCGGATTCTCCTCACGCGCATTGTGGAAGTCCAGGCAGAGGTCAGCGTCGATACCGATGCCGAAGTAATTATTCATCACTAGGATCTGGGAGTTGTCCTCGCTCTGGGAGCCTGCGATAGAGATCGAACGGTCACATAAAGATAGCTTCGATCGGAAACAAGATTCGAGAGAGGGTATTTCTCGGGAAGATATAATATGTAGAAATGCTAGCAGAAAAAATAGAAACGTCACAAGAAATGTAAGATTCAAGTAAGTTTACATTTCGGCCACCTAGAGGTTGTATGTAAGCGCGTACCAGGCAGCTGCTTGGAGAGTTCCTTGGGTTCGTCCTGCTTGTCCTCGGGGTGGAACACTACGGTCCAGCGGTCGAGACGGATCTCCTCGGCGTCGATGACGTCACGCAGCAGAGACTGCGGGTCCTCACAGCCCGCGTAGCCCGAGCCCCAGCGGAGCACCCGCGCCAGGTCGTTGCCTGACGGACCAAAGGTTCGTATTCCAAATAGACATACATTGTTTTTATGAATCGTCACACTAAAGTTGGCGTCACACACGTTCTTTTGGCGATATGTAGGATCTTGGGAAATCCTCCTCGCTCGTAGTGAAAATTAAGAACTTAAAACAAATTCAAATGTTAAATACTGACCGGTCCCGAGCGGCACGATGGCGCAGGGCGGGTTGGAGCACTGCGAGTCCTGGCCCACGTTGTCGAGACACTGGAGCACCCAGCCGATGGTACCGTCGCCGCCGCACACCAGGATCTTGTAGTTGGGGATGTGGCGGAACACGTATAACCTGGGATTAAAATTAAAAAAAAGAAAGATTTATATTTCTATGCTGTGGCGCTTCCAAATTAATACATTTTCTAAAGATAATAGTACAAAGTAAGTGTATTATATATTTTATAATAAATATATTTATAATAATTAATTCTCTTGAAAATCATTTGCAAATATATGAATATAATTTCTGAGAAATCTCACCCCGGTAAGGGTCCGCCGTTCTCCAGATCGAACACCTGGTAGGGGTTAAGGAGCTTGCGGAAGGAGGAGATCAGTTCGAGACCCTGACAGCCTCCCGACTTCACGTTCACGAATACCAGGAGCGGCTTGACCCCCGCCGGTACCATGGCAGGCTCGATGCTGGGTAACAGCATAACTGGTCGGGCGGATTGGGTCGTCATTACCGTTTGTGCATTTCAGTTTGTGTGTCGTTAATAGCACCTCGTTCTCGTCGTAAGAAAAATATTATGATCGGAGAGACGGTAAATATATAAATATTATATTTTATGGTTACAAATACAATGTTTGTGTCTATAATTATTAGTGATATTCTAAGAATGTTGTCCGAGCTCACCCAGTAAATGCTTATCCTCGTAGCGCGCCTCCCGCAGCGCGTACAGAGCACGCACGGCCTTGCTGGCGTCCTCGTAGGTGATCACCATCGACCCGTACTCGTAGTAGATGGGACCGATAGACGTGAACTTGTTCTCTGCGTATAGTATAGACCTAACTTTAATAAATCCTATGTTTTTCATAATACATCTCTACATTTTACCTCGAAACTTAAGTTACAAAATATTAAAGGTTCCTTGTTTTAATATGAATAAATATCCACTGTTTCAATGACATTCGTTATAGCACGCAAAAATTTTCTCACCGGTACCGAGGAACTCCACCAGTATGTTCTCGTAGTTCCTCTCGGACAGGCCGGGGGGCAGTGAGGCCACGAAAAGCGCCAGCGTGGGTCCGTGTGGGTCGGCTCGCGGCTGCAGGTAAAAACGCGCCAACTCCATACGACGCACGGACTCGCGCGCCAGACGCACCACGATGCGCCACGGACGCTCCGACTCTTCCAGAACGCGCTCCGACACTGGAAAGGACGGTCCTTTCATTTCGAATTTCATTCGTGTCGTTACAGAAATTCCAAAAAAATGGACTTACTTATCATAATCAATTCGATTCGTGAAAAAAGTATTGCATCGTTAGAAATCTTCTTTAGTGCGTTTAACATAAGCTTATGGACTACCGAAGAGTATCCTCCTTACCTCCCCGGTCCAATAGTATCTCCGAGCAGCGGTAGTCCAGCGTGGCTTGGGCGGGGTCCAGTCCGAAGCGCTCGAGTGCGGCGGCCATGAGGTCCCCCACGGCGTGCTCGCCCGAGCACGGCACTGTCACGAAGGCGTCCCCTGCGCCCGCCACGCGGCCGGGGTACACGCGAACCGTGCCCCCGCCCGTCTCACCCTCCCTGCGCAGACGGGGTATACAGTGCATTCCGACATCTCACACCACAATATCGCTACCCCAGTTAACGATTTCTTTGAGGTAAGTTTGAACAGAAATAACTATTTCTTTTGATCCGAAACAATCAGACTCACTTGAACCGTAGGAAGAGGGCGGGTCTCTTGTTGGGCAGGCGTGTGACCCTCGCGAGCGGTGTGGGGTCCCTCAGCGGCGGTTCGTCGCCAGCCAGCGCGTCAGTGAGTTCGAACTGGTCGGGGTCCCGTGCGACGTGGAAGGCGCGCAAGGCGGCCGCCACTAGCTCGCGCTCGCCGAAGTTTCGTCCGACCACAACCGGCCGGTACAGCCGCCGCGACCACGCCGCCTCGCCGTCGTAGACCTTTACCACCTCTGCGGGAGTCGACGGGATGTTAATGTTGCTCGACGCGGTTCCGTACCCGACACTGCATTGTTTTTACGCAGATGAACTCTGCGGTGATAGCTATATAATAAATGGCGAAGTCTTAAATCCGTTTGTACCTTCGTCTCTATCGTCCGGTGTGCGGTCGCGGTGCTGCTTGTGGTCGGGGCGGTGGTCCTGATCTGCGGGCGCACCGGTGGAGCCCCCGCCGGAGCCCGAGCGGCCCTCGCAGCCCGAACTGAACTCCTCGCTCACGCTGCGAGCTGTATCAGAACAGGCGAGTCGCACACATACCCTACCGTTGAGTATAACATCGATTTATATGAATTTATCGGTTTAAGTTTAGAAGTTTGTTATTTTAGAAATGTTATTATAGCGTTCGTTTAAAACAATTACTTATGTTTCTTTCCTTATAAAAAAGAAGATAATTTCCTTCTTCTCATTTTTAGAAATACAGAAATTAGTTTTAATATTGAGTTTAAAAACTATTGAGTATTTTGTACATAAATATTTGAGTTATTGGAGCAATAAATAATAAACAAAATTCGAATAAATTTCTTACTACATATTATACTTCAACGTCATAAAATCAGAATATAACGAAGGTATATCGATAGTTGTAGAGATATTGATGGAGTAGGGATAGATACATCTCTGAATATTTTATTATTGTCTTCATTTTATAATGGAGGTATTTATTATTTATTTTTAGCAAAGCGTACCATGAAGCACTTAACTAAGTCACACATTTTAACATTGAACTCTACACACATAATTTGCAATCAAACCTATTTTACAGTTACGTTTAAGGTAATTTAAGTCTAGATATGCTTTTATAAAAGTAAATTATTGGGAAATAAAATAAACTGTGCGATTTACTATAACAGCGTTAGAAGAGGATGAGAAATATTAAAGTTACAATTGTTTTGGGAAGCATATATAGACTTTAAGTTATAACTAAGAGCAACACTTTGTCATGTGCACGTTACCTGTACCGGTGGAATACTGCACCACGAGTATCCTGGAGTCGCCCGAAGACATAATACTAGCTCAAGATACAAAGTCTACTGAAAGACTGAAGAAAGACTGAAGGTGGTAGCGGTGCTCCCAAACGTTGGGTAGACAATGGTATGAATAGGTGGACTAACTCACTTAATAAAGAAAATTTGCATGTGGTGTTATTCAGGTTATTAAAATAAAATGTTAATAGGCTTCTTACAAGTTTGTAAATTGAATCTAGTCAAGGATTTAAAGAGTCGTGCTTTTATGTAATGTTCATATGTAAGACAGAAAAGCAGTAAGCGTCAATTAAAAAAACTTATTGCATGCGACGTATTAGAGACTATATTTTTATAAAGTCATCTTCTCGGTTAGAAATAAGAAATACAGCTCAATTTTGAAAGTATAGTCTCTAAAACTTAAGGAGTGTGTTCGGAAGCCGGCCTCTGTCAAAATTATAGTATGAAGAAAGCTGATCAACTAGAACATTTCTTTTACCAAACTTACGCCTCAATCGGGTGATTACGATAAATCAATTACAAACGGTCATGTACCAAAAAAAGATAAATCTGTCAACGGACGTATTTCACCAGAATAGGCATAGGGCGGCATAACGACCCGACTGGGACGGGTACCTCTGGAGTACGGGGGCGAAGCGCCTCCGTGCGGGCTGCAGGCGGCCGGCAGCAGGCGGCGCGCCAGCGTCACTAGCCGCGCCGGCGCCCAGCCTCCGTGCCGCCGCGCTGCCCAAAGACACCGCTCACACCGGCTCGAGCGCACCCCGCGGCCCCGCACGTGTGCCGGGCGAGGGCGGCGGCCGGGCGGGGCACACGTGCGGGGTACCGGCCCGCTGTGGAGGTACTTACGGCATCCGAAGTCGCGCTGGGATGGTGGCGGCCGCACGTGCACGCCGATGATGGCTTCCATGGGCACCTCCGTGCGCGGGATGGATACCGCCGATGGCGGCAGGAAGATCGGCTGCAGCGCCCCGAAGTTGCATTCTTCGGGAATGAGAGCGCGGCAGCCGGCGTGACACTGCGGATATCGAGGACGGGAGTCAGCCGACGGTGAGGTACGGACACTCGACGCGTTAGCTCCTATGGTACGCACCGTGCTGCCGCACCACTCGCAGCGGTAGCCAGTGAGGCATTCGGTGGACCAGCATGCGCGGCGGCAGGCGGCGCACTTGCTGTTGGCGGGTAGGTTGCCCTCGCGCCAGTGGTGTACGTGACGGGGTTCGCTGCCCGCGCAGTACGTCGCGTTTTCCTTGCAGTCCGCCGCCGCGAAGTCCACGCATTCTCCGTGGACGTAGTACTCGCATACTGCATATTACCAGGTTCATGTAACATTAACTCGGTTTTCGAGTCCTAGGCTGGTATATCTAATCTACTGATGGTTAGCGGAAAATTTTTAGTTACTATGACAATTTATCCTCTACGTTGTGTCTGGCGACTTAGCTTACGGGGAACAAATACAATAATAGACAATAAAGTACGTGCTTTCTCCGGAGAAGCGCTGCAACCTGGTAACATTATATTGAGATTATTTTCGAAAACGAAAAGAAATCATTATTTTTCTAAACGAGTAGATAAAGAGCTACGAGTTTTGATACTCACTCATACAATGTAATGCGGGTAGTTCGTCGAGCCGCTTTCGACACACCGTGCAAAACTTCCGTTTATGGTGTGCTGGCTCTGACCAACAATGAGCCACGGGATTCTGTTCAAATTACAAATATGCTAATAAATATATATTTATTGTACGATTTTAAAATTTCAATAGCTTTTCGGATATAAATATTATGTCAGTACGTTTTAGTAGGTAGAATAAGTATAAAGTACTTTAATATATAAGTAGCACTGATGGGTTCACATTGAAGTAAGAGATATGATATAAAAGTATAAGAATCGACGTTCATTGATAGCTTTGACACAATTGAATAATTGAGGAGATATGGAAGAGTGTAGTGTGTAGTATATAGATCCACATCACCTTGATGAGGCTCGGCGCCACCCCGCAGCAAGGTGTCACGACCTGCCCCACGCATCGCTCGTGTACTATGAAGTTGCACACTGAAATAATTGTTCTATAATAACAATAGATAGATATCATGTAAATAATCTTACAAAATATTTATCTTTGATTGCGTGTTACAAGGAATTTGTCGTAAGGTAGCTCGAAATATTGTACTTAAATTTATATGAATTATATTTATATGAAGTTTTCCGTATGCGAATTAATTACATATACCTATGTTATTTATAACATTTTATAAGTTTTTTCGGCGAGTAGGTGTAGCAAAATCTTGGTATTATGAGTAAAACCCTACAAATGTTTAATTTAATAGTCCAACAAATTGTAGGTACCTAATAGAAAAAAGATAAATGTAAACAAAAAAGTCATTTCATATGCAAAAAATGTATGAATCAATCCCGGGTTTTGTGTGGTAAATAAATTTAGTTATTAGAAATTATAAAGATAAACTATCAACCACACCTTGGCAGCACAATAGGTACTAAGTAATTAATTTTTCAACCAGCGACTTGTTGATTCCGGCTGAAGCACGGTGCTGGTTAGTGTAGTTACATATCGTGCGACAGCAATTTACGTTGAGTGTATTCTAAGGGCGTTCATTATTGAGCACGCGACTACATTCAAGTTCAGTCTTGTTGATGACGTCACACGCCATGTCACGAAATGGCGAATTCCTAAAGTGTTTTGTAAACGTTGAGGTGGACTAATACAATATCACTTTTTCTTTTTAATTCGTAATTTGCGCTTATTGTCCGTATTATTTATGTATTTTAGATTACTTTCTACTGGATAACCAAATTTATATTATTGTTCTAACATACCTAAATATTACAAAAGTAAAGTTAAGAAAGTATAGACTTTTCAAAATCGAAATAAATAAAATTATAAATTAAGTACTTAAATAACTTATAAGCATTTAATAAAGCATTAATGTGTAAAACTAACATGTAACGTGTTTAACATGTATAAAAGAAATAGTAACGTCTCCAGTGCGATTTGAATCATAGCGTAGACAAACGTAGCAGGCGACCATCATCTCGAGGGATCAATAGCTCCGCGCATGCCCGCATCCCATGAATAGATGTACCTAGTGATGTACTGTACTTGTTAGAAGTACTGTACTAGGAGTGTAAGTATTCTTTTGACTTACAGCACCTTCCTAATTATTTTCGATATTTGAATACGGCTCAAATATTTAATTCATAATACTGATACACATTAGAATATATATTAATGAAATTAGCTTCCTAGTTTTTTTTTTATATTGCAAACCACATAAATAAAACCCGCTTTAGAATGTATGTCGAAGAAAAACAAAGACTAATATTTATTTAGCCATATCATATCTGACTCGGTTCAGATTGCAACTATATAAGAATATTATTATATAGGTAGTATTAGGGAGATATGAGTAACGAATATTAAATACTTTTATAAATTCCCTGCATCTAAAAATATTTTAAAAGTCAATGCAGCCGTGTCGCAAATTGTCGACAAATCAACAGACAAACCAAAAATATGTTAGGTTTTAGCAAGTGCAAATAATTATCAGTGCCTAAGGAAAAGTACAAGAAACTAAAAGTACAAGAAATAAACTAATTTATTGTTATATCCTTAGTTGTTCCAGTAGCTAACATGTGATGTCATGCTTAAGAGCCAACTAATTTTGAATTCGGACTCTAGGCCTGGGAAGACCTTCGGGTGATTTTATGATCAGGTCTTATCCCAGAATTGGTGCCAGCATAGGCCATAGATGCACTGCTTTTAACACCATGGGAAAGAACACCGTCGGTCAAGAGTGGATGGAGATCATGAGGTAAAATTCTAAGTTGGAATTTATGGTTTTTATTATAGTAATAAGCATAACTGAATCAAAAAATATTTACTCATAAGTTCTGAGCCACTGTTAGTTTTGCGCTGGGTGCAATATTTCAATTTAACTACTTCGATATTAAAAAACACTACGGAATTTATTTTACATTGAAGTTGTGATAATTATTAGTATATTTAAATTATCCTTTTTCAAAACAGTGTTAGTAAAATCAATTCATAGTTAGTTATAAGACAGTTAGTTGCTTTTGATTATACATACCTATATCTGTTTTTATTCAAACTAAAGTGTAAAACCGAAAAAAACCGTGATAGTTTTTAAAAAAAATAATAATTAACTACGAAACGCAATTAATTATTTTTATGATGGGACAATAGAAACCATAGAATAAACCAACATCGAACTATTTATTTTTCTTTTATTTTTATAACATTCCAAAGCATTAGTGAAAAGGTTTTAAAAACACTCACTCCTCTGAGGATAACTCAGTATACTGCCACCCTTTCTTAACGCTGTACTCAGAATATTGGTCATATGAGATACAATATCATCACACGACATTTTCACTCAATTATTGTAAAACAGCCGGGCGAACTCACTCTTTTCAACATAGCAACACTTTAATTACGCGCTGTTTTTAACAACAAAAGATGCTCCTTGATTTGCGTTTGCCAATACGAGCTCGTAGGGAGGACTCCGATGGACGGATCAAGGAAACGTATTAGATGTGTAGTTCAGACGATAATACGTCACGTTATATTTAAATAACCTCGGGGCGGGGCCGAGCGGGAATAGAAGCTCTCGCAGCCCGCACGGCACCACCTCCCACGTCCGGTGTTACCACTTTGAAAAATCAAAATGTATCATCTATTATTGTCCACTAACTTCCTTCTTGGTGAGAACAGCAAAGGTTTTATAGCTAATCGACATGTGCCAAAGTAAACATTACAAATTGGAATACAGAGGGCAATAGCCTATCGGATGATGGCGAAGTTCAATGTCTTCTCGTCAAGACAGTTATTTTATTTCTTGAAAATGACTAATGAAATGTAAAATAGGACTCATTACCACAACATGTATTAAGGTCGTAACGTACGCAGCGGTGTAATACAAGATGTCAGACACACGTGCACTCAAAACAAAACACGGTGTGGTACTGCAGGCGCGCGGGGTAAGGGGATTACCGCGGGGCGGGTTTCGGGGGCGGGGGACACCTGCGCACGCGTTCACGATCCCGCCTCGCCCGTCTCTACGTCTCCACTACAACATACACTATACGGCATGCGTACGAGACGACAGCTATTGAGTCTATACTATGTGTAGATTATCTGTAGTACTCGGAGACAAGATATGAAAACAATAACTTCAGAAATATATACTTAATAATTACTGAAAGTACTATATATTATTAAGTAAGTAAATAATTATTATAGAATTTTATTCAAAATTTGTAGAGTTCTCGTAGAAAAAATTTGGTTACTTGAACCTTAAGTAACCAAATTCTAGTTGTAAAGAATCAACAAACGTATAATATTGAAACAAAAAAACAATTAACCATTAACCTATATATGTATATACATTTTTAATAAATATTTTAAATAGTTCTCTAAATATGGAGCAGCGCAGATGGTTCGATGCGCGGGCGACGGCGCCCTAAATAGATGTTTTGATTTATTTTTATAACATGTTGTTAGAATTGCTGTTTCCAAAGTTATGTATCACTAAGTGTTTTGATAAGAAATTATGTTCGAGTTTATTTGTGGTTTCTTAATTAGTAAGTGTTAACAGTAATTTTATTTTGCAATGTTATTTTTTTATATTATAATCACGTTTATTAGATTAGAATGGATATAATGTTGTTACATTAATCGAACTTTTGAAATCAATTATATTGAAACCGATAAAAAAAGTATATCATCAATTAAGAAGAAATACCTACTCAATTAAAGAGAAACGTTCTTTGTTAATAATTATAATATTTGTTATTAGGACATATTAATATACTGTTAATAAATTAAACTCGTCCTTTTTCTATATAATAATACAATCACACATACCTCCACATAATATTGACAAAAAAATAAATTATAAAAAGAGAAGCATTTATGTTTGTAAATATTTATAAATATGTATAGCCATGTTAAGCTTAGTAAGAAATGTTTAATACTTAATAATTGTTATCAGCAAATAAGCAATAAGGAGAGCATTTATTAAAATCAGTAAGATAAAATCTTTATCTATATTTTTTTCTTAAGTGAGATTTTGGAAGTAACGTTTATAAAGAAAGAATAATGCAAATTAAAGATCTAACATCTGTCATCTCTTACAGATATTAGGTAGGTACATTATTACGTTTTCGTCCATTTGCGGATGTTGTTTTACTATGACGTATATTTTTATTAATTTATTTTTTTAATTTATACATTTACAGGAGAATAGTAATATAATCTGATAAAAATTAACCATGTAATTTTAATAGTATTGTAAGAGGAACAGAACAGATAAGGAAACAGCCCAGTATTATTTATATTGTAAATATGTAAGTGTGTTTGTTCTTCTTTTCAACGAAACTGGTTGACATGTCCTCACACTGCACCATTAGAGCGCTGTGTGTGTGTAGTGCTGTACAAGGGTTATAGTGAACGTTCCAGTGTATAATGATGCAAGCGTAACCATTTATACAAGCTAGTATATTTGTAAAAAATAAAAATCGACCGTAAAACGTGTATATTTTTCAGAGGCGTGCGGCCTTCGGAGGTCCCGAGGCGCGGAGGGGCGCGGTGTGGGGAGGGAGGTCGGCATTGACGTCACGCGCGTCAGCCAATGGCGTGCCCTCGCTCGTTTGACTTTACCACGAGATGCTCTTTCCCCATTCGGAAGCTTTGCTCAACTTTGTATAAGCTATGGTAATGATTATTTATACCTATGCTTACTATATTAGTAAGGAATGATCTATTAAAAAGATATTAATAAGAACTTTCCAAGCTTAATCAATATAACAACTTAGAAGACGTACTCTTTTACTATTCCATTACTACTAGATATATAGATAACTAGTAAGTGATGTAAGTCGATGGTAAGTGTTACTGAACCTTTGTTAGTTTCGGCACTACCTAGAATAGTTCTAAGTACCTTCTATAGGTACCAATAACCATTGCTGTTAAGCTGAATACTTTTATTTTGATATAAATTGAATCTCCATAAAAAAACATGTTTTTTTATGAAGATCTAGACAAAATAGAACCGCTAATAATAGTCGACTATTAGTTGGAGTGTTGATAAACAGTTTACCTCAGCATTGAACATCAAAGAACTAGATGACCCGGAACTGGGGACACCTGCACGACTGGGATAGAACGTACTTACTGTACCTATGTTTTTATGTATGAAAGTATACTTGTTCCAAATTTAGGGTAACCTGATCAGTGAGTGAGTTTGGAGACCCATTTTTAAAGAAAGACCACGCAACTAAGTTTTATGTATTGTTTTCTATTAAGTGTTTTATGCAGAACTATAATTTTTTAAGGTATTCAAAGGAGAGAGAAGGACAAAGGAACTATCTTTTTTATGGTAGGGCCACACTACTCTATGGACAATGAACGCATTGTCAACACCGTTCACTGTACATCTCTCATACTAGTATATCAATATCGCTGATGTTTGTCAGTGACGTTAATTTTTACATCTAATCACAAAACAATGTTTTAAAAAATAGCTGAACGTCCAATTTATTGATAAATAATAAAATTAATTAAAGGACTTAAAATTGCTTCAAAAACATATCAACCTTGAAAAAATAAAGAACTCGAAATACAGAAATAAATTCTG
Organism: Napeogenes inachia; assembly: GCA_959347355.1. Lineage (NCBI taxonomy): Eukaryota > Metazoa > Arthropoda > Insecta > Lepidoptera > Nymphalidae > Napeogenes > Napeogenes inachia. The sequence goes on along the minus strand of OY365800.1, from coordinate 22,284,841 downwards.
CAGCGGTAACCGAGTACGTACATTAACTAATATTCCTCGTTGACGTCACGGGTGACACAGTTAACGGATTGTGCAACGAACACGCAACTGTCGGTCTGTAAAGTAACGAAAATACTGTAACTGGTATAACGAAAAAGTTCACTTTGTGTTCGTAACATTATATTATATGTAGAACAACGATAGAATAGTTCTGATGATTATTAGGATTATTAATTTATTAATTATTTAATTTTACCGAATTTATTTTTGCAAAAAAAATGTAGGTAATGAAAGCTCTTAAGACTTTAATATAATTGTGACAATTTGACGTTAATTAGTATAATTTAGACAACATTTTATAATGAAATTCATATTCATATTCATTTTCAGGTTTACAATAGATCTACATGGACCTTGCTACGAGGCTTTGTAGCAACAAAAATTTATATTTATAAATACCATCGGTTTGTAATTAATAAAATTACAAAATATTTCCTTTAAAATGAAGAATACACTTTAAAAGATAGAAAATATTACAATACTTATTTTAATTATTAATTATTTAATACAATTCTTTGTTTATTAACAAGTTATTTATAATAAAATTTATTAACAAACACACGAAGTACAAAAAGTTATTGGAAATCATTATAATTATTTTTCTAAGTTATGTAATTCTAGATAGGTTTATGTAAAAATATATTTAATGTTATTGTTATTTGGGAGACCTCCCAAAAAAACATAATAAAAAAACCTATTAGAGAGTGCAGTGAAAAAGGTAATTTCCAACAACATTCCCATCTTTTAAAGTATAGTAAACTAGAAACTGAAACTTTTTAAAATATATTAATCATTTTCCTTATTATGTATACGGTATTTCAAAATGTTAATAAACTTCAAATTTATCTAAAACAAATTAATTAAGGATTATAATTTTTTGTAATGAGCACTAGCGTGACAAAAACAAGCATGAACTAGAAACTTTATATTCATAGCATACATTTTTTACTCTTTTTAACTCAAAAATGATACTAAAATCGATTGATATTTACAGATAGATAGATATTGACTAATTTAGTATACTTTCATATCTGTCTCCTATCTGTAGTTAAAGTCGATAATAATCTAAAAGGAGAACGCAGCCCAATAAACGTAAGTTATTTCCGTCTATGCGTACAGGAATACTATATGTTATTTTAGCTTTACTTGATATAAATAGATGCATTGTGAGTTTTAACCTATATTTAATGCCAAATTCGCTTTGTATTTCGACCGATAACTTTAATAGCATCATTTAAGACTATGTCATATATAACAAGCTTCCAAATGACTTTTTAAAGTTCTAATTTAATGGAACCTTAAATATAAAGAATATTTAATATATCTTTTGTCTTGGAATCCTTTGTTTTAAGAATACCGAGGGGAGCTCGTTAAGGAAAAGTAAAGATACAGGTCGTATATCATTAACAGAATATTACTACAAGTCTAGAACCATCGTTAGGCGGCACTGGAGTCGTTCATAATTCAAACTTGGTCTTTATCGCTGTGTAAATGCTGTCGTCATTGTGACTGAGCAGCCTATTATACACTGAACGCTTCAAGTTTGAAACAAAGAAACTTGCTCTGTTAACTGGCCGCCTTATACTGAATGAATACGACTGTTATAAGAGCACTAAAAGACAATATGTTCATTATGGTACGACTCAGTTCTGTAATATTTTTTTCCTAAATTTTGACACACCTTGAAGTGTATACTCAGTGGGGGGGCACAGGCCCCATTGACGTGCGTATCTCAATGGCGTAGGAACTGGGTCAGCTCTGTGACGTCAGTGCTGGCCTACTTCGTGCGGGCGAACCCCGCGTGCTTGAAGTTGTATGCAAGTTCTTCTAAATATAGAATGCTTACTTTTTTAGATTTAGAGGTTAGGTACTATTTGGAAACGTTTTTATTTTTAATATTTTTTTTTATGTATTGGTATATTCATAGTTTTGAAAAAATGACAAAGGTAAGGTATGACCTCATATACTTTTATTTTAAAAGCGTACGTAATTTCCCCTGTGGTGTGGTTCATTTATTTTTTGCTTAAAATAATTCTACTAAAACACGAATAATGTAATATTTCATTACCGTATATAATAAATAATTTCGTTATTGTTTTTTGTTTTTACTATTAGTTCTGTTAACATCAAAAAAATATTATTTTCATTAGAATAAAAAACAATAGGTAAAAGGAAAAAACTTAAATAAAATAACAATTTAATTTATAATTGCATTGAATTGCATTTGTATAGGCCAGTCACACCCACGTCTGTTGGGTGCGGGTATTGTTTCACCCACAATGTAGCTTTGTTGAGTGTGGGACGGAATATCGCCTGTCAAGGAAACTCTATTCAAACGCTACCATGTATGTTAACAGAGACAGTTTGTTTTTATGTTTCTAACTAGGTTGAGATATAATGTTATTTATAACTTAATAAAGTCGGGAATAATAAAGAAAACTGGAATATTCGTTACACTATATTTAATATGACATATAAGTAAACAAGTTGTAAGTTTTCTGTCCTAACTTAAAGCTTTTTTTCCGTACGCTACGACGTGCTACGAGTCTACGAAAAAAGAATACGTGACAAATATTACGTTAAATTCAATTATTGAACTCATAAATAGTATTTTTAAACTCATCACTGAAATAAACTTCAAACGGACGGATGCATTATGGACTTTTCTTTTGCAATTAATCTGATGTCGAATGTTTTTTTTCATAAAATTAATACTAGTATAATTAAAATAATTTTAAATGCCACTGTTATCATGCTTATTCAGTTTTTCAGGAGGATAGGAAATAATAATGTTGTATTGGCTCTCTTAATGAATGAATTTCTTTAAAAGAGTTTTATGTATTTAGGATAAGGAAGCCTAAGTATATTTATTCTAAGGTAGGAAGGTCCGTCGAAAATTTTATTATCGATAATTAATAATTATACGTGTAGTGTTTAAAGATAATAAGAATAATAAAAGGTTTTTAACTACTACGCGACTTACTAAGCGACTGTTTTATTTACAGTAGGTAATATTTTAGGAGATATGACGTTCTTCTTCTAAAGTGTATTCTATAACCATCAAATTAAAATATCTAAAATAATTGCTAGATAGTAGTAGCTCTTCCAAGATTTTATCAATATATTAAGACGATTATTTTTTAGCGTATTTATTAGAAGCTTTTGTTGAATTTATTTCTATTTTTAGTCCCTCAGTTAATATGTACACACTCGAATAATTCCTAAATTGATATTAAAAGATATAAACAATCTATCTTTTATATTATTAGTTTTCAGTTTTGTTAGTCTTTAATAAAATAAAAACATTATCAAATTCTAATTGAGGTCTATAATAGAGCAAGGAATATCACCTCTGTCCTGAAGTCTATTTGAGTTTGTAATTCACTTAATTTTGCTTGTTTTTATTTGAATTGATATTACAGTTAATTAACATACCTTTATAAAACGAGATCTATGGATAACACAGACAGAAAGGAGAATATTATAGATTTCATATTTAAAATTGAACCGAAAAAGGAATATACTAAAAATAATTTTATAAAAAAGGGGTTGCTTTTTCAATTTGTAAATTTGAATGTATACATAGATATGTACATGCGTGAAAATCGCATTTCTTACCGAGTTTCTTGAATTTATCGTAAGTTGAGAACGGACAAACCTATTGAATAACCTTATATATCTACTTTGTTGTTGTTCTAATGTTTTGTTCACTCTTGCTTCAATTTTTGCTTCAATTTTGCTTCACTAAAAGTGTGTGTGTTGATTAGAAGTATTTAGAGAGTCACCCTTCCGCTCTACTCCTTCAGTCTTTGCAAATCGCGACTTATGTATTATTAATGTTATTAGCACCATTTTTAGCCCTGACCCAAAAAGAGGGCCGGTATAAGTTTGACCTGTGTAATAGTGTGTCTGTCTGTGGCAACATAGCATCTAAACGCGTAGACAGATTTTGAGGCGATTTTTTTAAATCGAAAGCTTTGTCGAGATGGTTCTTAGTTATGTTCGGTCGAAATAGAAGTAGTCGTCAACCTTGGAGAAGGAGCTTGTATTGATGCTGGCGAAAGGATCTTACTAAAGGATACAATATTGATGGTAAAAAGTTAAGTTAAGTTTAATTATTTTTTTTTTATATAAAAATATAGAAAGTAAAAAACCGATACGGGCAGGGATTCGAACCCACTGGGAAACCGTCCCGTTGCTCTACCAACTGAGCTACCGTAGCGATACGGGAGTCGCGGGTTCGAATCCCTGCCCGTATCGGTTTTTTACATTCTATATTTATATAAATTTAAATAAGCTTAACATGGCTATATATGTTTAAAGATATTTTCAAAAATATATTTTTTAATCACCTCCGGAAAAATGTAAAAAATATTATATTTTTCATTTATTTTGTTCATAAATCGGTTAAGATTAAGATAATTGTGTCAAGATAGTTTTCTGATACACCGAGGAGCGGAGCTGTTAGGTTTTTTGAGATTCCAGTTATTTTTGCAATAGAAATAATTTTTCCATAAAAATATATCGGTCAAATATAATGGAATAAATAGCCATTTCAGGTCAGTTCTAAGTTCTTCTGTGTATTTATTGCTGCAAAATTCCTAAAATAGTAGATGAACAATGTTTTTGTTTAATTAACTTTTAATTCCAAAATTCCTTTGGAACCCGGCACAATATAATATAATGACGGCAAAGTCGCGGGCACTTAGTAGACGATTATAAAGATTTTGTTCAAATTTGACAAAATTTAATGATAAGGGTAATAAACGTTTCCAAAATTCAGTTCCTTTGTTTGATCTACAAATCGATTTTATTAAAATTTTATTTAACTCGGGTAACTTTCTTAGGTTGGAAGATCGGTAAATCTGCTATTGATGGCTGTTTCTTTTAAAAAAATATATTTCATCTGTCTCAATTTTCTGCAAGCAGCAGTACAAGTCGTAATATCACTCTCTGGAACATTTGAATGACTAGGAATTGACATATTATAGGCTTCTCTATTCTTAACTGGAGATAGACAGAGACAGACAGAGACATCTCTGATATATTGAAACGGGTTCAATATGTGGATAGATACTATCAAAGACAATTTATCTACTCTAATTAAAATATTGGAAACGCCCATATGGGGTTGAGAATTGAGATAGTGCTATTTTATAAAATGCTATTAAAATAATATCTCCACAAATAAGCCAAGGAAATGGGTTTATTAGGGTTGTTGTGGATTTGAAATGTTTTTTTGTTTGGTTAAATGTTTCTTTGTATATTATTGATATTACGAATTTAGATTCCGGTTTTTATTTGTTTTTAGATTTGATTATTGTCATTATTGTGATATATGTAAGACTAAATGTATTTTTATTGAGATTATAGTAATAAACATATATACGTAGTCCTGCCTAGAATGTTGCCTTTAGTGGAAGAGGCAGCCGAGGCTCGCGAACTTATGATATAAGTACTCGTACCTAATTGTTATCGTTTTTATTATTATTTATTAATTTCAATAATTAGCAAAATAATATATTTTTTGGTCCGGGTGGACTGGTAAAGAATGCTTGGTTGTATTAAATCCGCTTTTTGTACGTCTTTTATTTTTGGACAATAAAGATTAAACAAATAAATAATCAAATCTGTCAATGACACGGATTACAAATTAGGTATTATTTATTTATTATTTCGTGCAAATTTTTCAAGACTACTTTGAATATTATATATCTACTATATTTAGTAAGTTAGTCAAAACGTATAGGTAAGTATTGGAGTAGGTACCTACCTTACACAATAAATACACGCGTAACTCTTTACTCAAAAAAAAAGTTAATTATGCCGATAGAAATTATATACCATAGAATTTAACATAGAAACAAAATTTAAATTTGGCATTTTATTACTACAGTTTGATATTTTTATAATTTACAACATAAAAGTAACAATGTTATAACTTAAATAATTGTTTTTATCACATAAAATATAAAACATACTAATGTATTATTACCATATAGTGATGTGTTAGAGAACGAACGCTACATTTTTCGTTTATCTCGCGACGATGTAATCAATACATAGTAGGAACACGCGCTGGAGATTCGTCTGTTACATCATTGAGAAGGAAAATAATAACCCATATTGATAATGTTTTTGTGCTCATTATTATTAGGTATGTATTTTACGGTTATAAGTTTTCTGAAACGCTCTTTTTAGGCGTTATTTAAGGCGTATTAAACGTGTATATTTTTTCAAAGAAAAATAGGCAAAGTATTTTGCTAAATGTTGATTATAAGCTTCGAGAACTAAAAAAACAGGCTCACAACGATTTCGATGAACATTTTAAAAATATTAAGTACCTAAAGATATAAGAAATAAAAAAGTTGTTTCATTGTTAGCATACGGAGCGTCACAGAATTTTCGTTGCGGCGCTGCGGCCATGTTTGGCGTTACTTCTATAAAGCCTTACCGCGTAATTGAACAGCGAAGCCCAAAAGGGATCGTCACTTACCACAAACGTAGGGCTTATCTAGTGGATCGAGATCAGCACCTCTGTGCCGGGAGGGGATGCAGCGCCCCGCCCCGCCTGCCCCGCGCCGCCCAGAAAAAACCTCATACAAAACAGATCGATCGATATGAACCTTCACTGTTCGCCGACACGTTTTGTTTTTACATGATTCTACTTCTCTAGCTACCTTACACAATCAATGGGTGGTGGTTTAGATGGAACATGCTGAAATTAAATATGTATTTTAGATTTTTGATATCAAAAGCAAACCGGAGTTGCGCTCTGGAGTTAAGGTGAAGGTCGAGGTCGGGAAATGGCGGTCGAGGGTATAGTGCAGGAGAGAAGAGGTATCAGAACTTACACGTAGCAAACAGACAGAGTAAAAGAAAAAGGCTTAAGAGGATGCAGAAAAGTACCCCCAAAGGGTGCGGGAGGGGTCGGGATAGGCGCCGGGACACGCCCGGGTGGGTTGCATAACCCTCGTCGTGCTGAGCGCGCGGGTGATATCGACGCGCCCGGGGCGCATGCGTGACGCGTACCTTCGCAGCCGTAGCCCTGCCCGATGAGCCCCCACAGCAAATCGGAGCAGTGGTGGCAGTAGGTGGGCTTGTGGAAGGTCTTCTTGGCGAAGGAGTGGGTGCGTTGGGGCGCGGGCGCGGCCTGCGCCATGGCGGGCGCGCGGGCCGGGCCGGGCTGGCGCGCTACTCATGCCGCGGCGCCCAGGGGCGCGCCGCGCTCTCCGAGCGGCTGTCGCGGCCCACCATCGCGGCGCGTCTGCCGCCCGCGCCCACCCCGCCCCGCGCACGCGCCCGCACGCCCCGTCTCCCGCACACCGCGTCCGGACGTTCTTCTGCGCGACGCCGGAGCTGCACACGCGCTCACCTTGTCCTGTCGTCCTAATTTGACCGATCGATTCCTTTACATCACATACAAACTAATATTAGTTAAAAGGATCGGTCACAAACACTACTAACAAAGATAAACGTACATTCAATACCACAAATTTAATAGGCGACTAACATTTTATAATATATAATAGATACCATATTTCTTATTGAACACCTTTATTAGCGATAAGAAGTTGTTGATTGACCATAATTATATGAACTAGTCATTTTGTAAGCATTTTAATATACATTTTTAATATTTAACGTTTAACCACATGTTTTTAATTTTAAATGAAAACAAAATTTACTGTAAAATATATTTCATGCTTGATCTTTCGGTTAATTAATATTTTTAATTGTAATATATTAACAATTTCAAGGCTATAAATAAATGAAAAATTAACAAGAATAAAACCTTTAAAACAACAAAACGTACGTCCTTACAAGCTCACAGCGAGGCGCGCGTGCGCGTTACCGCCACCAATCGAAAAAGCTCTTGTTTACAATATCAGGAGTTTCAGGCCTCAGCATCCTAGCAGCGACCGGTAGACGCCAGAACTACGCGCCACTCTACCCATGCGCGCTACTGACACAATTAGCAATAGTATACATATATACATACACTCACTACACTACTGTAGTGTTATACGTAATCTAAGTAGTATTCGTATATAATAAAAAAAATATATGCAATATTACATTATTTTATTTTTAGCAATTTTAATCTTTATCTAGTGTCAAATAAGGAATATTATTGTTATAAATTACAGTTTTTCCTGTCTGTAAATTACCTACCTATGTTTGCAATGTATTACTAAAATAATATTCATAGTATTGTATATTACTAAACGGTGTTTATGTAAATTGATGTCGGTGTAAAAGATAACATGGTTTTTGTCATTTCTAAATGGAGAATAGGTAAATTGAATTTCTTTCAATACTTAGTCACATTTATTACTACTGACAGTATTGGCCAATTTCTTCGCCTTTCCAGCTGTACCTCATACTAGCTTTTTCAAGATTAAATTAAAAAATGTGAACAAAAGAAAAAAAATCATAACAATAATAATAATAAGCTTTTTATTACCAAGACCTGTACATTACAATATGTTTTTTTTACACATATTGTAATGTACAGGCCTGAAAAGTGCGACTCGGACTTGCGCACGGAGGGTTCCGTACCATCTTTATCATTGCATAGTATAAAGCAAAGTCGCTTCCCGCTGTCTGTCTGTCCCTATGTAAGCTTTAATTCATCAAACTACCCAACGGATATGGATGCGGCTATTTTAATGGACAGAGTGATTCAAGAGGAAGATTTTTATATGTAATATAGATATGTTTTAGTACAGAAAAACCGGACAATTCAGGGATTTGTAATGGGATGTTACAACAAATTAATGAAATAAATTAGGTACTACGGAATTGTCGGACTTTTAAACATCTATATGAAAGTCCACAATGGTTTATATCTATCTCTAAAGGATAACCCCAAGTTACATTTTTTTATATATTACAAAGTAATGTGTTATTTACCAAGCTTTTATAAAATAAAGTATTATTTCTTATCTAATTAAATACATTACATATGTAGTGCATTTCATGTAGATCAACACAACTTAACAACATTTTATTAAAATGGATATCTTAGAAGATATCGGAGATTAATAAATCAGAGGCACTTCGTAAATATTGTGTCCAAAGATACAGTGTAGTATTAACTCAATATCAATAATTCTTCACTGTCCCATATTAGTATCTACATTGCACCCATGCGAAGTCGAGACGGTTTGCTAGTTATCTATAAAAACCGACAAAAATCACGTTTAAACTATGGAAGCCCTCTTAAATATTTATTTAACTTTGATTTCATTACCAATTTCTAAAGTGGATATATGACTAAATATTTAGTGGTTATTTCAAGCCCTATAATGTTGCCGTTATTTAAATCAAGAAAAAAATAATCTAGAATAAAATCTCCCTTAAAAATATTTTTTTCATTTTAGTATTTCTTGTTATAGCAGCCACAGAAATAGATCATGTTTTACAATCGAAACGTGTAGAAAGATAATATAAATAACCGAAGGCAGATTTTTTTGCGCCCCTTTTAAACCACCAAATTATACTTTTCATATTTGTATGATCGCATAGTGAGTAGTTACCGTCACCCAGTCACCCAGTCACCCGTCACAACAGTAGAAACAGTATCGTTGCCATTTGCTATCATTGTTAACTATTCATTCATTCAATTCATTCATTGGCCTTCTTACTTACCATTTCTTACCTACCAACCGCATTTTTGAAAGACATTTATGTTTGATTTTATGTGAGAGAATAACTCTGCACCCTGGGACATACGAAGGGAAGGAAGGAGGATTCTTCATCCGGCTCACTCACTCACCGTACCTATGTAGTAGGGTACCTATGTAATAGGTAGAGACGTTTGAACCAATCCAGTCTAGTCAGCCCGAATACAAGTCTCAATCCTATAACTGTAGTCCAAAGACTTCGACTCGACTTCGACTTCGAGACTATCACTTTTAATATATAGAGTGATTTGTTTTAATGTTGCAATCTAAGTCTTTCTGAATCTGCAAGATAAACAGACAATCTGTATTAAGATCTATTAGTTATTATTCTTTGGTCAAATGTGATCAAGACAACTTGGATTCTTTTATTTAACTCAAATCTGAGTTTCGAGTAAGAGATTTGTTTTTTGTCTTTTGTTGCGAAGGTTCGACAGCACTTTACATCCACAAAGTCGCATTTTGCCACACGGTGCCACAAAATCGCATCTTGCGGTTCTAGACTCAATTGAGGGGCGAGTAAAGGGGCTTATAAGCGATCCCGAATTGGTTGAAACCTACCACCTCCACAGCCTTAAACACTGGCGTAGAATTGCTAGCCTCTCAGTATTCTGTAGGATACATATTGGTAAGTGTGCGCTGGAATTACATGAGTTATTTCCCTCGTCCCTATTCCATCACCGGAAATTCCGAAGCACCACAGGTATCCACAGGTATCCTTATGTTGTGGACAGTCAATCTGTCCGAACGATGTGCTTTGCTTCGCCTTTCGTAGTTCGTACAGCGAAGGACTGGAACAGCTTGCCTGCGTCGGTGTTTCCATTCGAATACATATAATGTGGGTGTCTTCAAGAGAAGAGTGAATAGGTTACTAAGTTAATGCGCCCTACCACCTATGACTACATTTGAACTTTCCATCAGGTGAAATGTAGTCAAGCATTAACCTAGACAGTTTTAAAAAATATTTATTTATTTATTTATAAATAAATAAATATTTATAAATAAATAAATAAATATTTTCTTTTCCACTTTGAATCCTAATTAGTGATCACTTGTGTACGTCGATATGGAAGTGTCAGGAGGGCCTATTTTGAAACCAGATTTATCGTAATAAGCCCTTCTGTAGAAGCACTTTCCATCTTAATGTTAAAGTCATGAGGATTCCAAACGCGTCCTGGTCTGAGAGAACCACACAACAAACTCAGCCGAATATATTTTTTTGTTATTGTGATCATTGTTTCACAAACGTCCATCTTAAAAGCAATCTTGGAACAACTAGAATCGTCGCAATCAATCGGAAATGAAGCCTAATGATTTTAGGCAACGATATTGAAATAATAATAATAACAGTAAAAAAAAATCCTCGCCCTGCCACACAACTAGTCACCGCAAGCAGCACCCGTTCACGAGCATAACGCGAGAGCCAGTCTTCACCCCCTTCGCCATATTTGAGGGAGGAAGGCAACCCGACTCCCGCCGCTACCGCAAGTAGTGACTTCTGAGGAATCGGTGTGATGCAGCAGGTCGATAAAACAAAATTACTTTACAACAAAAAACAACAACAATATATATATTTTTTGTTTTTTTTTTGTGTTGTTTATAGATTGCTGTAGAGAGGCCGCGTGCAACGGGTGGCCAATTAATTACAAACAACCCTGTATAAGTATACTTTGCATATATTTTGTAACAGTATCGGTATTCGTATATGTAAATGTATTTTTAGTTCCCTTTAAAATTAAACCACACTGTTAAGTAACATAGCTTTAAAACATAGATATACTAACAATATATAATATTATTTTACTTTAGTAATAACCTTACACTATAAATTTAAAAAATAGGTAACAATATACAAAGTTATGTTCTTGTTCTCAGTGTAGTTCCATAAGGTACATAAAAACAAGCCAGGAGCTAGGTTACTACAAAAAAAATATTGATACCGAATGGATAATCGATAATATTTTATGTATGTACATATTATATAATATCACTAATATCAATTATTATTAAAATGTGCTTAGGTTACAATATTTTGTTAAGTAATAAGATATAGCAATATGGATAATAATAATTAAAAGGCATTTAAAGCAACGCAGGCTGAGAGAATCTAGGACAGTTTTTGAACGTTCGGGGTGTAACGAGTGTAATCGCTTAGAAACCCACACGGCTGGCTCGCTTGCTATTTATACGACACCCAGGGCTGCCAACCATCCGGAATGAACCTATCACCAGCTTGTGCCAGGTTTAATGAATTGCTTTCTGAACCTTGCAGTACCTTTTTAAAGTGGAATTACATTTTTAAAGGATCTAGTCTAAATATTTATTTATCTAGGTCTAAAGAACAAATTTAATATTTCTATACTTTTTTACAAATTTATATGAATAATTAATGTATTTATTAATAAAAACTTAGTTTTTTCTAAGCGTTACTTGGGTCTCACATCATCGTGGCTGTCTTCAGAATCATGAAATGTTTTAAAGTACATAAATATATTTGAGGAACGATTAGAACAGTAATTACCTATTTGATTTGTTGCCTTATAATACAATTATAGCAAGAAAGTGCAAATGAAATATTGCTTTAATATAATATATGGAGCTGATAATAATAATGCTAATTACATATAAGTATATAATAAATAGGGCCGACAATAATTAAAAAAATATATTTTTAATTAGTAATTACAAATAACATGTTAATAATATAATACCTAATAACAGGACAAATTACACACATTGATCTAATCCCTAAGTAAGCAAATTATATGCTTATGTTGAGGTTGTTACACAACGGTACAAATACATAGTAATAAACATTACAAATATTGAGAACATATATATTTAATAAACGATCAAACCAAAAACAGACATCTATGTCACATACATGCCTGTCCCTGATTATGTTATTCAATAAATATTTATAAGAAACTAACTGTCCCTCCGTTCACATAAAAGATTTTGTTCTCGAGGTAACTGTCTACTGTCCAGGCGTAAATACAGTAGGAGCAGGAGGAGTAGTATTCAGTAGGAGTAGGCGTAGTAGGAGCCCCAAGGCGTAGTAATCTAAGCCCTATGTCATATGTCAAGCCCGGAAACTTCGTAGAATAGACACCATCGTCAACGTAAGTACAACGGTACCACGACGCAACGAGTTCATTAAGTACATAATAATATTATTTTTAACATTTTTAAAAGACTTTGTAAATGAGAGGTTTTTTAATTTTTAATTATTATTATTTTTTTTTATATAAATAAATGCAATTAATAGAAAATTGATGTTGGTAAAAATACGTTACATACTGAGTAACTATATATGTACTTACGTAAATATAGTACCTATTAACAAATATGGCATTACTTTATGATAATCTCATAATCCACAAAATATTTATATATTTTATAATAATGAACATAAGTAAATATTTGTATAAATAATCCTTCATTAGAACGAATGTGCTTGAGATATAAAATAAATTTAATTAGTGTAACCTAGTAACCAACGAAGCGAGTGTTTTATAATTTAGAGAGTGTTTTATAATTTAGCGAGTTATCTAAATTACAGATTGGTGCAAGAACCTAAATCATTTATTTAACATTTGTTGTACAATACTATAAAAACAAATATGGACGGTAACTGTATCACCCTGACAATGGTGACGAATACTATGCAGGCAATGTGAGAAAATAGCGGTACATTTCTCTAAACCTAAGCACTAGTACCGTTATTTTATATCATAGTGAATCATTATTGTAATAGGAGAAGTTAATATAGAGTTTACATAAACTTCAGTTCAGTCAGTCAATTTCATTAATCGATCTCTAAATTAAAGTGTTTATAAATTTGTAATTAACGAAAAGTACTTTTTTTTTTATAGCAACAATCCGCTGTTTGTTTTTAATTTTAATTAAAATGTATAAATTTAAATTGTATCAACATTTTATTGATTATTTTATTAAATATTTTGAGACTCTTACAGTTAATTTATTTGATGAGTTCAAAACATCATCATTTTCATCATCGGCAAAAACCCAGTTTCAGTTCCAGTTACATTTCAGACAATTGTAATTCCTTTTTAGTATGTTGTCTTCTTACAAGAAATTAAAAATTATAAACAAGTACGCTTATCTTAGAATTAAATTTATTACGATAATTACGACCTTCATTGGCTTATCAATTATACTAAACAAACCGATGACGAACAAACAAGTTTAACGTCTTTTAGCAATAAAAGTAATGAAATGATATCTTGTAATAATAATTAATTACCATAAAAATATTTTTATATTATATTCAGTCACGAAACGTGCGTGAAAGTGTGCAGGTTTTTGGACGAACTATTTTAAATTGTGCTGTCAAAATATCTAAATAAAATATGATTGATGAAACACAAAAGAAAACTTTTTTAGGTTTTGATTTTAGTACTCAAAGGGTAAGTAATTTCTAATTAATAAGAGAAAATAATATGCTTTATATAAAATCATTGTTGCTATTAAGTTGGAAGTGCTGTGTTAAATTTATGCTAAACACTATTGAATATACATAGATGTGAAAAAAAATAAAATAGTAATCAACTAACAACAAATTAATAATATTTTTTTAAGTTAAAAGCAGTTGTTATTGATGAAAAATATGAGGTCCAACAAGAAGCAGATGTTGAGTTTGATGTGGATCTACCAGAATTTAGGTAATTTTAGTTATTATTATTTCCTTTAGCTTATGAAGGAAATCCAAAATTATTAATTGATAAGACACACTTTATTATAAATATATTGTAAATATTCTTTACTGAAAAGTATATTATGGCATATTACTAATGTAAAACAAATTCTCTCACTATGACAAATGAAAAAAAAGATGTGTTTTGCTGATATATTCATAAACAATCCTATTCTAGAACGGCGGGTGGAGTCCTCAAAGGTGAAGGTGGTGAGGTGACTGCACCACCATTGTTGTGGGTGAAGGCTCTAGACATGGTGCTGGACAGGCTAGTGGTAGCCGGGGTTGACTTCGCCTTTGTGGAGGCTTTGTCAGGAGCTGCACAAGTATAGTGTTTATTTTTGACATAACTTTGTCCTATACTAAGAAAGAAAAATCCAGATATATTTGTAACAGAACAAACTGCTATGATGAAAATGTATTTTTTTAAAGGATCATTTAGTAAATATTTCTAGATATTATTTATATAAAAAAAACTTTTTTGGAAAATTTATTGCTAAAAAATAAAGATACATATCTTAGGTTTCATTTGCAGGGTTTGTAATTTCATAGTTAACTTTTGTTTCAAATATATTTATCTAATGATGGTCTTTAACTACTACTAAATAAATATTGTTTAAGTACCTCTTGCATACAATTTATTGTTTGTGTCTGATTATTGCTATTAAATTTATACAATCTTATTTTTATGTAATTCACAATATGCTATTTGTTTCTTCAGCAACATGGTTCAGTATGGTGGGTGAAGGGAGCGCAGAGCAAGCTGTCAAATTTATCATCAGACGACTTCCTGCATACACAGCTGGCAACTGTTTTTGTGACTGACTCTCCTGTGTGGATGGACTCTAGCACTACTATTGATTGTAGAGCTTTAGAGGAAGCTGTTGGAGGCCCAGAGGTGAGATGACTTGTTTAGAAAGGTTTTAAGCTATAAAATGAATGTTCAACTATGTGCCGATCCTTAACATTTATAAAACAGATATAACAATTAAAGATTAGCATACTCTGTTAATTTTTTGTTTTTTCTTTTTTGCCTGATAATCAAATATGCTTGATACCCATTATATACTTAATAAATTTGTCAAAATATTCTAGGAATTGGCAAAAATCACAGGATCGACGGCATATGAACGCTTCACTGGGGTGCAAATACGTAAAATGTATCGCACTAAACCCAGAGTGTACGCAGCTACCGAGCGGATATCTTTGGTGTCTTCTTTTGCATGTTCACTGTTTGTGGGCAAAGTGGCGCCCATTGACCTCTCTGATGGATCTGGGATGAATCTTCTAAATATTCATACTATGAAGTGGTGTGATAAGGCTTTGAAAGTATGGAACTATAGTAGCCCTATTATATTAATTTATAGATACCAATATTATAAACATTTAGTTATGATGTTTAATGTTGGTGAATGGGATAAATATAATCTAAATAATTTATGGCTATGTTTATTTATCAATCGTCTTTCAGGCTTGTGGGGATGAAACCTTACCACAGAAGTTAGGTGACCCTGTACCCTCTGCATCAGTGGTGGGGTCTATAGCACCTTACTACATGCAGAGATATGGGTTCAAACCTGAGTGTAAGGTTGTCGCCTTTACCGGAGACAACTGTTCGGCCCTAGCCGGTAAGAAAATGTACTTCATACTTAAATTTTAATTATTAAATTTTATTCATAAAACAAAGACATCGATCTCAGGGCTTCGGCTCCGTCCCGGGTGGGTGGGTCTCAGCCTGGGCACGAGCGACACGCTGCTGGTTGGGCTCCGGAACGCATCGGCGCCCGTCGCCGGCCACGTGCTGGTGGGGCCTTCCGGCGCGCCCTACATGGCGCTCCTGTGCTTCGCCAACGGATCCCTCACGCGGCAGAAGGAGAGGGACAGGCTGTGCGGGCCCAGCTGGGAGGCCTTCGACGACCTGCTGCGGGCCACCGTGAGGGGCAACATGGGCTACATGGGTCAGTGGACGTCCAGTAACCTCCGCACCGACCGAATCGATCGACGTCGATACGATCTCCCTCGTGCCCGCAGGAGTGTACTACAACACGTGCGAGATCCTCCCGCGCGCCGCTGCGCACCGGGCGCTGGTGGACGGCTGCGGGCGGCGGTGCAGCCCTGCACCGCAGTACGAGGCGCGCGCTCTGCTGGAGGGCCGGGCGCTGGCGGCTCGCGCGCACGCCGAGGACGCGGGCCTCGCGCTGGGTGAGCAGTGACGGAACAGACTGGGTTTACTTACTACATTTCCACGGGACTTAAATGGAAACTCTCCATCGTCAGAGGCGGGTTCCCGCGTGGTGGCGACGGGCGGCGCGTCCGTCAACACTTCGTTGCTGCAGATATTCGCCGACGTCTTCGACGCGCCCGTCTACGTTCAGGTAAATGATCTCAAAATGATAATGGTAAATGATCTCAAAAAGGTAGACAACCAACAAAGACATTGAAGTTATGGCTCGGGTTAGCGCACTCAGCGGACTCTTCAACCTTATTTAGAGACCGAAACAATTTTGGATTAAAATTAAAGAAATCATCGGAGCTTTACAAACATCTAAGAGTTACCAAAAGACATATCATCGGAAAATCTAAAAATGATACTGTAACTTCTCTCCCAAAAGACAAAGTTGCCTCAGAGCTCGAGTCACGACTTCAATTCCATAAAAAAATTATGATAGATGCTCAAACGAATAAATTAGGGCTAGGATCAAGTAGGAAAGTTCAAGACATAGACATAACAAAATCTTTTATTCGACAAGACGAAAACGATAACTACTGACTGCAGGCGATGAGCCTAGAAATTCAAAACGGATGGGTGACCATAGGAGATTTTTGTATTCCACTAACTTTGAAGTGGCGCACCTTAAATTATGATTGGTCCCCACCATTATTAAAATTCTATCTTAATGCATTCCAAATGACTCTCCCAGATCAAAGTAATTTAGTAAGATGGGGCAAAGCCACCGAAAAGTCTTGCAACATCTGTGGGGAGGCAATAGGAACCGCGAAACACTTATTAGTAGTGTGTAGGGTACTTCTAGATAAAGGTCTATACTCGCGTCGCCACGACAAGGTATTAGAAATTATACGGGAAGCGGTTAGTCTTTCAGTAGTTAGAGCGCGGAAGAGTATAACAACCACCAAACGATCTGTAGAATTCGTAAAAGAAGGCTCCTCCAAAAAATCAAAAGCGAAGTCTTATTCAATTTAAGGCGCGGCTCCTGATTGGACTCTCATGATGGACACGTATGAAAAGCATTACAAAATTCCTCGGGATGTTGGTATTTAGTCATCCAGATCGGACTTATTGCTGTATTCTAAATATCTGAGGCACGTGATACTTGTGGATCTTACTGTTCCTTGGGAAACAAACATCCCCAGGGATCACACATGCAAGCTCAATAAATATTACGAGCTGACCAACGAACTGATCAGGAATAAATTTATAGTTAGTTTGTACGCGGTAGAAGTGGGAGCGAGAGGTATAACAGTGAAATCTCTCTATAGCCTACTTAAAGACCTTGGCCTTTATAGAACAAGCACCGGTTCATTTCTGGAACGTGTTTCAAAATCGGCATTAGTAGGTTTTTTTTCTAAATTTGGTTATGTAGGGAGAGGAGTGTAGAGGGTGAAGGCGAGCGTTTTTGCGCATAATAAAGGGGCCCCTTAAACCTACTCCTGGGTCGCAGGTCCCAGGCACTGCTTGCACTCCTCTCCTTGCAACGCGATGGGCCCGGCGCCCGCACGGTGAATCCATGGAATGCTAAGAAGCTTCGGCTCTCTCTCTTTATTATTAATATATTAGTAAAGGACAGTTTACATTTAGTAAAACATACCAGTTGGTACTATCTAACCCTTTTTTAATTAAATTTTCACTAAATATAGTTTTTGTATTTCGTTCAAGTTTTACCTGTCTCTCATATCCAATCGTCAAACCGGTTACATAATGGTCTGCGGGTTTAGTATTGAGCGTGTACGCAGCGATTTCAAACTTCAGTGCGTGCGAATATGTGGTCTAGGCACGACGTTACTCGACGACTCAAAACAATCGCCTCCCGTGTCACGGAACGGATGCCGCTCTGCAAACCATATTCACTCAACATATCAAAGTATCTTGTAGTTACACAACAATCTAAATTATGTAGGTCCAATATTAATATCGCCTGCCAAAATTATATTATCCTTCGGCGGAATACTTATTTTTAAAAAGTTACTTAACTCTTATAAATCGAATAAGTTTTTATTTTTGCTTGGTGGTCTGTATAAAGCAGCTGACACTTGTTGTTTTTGATAAATCGTGTCATATGAACATCCTCAAACAGTGTATTTCATGTCGTATGCTGAATAATTAATGTAGTTTTTTTGTGTATATCACAATACCTCCTTCTCCTTTTATTTTTCGGACATTTATGTGTTGAAAAATTTGGTATTGTATATAATGATACATAATCTTCGCTTATGTTGGTCTCTGTTAGTATCAATATATCTATTGCATCCATACAATTTTGTAGCAAGATAAGTAATTGGTTAAAGTATTTACGTAATGAGCAGATATTAACGTGCATTATTTGTAAAGATTTATCATTATGGTTTATTGTATCAGTGCATGTATATGTATCATCTTAGGATTGGCATGTTATATCATTTAAATCAGGATTTTTTTTTATTCTTCTTTTCCATATTCGAATACATAATTAATAATTATACATTTTTTTTTGTATAGTTAGCAATATCACTTTCCGAACGAATTTGATGGGCGAAAGAATTTATCTTATGGGCGTTTTCATCCTTTTTAATAAGTATTTTAGAATATTGTATCTATATATAGGTACTTGAATTCACCTTTTAGCTTGTTTTTTTGTTTCCCCAGAATAGTTGACGTAGATGTTTTGAAATATTTTCATTATTAAAGATAGGTATTTTATTATCATTTTTAAATATCTTCTGGTTGAAGAGCTGTTGTTTACGGCATTGAAGCCAGTTCGAGCCTCATGGCTGCGTAATACGACAATAATCGGCCTGTGTTTACCCTTGTTTTTTTTATTACTCCAACCTTTTCAATATCAGCAGGGTTAAATTTTAATTCTTTGGATATTTTAGACACAAATTCTACTGTTTTCTCATTTTCATTATCTTGTATGTTCACTAGTTCTATATTTTGTTCAATCTCCTTCTGTTCAAATACACTTATACGTTCTTTCAATGCTTTATTATATATATCGAGGTAAACGTTCTTCTGCGTTAAATATCTTTTATTTTTTTTTTCATCCTCTCAACACATTCTGTTTTAAATTGTCCCAACTATTGGTACTTTTGTGCAAAAAAATCTACCGATGCTGTTAGTTTTCATTTTTATTTTCAAATCAAGTCTATCTTCAACTTGTCATTTATTTGGGTTAACAAATTCGCAAGTCGTATTTTTATCACATGTCATATTGGTTTTTGGACTATCTTTCAAGCTTACTCCATAAACTCCACACTGATCACATATTCCATTTATCATAAAAGATTTATTTTCTTGAATACATGTTTTGTGGAAATACGATTTATATCGCCTTTTGTACTATTACTTCACCTATCTTAATAGTTACATATTGTTTACACTACATTGCAGCATTTTTATTTTATTTCTTTAACTGTACCGCATAAAACTCAACACGGCCGCTCGCTCGAGAGTCCGATAGTTATGACTTGCTAACACAATTAGGATCAACACGCTAACGCGGCTCTAATGGGGGCTGCGATTAGAGCTGCCGAAGTCTGGATGGAAGTAACGGGCACTACACTCAGCGGTAAGGATTATTATTAAATGCTTATTAAAAAAACTATTTTATAGCGATGGCATTCTAGACATATATTTCTAAACATTTTAAAATGTTATGTATTTAATGTATTATTAAGTAAAAATTCATCTCTTCCTAAATGACAATTCAATCAGGTTCAGAGCTGACGCTGTCACCCGTGGCGACGCCGTACCCTGACGCTGAACGGATCTACGCGCCCATGTTGCAGCGATACAGGAAACTAATCGAGAGCATTCCTAAACTTAATTAAAATCTCACTAGTGATATAGTAAGAATATTTCGGAGCTTCCAAAGTGCTTAAGAATTTTTATATTATTATTTACATATTCCAGTACATTCCATATATGGCTATCGGAAGTAGAATCGATCTCGCTTTTAATAAAATTACTTCATAACTATACAATATGTAACGTCAAATGTATAAGGTATACACGGCGGTTCCAATGTATCGGTACAAAATATTATCCTTCTATATAGTTTAATCTGTGGTCCTGACGCTTGTAACATTACAACAATAACTAAATACAGACATCACTATTACTCGTGGAGTGACCATATCCGTTTTATATGTTTAATCCAAAATTGACTATAAGATTCATAGAATTATTTTAAATAGAATAGGTGAGTGAGAATCAGTGTCTAACAAATAATAATACAGACAAGATGTCAGACCGATACTTATCTTTGTCCTCAGAATAATAACTGAAGCATAGAAGGAGCTTCATATTTTTAAAGCGTACACTGCTATAGACAACAGATTTTTTCTAGTGATTTGACATTGTGTAAACTTATCCGCGATATCGATAATGATCTTTATCTCTATGGTTGTACCTACCATTTTTAAAAGGCTGGTTAGCTGCTTTCCATCACTTGCTAGAACGAGATACATCTGATAGTGCTATCACTTCGAGGATTATATATATAGTATTTCGTCCTAGAAAATGACTTCGGTAGTATTTAAAATAATAACTGCGACAAATAAACTAAAAATACAAAATCAAAAACAGTTATTCAAAGTAAATTAAAAAAATATATGGTTAAGTTAACACATTTTTTTTATTCGCCACTTCAAGAACCTCTTATAAAAGAAATGACAAATAAATTACAATAAAACTACAGCCATATCTAAACTACTTATAAAATGTTTCCAATCCCAATTTTTTCTGTGCAATCGTGTCGATCGATATCTGTCGACAGTTGGCGTCCGTGGGAAATCTAGAATAATAATTTGTAGATATATCACATAGATGTTGCAGAATTTATTAGAATAACACTGGACTAAATTATCGATAGCTGTTCATTTTACAATAGTATTGCAAAAATATATAGAAAACTTTAAAATGATCAAATTTCATAGTAAATATTGCATTAAGAAGTCTTATAATTGGGCCATAGGACAATTTTATCTTTATAATTTGTAAACCAGTTAACAAAATACAAATAGTTGTATAAATAATACCATATTAGATCACTTACCGATGGAAGGTTACGTCTTCAACTTGTTCTTTTTAGGTTATATTTTCTCAAAAAAACGGAGAAAATATTTAAATAACTATATGAATTCGTAAATAAAACTAAACAAGAACACACCACCGACAGCCGACATCAAACACAACGAAAATGTGTAAACGTTGTCCATACCCAATAAGTCAAATATGACCATTTGTAAGTGTACATTTTGCTATTCTGACAACTTTATATTTGTTTCTTTCATCATTATGTTTTCGCAGTATGAAAAAAGAGGACAGCTGTTACGCACAATTAAGTCTTCAAATTTAGGCTAGTTTTATGCTTTAGTTATTGTTCTGAGTCTTTGTCTAATAATATATAGGTAGCCTTTTTTTACTTTTTTTTTCCAATAATGGGCACACTTTAGGCTGGTTTTCCTGCTCTATATATTAATTCTATGACAAATGGATAACATTTATGAACTTGATATTTAACAACGGTCATTATTATATCAAAAACTTTTTAAATAATGTGTTTATTAAACTAAACAATAACTTGACGTCCATTTTTAAATCACTTGATGTAAAGTAGCTTTTAACTTAGTATTACATAGCACGTTTATTAATTTATAATGTTGTTGGTTATGAAGTAGATTGTATTTTTTTATCACCAATTTTATTAAAAAAAATATTTAAATGCACTTTCAATAATAATTATATTTGTTTTATTAATGGTATGTTATGACAAATAAATAACACATAATTCCAAGCTGTTAATTATTATTGTTTTGTTAAACTTATTTATATTAAGATAAAAAGTGAGATTATCAAATGATCTAAATGTATTTATATAATTGTATGGGCATATTACTTATATTAACATTCCAGATATTTTTATATTTTATATGTATTGCTTTGTTATCATTTATAAATTTTTAATAAAAGTTGCTTTAAATTTGTTTTTTTTTTCAATTCCATTATGGCAATGATGATGAATTGTATTAAGGAAAGTTATCAAATTAATATGCTAAGTAAAAACTTAGTACTACACGCCGGGCGTCACGACCATTACAAGTTCAATGAGTTCAAATTGCTAGTAAGATGGGTCAAGGGAGGCACTTGCACAGGAAATTAGAACCAGGTACATAATTTTTTGCATTTGATCTCATTCAATTCAGTCGTGAAAAATAAATTTATAACAGCAAATATATTTTGGGAAATATGTTATTCCGATTGAAAAAATGCTGTCGTCTATGTAACATCTTTAGGATTTATTTGTTAAGTTTCAAGTCTAGTGATAAACTATGTATTATATAGACGGTTAATTTTTAAAGTAACACCTGATTTATTCTATCTTGTACACGTCAGCACGCTAGCTTGGTTGGTCTATCAATTTTATGTCTATGTTAATGAAATTTATACATTTAGAATCTAGAATCATATAGAATAGATAGAATAAGAATACATCTAGAATCGAATATTTTATTAATATTTCTAATTCTGACAAGCAACACTGACGAAGATATTATATTCTATTTCTTCCTCCCCCCGCGCTCCTTCACCTGCAGCTGTATGACGGCTCCGGGAGGTACGTTGTAGTAAGCCAAGGTGTTGGTGTCTTTGAAGAACAATCCCTGGAAATATTAATAAGAGTAATGAAATTGACAATTGAATATGGAGCTTATACATATTTACAGCGGAAAATACTAATTGTTTTGCAGTAAGCTATTTCTATTTTATACAATTATATGTAGTTAATGTTTAGTGTTCAATAGAAAGCTTGATGCAGTGGCCATATGTAATAGAGTAAAGAACTAGTACTTGTTTTGTTTTTTCTTTCTCTTAATTTACTAACATTTTTTTTTTACTAAAATTGTTTTCAATTTTATCATTAAAAATTTTAAATAATACAAGGCAATTATTAAGTTCATCATCTAACCTCATAGTGCAGTTTCTGTTTGGCGGTCGGCATGTTAGTCGCTCGTTGGAGCGCTGCTTTTAGGTCCGAAACCGGAGCCCCGAGGGCCAAAGACAGCGACACCGGCCGTCCATCCAGTCGCCACTCGGATCGCTCCGGCGCCAACGGGATAGCCACCTAGGGACACGAGAATTATATCTCTTTGTTTCCTCGTCAAAATTGATATCTTAAGGAGCAGTTATATTTTCGAGTTAATACCTTCCGACCCCAAAATTTAATATCTTATCAATCTACCTGTATCGGAATTGTCCCAGGATGAGCGGCGAGCCAGGTCTGCTCTGATTCCAGGGCGTCCTCAGTCCTCGCTCTCTTGGCGGTCGGTTCGTCATCTTCCGGCGCTCCGGGCACGCTGATCCCGGGGACGCCGGGAACACCGGGCACAGCGTACCCGTAGGGAGGAGCCACCTGCTGCGGGATCAGCGGCGGCCTCGGTGCCATGGGTGGTATGACCATGAGCGGCGGGATGGGTTGCAGTAGGACGGGGGCGGGCGCGGGAGCCGGGGGCTGAGCCCTTGGGGGCGCCGGAGGTGGTGGAGGGCGGATGGAGACTCCCACACGACCGGGAGGAACCGGCTTTGGGCCGATCTTTTCTTTCTCCTCGTCAGGTAGAAGACCTTTAACCTAAGAAATAACATGATATAATAACCATACCTCTAATATATTCATACTAATTCATTGTAAATACTAAAAGCATCTCGGCCTGTCTGTCTGTTACGCTTTTACAGCTAGGCTGCTGGAAAATATTTACGAAATTTATGAGATAATGTGACGCCTAAATAGAAACTACGTTTGAAGCGTACGTAAATCATAAATGGACTAAAACCCCTCGCCTGCGGGTGGAGCCGCGGGCAACAGCTATTCTAATCTAATCTTCAAGTTGCTCGTACCTTATGTATCTGTTGTATCTGGTCCTCCAGTGTGATGTGCGCGCGCGCCGCCCTGGTGGCCGCCTCCATACTGGAGGTGTGTCCGTCCCACGTGACGCGCTCGTCTCGTCTCTTCTCCTCCTCACCGATCTTCTTACCGATGGCAGTCTCCTCGTCTCCAACTCCGAATATGTCGGTACGACGCTCTGCGAGCTAGAACAAGAGATATTGTTAATATAATTATTAAATCACCATGGTGATGATGGCCACATCTACTCCTATTTACTTCCTATACTCTTACACTAAAATTACCCCACAACTAATTTGCACTAACGGTGGTTCATCTTAAGTGTGACGTGTCATATAAAGAAATTGCTCTATCCGGTATCATAACTTATGACCTCCTTGTATAATATTAGTCTCATTTTAGATACTTTATTAATAAGTTGAATATTATTACGAAATAATATTGATATTCCTTTTTTTAAGTATTTAGATGTATGAATTTGT
Organism: Napeogenes inachia; assembly: GCA_959347355.1. Taxonomy (NCBI): domain Eukaryota; kingdom Metazoa; phylum Arthropoda; class Insecta; order Lepidoptera; family Nymphalidae; genus Napeogenes; species Napeogenes inachia. The sequence goes on along the minus strand of OY365800.1, from coordinate 22,259,802 downwards.
GTGTTGTGTATGTCATGTATATCACGCACCTGTTTAAGCGAGGCCTCGATGGCGGCCCCGGGAGCCAGCGCCTCGTCCCTGTCGGAGCGCTCTGCGGCGGCGCGGTCTCTCTGCTCCAGCCAGCGCGGGTCCAGGAGCCCGATCCGCACGTGGTCCGTCACCTTGTTGGCGGGGATCTTCTCCCCCGTGATGGGCGACACCAACCACTCCTCGCCGGTGGGAGTCGGCTGCGGTCTAGCGCGCTTCGGATCGTACTTCTTGACCACCACGCGGTCCGGCCGCGGCGGCATCAGAGCCTCCTCCCCGCCTCGCGACTGCGGCGGCCCCTCGTCGTCGGACGAGGAGCTCTCCTCCTCCATGTCCTGGACCCGATTGTCGTCCGGTCGCTGTTGCTGGTGGGTCCTGTCTTCCATTTCCGCGAGGTCGTCGTCCGACTCCGATTCGGATTCCGATTCAAGCTGCATCTCTGTGTCGTCTTCCTCATTGGGCTGGATGATGTCGTCGCCTCGTTCCTGAGCCAGAACTCGTGCTCCGACCTCCAGCGGAGTCGTGGGCGGAGGGAAATCTCCGGGTTCTCCGGCCGGATAGTCGACCGTCTCCACTACGACGAAGTCGTGCCAGTCGATGGAGGCATAAGCCAATCTCTCCTTTTCGATTTTTGCCTCATCGGCCGCTTTACGTCGCGCTTGATGGGAGTGCCAAGCCGCTCTACTTCGAGCCTGCTCGAGTACTCCACTGCGAATTTCTGCACTTAACTTAGATACCAGTTCTTTCGGAGGCAGCAGTACTTTAGTGTACTGTTCTAAAAGTCTAGTAAAATACTGGAATAGCGAATGTTGTGGACGCAGAAAGTCAAACTGATGGTTTCTTTCCTCCTTCTTCATTAAATCCGTTAAGAATTGTCGACCATTTCTGGCTACGAATTGGGCCGTTAGTTTGACGATATCCAACTCCAGTGCCGATATAGATGGAGGATCAGCAATAAATTCAAAGTCTGGGGGTGGGTCTCGTGGCGGAGGAAGCTCTACGGGGGCAGCTGCTTTAAGAAGTTCCTGCTGGCGGGCGGCGGTGGCGGGAGCGAGTCCTGGTCGCATAGTTGGAGGTCCAACTGGAGTTGGACCAGTTATATCTCCTGTGACATTTTCATTTTTGGTAATGGTTAATCTAGTTTGTCTTCAATAGCAATATATATTACAAACAAGGACATAGTTACTATTACCTAATTTTTTTGGTAATAGAATAAACATATATATATATATATATATATATAATCTTGCTCACTTAACACTTTTAACATCATTATTTTTATCATACTTTCTACATAGTAAGTTTTAATTATTAAAGAAAACAGTTTTATATTGAAAATGAGTAGGTAAAAAGAGATCTTATAAAGACATGACAAACAAACTGTCCAGGAATAAATTTATAGCTAGCATGTACACGGTAGAAGTGGAAGCGAGAGGTATAACAACAAAATCTCTTTACAACTTACTTAAAGACCTTGATCTTTCTAGAACTAGATCGGTTCATTTCTAGAATGTATTTCAAAGGCGGCATAAGTAGATTCTTTCCAAATTTGGTTTGGTAGGGAGAGGAGTGTAGACAGTGAATACGAGCATGTTTAAAGCATGTGTAAAGAGGCCCCTTAAACCTACCCCTGTGTAAACCAACTCCCCTCCTTGCAATGCAATGTGTCCGGCACCTGCATGTTGAATCCATGGAATGCTAAGAAGCATCCTCTTATATTCCTTAAAAAACTTTTTGGATTCTTTTATGCACAAAAGAATAAGGTCAATAACCTTTCTTTAAAGTCATTAGAACACGAAAAGTTTATATTAAAAACAAATAAATTGAAAGCAATGGATTCCCTGTCCATATTGGTTTATTTTTCATATATCTATATATATATATATATATTTTATCTATATACCTATCTATATTTGAAAATATCTTTAAACATGTATAGCCATGTTAAGCTTATTTAAATTTATATAAATATAGAATGTAAAAACCGATACGGGCAGGGATTCGAACCCGCGACTACTGGGAAACCGTCCCGTCGCTCTACCAACTGAGCTACCGTATCGCTGTCCGTCTCGGTGAATTAAGCATTCTATATGTGATCGTCCTTATCGGGACGGTGGTGACATCTATTAGGTTTCTTTAGAAAATCCTAACCAATGTTTCTAACTTTCCAGTATAGATAAACACTGAAAAGATGCCACTACCGAAATCAATTTTTGAAAATATCTTTAAACATGTTTACGGTTTCCCAGTAGTCGCGGGTTCGAATCCCTGCCCGTATCGGTTTTTTACATTCTATATTTATATAAATTTATATATATATATATATATATCATTTACTAGTTATATTTGTTAATTTAATGGTTAAAAAGTGATGTTTAATTGATAAAGCTATTCACAACGTAATTATGGGTTACTTGTATTTGCTTTTCAAAAGGCTTACAAGGTATCTCAGTCATAAGAGTTGAATTGATGTTTTAAACCTCATTTGAAAAATAAGAAAAACAGAACACTGTTATATCATATAATAGAAGTGTTAGGCATTTTCTTTCCAAAACCTCATATTAAGCAATAAGTATATTACCTTTTCCTTCCCGAATCTCTTTAACCTTATGTTGATAGTAAGCATGATAAGGGTCTCCAGAGTTGAGAAAGTTAAACTTTGGATTGCCAAGTTCATTCTGTCTAATACGTGCCTCAAATTCAGGTCCATTGCGGGCCACAAAACTTGCAGTCTTATCCACAATATCTGTATTGTTTGGTTAAAGAATGTATTGTACACACTTGAAACCCCTTTTTGCAGTAATTCTTGTCTTATATGCTACCATCTTGTTTTTGTATTAATGGAACGACAAAATTTAATTAAATAAATTTATATCTTAATTATTAAGTATTCATTGTAATTATTACTAATCATTAACGCCATAATGAAAAACATATAAAGAAGCAACATAAATAACTTTAAAATATGCTGTTTTTGTTTTTGCTGTTTGTAAAGGATACTCCTGACTTCAGGTGGAGGATATATGATGCCAATGACGGGTGGGGGCGGCGCTTGGGGCTCCTCCGGTGGGCCATCAAGTTGCTGCCCCGGAGGGCCCATCACGTCAATCGAAGGCATTGTGCCTCCTCACCTCGTTTTCACTTCTAAATTGGCATATAAAACAGTGCAACGGTAAAATTCAATGAAATATGAATTATTATCAATTATACGCACATTTATTATCTTTCAGTTTTGACGTTAGCACTTGCCAGTTGCCATTTAGTTATAACTTATAGTTATAGGCCTATAGGGATCAGAGTTGCCAACCTGGAACGATGCGCCGATCGTACCAAGGGGCGTAAAATTATCGTACTTGTCAAGAAATTATCGTACATTTTCAAATAACGTATAAAAGTATTAGGTAGTTGTTAATAAAACAGACATTGTCACCAACTTTTATTATGCTCGACCACCTGTCACGTCCTTATTTTATGATTTCACAAGGGTATTTCACATGGCTACACCGTATAGAAAATGGCGCGAAAATTTGGGTTATTCAAAAATTTTACAAAAAATAAGTGACTTTAAAGTGGATCGGTCAGTTAATACATTTATTAAAAGAAATGAGTTAATAATAAGGTCTGTTATAAGAAAGAAAATAAATGTATAATCGAAAACTATCGTACATGTGCATACGATAATGAATAGCAATCGTACATCGTACGTTAGGCCCAAATTATCGTACATGTACGATAACTATCGTAAGGTTGCCAACACTGATATTGATACGCAAAAAGTATCGATACTTAGCGGTACTCGTTACTTTTAGTTCGATACTTAAAAGACCTGTGCGGAGAAAAATATATACCGTCAAACAAAATAATTCACATTGTAAATTGTCTTTGCTTTCAAATCAGAAAAGTTAAAGCTCAAGGCGAAGAAAAAAACTTAATAAAACCATTAAGTGTAGGTGCCTTAAAATAAATTCAGAAGAGATTTGATAAAATCGAACAATAATATTTTTGCCATTAGCACTTTACTGGATCGGGAAGGTATCGATACTATTGAAAATTTGCGTATCCCTATTTCCTACTTAAGTTTGAGTATTTGAGAAAACCATTTCAAAAGCACAGGTTCAGAACTCAGAATCAGTCATCTATTCTTTACAGATAATAAAATTAAATTGAAAATTTAAAAGTCCCCCGATACAAAAAGACGACTAAAAAGGATAAAAGTAATATTATTATGTACTTATTTAAGTCGTTGTATCGGGGGACCGTTGTGCTTACGTTGACGATGGTGTATATTTCACAAAGTTATAGGAGCTAATTAATGAGGATCGTCGTTCTGACAGAATGCTGGTTTCGTAAAGATAGATCTATTTCAATCTTACCTAATTACACATCACATTGTACAACTCGATAATCAAAACGACGATGTTATTACCTATGTTAAGGATAATATTATTGCAATTATTAGCGAAATCAACCTGGACCTAGCCTCTTGTCTTCAAATAGATACTGAAAATAATATTATTTTATCTATTTACCGATACTTTTTAACACCAATGCTGACAGTTTCATTAATTCATTAAATCTTCACAACATGTAAAACTATAATATTAACTGGAGATATTAATATTAATACGCTCCATAATTATACGCTCCAAAGAAAATGAACCAAGCCATGAGCGAAAAAACCGCCTCAATTATTTGGAAATGTTATCATCTCATAATATGATGATGGGACATAATTTACCTACAAGAAAGGGCAGCAAGAAATGAAACAAAATGAAACTAAAAGAAATGTGAATAAAAGTAGGAAGGAGGTAATAATAAAGACAAATAAAAATTATGATTTTAAAAGTTATTATGTATAATTAAAATATTAAAGATTAAGAAGGTCAAGACTACACAGGATTTGTTTAAATTTTTTTGATTGTTAGTACACAAATTCAAATGTTCTGTGTAAAATTACTATTTCAATAGCAAAACTAACTATCCTTAATTAATTATAGTACGCATCTCAATAATAAATGTTGAAATTATTTCATCGGAATCATTTTAGACTTAATTCTACATGACTATTAACTATGACTAGGTATATTATTTTTATTCTTTTTAGACGTCTTTTTGTTTTGGGGGTTTTAAATTTCAAATTATAATTTCTATATTGTTCTTCTGATCGTAGGTCACTGAACCTGCCCTCTGTTTAATTTTAATCCTCTAAACGCCTAGACCGATTTTGATATATTTCTGTGTTTGAGTGGATCCCTGGATATTTTTAATTTACAATAAGATCGGGCAGGTGCAGCCATAATATTCCAGAGTTTTGTTTTAGAACAGTATAACTTCTATGACCAATAGTAGGCATCTACGAGTATATGATATACACAAATGACCCAGTGACTAGTTAAATAAATAGTAATAGTTTTTGAGAAGGATAGAATGTTAAAATGTTTAAATCTTCTAAATTCATTAGAAAACTATCATTTTAAGAACTTCTAAAAAAATTGCTTTAGATTAAAAATAATAATCAGAGATAGAGCACAAAACATTTAATGAAATAATACGTAGTTATCAAACTTTTTGTCATCGACACAAGTTTCATTTATCATATAAAAAAAATCAAACACAAATACGTGTTGGTTTCTCTTGTCATAGTGAAACATTATTACCATAAACAAGGCGTAGCTGAACATCCATATAATTATAGCGACCACCATCAGAAGCAGAACACTGTGTAGGTTCCATTCCTTGAGCCTATGAGAACCAAGTTCAACAGACTCGCTATTGATGTCCTAGAACAATGTTTAACTAAAAAGATTATTAATTATTACTACAATTTTTATACTCTGTGGATGTTATAACTTACGTAGTAAGCGCGCCTAGACGCTTCTTCCAATAATTGCGTTTGGTTGGTCATTTTTATTTTTTTTCTGAATAATATTTAGGCATGATATTATATTTATTTCTATAAAATATTTTTATGTTATTCATTACAATACGAGTACTAATCACTGAAATTTTCGACATTTACATTTATATTTTCAAAGATTTCCAATACTTCATTTTTGACTTTTCTCAGTCAGTTTACGAAACTATCAAGAAGTTTAAAACACAAGAAAAGAAATCAAACTGAAATGAAAATATAACCCAAACTCGTTTTGGTTTTAGATTTATATTCAAATATTAAAGATTTAAATGAACTTACCAAATTCTTAATTTATATTTATATAGTTTAAATTTTAATGTAAATTATAATATAAGTAGGATTTAGTCCCGTCAATCTATAATTATACCTACCTATCTTTGTGTGTGTAGGAGGGATAAAAAATAAAACATACCTAAGATACATGTATTTATATATGTATATATAAAAAATAGATGTAAACCAATAATTTAAGCCCGTTACACATGTTAATTATTCAATTACGTATTTTTAATTGTTCCTTCAGTTTAGAATATAATTCTTACATTTGATATATAGGTATACAATTTGGAATAAACAATCTTAAAATGAACATAATTAATGAAATAGAAAACAAATACTGTTAGTGTTTGTGATCTAATTGACACCGTTGTGGGCGAAGTCGTCACCGCGTTCGTAGGAGCGCGGCGCGATCTTCTCTCGCTCCTCGTTTCCCGCCACCAACATGGCCAGATGTTCCTTAAATATGAACATTTCGGGGATTATTAATAATCGCTTCGGCATGTCAGCCACCGTGGCCACTGATACTAGCGCTGGAGTCATGTCATTTTGGATGTCGCAGTTCCTACTACTTGTTCTTTACTTCATTTCATCTCCTTTAATTGAATGTTTTGTATTTTTTTTTGCTGTATAATAATGTATGTGATGTCCAAAAAAGTTAATTTAATTTATTTTTTAAGAGCGCAATTTATTACAGCTGTGTCGTTTCAAGCTATAGTTTGTAGGCTAGTAGGGTACCCTTAAGACGTAGGTATCTCTTACCAGATATGTTTTGGATGTCGCTTGCAGCTGTTGAAGGAGGTCTTGCACTTTAGCGCGTAATCCACGTACTTCAGTCATCGCAGATTCAACTGGAAGTACCTGCAAAGATGGATATAACATTTACAAAGTTATTTAAATGCGGTTTTGTAAGAACAACTGGATGGAAAATTGCAGTCTCATGGCTTTTCTTCCGTACCTTGAGCAAAGCGTTCGCAGTCGCTGTTAGATGACTCGTCACCAGAGTAAGTCCCTGGCGAATATTGCTGCAAAATATAACAGTTTGATATATTTGATTTATACTATATATTTGATTTTCACGCTTCATAGAATGTGGGTAAGTAATTATATACATTAGACCTACTTATATAAAAATGGCTTCTTTATAACTTCAAAATATAATTTGCGGTCTCATTATAGTGTTATATTGATGTCGGTAGTATGTAAAAATATAAGATAGTTTATATAGATAGGTACCTACATACCACGGATCTCTTACCAAGGAAGAGTATTCATAAATAAGACGTTTCGTGTTTTTTTTTAATTTAAGATGATCGCTTTAAGGTGAATTTTAACTATAATAAGAAATGTAGGAATAGATGCGACCAGATGAATGAAGTAAGAGCTGTTAAATATTGATACATAAACATATCCAATTGTATGACCGGAACGTTGCCCTGTTCTTATTCTGGATATTCCTAAAGTGAACTCATTTTCCCATCCGCACCATTTATAACATTGCCTAATAGAAAATTTCAAACTATTTCCTTTAAAATCTTGTGCATCTACTTCTTTTTAATTCTCTTCAATATCTGAAGAATAAATAAAAAAACTGTACTTTTAATCAAGTCCAAGTCTAATGCTGTTGGTGAGGACGACATACCTCATGTCCTGATGTTGTTTACGTATGTACGACTTTAACTTTTAAATACTTCGCCTTTCACTGGCTTGTTTTCTTTACTTAGGTCCATACATCCGGACGGTACGGTCCGTATCTAAAATTGTCAGTGGTATCATATAAACAAATTTCTTGTTTAACTTATAGTAACAATCTTATCTGTAACTTTTGGTCTAGGTTTCGTATTGGCCACAGTGAGTTTACATGGTGTGGTGATTCTCAAGGCGGTATACTTTTTCCTCATCTGTTTTCGTTATTTATTATTACCTACCATTATTACCTACCAACCTACTCTTATCATCTGTATGCCTACGACGTACAAATTTACATACATGCTACGCCTCACAATATCAAAGTCATTGTCTCTGCCATTAACAAAGACTTGCAGCACTCTGCAATGTCAGGCAATAAGTCTTGCCAGCTAACGATAAACCCGGAATTTGAATGTAATTAGCCTCCTATCCCTAAATTTAATAACATAATAAATCCTTTTACGCAATGAGTAAAAATATCTGCTTTTTTATTGAGCTTACTTTAAATTAGACTATTCAACTTGTCTTACTATGTAGCAATGTCACTAATACTCTACCTCAAAATAGTGCTAGTGAGCTCACTAATTCCTCCTCTTATTGACATTACTAATGTCTTCTACTCTAATAACTCTATAGCATATATTTTACTGTATAAATAGTTATCTTAACCAATTGGATATCGATATCGCTTTCTTAGTAGCAGCATTCGCTTCATTTTCAATCTTCGATGACATATCTCACTAACAGTCACCGTTAAAGTGGCTACGGTCTGATCCAAGATCTTCAAAATATCTTCTCTATTCTTAATAATCCTTGTTATCCATTTGATTTCGAATTTATTATTAATAATATGTAGGTTGGGATGATTGGCTTCTTTATTAGAGTTTGGTACAGTATGCTCTAATAGTAGTCATTTTTCATACAGCACATAGGGTTCTATACCTTGGCTTTATGTATGTTGTAGTCGTTACAGTGCTTCAAAACCTGTACCCAAGGAAAACGAGATACGTAGCGCTCAAAGGACTCGCTTGATTGCAACGCTCAGTATATTATAAAACAAATTAAGAAATCATACACATAGTCGGCGTAATAAATACATAGAAAAAATGTACGAAGTTGGTAAAGACGCACTTGGGCAGATCCTGCTGAGTATAATTGACAAGATGCACGATCTTCCTTGCGGACTCCCTCGCCAGCAGCACGAGCAACTGCTCCAGCGTGTCAGGCCGCGCCTGGTTCTCCGGCTCTGGCTGCGACAGCGACGAGTATAGCTGCTTGGCCTTCTGCCACGCGAGACCTGGGTCCGTGGCCACCTGAGCATTCAAAACTTATAAAATTATTATAACAATATTTTTTTTGTACAACCTAGTGAATTAATTCCCTCTTTAATTAATATTAAAAAATTATTAGCAATGGAATATTTACACAAAATATCGTAAGATTGATTTATAAATGTTACCAGTTCAGCGACATACGCCAACACGTGTATCTGTTCTTTGATAGCCTTAGCCTCGGCGAGGGCCTGTCTCGTCAGACGTCGTTGCAGCTTGCGGCTGAGTCGCGCGCCGTGTTGTACGGCGTGGGCGGCGCGGGCGCGACCTGACTCCTCGCTCTTTACTTCTGCGCTGGTCACTATGATCACCACTATATAAGGAAACCGGTTTTCGTAGCGGGAGACATTGAGATTTTCTTTAAGATAATGAGTAAGATATGAGTTAATGAGTAAGGTATTTCTGGACGGCCAGAAATCAAAATAAAGTCGTAGTGGAATGCGATTATTGAGGAATGAGAGCTAGTACTAAATTATCGGGTTAGTTAATCCACAGGACTGCTGCTAATTAGAAAAAAGAATAAACACAGACGTAATTTCATTTATGATTGATTGATTGATGATGAGCAATTATTTATCGTGACCTTTGATAAGGGACTTTAAACGGTAATGTATATTATCGATGTCTATGAGAATGGATACAGAGTCCATAAGTCACGTGATGTCTATTATGTCAACTTAGATAACCCTGGCTACCGTAAAGTTGCATTTGTGGAAATACCGTCATTTGCGTGGCGATAAGAGAGTCCTTTAATAGAAAGATGAGATGTCTGTGGTGTGATCGTTGTAATTAGACATTGCCCAGACAAAAGATAAGAGCTACAAAGTCAGAAGTTTGTGTAATCTGGCTTCTGGTACTTACTTGTCTGGGAGATACTGACGATAAACATAACGACCTCAATTAACTAATTAACAATATATTAACCATATAATTTATAGCTAAAGACCAATATAATTTATAGTTGACAAGAAATATCTTTCGCATCTTGATGAAAACAATTGCACGATCTCACCATCATTAACATCTTGATAGTCGGGTGGTAGGTACTTGTCGACATATTTGTCAGCGGTAGTGAGTGCTCGATCCAGCGCGCTGGCGGTCACGGCCGTCACTCGAGAGTCCAGCACAGCAGTTCCCAACTGTTTCACAGAATCTGCTCTGCGCAGCACGAACTGCCGGGTTTCCGAATACATCTAGTAATAATAAAACTTGATAATAAAACTTCCGGTTTTGGCTACATTGGTTTGTTCTAAAAACGTAACATTCTATAAGCCGAAAATATTGATTTACTTTTATTTCGTCTTGAATACATTTAATGGGTCTTTGTTTAAATTTCTAAACGTATGATTTAGATTACTGTATGTATCTGTCTGTCTGTATCTATGAATTGTATAGTGAATATATAACAAGAATTAATATTTAAACCTATAAAATGGACACATTTTCAGTACCTACACTACGTTACTAAAATTGACTGTTTTAAAGTTTAGCCTATAAGATTATTGATAATTATAAAAATATGTATTACATTTAAACTTACGGCTTGCGGCGGCAAATAAATTGAAGGAACTCTTTTTTCCACGACATCGAGTGACAAACAGAGGAATCTGTCCAGTTGATGAATCGGTGTCTCCAGGAAATGTACTGCAGGAAGGGCCAGTTGTACTCCGGTGGCCAATGACTTCTCTCCGAGGGATAAATACCAACGTATCAAAGGGTTTGATTCCTAAAATGAAATGTTTATTATAAAAAGCAACGTCTCTTGGTATATCTATACTTGTGCATTTATAACCCGAGTACCAATTTAAATCATTATCTTCTTAATTTGGAAATAGGTTATCAGTTCATGGTTTAGTATACATATCTATACATATAATAACGCTCGTCAATCAATCGATCTCAATCGACATTTTAGTCGTACCAAAAAGCAGCGATGTCATTCTAGCAAGGAAAAACTGATAGAGTTTTACCATTAATACCATAACCAGGGCTAGCCTTTAAGGTATGAAGCCCTGGTACCCCAAAAATACTTTCAAGTACTTTTCAACTGCATACTGAAAAAGTCTACTAATCCAGGCTCTCATAGTCACCCAACAACAGACACACCTGGTGTTTATAATTAAATTTTTAAAGCAAATATATAATTTTTATCTCACTCTAATTCTGGAGTATATTTTTTCTGTAACTCCGATCCCTGATTCTACAATGGGTATGTGGGACACCCTCTCCAACGCTTCGAGTCTTGGTAAACCTGGCTTCTGGACCTTTGTCACTGAAATATTTATTAACAATTAAAACTTTTTAAATTAAATTCATCACTACTACTACTACTACTACTACTACTACTACTACTACTACCAAACATTGTTAAATTTCATTTCAAAAGAGTAACTGTTGTGTTTCTGGCCAGCTCTTCTCAGCAGAACAGCATTCCGAGCTGGTGGTAGCTTACTCACAGACTGACTATACTGACCAATTTAATGTGTTTGACGATTCAAAAGTACGTGTAAATGCGTACTTGAATAGAGATATTTTGAATTTGAATTTTGTACTTATTACCTAGTAATGGGGTATTCGTGGTAGTGTTCCCGAAAAAAGTAGTTTACCCAACGACTTCATACAGAGACCACACAAAATTTCACAAATATCCGTAAATATTTTTTCTATTGTTATAAGAGTACAATTTTCTGTGTTCAAATAAGATATTATCAAATAAAATAATGATATTTGTCAGTTTAAATAAGATAGTGTTTAAATACAAAATTTAAGAACTTTTTTTTATATTTGGCCTAACAGAGACAAAATTATAAACTACGGGTAGAGTGTGTGTGAGCGAGATGACTATATCTGACTAACCTCTAGGTCCATGGCTGTTTTTAACCGCCTGTAGGTACGCTTCTACCTTTTTCGCTATCGCACCCGTGGTGTTCTTACTAACTCCATATTTACTAACAAAATATTCCTTATGTGCGTACATTTCAATCAACATTATTACAAATATCTATTAATAAAAATATATATACATAATTGAATCACTGCTTTCGTATAATATCAATACACGTCCGCCATTGAGTGCATTGATTATATTGAACTATATTATTTTTAACGTATTCCTGCAAAGGTTATCTAACAAAATATAAAGGTGAAATATTCATCAGATTTTTAATTTATATGAGGTCATCGCTATTTATATTAATTATTAAATGTTACAGTAAATACCAGAACAATGAGACGTATGTCTGTTGATACAGTTAGGTAGGCACATAAACACAAAATACAAACAAGTATGTTTAATTTCGTGTATCAGTAAAAGTATTTTTTTATTTGGAAATAAAAACTCTTTCCGTGATTAAATCCATCTCAATTATTCTTTGACGTCGTAAGTAAAGAGATAACTCTATTTTTTATTATTACGTAATAATTAAGATACATAACATATATAAATATTGTAATAACTTTGTTTTTTTCATCCGTATTGATAATACTCATATAATATAGAATCGACAAAGAAACTTTAAAAAGTTATTAATAAAACTTCGTATGGAACATGAAAACACATCGGAAAAGAAAGTTTGAGAATTTATATAATATATAATATTATATACATACGAGATGAAAATAAAAAATTTCATTTAGTGCAACTCATTGGAAACTGTAGGTACCATAAAATACAGTCTATTATTAGCAGGCAAATTTTTAAGGAGAAAAATAAAATAATAAAAATATTTTCCAATATATACTTACCTTTCCTATAATCACGTAATTTAATCAGAATTTGTCGACTAGTTTCGAACCCACCGGGGGTTCCTATTAATGATCTCGAAGCATGGCGGACTCGCAGCGTGAAGTTCACGATTAAAAATAACATGATTATAGTCAGGTATATATTTATTTAATAAACATTATGGTTCGCGAAAGTTTAAATAAAAAATAAAATAATAATAATCAAAGTATAAGTTAAGATCTAAATAAAAATTCAATATCAGTGCGCTTCCGTCAGTGTGAAGTGTGAACGTCCAAGTCTAGTGGATCTAAAACAAACTGTGACCCGGAACTATGTAGTTTTATATTTTTAATTAATAACTCATTATACCATATAGTCTTTCTAGAAGAACTAAACCATATACATATTCTTGTTTTAAATTTGACAAGTCTGTTATGACACGTCTAAGAATGAAATCAAGAAGTGCGGATGGAGCACCTTTAAACTTTGCAAGGCTTACTGGCCCTGAACACCAACTCTGATCCAAAAGAAGCCTGCCAGAAACACTTTAGCACTTCATCCGATCAGAATCCGGGCAAATATAGATAAAATATATTAATACAACAGCCTCAAATCCATATGTTAACAATAAAAAATGATAAGTTCTGAAAATTATATATATTATATATATATATATATATATATATATATATATATATATATATATATATATATATATATATATATATATATATATATACATATATGAAAATCCACTTGATTTATATCTATATTAAATAAAACCGGCCAAGTGCGAGTCGGACTCGCGCACTAAGGGTTCCGTACTATTATTGCGGCAGCAGAAATACATCATCTGTGAAGATTTCAACTATCTAGCTATAAAAGTTCATGACATATAGACAAACAAAAAAAAATCACGTTTGTTGTATGGGAGCCCCCTTAAATAATTATATTATTCTAGTTTTTAGTATTTGTTGTTATAGCGGCAACAGAAATACATCATCTGTGAAAGTTTCAACTCTCTAGCTATAACGGTTCATGAGATACAGCCTCGTGACAGACAGACGGACGGACATCGGAGTCTTAGTAATAGGGTTCCGTTTTTTACCCTTTGGGTACGGAACCCTAAAAATAGTACAAAATTAAAAAAAACAATAAAACATATTATATTATTCAATTAATAACTACTTTAGAATTCAAATAATGTAATCAATTAAATAAATAACAGCAGCCAAATACCTTCTGTCTGTCTTTGTAAGAGATCTGATATTTTTTTTTATATAATAACTAAAATAAATTTCACATTTATATTAGTCAACATGTTGAAGTTAAAACTTTACTTGGTAAAAAGTAGTTTGTTGCTTCATCCCGTGATTAATAAGTTCCAATTAAAAGAAACTGGATATCTGATTAAAAACTTCAGATATTAATTGTATTACGGCTACTTCGGATTGGATTCGGTGTATAAAGACCCTTACTCGGCGCCGACATTTGGCAACATTAGCGCTTATTATACTGGAGTATTAAGCGTTATTTTTAGTAACAAAACGTAAAAACAAAAAAAACCTTCCTGAATGATCTTAAGATTCTTCTTTTCCTGTTACTGTTTATCTTTACTTAGTACATCATATGAATTTATTAACAAAGTAATTATCTATTTATTTTGATTTCATAGTATCCGAGACTACATAGAAAAATCCAAATAGTTTTGTTTCTATTTCAATTTCTAGTGTATTATTTTTCTTTTTACTAACTACTTAATATTTATTGTTCTTTGATGAAACCAATCAATGTGTTTATTGTTTTAAAAATCTATATTTTCTAAATCACGTTTCAAAATTATTATTAAAACTGATGGAAATAAAACAAATGAAGGTCGATCTATTTTAATGTATTTGACAAACACGGATTCTTATTTTTTATCGTAATTATTGAACTTTAACAGTGTTAAAACAACAATGTTTACGAAACACACACCAATGAACAAATTTATACACAATATATTTTTTTAAAACACGATAATAAAATATGTAATATTAACTTACTATTTGCTGACGGTATTTGAGTTTCTAACGGCTGTAGCGCGCTCTCCTCCCAACTAACTAGTAGAACGACAAACCCCAGCCGGAGTTGTCAATAGTATGCTTAATAACAAAACGGACTTATCACTGGTTGTTATTGATATCATTTATATAAATAACCAATATTAGTTTCTAGATATTAATGTTGTTTTTAATAAACAACCTAATCGGGTAGTAAAGTTGACATGATGGCGTAGCACATAGTCACATAAATTTCCTTTAGTTTCATAAGATCAAGATACCCTTTGCGATTTGAGAGGTTAACTATGGTTTCTCATGATAATATCTTTAATAGAGCTTCCCGTTGTCGTTAAAAGTGTTATAGATTATTGCAACATAGAATAGAACAGTGACCCTTACAATTAAAAATTCTTTCATATCTACGCTCAGAGTTAATGTCAGTTCAGAGGCAAAAACTAATTTTTGTATGGGAAAACCTAAATTTTAAAAACTACTTACTAATTTTAAAAGTCGTAGAACAAAAGTTGTTAGGATTGATTTAGATTGGCTCCCTGCAAGAGGTGGTCAACAAATTAAAAAAAAAAACTTGGATATATATTTTAACGTTGATATGGTTCTCATAGGTAACAACTGCTATTTGACTGTAACTCTTGTAGGTATTATTGTGACCCTCTCTCTTTTCCATTCTTCATACTTCTATGTTCCTCCAAAATCTGGTCTGTGAATGTTCTTTTACAATAAAGGCTGTATTGAACGTCTTTATAGTGATCATCGGCTTCGGTGACTACTACCTATCGTGTATGTTTTAAAAAGGTTGAATAAAATTTATTGTGTTGACTTACACAAAAGCTATATACATTTTTTTTTTATTCAAGTTCTGAGCTATTTTATTTATTATTATTTTTTTCGGTTACAAGAAAGGTAACTTAACAACATAAAACTCAAAAAAATGAAATACATTTTCAACAAAATGTCCGCTTTGATGCTGTGTCAACTTGTAATGGTGTTTTGTGGCCAGAGTTCGCTGGAGAAAGAACTAAGCGATAACCGAAGATAATGCATTTGTTTATTTAATGTTATATCATGTTTGTGACTAATAGAACTTTAACGATATTTATACTATCTTTCACATTTGCTAACAATCGTTGGTTTGTATTTGTACACTCGTTTCTATTCAATATTTAATAAAATGTTTCAAATTATTTCACGTCACTATATGACAATCAAATTGACAAATAAATTAAATCATTTATTTTTAAATAAATCGGACAACTTTAAAGTATAGGTATTCGAGTACAATAAAAACCTTACGTCAACATGACTTTGTTTTTGCAATTAAACGATACATTATTGATCAATTAAATATAATAGCGATGACTTAAAGTGCCAGCGAATATTCTAGTAAATACATTTTAATAACATATAAAAAAACTATATTAATTCGAGAAACATACCTAACCTGTTGTGTTAATGTGAACCTGAATGTTCGGAGATTAAAAACAAAACAAAACAAAACAGCTTGTACATAAGATGTAGGTATGTCCTAAAAACCAAGTTCTGACTTACAACGAATCATATTCGTTTTCAAAAACCAAAAGATCATACCTAATTATAATCCTTTAAGTACCTATGAGTAGTCCAGTGACGACAGATTTTGACGTAGCACCCCTCTACTCCAATGAAAACAATTTAAGTATCTCTTAAGTATATAGGTATTTATTATAATAAAAAAAGACAAGTCACATAATAAAAAAAAATCTTCATTTGGACATTTTACGTTTTGACATAAATGTAGGTAGGTACTTACAAGAACGATCTTTTATATGTCAAGGTTAATATATTTTATATAAAGCTCAATTAGCATATTACTTCATATTTTTAAACCAAATATTTATTTTAAAATAGTCTGAGAATATAACGTACGTACGTACCTACTTATTATAAATAACTGCCAAATATTTTTATTAATTATCAGTGGTCGTCGATTAAATATAAATATTGATAATGTATCTTTAAAACTATTTATTCTACTACCGATTCGTGTTTACATATCTCCCCCCACCAAAAACAATATATTTAGATGTGTTTCACAATTACTGTGAAATCAATTAAATTCTCTATTAATAGGTAGGTATATGCGCATTAAGTTTATATATTTATAAATATACCGACATATTACACCTATCTCATACTTTTACATATCCTTAATCAATATTATAATGAGTTATTATCATTATCACAATCTTATCACACTTCAGGTTTACCACAAAAGAAATATCATTTTTCATTTCTATTGTGAAATATTAGTCGACATTATTGTGTTTTACACAAAACAAATCTGTGTGATTTAGTTACAAATAAGACAGTTTTTGGTTGGAGTTAGAGTTTACAAGGTTAGTAAATTATAGTGATAATGTATAAATAGATATAATGGTTGTATAATCTATATATCAGA
Organism: Napeogenes inachia; assembly: GCA_959347355.1. Lineage (NCBI taxonomy): Eukaryota > Metazoa > Arthropoda > Insecta > Lepidoptera > Nymphalidae > Napeogenes > Napeogenes inachia. Next base: position 22,242,344 of record OY365800.1, on the reverse strand, counting down.
CACTTACGATACATTTATTTTAGGATTTATCATCAATTATTTGATAATTGTATTCAGAAATTGAACTAAATCAATAATATTTTTATTTTTGTCAGATAATTTAAGGTTTGCGCGTCACAAAAAAGGCTACTTTAATAAATAATAATTATCTATTTATAGTATAATACAAAAATATATTCATTTGTATTATTATAGTTGTATTGGTAGCAAATACGAAATACTTTTGTTCATATATTATATAGTTCATACATGTTCATTGTTAATTGTTTCATTTCCTAAAAAAAATACTACAACTAGTTTAAATGTAAATTGCTGATTGTTCATATGAGTAAAAATATTTAAATGAAAAGTTCAGTTGTGGGTACATACTGTCTAATGTAAAGTGATTATGACGTACTGTTGAGCAAAGTTGATAAGAGAGTTCTTAGAAGTTCGTATTAATTATCATAATTTTCACTTCTCACTCGAAAGAATACCTACATTATTAAAAGGGGGCAACTAGTGTCTGCCAACCAATAATTAAGTAGGTATTTACTAACATATTTGCACGTTTCTTAAATTATGAATTTCAGGGTATATAGGTATAATCTTATTTCTAAAAAATAAACATTTAAATGAAAATTCTAAATTAGGCACATGAGTTGTTTATTTTGAAAGCTAGAAATTATAAATTATTGAAATGCTATTACCATTGTATAATATCATTTATTTTGTAGTATATATATTTTTTATAAAATATTGTCAAAAACTGGGGGGACTTAATGGTATAAAGCATTTTCTACCAGTCAACCCTGTGAAAACCATAAATACCGAAAATACTATGAGGCCGTATAACTATACATATAGAATAAAGCTTCATTATTTAGAATCAACAATTTTCAATGTGAACGAATATATATATATATATATATATATATATATATATATAACGTATTAGGTATATATATATATTTTTATTTTTAGGCAATGCGGAAAAAATAATTTAACATGGAAACTCGACCGCTTATAATTCTTTTGATTTTCTATGGATCCGTGGTAAACGCTCAAGAACGTAAGCAATTTCAAAATATTTTTTTTAGTATTTTATGTCTAAAAATAAATTATAAAATTCGAATAAATATATCTTAAATGTATATATACAGCATTAACTGAGAGCAGTAAAGAGAAAGATATATAGGAAATATTAATGTTATTTTCTCTTTCACCTAGCTCTTAAGTGGCTAATATATCAGAAGGGTTGGAATACTAGATTATAATTTCTGGGTGGATTTTTTTAAAATTTACTTGTACTTAGCCTGTGATTGGTACATTTCAATATCACTTCATGTAATGGAACAGCTGGTTAAAAGTGTTAAAAAACATTTTAAAGGTGTTTTTTATAATATATTATTTTAAACATTTATTAGCTGACCGGTGTTCGTATATGGTTAATATTCCAAGGGAGTCAAAACCTGACGATTTGCCGATACTGGACTTTGAAGGTAAGAAGATATTTACGCCATCTTCACTATATAGAGTAAACCAATTTGCGCGATCACTAATTTTTCTAGGAGTGCCATGGAGTGAGCGACCATTACTGCCTGGTCCAGAACGTGAGGATGTATGTATGGACCAGTATTTACATGGTTCTAGCACCCAAATCATATACATGGATGAAGAAATACTCGGAGATGTACCCATTGCTCAACTTAACTATAAAGGTCAGCAATTCCAGAGAAAAGTAGAGTGAGAAGAGTCTAACTCTTTTCACTCTACTTTTTAATAAGTACTTTTTAGTAAGGTACTCTAGGTAGCACTAATTCTAACAATCCATTCATAGATTGTGGTTCAGAGTCTTTGTATACATTATTTCCGTTATTTATATAAAAAATATATAAATATTATTTTAACTTTAGGAGCAGCGAAACCCGCTATTGATCGACCTCTCACTTCTGGATCATTTAATTTACTAGGCCCGGAACTGAGGAAAGAAAATGATATATGGACGCTTTACATTACCCAGAAGTAAACGTGTTCTTTATTCAAGTTTCTATTTACAATTATTTTAATACAAATAATCCAAAATGAAATATTCAGACAGGACTATGAAACACCGGAAATGACTATATATATGTTGAGTATACGTATAGAAGGGGAAAGTGTGGTGGGAAACATTGCACTGTCCATCGTCAATATTGACGACAATCCGCCAATCATTCACATGCTGGACTCCTGTATCGTGCCGGTATTTAACAACTTTGAAAATATATTAATTGAAAATCTATTAACAGAATTTTGTCCGACTACTTTCGAACCCGTTCGGTTCCTCTTCGTGAGCTAGAAGCATGGCTGACTCTCGATGTGAACCGAGCCGTTCACTCCGAAACTAGTCGGGCAAAATTCCGATTAAGTTTCGAGACCACAGCCGAGTAAATAATCTTAAATGATCTTAAAAAGGTGGGCCATCAATCAATAAGTTAAATCAAAAAAGGTTGGATATACGATAATTTTTTAAAATCACGTCTAAATTAGCCTTTCCTCGTTTATGATATTAACAAAAACCCTTTTATCAAAGCTAGATACAAAAGTTATAGCTCAGGTTAGCGCACTCAGCGGACTCTTCAACCTTATTTAGAGACCGAAACAACTTTGGGTTAAAATTAAAGTAACCATCGGAGCTCTATAAACATCTAAGAGTTACCAAAAGACATATCGGAAAATCTAAAGATGATACTGTAACAACTCTCCCAAAAGATGAAGTGGCCTCAGAGCTCGAGTCACGACTTCAATTCTATAAAAAAATTATGATAGATGCTCAAACGAATAAATTAGGGCTAGGATCAAGTAGGAAAGTTCAAGACATAGACATAACAAAATCTTTTATTCGACAAGACGAAATCGATAACTACCGACTCCACGCGATGAAACTGAATACAAAAATCTCCAGTTTTATGATTGGTCCCCAACATTATTAGAATTTTATCTAAATGCATTCCAAATGACTCTTCCAGATCAAAATAATCTAGTATTCAGTCTAGTGGGGCAAAGCCAACGAAAAGTCTTGCAACATCTGTGGTGACGCAGTAGGAACCGCGAAACACTTATTTGTAGGGTGTAGGGTACTTCTATATAAAGGTCAATACTTACGTTGCCACGATAAGGTATTAGAAATCGTACGGGAAGCGGGTTATTTTTCAGTACCAAGAGTGCGGAAGAGTATAACAACCACCAAACCATCTGTGGAGTTTGTAAAAGAAGGCTGCTTCAAATTTAGTTAGATAGGGAGAGGAATGTAGACGAGTGTGTTTGCCATCATAAAGTGGCTTCTTAAACCGACCCCTGGGTCGCAAGTTCCAAGCATTGTTTGCACTTCTCTCCTTGCAAGGCGATGGACCCGGCACCCGCACGGTGAATCCATGGAATGCTAAGAGGCATCGTCTTATTTAATAATCATCAAAGTTCATGAAAGTTTAATGACAATTAAATATTCGTAGACAAAATTAAAATCTGTTAAAATTTCATATTTTTTATTGTGGTAGGAACTTGGGGAACCTCGTCTGACAAACTGTTCATACGAAGTAACAGACGAAGATGGTAGAATCAGCACAAGTGCCATGACCTTCAGGATCGATAGCGAACGTAATGATGACAGCATTTTTTATATCCTTGGACAACTCATCGAGAATGATTGGAAGAAAATGAACATGATTATCGGACTCAACAGCCCTTTAAATTTTGAAGTCAATGCACTTCATATATTTAGAATCACAGCATTTGTAAGTTTAATGTACTTTTTGTAAAGGTATTAATATATAAATTAGCATTTAGATGGAACATTAAATATGGTGCATTTATAAGACATTTTTATAAAATTTTTCTCATAATAGATATAAAGTCGAATATACCGGTAATAACCGGCAGCTCACAGAGGTTAACTGCCAAGTTCTTAGACTGGCCTTAATTTGAGCCTAACCTAAAATATGTATACTTTGAGGATCTCCTTAACACATTTTCCAGGACTCTCTTCCAAATAATCACACAGTTACAACAATGGTGCAAGTGCAAAATATAGAACATCGCCCGCCACGCTGGATCGAGGTCTTTGCAGTTCAACAATTCAATGAGAAGACCGCTAAAGATTTTACTGTCAGAGCAATAGACGGAGACACAGGCATCAATAAGCCAATTTCTTACAGAATAGATACGGCAGAAGGTTGTATTATGGAAGCATAGTTCCTAATATTTCGATGTAGCATATCTATTCAGAATATATTTAACAATTTCTTAAAATTTTGCAGGCGAAGAACACCTATTTGCAATAAAAAACTTAGAGGGCGGTCACAGTGGAGCTATTTTTCAAGTTTTTCCAATTGACAGAGATGATTTACAACGGGAATTATTTCAAGTGGTTCTCACAGCTTATAAATATGATAATGATTCCTTCTCGACATCTACCAATTTAGTAATTATTGTTATTGACATCAACGACAAAAAACCGGAACCTTTATATTCCGAGTACAATATTGTGATTCCTGAAGAAACGCCCCAAACTTTGTATTTTGACAAGGAATTTGGTTTTCATGATAAGGATTTGGTATGTTTTGTTTTTGTATGGTTGATTTGTAATCAAATATTATCTAATTACTTTTATTTAATAAGCCCTAAGTAAATTTTGGGCACAATAGACATCATTATACATTTTAGGGTAAAAATGCACAATACAAAGTGCATCTAGAGAGTGTCTCTCCCTATGGAGTTGCAGAGGCGTTCTTCATTCAGCCAGAGACAGGATATCAGAAGCAGACCTTCATCATGGGCACAACCAATCACAGTCTGCTGGACTTTGAGTTGCCGGAATTTCAGAACATTCAAATTAAGGTCATCCAATCATTAATAGGTTTTACTCATTTAAGACCATAGACATACGACACATAATCATTTAAATACTTAACTTCTATAATAAAAAATGTATATTATCAAAGTTTCATTTCTTACTGCAGGTAATAGCAACTGATTTGGACAACCCTGAATTCGTAGGAGTAGCAACAGTCAACATTAAATTAACTAACTGGAATGACGAGATACCTATTTTTAATGAACGGACTCAGACTGTGTCTTTTGATGAGACTGTGGGTGAAGGGTTTAGAGTTGGCCAGGTTCGAGCTCTGGACAGGGATATTGATGACAAAGTTATGTAAGTAACTAACTGCATGTTTCAGTAAGAAAAAAAAAGTCTTAACTTACAATGTAAATTTTAATGTTTTTTTTAAATAACAGTGAAAAAAACTTAGATTTTTATTTATTTTTTTGGAGAAAACATGCAACTTTGGGGAACAGCGGTCACGGGCTTGGGGTCTGAGTATAAACTGTCGATAATCTAAGTAGCCAATGCGCCAAACTCACAATAACAATCGATACGATGATAATATTAGAGTAGGGGTTAACAAAATAAGTTCATCATTATGAGAAACATCAATCTTATAAGACCTTATTTTTGGACAGTGTTTGAGTAATCGTCCCCATTCCAGGAAATAAAAAGAAAAACAGATAATAAAAAACAAGAGACGAAATGTACTTCGATATGAATTATTATTTTTTTGTTACAGCCACAGCATTATGGGTAACGCGGTAGAGTATCTACGAATAAACAACGGAACTGGAGAAATCGTGGTGTCTCGCAATAATAGTTTTGATTTTCAAAGACAAAATGAAATATTAGTTCAGGTAAACATTTTGATTTGTATCATGTTACATGTGATATATTGAATTAAAAACCTGTACCATAATACTTTTTATCGTATAGCATAAAAAAGAATATAACATGACAGTTGTTTAATCAGATGCAACAGTACAATGGGATAAATCATACGTTTAATATAACAATGGTCATTATTTAATAAAGGTGCTGGCAGAGGATACATTAGGAGAACCATATAACACCGCTACTTCGCAGCTGATAATACGGCTCAACGACATTAATAACACTCCACCTAGCTTGAGACTGGTCAGTATACTTATGAGAATATTGTAATAATTTTAATTTTATAATTACGGATAGAGATAAATAATTTAATAATATTGCTTAAAAAAAAACAATTAGCCGCGAGGTAGCACGCAAGTGGAAGAGAACGTTTTAGACGGATTTATCATCAACGACGAAGCGCTACAATTCATCAACGCGACTGACCCAGACACTACAGCTGAACTGTACTTTGAGATAATATGGGAAACCTCGTATGCTATGAAACGGGGTGCGGAAACTGACAAAATAGAGATTGAAGGGTAAGAAGTAAAAGTAAAGATTGTCTTCCTATTTATAAAAACTTTACGTAATTCAAATATCAGATTTTTTAATTTTAGATCTGGTCTAGAGTCAAATACAATTAATACTGATCTTATTTTTTCCGTCGATTACTGAAAGCTCATTTTGTTTGCTGTTTGTTTAAGTTGTTTGGAGATAGTAACGTCATACCCAAATGGCAATAAAGGTGAGGCTGTTGGTCGCTTAGTGGTCAGAGAGATCAGACCAGGTGTCACCATTGACTACGAAATGTTCGAGGTGCTGTACATTACTATCAGAGTGGTTGATAGAAATACCGTGATTGGAGATGATTATGATGAATGTAAGGCATTAATTACTTCGTAAATATTATAATAATTGAATATTTCTAAATCGTTAAATATTGTCGATTTGGATTTTGTTCTAAATCTGTTAACGAAAGGTTATCTGTTAACGGTTAATATTTAATTCCTATTATTGAATTCTAGGTTTGTAGGAATTATTATAGCTACAAGTAATAACAGCAAAGTTTTTTATTTTTTTAAATTGAATTACTCATTCTGTAAAAATGTTCATTATTTATTTGGAGACTACATTAAATACAATAGAGAATAGATAAGATTTGCCATCTAATCTTATCTTATTTTTTTCCCACTTATCACTTCAATTAATGTATAAATCAGTTTAATATACTAAATATTTGTATACAGTTGTACTTTAGTTAAAATGCCAATCTTGTGTACAAATAAGTAACGTAAAATATTAAACATCTTAAATAAGGATACTCTTTAGAAAATATATCTTGCCTTTAAAAACTGCACAGGACTCGAATTTTTGAGTAGAAGTCAATCTAAAAAATTTCGTTCATTTCCTAAAATATGTCTTATAACCAACAGTAACTTTCACACTCACTATCTTGGACATGAATGACAATCCACCGGTGTGGGTCACTGACACACTGGAACAGACTTTTAGAGTGCGTGAGAAGTCCACTGCCAACACTGTCATAGGAACAGTCATAGCCACGGATGCGGATGGGCCTTTATATAATCAAGTTAGATACACTATAGTGTAAGTTTTTCTCATTCAGATAACTGTTATATGATTTTTATCAAGCTAAAACCAATTCAAATTTTAAAGACCCATAGAAAATACGCCAGCGAACCTAGTGAAGATCGACCTTGAGTCAGGACAGCTGGCAGTGGATGCTGACGGTGCTATCGACGCGGACGAGCCCAGGGAACGGCTGTACTACACGGTAATAGCCAGCGACCGTTGCTTGCGGCCCCCCCAAGAATGTGGACCGGACAAAAATTACTTTGTCACCGAAGGCAAAGTAAGTTGTATTCAGCGTATAATTTAGTGGTTATAATTTATTGGTATTTATCATATTTACAACAAATAACAATAAATTATAATTGTGATTACAAAATAGATGCAATTATCATTATATTTTTACAACACTCGGTAATTTTTGATCTTCCAAGTACTACTTACCATTTAAATAGCTAATTCATACAAATATTTTTTATCAGATAACGATACAAATAATTGACACGAACGATAATACACCATTGGCTAGGACTGACAAGTTTCAAACGAAGGTGCGCATTTATGAAAACGCCGAAGACGGGGAGGAAGTCGTTACACTCGTTGTTGAAGATGGAGACAGGGATGGTGTGGCTTAAAATAGATCATATCTCGAATAAAGGAGATCACACTACAATACTATGTTCTATGTTATCTATATCTTCTTAATCATAATATTTCAGTGATGTACCACCGCATCCGTCATCAAATCAACTACGGAGTGAATATGCGTCTCAACAACTTCTTTGCTATGGATCCTGACACAGGCCGCGTGTTCGTGCATTACACTACCCACGAAGTTCTAGACAGAGATGGGGATGAACCTATGCATAGGATCTTTTTTACACTGATCGATAATTTCAACTTTGAAGGAGGTTTGGAAATAATACTTATTTTCAGACTAGCCACACGTAGCCACTTGGATGACGTTTCCAATCGGGTAGATTAAATATTTTAATGTTGATTACCAACACTTGTGAAGGACATTAACATCTATAGCAAATTAAATAAACATTTAAAATTGATATATTTTGAATAATGATTATTGAATATAACATATACATTTTTTGGATTGTGAGTATGTAATTTTAGTTGCTGAAACAACAATTTTAGTTGTTGTTGATAGAATCTTAAAGATCTCAGTCTAACACATATTTCTTAAAAATATATTAAATATGATAGATGTAAGAAAAGCTATATATAAACATATTTTGCAGACGGAAATCGCAACCAGAACTCTACTGACGTGGAGGTAATACTACTAGATATAAACGACAACGCACCGAATCTTCCCTCACCCGAAATTCTATTTTGGTCTATCTCCGAAAATTACGACGAGGTAATGAATATTTTTCTCAATAATTATATTCTGGTCTTATGAATCTTTACCTAAATAAACTTATTTCTAGGGTACAAGGTTATCACCTCACATCTTTGCTCGAGATCGCGATGAACCGAACACGAACAATTCCCGCGTCGGCTACGAAATTCAAAACCTGACCATCACTAACCGAGATCTTGATCCTCCAGAGCTCTTCAAACTAGTCCATGTGTTCATAGATGATAACTTCTATAATGTTTCGGGAGAATTAGAAACACTTATGAATCTGAAAGGCTACTGGGGAACCTACAACATTGATATCAAAGTAAGTGAAACACTTACTTACTAGCAGATCAACGTCACTTACATCCTTGAATGATGTACTGTTTTTACCTTATGTAAAAAAAAAAAATTAATCCGACGTCTTTATTTTTGTTAATTATTTGGGAAAATAAAAATCAAATGAATAAATAAGGGGGTATGTATTTGTAAATATTTATAAACATGTATAATTGTATAATGTATGTTAAGCTTATTAAAATTTTAGTAAATATAAAATGAAATATAAACCGAAACGGGCAGGGATTTGAATTCGCGACCTCTGGGAAACCGCTTTACCAATTGACCTACCGCTACGTCTCGATGAATTAAGCATACTATCTGATCGTCTTTATCGGGACGGTGGTGCCATCTATTTGACTCCTTTCGAAAATCCCTACCAATGTGATAAGACGCCACAGACGAAATTAATGTTTGAAAATAGAGTTTCTATTTATAGATATAAACATGTACAGCCATGTTAAGCTTATTAATATATATAAATAAATTTATATATAATATATAAAGCTTATTAATATAATAAATATATATAAATAAAAACTGTAATAAATACAGAATGAAAAAGGTATGTTTTTAATGTATAATTAAAATTCTCAGGCCTTTGATCACGGCGATCCTCAAATGAGCTCAACAGAAATCTACCAGATCACCGTAATACCTTTCAACTTTAATAAACCGAAGTTTATATTCCCAATGGATGGAATTAGACTGCGACTTTCTAAGGTGAGAGTGAATAAAATATTTTAACATTAGATTATTAATTATACCTAAAAAGGCTATTGGTTGCAAACAAACGACTACTGGCTGTAGCCATAAACAGTTTAAATTTTTTCCTATAATTTCATAGGAGATGTATGTGAAGTAGTTGTTGTAGCCGCGTCTAACACAGTGAGCGAATACATCCAACGTTCTACCTATTCCTCTCCTACGTCGAGATGTAATGTAGTTTTTGTGTGCTACCATTATTTATTCCTCCTTGTTCCTTAAGAGTGGCAAAGCTTCTACAACAACTACAACACCCGTGTCCATGGAAGGTGACCACAAACTATGTTAATGGCCAATTCGCTCGCTTGACCGACCCTATAATTACAAAGTGGCACAGGGCTGCTCTGAATCTATATTAAATCATCGACGTTACCCGTTCCAGGAACGCTCAGCAGTGAACGCCATGTTGGTGCTGGCGAGTGGCGAGCTGCTGCAGCGCGTACAGGCCTACGACCCCGACGGCCTGCAGGCGGGGGAGGTTTCCTTCCAGGTAGTGGGCGATGGTATGTATTTTAAGTTTCAGATTTAGCAATACAGACACAGAATAATTACGTAGTCATTTATTGGTATGGTTTGTTTGTTTGTACAGATCGGGCAATAGAGTACTTCCATATCTCGAACGACGGTAGCAACACGGGCACGTTGATGTTGGCGCAATCACTACCTGCAGATGACATTATAGAATTTCAGGTTTGCTAATAATGGACATGTGGATCAGAACTACTATTTAAATTTATAAAAATATAGAATGAAAAATAAACCCGCGACTACTGGGAAACCATCGGGACGACGGGGATGGTTTCGAATCTATTTATATAAATTTAAATAAGCTTGACATTACTATACATGTTTATAAATTTTCAAAAACTACTATTTATTTAATCTGGTGTGTGTAATTTCATCATACGCTGATAGAAGATAATAATAATTTAGTTTAATTTATATTTATCATTTATATTTCTAATTAAGGTAACATAGTAGTAGCGTTCTTTCCCCTTCAATATTTAAAAACTCTTTACTTAATTTACGCTGATACTTTTCGTGGCTGCACCATATGACCCACTGTTCATTCAATAGCGAATTCAATACATAGAAATTAATATTTTAACTATACATTGGAAACTTCTAAATCACAAGATTCCTTTTGTAGATAAGGCTCCGGGCAACTGACGGCGATCCCGAGCCGCTCTCGTCGGAGGTGATTGTACGCGCCGTGTTCGTTCCGACACAGGGAGACCCCAAATTTGGTGTATCTAATGCTGACGTCGCTTTTTACGGTCAGATAATTCCTGATTTTTAAATAATATACAAGTATCAAGACTTACGACATATAATTTTTGTTTTTAGAAAAAGAAGTTGGCTTAACGGAAACACACCAGCTCCCGCTTGCCGAAGATCCTAAGAATTATTTATGTGAAGAGGATTGTCATGGAATCTTTTACGCCATCGTCGGTAAGTATATTCGCCACTGTCTGTAGTGAATAGAACAGTATTTTATTTATTACCGATATCACAATCTCCATACCAAATTCTGGTGGCGCAATGATTTAAAAAAAAATGATTCTTTCGACAGGTGGCAACGCGGAGGGTTACTTCGTGCTGGATGACACAAGTAATAAACTCACTCTAAGCAAGGCGCTCGACCGCTCCGAGGGCGCGTCGCACACCCTGCGCGTGGCCACCTCCAACCAGCGAGACCTGACCTCCACGCTCGCCAGCTCACAGCTTACGGTTACCATTACCGTGAGTATACACGTACATATAGATGACTCCTGATGAACCGTATTCTGCAGTAAATCTAAATTTAATAACAGCTATTTATATGTGTATCCTGAATATTTAAATCATAGATTTTTGTCTCCCGTCCAGGTACGAGAGGCGAACCCCCGTCCCTACTTCGTAAGGCCGCTGTATACCGCCGGAATATCCATGCAGGATTCTATCAATAAGGAATTGCTCACCGTTGCGGTAACGTTCGAAATTTACGCATTAAATGACCGTGCTAGTATTGAATATAAATAAATATAACATAATACTTGCGATATTTATACAAAAAGATTTTTCTGTTATCTCAATCAAAGGATTGTGCTATTTTCTAGCAAAGTTTTTAGTTATATGCTAACTTCTAGGCCACACATTCAGAAGAAGCAGATATCGAATATAAAATCGACCATTCGTCCATGACGGTGGACCCTAGTCTCTTGAATGTCAAATATTCAGCCTTCAACTTGAACCCAAGTTCCGGGTTGTTAACCCTCAACATCCAGCCCTCAGCGAGCATGCAGGGCATGTTCGTGTTCAATGTTGACGCCACCGATACTGGTATTTTTGTTTAAGTAACGTGTTTTTTTTTTAGTATGAGTACCATTTTTTCCAGACACTCTAAAAAGTAATATACTTCTTACTATAGCTTGATCATGCTTATCTAAAGTCCTTTCTATATGTTCTGTTTTCCACGACCTTTATATTTTTTAATTTAACATAATATTCACGGTAATGGAGCTACAAATATGTTTTCATATACGTTATTATGTTATTAACATATGAAAATAACAAGAATCCTAATTATTAAACAGCAGGAGCTAAGGACACGGCTGTTGTGAAGATCTATATTATATCCGCCCAAAATAGAATAATATTCTCATTCCTCAATGGTCTCGTGGAAGTGGAGCAACAGAGGGACTTCGTAAGTACATTTAATTAATATATATAAAAGATGCATTCTTTTTATTATTATTTCCCTCAGTCAGATTCAGTTCAGATTTGGTAGTCTTAGCATAAAGCAATATTCATGTCAATAAAAAATGTATTCACGTGTTTCTGCCTTATCAGATAGCGATGACATTCGGCTCCGGGTTCAACATGACGTGCAACATCGACCAGGTGGTGCCGGCCGTAGACGGGACCGGTGCGGCGCGAGACGACCTCACCGACGTACGCGCGCACTTCATACTGAACGACTTGCCCGTCCCCGCCGACGTGATCGAGGGGTACGCCGCTTGATATTAACATACATCCTCCATCGTCGGTACGCTCGATCAATGAACCCTGGCCCCTGCGATCACTGTCGTAAAGTAACATTTTAGGGACTACCGCCCAGATTTCCTCTCGTAGTATTTTGGCGGCTCCTTGCTTAGATAAATATTTGATACTACTATGTATGTCGGCAGAATTCGACTTTTACAAAAACCTAAAATCAAAATGTGGTTATTCCGGCCGAGTGATTTTATTCTTGAAATGCAGCTACCCGCCTTAATATATCATTGTAATATTTTGTAGTCTCCGCGGAGAAACGAGCCGCCTGAGACAGATCCAGCGCACGCTGAGTATGGAGATGCTGGTGCTGGAGGACCTGGTGACGGGGTCCAGACCATCGGAACTGGACGACAGCCGCACACTGCTGTATGTGCTGGCGGCCGTGGCGGGGCTGTTGCTGCTTTTACTGGTGGTGACGATGGGACTGTACTTTTGGAGGACTTCGGCGTACGTTCATGACATATCTATCATGTTCATTGAAATTAAAATAACAAAATATATAACATTATTAGTATTACTTAAATGTAAATGCTTTTTCAACCAATGTTAATATTTCAATAATACTTATTAATGATACACCGTTCACGACCACTTAATATTTATTTATTACTAGAATATCAGGCCCGCTTTTCCGGGCTTAATTTAAGGATATATTAATTAAAAATACAGAATAAAAAATATAAGAATTAACTTATTGAGAATTAACCACCGCGATAATAATTATGATTCAACCTGAATTTCATTTTCTTCTACTCGTTTCTCTAGCTCGTACATGGATAGTGTCATGCATAACTAACCTTAAATAGTTTGATGTAAAAACAATATCAGTAGTAAAAAAACTGTCACTGACGGTTCCATAAAATAAAAATGCTCCGATCGTCACCAAACTTTATAGGATTACCTACCCACTGGGTCAATCTTAAGATCCTCTGAAATTTCTTATTCTCTGTGATTTCTTACAGTCTTAAATTCTCTGTGATTTCTTACAATCATCTCCCATTTTCAGTCTAAACCGCCGTCTCCAAGTACTTTCTATGACCAAATATGGATCCCAAGATTCAAGACTGAACCGGTTAGCAATAGCAGCCCCCGGCACTAACAAGCACGCCACTGAGGGGTCCAATCCCATATGGAACGAGGCCATCAGAGCACCTGACTTTGATGCTATTAGGTGAATTATGAGATTAATTAAAACGCATTGTTATATAGAAAAAAATACAATATCTATGTATTGTCGAATTAATGAATGAATTGTTACGACAGATAATTAGAGAATACACCATAATAAGAATTAGGATGCAAGTAACTGTAATAAACATAAAAAAAATTACAAATCGAAACATTTTATTATTACTTTAATCCATCAATTAACTTTTTATTTTTCCATTAGCGATACATCTGATGATTCAGACCTTGTCGGCATTGAAAATATGGATCAATTCCGTGAAGATTATTTTTCGCCTCAAAACGAACAATTCCCCAATCAGGATCTAGAAAAAGTAAGTACTTCCGAAATTAAAGATTACAATGATTTCAGCGTCAAAAATGTTAACATGAATCAATGTATACTGTCTCTATTGATTATATTACTATCTACGTAGATAATTAAATTAATACTTAAAAAAATTATTTAAAAATTTAAAAAAACCCCGATACAAAAATACGTCTAAAAAGAATAAAAATAATATTACTATGTACTTGTTGAGGCCGTTGTACGTACGTTGAGAATGGCTCTATTTTATAAAATTCCAAATTCGCTGTTACGTTGCCACAGATAGACACACAGATACACAGGTCAAACCTGCAACACCCCTCTTTTTGGGTCGGGGGTTAAAAATAGTAAGTAGCTACGACGTAATTTGTATATTTACAGACGGTGGCAACTCACGACAACAACTTCGGCTTCAACTCGGCTCCTTTCAACACAGAGTTCAGCAACACCCCGTTTAGACATAAAATGTGAAATAAAAAAGCTTTATTGTTATATGTGTTGTAATGTAATGTACATAAATTTATTTATAGTATTTATTAATTTGATATTTAATTATAGATATAACGTTTGACTGAAGTTTATTTCCATTACTTAAAAAGTGTCAGACGCCAAGCAGCACAAAATTCCCGACAGAGACAGGCATGTAATGTGATGAGCATAAATGTATAAAACCCTTAAAACAATCAAATAATATGTAGTATTTAGTAGCGGAGAACGCGTTTTCTCTCTCTATTCCTTTTTTAATCAACTAGATAACAATGATAGGCCTGTGTTTAACACAGTCTTACCATTTTTTTTATATTTGGGGTTAACAAGTATAGAACTACCCTTATTGTAAATTTTAGCATTCTAGTCCTTTCCAAATCATACAGATACATATGGAGACCCACCCACCAAAAACCTACTTTTTCTGTTATTCATCTAGGATGGACGGAGGATACAAATTTTAACATAGAAGTCTAAATGAAATAGAAAGCTGTAATTTTAAACGTAGGCCCTATTTGTGATCTAACCTACAGGAAAAAACGAAAAACCTCAGAAAATTGAATATTAACGACATAGAGAGTAAAAATTAAATTGGTATTGGTAGTATTAAATATATAGGTAGGCAGCTTTGTTAGAGTGAGTACAAGAATGTGATATCCAAGCCAAAACGCAGTGTGAAGGTTGACCAAATTAGTTGGCCCATTCATGATTTGTTATACAGAATAAACCAACTTCTCCTGGGCTACTCATGCTGTGATGTAACGGATAAGTCAAGTACTTTTGCCCTATCCATACTTTGATATAAAGGATGGGGCAAGTTCTTAATCAACGCTCGCAGGACTTCGTGCTGGTTGCTAAAATCCTGTACAATAACCCTTTTTTATACTGTTTAAGTTAATGGTTGACTACATTCCACCTGATGAAAAGTGGAGATGTAGTCATAGGTGCTAAAGCGCATTA
The DNA here is from genome assembly GCA_959347355.1 of Napeogenes inachia. Lineage (NCBI taxonomy): Eukaryota > Metazoa > Arthropoda > Insecta > Lepidoptera > Nymphalidae > Napeogenes > Napeogenes inachia. The sequence goes on along the minus strand of OY365800.1, from coordinate 22,226,597 downwards.
GCTTAATAACCTAATCACTATTCTCTTAAAGACACCCACATTATAATCGGACTGAAATACCGACGCAGTCAAACTGTTCCATTCCTTCGCTGTACGAATTATGAAAGACGAAGCAAAGCGCTTCGTTCCGACAGGTGGAGTGGCCACAACGTAAGGATGGATACCTGCCATGCGTCGGAACGTCCGGTGATGGAAGGGGGACGAGGGAAAGGGGTTGTGTAATTCCTGCGCACACCTTTTAGTGAATGTATTCTAAAGAATACTGAAAGGTTAGCAATTTTACGCCTGTTAACTTCATAACAATACCGCAGTGAGGAAGATGTGCTGGAGAAGCATTGCCAGTGTCTAGATGTGAATTATCAGCAAACAGAGGAGCAAATACATTCGCTTTCTCTGTCCCTGTATGGGAGTCCCTGTATGTCCCGGCGGTAGATAGTTTGCAGCTGAACTACGGGTCAGCTGCTAAGATCAGGGTACTACGGGACCCCGGTACCTAAGCCCTCCGGCAGCGATGCATGCGCTTGCGTGTGTAAACTGCCGGGTTACCGGTTTTGGTGTTGGATTCGTAGTGGTAATGTGGTTAGCTGCAGAGATTCGGCGCTGTTCGTCTGGGTCCCCACAGTTGTCGGGGGTTCGTCGGATCTTGTGCGCAGCGAGAGGTGTTTGACCAGCCTAAGGCGAAGGGCTGCTGCGGTCTTTTACTTCGGGGCTTGGAACGGTCCTTAAGCAGAGATCCTTTCGGGGGTCACTGCAGTTCGGGTAGCCCCCTGCTTAGAGGTTAGATGGATGTGCTAGCATCTATCCGGTCACCCGACTGTCACGTAGGGTAGTCTTGCGGCCTGACTGCTTGTCGGGAAGTGAGCGTGCCTTACAGCTCCGGCACCAGCTGGAAACTGGTAGTTAGCCTCTCTGACGTTCTTAGCAAGTAATTGCAAGTGCGAGAAATCACACGGGAAGTGAGCGTGCCTTACAGCTCCGGAACCTTTCATGGAGAAAAGGTAGCTTGGCGGTCGCGATTGGACTTGTCTATGACCGATAGCCTTGCGAGCTTACTAGTCTTATAGTGCCGTTGTCGGATGACTTCGGAGGTCAGACCTGCCGTATAAGGGTCCATGTGACGAGGGTAAACCTTGACCCACATGAATAGCGGCTCAATACTTTATAACCAAGTGGGTTGACAAGTTTGAGATGCTATAAACATAATCATTAGGACAGAAGGAGGCGAGGGCGGTTGTCCCTGTATGGGCCCGGGATCACTCCGGCTTCAGTAGATCAGGCCTTTACCAGACAGTGGTCGGAGGTTCCCAAGAGGAGATAATCTCTACACGATACCTGTCCGGATCAGCTGTCACCAGAAGGTCCAGGCAATTGGCTAAGGTTATATGGCCTGCTATATCTGGTACCCTCGTCGCTTGCCTCACCAGCTGAAAGAGGTCCAAGGACAACGCAAAGTTCCGCGCTTCTCTTCCAGCATGGTCGGTCTTCTGGTATGGGCACAACCAGTCCTAATGACAGGCATTAAACTCCCCCCCAGAAAGACGAGCTGCGCCCAAGGGTACTGATACAGAGCCATATCTACAGCCTCACTGAGATACTCAAATAATCAAGTTGTCTCCTGGTCACCACTGTATGAACGGTAGACACCATAATACAGGATTTTTTCTTTTTCTGTCTACTAAAACCCATAGGGAAGAAAAAAATGGGTCTTCAAGGTAACGGAGGCGCCGGATACAGACGTGGTTCCGCGGTTACACACAGACTCCGATACGTTAGTGATAGTTGTGCTCCCACGAGTAACCGTGATAATCCAGGATAACATTGTATTTTGAATTTGAATTTCGCAGCTGGCGGGGCAGCCTTTCGTGGGTGGCTGACCCAGTAATTGGGCCCCCAACTATATGCGGGCGGCCAGCGGAAAGCCTTTACTTCGGATCCCACTGCCCTCCTCGACTAGACACTTGACACAACAAACACCAACTCGTCGCCAAACCGGTTTGCTAACGCAAATCAGCTGTTCAGACCCATTTCCCATCCCAACGTGTCGGAACACGACTGGGTCACTTTACGGCACGACTTTGTTCGATGTGTGGTAACCTTCATGTTATAATCTACCACCGAGACTACACCACCAAACTGTAGCTCCATTGTTTAGGTATCTTCTGGTCTTTTGTTAATGATTACAGGGGCTGTTCCCTAGGGTTGACGGTTATTTTCATTTTCAAAATAATGTAAGTACCCAATTAAACATTCAAAGAGTAACGAACAGGGATCTTAATACCATAAACTTGGTTCACAAACAAATACTCTTTTGCACTTTCAAGTTGTTTTAAGTATCTAATGAAATCCAATCTGTTAACAATTGTAAAGATCATGTTTTTCTAACAATTTTAACTCTATTAACAACATTTGCACGCCGAAAATTGATTTTGTAATTTGTTATGATTGTGTGAAACTGGTTTTGTAAATTTGTTATTTTAATGGTCCATATTCTTGGAAATCAATATAATTATATAATATATGAATATCTAAGAAATAGTATATGTAATTATCAATATAATATATGTAAGACCCAGCTCATGGTCAGTAGCTAGCGCAAATTTCACAAATACAAACTATAGGGATATATAAAATACTATAATATTAATAAAAAATCGTCTATCAAAGATGATGATTGAAAAAACTCATTCTTAGAGTATTACTAGTAATAGAACCTTCGTTTATCTTGCTGCAATGGTAATATGTATCGAATGTCAAACACTCCTATCCAACGTGACATTAGCAGTATGTTTTTTATCCCTAAGCGCAACCAAAAGCCATTACAAAATAAAGAAGAATAAAAAGAAGAAAATTACTTCTCCCTGCTTTTTAAATTTGCTGTTGAATAACGTAGTGCTCCGTGCATATTAGCTGTTTTTAAGGAGACATTAATTTGAGATGTCGTTATCTAACCACAAATGTTCATTGGGCCTTGGTAAATATAAGTTATTTTATAGTTCTAATTTTTCGTACCTAATCCTGGTCAAAGAATCAATAATTCGATCATAAATGATTAAGAATTCAATTCAAATTCTCAGATTCGAGCAGTTTCTTGCCCATAAAAGGTGATCCATGCTCAAAATTCCTTCGATACATAAAAAAGCTAAGTCTCGTCTCATTTGAACACCCAGAGACTTTCAAACATTATCGCAGCTACTCCACTGTGATCGCTGAAAAACAGCGTCAGGTCCTCGAAGGAGGCAATTATATTATCCATCCGTTCAGCCGATTCTGGTTAATAAATAAAATAAGAAAATAAAATTAGCCACTACCATATGATTTCAAATAATATTTTCCAACATATATTTTATTACTATTTACAGTTTGTTTTGGAACAGCTTTATAGCTTTTGTAAACTTAATACACATGATCGTAACAACATTTCGACTGTGTTACGTTCTGGAAGACATACAACCTACACTCCACGATATTGATAACGTCATCCTCGCCCTCCACTGCATTTGCCTTTTTGATATTATTATAAAATTCAACATTGGTTTCAAAGAAGCCTTTTTATCAAACATCGTCTTTGATAGATGGCGAATTGCTTGGTGAGTAATATAAAAACGATACCTCTGTTTTGTTAAATACTATTTTAAAGGAAATTTTATCATCAGCCGGTATTTCCGTTGTTGGTTTTTCTTCGACCTCATCTCCAGTCTACCCATAGCGTACATTCTACTCTTCATGAAACTTGAATACTGTAGGTGGCTGTTAGTTGCACATTTATTATCTATACTAAAGGGAGCGAGACTTCGAACTTCTTTAAACGATATAGTAACGCTTATGAAGGTTTGTATTTGTTTTTCCAAAAAAGTATTACTTTTTTACCCGAAAAAAAGTATGTGATAGAATTTTCTGTTTCAGGTCATATCTCGCAATTACATTTTGAGCTATGCGGTACACCACACGTTGTTATTTATTGTAACTATGCACTGGTCCTGCTGTCTCATCTACAGTCCGCCGATATTTACCTACTACTGTAAATAACATAATATCTTATTGGTTTATATCTAATTTATTTTTAATTGATATTCATAACTTCTTTAAGGGAGTGACAAAACTAAAGGATACAACGCTTTTTTCCTGAATTCTACAAATGACGAATTAACAAAATTAAGTGAATCGTACAGATATCAGAAAACTCTATTTCTTTGTCTATCCTCATTTTTTGGTTGGTTTTGGTCATTTAAAAAGATTAGTACTCTTTCTATTAAACTTATACACTCATTTGTAATTAATGAAAAATTATTACATATTTTGTATTATATAATATTATAATAAACATAAAGTTTAAGAACTATTTTGTTTCCAAGTAGATGAAAAAATAATATAAGTAATTATTAGGTACGAGTATGTCCATGTATAAGGTGTACAATCCTGACGAATACATCGTACATTCAATTATAACACTATACGCCGCCATGTTTATGGTATACACTACAGGTAAGTTATGTACCTATTTCTGGTCTTGTCATTTCCCCCATAGATTTAGTACATTCATGTTTAAAAAGCACTAAATACTATTTTGATGTTGTTGAAATAAATAAGAAATGAAAAAAGCTTGTAAAAAAAGACAACTCATTTGATAGAGGGACGCGACGGGACGGTTTCCCAGAGCTCACGAGCTCGAATTCCTGGCTGGTTTATTTATTTCGATTTATTTTTCGTGTTATACCTATTTTTTTAATATACCTAATACATTTCAATTTTAAAAAACCCTAAACACAAAAAGACCTCTAAAAAGAGTAAAAATAATATTATTATGTACTTATTGAAGCCATTGCGTCGGGAGGACCGTTGCAGGTATTTTTTCAGTTTTACCATTTGGTTCACTCGTACTTGCGTATAATATTGAAAATTTTAAATTAAATAGGTATTTAAAGGAACTGTTTTCTAGAAGGATGATTACTCGCATGCCGTCACTTTCTTTCGCCGAGAAGTACTTTCTCCAGTCGAATCCTCGATACAGATTAAACCTATATGCCTAACGACAAACATTCCTCATTTCAAAATATTATGTTCTTCCGTACATTACAAATTTAATACGAACAATTCTAATTTATAAGATATTGTTACAGTTCTGGTTCTAACCATTTACATTACGGTCTACAATTCGAAGGTGCGCTACCATGGACTCATAAATCAAGTAGAGGTATACCTAAAGACCACAAAAAGTACATTAATTTCCATCAAATATTTACCATAATGCTGTGTGTCTAACCTGTGTGGCTGTTATTGCTTAAAAAAATTATATATTATGTAAAAAATGGCAAAATAATGTTCATTTTAAAATTAACAGGCCTACATGCAACATAAACAATTTCCGCTACCTCTAAAAAGGCGCGTACGCATCTTCTTCAACTATAAGTTTTCGGAACAATATTATAAGGAAGACGATGTTCTCAATTGTTTATCAGGTGGATATTATCTTACGTGAACAGGTTTTACTTTAATTTTGTAATTAAACACGATTCTTCCAGGTCAACTTCGTACTGAAATAATCCTGCAAACGTACCACAAATTCGTGAACAAGGTGAAGTTGTTTGAGGACATACCATCAGATGTTATTGGAGTCTTACTCAGTCATCTGAAACCTGAGGTATACCTCGCCAATGATCTAATCGTTAGAGCAGGAGACATTGGCGATTGCATGTACTTTATCGGATATGGAACTGTTGCTGTATATTCTCCAAAAGGAGCTGAGGTAATTCATAGTTTACATCCTATCCAACCGTCTAATAAATCATTAAGTTCTTTACTGATTTCAAATAGGTTTGTCATATGGAAGACGGCGGTCACTTCGGCGGGGTGGCATTACTTATGAAAGACAGCAAACGTATCACTACCGTGGTTGCCATAGAGATATCGCAGCTGTACCGCCTTGACGCCGTACATTTTCGGTTATTAAAATGCCATTTGTATTATAGCTATATTCATAAACTCGATCGACTGGCTTCTTATTGATATATAAAACTCTTTGATTTTTAACGATAATTTAAAATTAATCCAACATTAGAAAACACTTAATATCGAACTCCATTCTGCGCGAACGCTTGGAAGGATGGACGGCAAAATGTATGCACGAAACTGTGGTGCTCGATGAAGCGTTTCGAAAGCAACAGAAGATGAAAAGGGACAAGCTCTCCATGGGACTTCAGTCTGAAATATCTAAGGAAAGCCTGAGAAGCTCTTAAACCTTAATATTTATTTGCATTTTTTAATAGGATAAAAATAAATGTTTGTTTGTTTTAACTTGCTACTAGTTACTAGGTGTAATAGGAAATATGGATACAGTTTAAAATGGCCTCGAATATTATATTTATAATATTATATTTACATTGACAATTTTACTTCTATACTTCGGTTTAACATGGACTTGCACAGCTTAGTTGCTTGGTAATTTATCTTCAATATCCGAAAAGCAAGGCTCTGCCTTATGATCACCACATTTAATAGGAGAAGTACCGTTCTGAGTCCTGGTTGATTAATATCACAGACATTTGTATGGGCGGTACTAGGATACTGAATGATCACTTCTTGGTGAAGGTTCACCAATATATATATATATATATATATTTGAAAAATATCCAATCGGATAATATTCTTTAATTTACTAAGTACCACCTTTTAAGAAAAAAATAAACAATCTCAGGCAGACTGTGAATCTCTGTGGTGTGATCTTTGTGGATAGGGTTTCTCCAATAGTATTTTTTCAAACAGACAGATAAGCACTTATATTTTTAATTTAAGTAATACTTGTTATATTTATGTAATATTTAATTAGCTAAAAGCTTTGTGTATAAATAATTTCATTTCAAGATTGATATTTGTTTCATGCCAAGTTAAGGCTGTCAAGAAAAATTAAAATATAGTATGGCATGGAAACATAGAAAGATGATTTCTTAATATCAAATATTTATCAAACTATATCAAATATTTATGGATGTTATTTCCAAAACAATTGTTTAAATTACTAGCAAATGTAGAAATTTGGCTTTCTGCTTATCTCTAATATACAAGAGACCGGAATGCTGATTAGAATGACTACCATGAGATGATTACATCTTGTTGATAGTATTATGGCAAATCCCTGGTTTGATTTGTCACAAAATAGCCATTATTCACTAGTTTGACGGCCATTCTGACTGATTGTGAAGTTAGTGAGGTCATAAAGTGGCCTAATTTTAAACTGTTACATAAAAAAAATAAGGAGTCTTATTCCAAAATTCAGTCTACTGCTCAACTAATGTAAACATGAAGCATTCACCAGCTTCATTCAATACATATCATTGAAAATCATTTTTGGTTTATTAATCCTCAAGGACATCCTACCCTACCTATCACCAATTTTTTTGTAAACACTCACTAGAATTACACCTATCAATTTAAGAAAAAATCTTATCAGTTTAGTAATTACAGAGGAGTTTGATTACATAGAATACATTTGACTCAACAACACAGCTTTGTTCCTCACTTGCTGATTATAGTATAAAAGTGAACATATCATGATTTGGTTCACAAGATTTTCATGTCTTACATTTTTAACTGTAAATAAGTAATCCATGAATTGTAATATAAATTTATTTTTATCTTAATATACAAATATTCATAAACAGGAATTATACACTAAAACTTATCTATTACTACACGTAAATGCCCACCCATAGCAGTAGAAACAATGTTCCGAATCCAGAGAACAAAGCTGCCACTAATGATAAAAGCAGTTCCTTGAAAAGATCTCTCGACTTCTTTGTACTTGTCACTTCGTATACAAAGAACCATGCAGTGAAAAATATACCTATGCCAAGCAGCAGCATAGTCAGGTGCGGGAACACTGCCGGGTTGATAGGCGACGCGTAGCGAACCATGGATTCAATTTCCAACTGGAATTATAGTGGATGATTGACATACTGTGCTCATCTATACTTTCTTAAATAAAAATAGGATGTACTTACACTCATTTTATATTATTTTTAGAAGAATATTATATGAAATAAGTTGACAACGCCGGCCAATAACCATGCAAAACGTCGATCGAGAGGTTCGAGAACGTCACAACATTAATGTCATTCTGATTTCTAAATTTTTCTTACATTTGTCACATTTTTTTTTATCAAAATAATTACGCAAGTCTATAAAATTTCTTATTAAAGAATATTTACAAAATATAATACTAAAAAATATACACTTTAAAATAAATTAGAACCATGTCTGAAATGCAATTGTAATTTTTTATAATCTTTAGTTTTGTGTTCTGAAGTTTTGATAACTGTCAACAAAATTTTGAGAAATTTCTGTATTCAAACGTCAAACACTATTGATATTTGATTACATATTGATATTAAATATTTATAGATCAAATAGAGTAGTAATGCAGTGAAGTTAAGTAAAATACTTTTAAGAACTTACTTCTTAAAAATAGTTCCATTTTAAACAATGGTCCAAATAATAAAATAAAAATATGAACAAGGTTATAGCTCAAACAGGGCAAGGTAAATTGAGCTTATCAACTTCCCAACCAAAGGAAAAGGTGATGTCTTATGAAGAGAAATCGGTTGGATCGACACCATTTTTCCAATGCGAGGCTTGTCCATATATGGCTCTAGCCGAAGATGATATTAAATTTCACTTATTTACTGCCCATCCAGATTTAGCCAAAAAAAATGGTTTAGCAGACAATATACAGATTGCCTGTCCTGGGTGTACCAGTGTGTTTGATGCAGAAGAAACCCTCAGAACACACTTACGCAATCACCATAAAATGGGAATAAAAGATGTAAAAAAAATGGTTAAAAGTCTAGTACAAATAGCTCTCAAAAATACTAAACTCAAAAAGGAAGTTCGAACTACTGCACCAATTCAAACACAGTCGAATATAACTGAAATGAAAATACCACAGGTAATAGAAATCATTCCTGATGCAGTAAATGCTAACAATGAGCAACTTCCAAAGGGAGTTGCATTTATATCTGTAGACGAATTAAACAAGATGAGTACACCCAACTTTGAGAAAGTTGATCCCAAGGAAGTCATTCAAGAAGCTAGTATCAACATTGTGTATACTAATGATGTTTCAACTCAGTATGTTAATGTTTCCAATCCTGGAGTATCAAGTTCAACTTGCAATTTAATTCCAGTATCCAGTGTAACACCGGATCTAATATCCTCTATACCTAACATTCCTGTCATTGATAAAAACTTATCACCACAAAATAAGGAACCAGACTCATCTCATATTTCATCTACAATAACAGAAAATACAAGAGCGCAAAAAGTTTCTTATTCAAGTAACCCAGAGGATAGAGGAGCTTTATGTTCTGTTTCAAACTGTGTTGTTCGTTTAAAAGACCCAAATAATTTGTCGTATCATAGAAAATGCCATCAAAATGGTAAACTGCAGTGCCCGGAGTGTACAAGGATGTACTCTTGGGTTCACCAATTACACATGCACCTTTGGAAAATACATGCAATAGATTTAGAACTACCCACTTGTAATATATGTGGATATAAAAACTATAAACGTCATATACTCATTAATGTACATACTAAGTGCCATGGAAAGCATAGATCATATATATGTAAGAAAATTTGATCATATATCTTTTATATACTAAGAGTTTTTTTCAGTAATTACACATTCATAAAATTAAGGCACTCCGTTCTAAAAAATATAGATTTAAGAGCATAGTCCAAAAGTAGCCTTTTCAATATCAAGCTTTTATCATAAGTTTAAACAAGTAGTCTTTAGGTTTTGTTAGAATAAAATATTTATTATAAACATTTTATAGGTTCAATTTGTCAGAAGAAGTTTAAAACATCCAACCAGCTCTCCAAGCACCGCATGATCCACAAGTGTAATGTAATCCATCAATGCCAAATATGTCAGAGAGAATTCAACTTAGAACGGCACTTGAAGGAACACATGGCTGCCGTCCATGAAAAGCTGAAGCCATTCAAGTGTGGTCATTGTAATTATACTGCAGCAAGAAAGTGTGAGCTTAAATTACATCTCAGACTGCATACAGGTGAGTGTTTTACATTTATTACCTGTATTCAATACAAAAGTTTTGTTTACATGAAAATTTGTTGTAATACAAAAGATTTAACAATAAAATAATTGTAAATTAAAAAAATAAAAAACAAATTGAAAACTGTAAAATGCACTAACAAAAAAAAAAAAAAAAGAATAAATAGAAAAAAGAAACAAACACTAAATATAATAATGCTATCAGCTTTTCTCAAAATATTTGGCACCTTATACTTTTCTTTGACAACACTTTTCCCAAGAGTAAAATTCCCAATTCTTATTTTTAGTGGTAACCACTTTTTTTTTCTACTTGACTTCCCACACTCTACTGTCAATCAACTTATCAAATCAATTTATCTGAAATACAACTTATATTTACTAGGATCCGCAGTGCTCCGTTGCTCCGGCGTTCTGCCGTCGGAGGACGCTAGTATCCAAATTTCCTTAGCTTCCCTCCTGACTAACGACGTCCCGAGCCGAGGTCCGTGTCTCAATCTGAGACGCCCTCGGGACGTCGTTCCCCATGGGGGCCCATCTGGCCCCCCCTTGTTAAGGGTGGGTCTCCAGACCCACCCGCTCCCCCGGTGACGCTGTAATAGCCAACAGGGCTAACAGTATAGACAAGCAAAAAAAAAAAAAAAAAACTAGGATCCGCCACAGTGCGCTGCGGGAGTTGAGCTGAGCGCCCTTCCCTTTTTTTATGCTACTAAAGCTCTTTTATGCTACTAAAGTTGGAAGTCCTTAGGCGCGGTTTCGACCGACCAAACCGCGCCCAAGAACTTCCAAAGTTGCTGCTACCGGAAACGTTAAGAGTAAGGATTGGCTAGCGCGCGCAGGTTCAGTTAAGCTTAAGTCTATGGAAGATTCAGTTTTTTGAACATATCTTTAAAACGAAACAATATTTTTTTATTCTATTTTTTGGAGTAGAAGCCCAGTCACGTCCGTGACATGTGTGCCAATTTTGTTTAAAATTGGTCAAGTGGTTTTCCTGTGATGTTGCCTCAAAAAATTGATTCCCAAACGGTTAAGAGCTTCGCTTACGCTCAGCTCAACAATCAACAATTATCCAGTTATATTATATATTTGGAGATTCTATCTAAAACGGCTAAAGTTATTTCTTAATAATATGCCTAGCAGTTTTGCAAATATTTTTTAATTTTTTTATAATGTTTAGAGTACTCCCACGATTTTTTTTTTCTCTTGCAAATTGGGTAAAAAATCGTTAATTTTACTAAACTAAAATAAAAAAGAAACTTACAACTTATGTTATTATTATAAGTTATTATAATTACATTTATTAATTACTGTTGCTAAAATATACATTTTTGAATATTGCAGGTGACAAGCCCTACGCATGTGATCAATGCGACTACTGTACCCGCGACCACAACTCTCTCCGTCGTCACAAGCTGCAACATACCAATGAAGGCGTTTATAAATGTAAATATTGTCCTTACAGCGCCATACAGTCTACCACTTTTGCCTCTCACATGATTTCCAAGCATCCAAATATAAACTCTGGAGATGTCCACCGTTGTCCGTTCTGTACTTTCAAGTCTGTTAGCAGAGACAATTATGTAGTGCATCTAACAACGCATAGAGACAAGGAGGGCATCAAGATCTTAATTGACATTGCTAAAAGTGTCAAGAGTAAAAAACGAAGTTGGACCATACCGAGTGAAGCATCTGACAAAAATGGCGAACCTGACGTAGCTAATGAACAGACGGAAGATAAGAACACCTCAGTTAATATACCCATTGAAGTTTATGATTGCGACAGTCTACCAGAATCGGTGCCTCAGGATTACCCAAAGAACTACTGTAATTCTTCCGGTGAGGTCCAGCAATCTACCTTCAACAGTGAAGAAGTCACAGATCTGAGTAAAGACAATAACTCTGATTATCTGATATCTGAAAGTTATATCATACAAGATCGGCAGTACAGTGTTCAACATCCGTTACAGATGCCCTACGAGCCCTCTCAATCTAACCTGCATTTCTTGAGTCCATCCGTCAGCCTTGATCAAGGATTGTTACAGAGCAATAACGTTAACTCTCTTTCTGCCAGTCATTCCCCTATAATTAATAGTATTACTAATAATATACTGGGTAATTTTCCTATTCGATTGCCTCCCGCACCAATTTCAGTACGCAACAATATAACATTGAAACCAGTCGATAAAATTTCACTTCCCGTTACAAAGGTCACTGGACCTATCATTAAACCTATGCAGATACTTCCTGTACCGTCTTCTAGTCATTCTCCAATCGATATACCCAACGAAACGGACGGAATGCCAAGGAAGAAACCTAAAATATCTGTCAAGAGCAACTTAATATTGAAAGGTCCAGATCAAGTTAACATGTTCCACTCCCAACAGAAGATGGCCTTTAAAAGATTGGAAGATAACGAAAGATTTGGTTTAGGCGTTCCGGTTACTTTCAACAATTTAATAACAACTCAATTTATGCAACTGCAACCGGAACCGGATCTAAGCGAGTCTCCCAACAACATGTTGACGTATCAAAACAACATGATGGTGGAGGCGGTCACCACGCCGGTAGATAATGAAATTAACGACGATCAACAAATCTTTGCTTTCAATCAACAGATGAACGTAAGTTCCATAACCATGCTGCCGCCGCCTCAGAAAGTGCAAACGACGGACCCCAGTTACATAAAAATAGAAGCTAATATAAAGCAAAATACTCAATCGCCAAGCTTAGAAAGAATGTGTAACGCAAATTTATTGACTAACCCAGCGATAGGTAGAGAATACAAGGCTTCGCCACCCTTGGAAGATATTCACAAAAATATGAACGAAATTAAGAATGAAGTAAAATCAGATGCTTTTTACAACATCGCTCTCAGCAGCACAGCCGCGAACCCACCCATCATCGACCAGTACATGATAGATAACATTATCCCTGAACAATATCCAGCGCACTTGGACTTATCCACGGTGGTGTTACCAGAAATTTCAGATCAGCAGAACGATGTTATAGAAATAGATGATAATTCGGACGATAACAAATTACTACCGCGTTTCGACATGAATTTTTCTCTCGAATCTTTTTACTTAATGCAAAACGATTTCCATTTTCTGGAAAATGATATACCATCGAATATGCCATCCGAAATGCCCGTAAATGAAATAAATCGGATGGTCACCGAAGTGCCTATTATAAATCAGAAGGACAACTTAGACGTAGTTCCGGTAGAGGCTAGCAGTGAATGCGTAAATTTCATTCAAGGCAAAAAGGATCCAATGATGAACACGTCTGTGAGACCGTCAACTAATAAGATTAACGTTAAAAATATAGAGTTAATGAAAAATTAAAACTTCATTCTTCCAATTCTGATATCATGGGTACACGGTTTTTTATAAGACTGGTTGATTATATATTTTTTACAAAATATTTTTCTAAAGGAAATCATTTATTTATCTCCTTTTTTAAGTTTGTTACAATATGATACTTTCATCCGGTCAACACAATCAAACTTTTCATGAATGTCTGTGTTGCAAGTACAACGATCACTGAAAAGTAATAGAAAATGGAACTACCCTTTTTTATTGTCATTATGTCTTTTTGTAGGAGTTTTTAAGTCATTTATCCTATTTTATCATTAACACAACACAAATTAGATTTTAAATTAATTAGACAGTTATATTTTTATGGTGTACTTATATTGTTTATTAACATATTAGTTCTGCAATACACAGTAATAAAATCTTTGGTGTTGCCAACCTCCTGTGAGACGTATAACGTCCACTCAGCGGGCATGTCTCCGAACGGCTTGGGGTCAGTGTGTACCCCTTTCCCTTCTGGCCCAATTATTATTATCATCTGACCTGAATAATGTTCCAAGTACAGATTTAAAGCCGGTCTATTATTAAAATAGCAGAACAATAAAGCAGAACGTTTCCTATGTAGCATACATATTGCATCTTTGTCTAATTCCATTGTAGTGAAAAGGAGGGGTATGAAAGTAGGTGGGGCATATTTACACTGCCACCAAGCACCGTCTACTTCAACTCCAGAAACCGGAAAACCTGTAACCATCAGAACTAGATATGAATAAATCTGTAATCAATTTAAAATATTACAAACAACATTACAAATATTAATCGTCAACTTGAGGTAGGTAATGAGGTAACAAAAATATAATAATATTCTTTATTGTAAATCCTGAAAAAGTATAACAAGTTCATATATTTAATTAGAAAAAAAAAGATAAACATAAAATGTAGAAGAGGCGACCTGATCGATAATAAGCTATCTCTTCCAGGTAACACATTAGCGAACCATACATTAAATAAAAAGAAGTGTGAAACTGATATTTAAATTATATATTTTTAAAACTTAATTTGTATGATACGTTTATAAAATACAGACTTATAAAATATAAATATAATTAACCTATAAATATAATATATAGATAATAAAGAAAAGGAATAATCTAACTAAACTAATATGTTAATATGTAATTGTTTAACTGCATTTTTGAAAATGTTTGAAAAATGCTCGGCGAATAAATAAAGGCAAGAAATTCTAGAGACGAGAATTTTGAACAGTGAATTTGTAAAAAACTGAATGAGAAGATTTTTTTATAAAAACTAAAATACTTCTCTTCCTTTTTTCCATGTAGTTTATAGAACGAAGTGAACGGTTATGAGATTTTTAAATCTCGTAGCAAGGAGTTACTGGGTTGAACAGTATGTAGTAAAGAAGACAAAGTTTATGAGTAGGTATTGTTATATTAGTAAAAGTTTTATTACCAGTAGCTTCTGTGATCATCCACTCCAGAAGTCCGCTTCCACATCCGATGCTCACGATCTCGTCACATTTAAATTCTTTCATACAATTCCGTATAAACTCGAAGTTCTCTTCGGTTGGATAAACCCACAGCAATCTGTTTCTGTCTGGATGGTCCCGATACGTACTGACGATGGCTTTCCAATTACCTTGTTTGTATAATTGAAGAACTTCTTGAATTATATTATTTTCCATTTGTTCTGTCATATTTGTTTAATATTAAATATTTTGTCTAATCTCTTTTAAATCTTAACAAATTTAATATTTAATTCTCAACCGATATTTATTTCGTGGGTAATTTTATAGGATTAAAATCACACAAGTAATAGTTCTTCTCAAAATAGAAACAGCATTGACACTGAACCAGTCTTTTACATAACTCGGCAGTGATTGATTCTGAATATACAACAGGGAGGCACTAAGACTAAACTTTATTTATAATATATATAATAAAACCAGTTAATGAACATACCGACATAAAAAGTACCTAGACCTAGCTAGCTAAAAATAAAACTATTTTTACGAAATTAACTCGCGTATTTTTAATTAAATTTTAAATTTAACCCTTCGTTTCGAATCAAAGATTAAGTTTGTAGTGTTTAGAAAGCTGGCTAATTCACCAAATAACCAATTAGTGCTGGAATTGATTACTGATCATCTACAAAGTTATGAATTATTACACTCTTTGCACAAGGTACCATAAATAATTAGGTGAACCAAGTAACATGGTTTGAATCGTCAGATAGACGATTTATTTTAATCTAATACTTCTCTGTTAATTTTGTATACAGTGATAAGAACAACTGGCGATCGCCCAATTGTTATTTAGTTGTGACGTGGTACATATATTTTAAAGTACGTTGGTGTGTATAGTAGCAATCTTTATTAATTGTTTCTTAACCATTACATTGTCTAGTGAATCATTTGAAAATCGCCCAGCTGCTTGTAGATATAAACTAGGAACAATAGTAGAATAGAAAACAGCATAAAGTTTTTAGGGTACGTATGGGGTAACACGTACATATTCGCTATGACGTACCCATCATGCGAACCTTTGCACCATAAGGGTGTTGGAGGTAGTAACCTTAATAAAGGAGGGGATACAGGGGAGCAGGACAACGGAAGCAAGGGATCCTTGTAGTATCAAAACATTTAAAAACTAAAAATATTTATAAATTCATTTTATTTGTATTGTAAGTATTGTATTATTTGTATTGTAAGTATTGCATAGTTTACAATGTATTTGATAAATAATTCAATGCAACAATAACAATAATAATTGATGTTTATTTAAACATTCCAATTGTATTAAGAAAAAGATATTGTATAAAAATAGTCGTTAAAGTTATTGCAGGATAGATTATCTGCACAAAAGAAAAACAAAACAGAACAGAACAAACTTATATGGATTAAAGAAGAATTTATTATCTATGGTATAAATGTACGAATGGCATTATCTGTATTAAGAAGCTCTTAAATAAATGTTGAGATCAATGTGGAGTAGAGATCATGTTCAGTCGACACTATACACTAACATTTTAAAGAATCGAAGTTTGTATCACATTTGTTTGGCGGACCAAGCTCGATCACCGAAAGAGGTTTTACTGTTACGTTTTTTATTTTTATTTTGTTGATATAAATATAAAACAAGTCTTATAAATACACTTCAAGAGCCTGTGAGACAATTGTCTATAGTATTTCATGCTGAAATAAAATAAACTCTTTTAAAATATTGTTTGGTTATCGTCCGATTGTTTTAAAATATTTGTAAAATGTAATCATTACTAAATTGGCACAGGTCTATGGTAACACTGATTGCACAGCAACATATTCAACATTCATCTCGTTTACTCTTTTAATAATGCTTTATTTGATATTTCGTATAAAATACCCCGAGTTTATTAATTTTGTACACGTACTTATAAATACGAATTTTAATAGGTTATTATGACTTTCAGTTATATAACTCCAATATGGCCCAGCCCACTTAACAAAATAAACTTTAAATGTATAAAATTTAATATTTTTCAGTTCATTAATCATATTAAAATATTTGTCGAGATCATATAATGTTCGGTTCTTCGAGCCGGTAAATATTTTCATCCAAACCATCTAAATACCAAAAAGATATGAAAAGAATAATGAGTTAAAACCTAAACGTCTTGGACGCACTTAACAACTAACAATAGTAATTTCTACAAGTATCAAAACTTACAGCATAATAAAAATCGTTCAATTCAATGACTTAGAGGCACGTATCTCAATCACGCTTAATTTATAATAATTTTCTCACAAATACGGCAATAGTTAAGTGAAAATCACACGACACAAATACACGATAGTTCATTTCGTAGAGCGACAGCACAATACAGCGGAAATAGCAGATTCGAGTCGTGTTAATTTTTTGTTTTATATTTATTTAAATTATATAAAACAGATACATTGTCAATAACATAAAAATAAAAGATTTAATTAAACTATTGCATAGTTGTAAGAAAATAGCAATACTAGCAACAAATGAATTAAGTCCCAAATATAACCGACCACCGTGTTTAGATTATTTATACATTTCTTGCAAATTTAATACAAAATTATGTTTACAATTAAAATGTCAAATGGTCTCTTTAGATAGATATTATAGTGAATACAATAACGTTACTTACACTAGCGACATTTACGATTTTAAATTCTTTTTTTGTATATATTATAAAAGTAAAAGATTATGAATAAACATTACCAGTCCGGATCGCTTTGCCATCCATATCAGCCTTAACATTTCTTACCTGTAAATAAAATAAAAAAGTGTTTACGTCAATAATTACCCGCCTAAGGGTATAAACTATACCGTCTTCTCAGAGGTAAGTAATACATCTTTTGTGAATATAAATATATATTTAATAATAATATAAGCCTTATTATTCCAGAACTTAGAATATCAATTAACAGAGTAACTTGTTTAAAAAGAATTATAAAATATCCCTAAGTTCGGTGTGCCTATTGGCATAGACCTCCTCAGTGCATCTTATCTCTGGCAATCCCTTTCAGTGCATCTTATTCTGGCAATTCGTTCCAGTGCATCTTATCTCTGGCCACTCTCGACCAGAGTGGTCCAGTTGTCAGTTTCAAGTCATCTTCCCATCTTTTGACTTGACGACCCCTGTTACTTTTGCCGTCTCGTGGGCCAAAAAGTAACCTGCTTACTCCACTTGTCAATCGAGTGACGCATCATGTGTCTAGTCCATCTCCACTTTTTATTGTCTATACTAGTTAGTATGTATGTGAGTTTTGTTTTTATTCTAATGTCCGTGTTCCTGACCCTATCCATTCTCTTTATCCCTAATATGCTTCTCTCCATTGCACGTTGACATCTTGCAAGTTTTTCCCTGTGTTGTTGATTTACTGACCAAGTTTCCCATCCATAGATTTGTAATAACTGGCAGAATGCACACATCAAATGTATTTTTTTATATAGTTGTCTTGTTCCTTACTTTTCATTATTTCCTTTGGTGACCAATACTTTTTCCATTCTTAAGCTTGTTTATTTCCTTTGACCTTTGATCAGAAGTTGATATTATTTGGGCCAGGTAAACATATCCTTTAACGTATTCGATCTTAGTGCCATCCACCGTTATGTATAAGAGTACAGTTTCCAGTTTGTCATTAATTTTGTTTTACTTGCATTTATATTCAAACCAGCGTCTCTACTTTTGATAGCTAGACTTTGCATGATTTCTTCTATTGCAGCTGGATTCTCTTCAAAAAGTACTGGGTCATCACCAAATCTCAGGTGATTAAGTCTAGCTCCATTTATATTTAGACCTAAGTGATCCCAGTCTAACTGTCTGAAGATGTATTCAAGTGCGGCAGTAAACAATTTTGGAGAAAGAGGATAACCCTGACGGACGCCTTTGTTGATTGGAAATAATTCACCTTAAGATTCTAGTTTAATACAGGCGCTACTAGATTTGTAAATATTCCTTAGTAATACTATGTAAGTGTTTTGGACCCCCTGCTGCTTAAGGTTCCGCCATATGTGGTTATGCCTCAGACTATCGAATGCTTTAGAATGTGAAAACTCTGTGAATGTGATCTATTGTACTAAAGTGTTTCCTGAACCCTGCCTGCTCAACGGGTTGACATTCTTCTAGATACGGTGTTATTCTTTTCAGAATCACTTTAGCTATTACTTCATATATATTTGAAATTAGTGATATTGGCCTATAATTCCCTATTTCATCTTTAGGCCCTTTCTTATGCAATAGGATTAGGTGGCACTATGTCCATTCTTTTGGGATTCGACTGGTTTGTAAAATCTCTTTAAAGGTTTTTGTCAATACTGTACCGATTTCATCTATAGTCCCTCTTAGAATTTGTAAGGAATATTGTCTGGCCCTGGCGATTCAGCTAATTTTTGGGGCTTTATTGCTCTTGTAACCTCGGAGACTAAGATGTCTGACACCTGGCTAACTTTCGTTTCCTTTGCTACGTTTATTTCCGGGATTGGTGGATCGATAAAGCTGTGTCAATTTTTCTGAGTACAAAAGGAGATAGTCGACTGCAGCCAGTCTTTGGATTGTGTGACGGTTTGTAATAAAAGATTCGTGTTTTTTTTAGTTTTGGTATCCATTCTTTACCACCTTCGCTTGAAAGTATTAGAGGTTTCTTTGTGCCTCCTGTTCTACTTATGTGCTCTTCAAAAACCTTTTTTCTTTTCTCGTTATTGTCTTTTCTCATATCCAACCTAATTTCTTAACTAAGTTTTGTAATTTTCGCACGTGTTTTTCCCTTTTGAGTTTGTAGTTTTTTTTCGTTAGTCGATTAAATCCTGGGATCTTTGACTTAAATAACTTTCTTTACTTCTAAGTTTGGTGATAATTATATTTTTCAAATGGTTCTGTATTTTCGTGTTTTTTATTTCGATCTGAATTTTGGAGTTTTAAAATTTGGTTAAACGATTCTGTTGTATTTGAGTTCAATAGTAACATGACCGGTACTACATTCTGAGGTTAGATTAATTTTATTATTCTTTGATATTAGTTTTGTTGGAGCTGTTTTATTTTGATTCTGATTCAAGCCCCCTCGTACCATGCGGTGATCCGTGTTAAAGTTGAGATTTTTGACTCTGTTGGTATCCGTGAATGCGCTTACATTATTGGTTAAAATAAAGTCGATTTCTTTTTTGTATTTTCCATCTGGGAAGGACGTAAAAAGACAAGCAATATATAATAATTATTTTTTAGATCAAATACTTAACTTTATTATTTAGTACATTTTAGTTCAATATATTTGTATGGGATAAAAATCGAAATCTGCAATTTTCGTTAGTTTTTGGTTTAAGGCTTATACATTTGAATTTCATTAAATTTTTTAACCAACTTCTTCAAAAAGGAGGAGGTTCTCAATTCGGCCGGTTTTTTTTATGTATGTACACCGATTTCTCCGAGGTTTCTGAACCGATTTACGTAATTCTTTTTTTGTTTGATGCAAAATATTTTCGAATTGGTCCCATAAAAATTTAATTCAGGTAGGCCCATTAGTTTTTATTTTATGAGCATTTTTGTCCAAATTTGAACTAACTCCTCCGGAAGGAAGTCAAAACGTGCTGTGTCTAATGACATCTGTTGTTTTGGATATGTGAAGTCTTTAATAGTCTCACAAGAACGTGAAATTGTGTTTCAAAGAATTTTTTTACGGAGAAGACTACTTTTATTCGTTCCCGTTTATTGAGATCTGTATTATTTAAGGCACGCAGCACCTTTTGTAGGTCTACCCATGGCTAATTGATAATGTAGCAATAAACTAAAAAGTATGAAATAAAAATAACTACGTTAAAAAAAACGACTTTAAAACTAAAAAGTAATAGATAATGAAGATTTAATATTTATTATATACTACCTATTGTTTGAAGTCAGTGCCAAGCATTAAACAAATAATTATATTTAACCACTTAAATGACTACGAGCAAATTAATACAATGAAATTCCTATTTCAATGATTAAGATACGTAAATAAACATAATACAATTAAATAGCAATTAAATGTTATTATTACAAGCAGCTCAATCTTCATATGATTACTAGCTTGAATCGATACGAAGAAAAACAAAAAATAAATAATTACGAAAATGTATTCAACCGAACTCTAATACTAAATGGCTTGGCACCGATTTCAAACCTTTTAGTAAATAGGACATATAAATAATAGGTAGTATATAATAAATATTAAATCTTCATTATTTATTACTTTTTAGTTTTAAAATCGGTTTTATTTTGTAATTTTTTGTTGTATCAACGGCAGGGAATTCGCCACATGTTATCTTTGATGCTCTTAAAAGTTTACGGCTAATCGATGATAAAGGCAGTCTTTTGCCGTGAAGAAATGACGTTTGACCAAAAGCGACTGTTGCAATGAAGGGCAAAATGTCGAAGGACTACCTTTATAAAGCCCAAAACAGGAATGATGTCTTACACAAAATTCATGGGGTTGAAATGTTAGAAAACGACAGTGATGTTAACGAGACAGATAACAATTTACTTCTCGATCCAAATTGTTCTATAGGCAAAACAAAGTGATTGTTGCCTGCTTTGCGACAAAAGATAAAGATACCGAGAAATGAATGGGCTGCTCTCAAGTCCCATGTTATAGAATATAAGAAACGTAAATACGAGGTTCTTGCTATAGGTTGGGCGCACGCTCTTTATGATATTATATGGACACACATGAAATTGTCTTGTCCTTTCTCGTTCACAAACGGTAAAATAAATTGAAATCCAGGGGAGACTTTTTGACTGTTCGGAACTTCAATTAGAAATTCACATATATTGTCAGAGTGAACCACCCGACGATGGAACTACGTTACACGCTTCTACTTTTGATTTTCGTAAAGTAATGTGGAGTAATGGAGTAGTGATCAATTTTACCAACTCCTACGGTCTTTTTTTTATTACCATCTGATCTACTACAATCAAATATTCTTCCACTACAAACTTCTAGGATTGTTTCTGAGTACCTACCCATTTTAAGCGTTTGTAGTATTCGTGTGCTTTCGAAATATAATTATTTATTAAATATCGATTTGGAAAAAACTCGAGATGTTTTACCATTTTTATAAGTTTACTAAAAAATCATTTTTACTACAATCAACTACTAACGTTTTTGTACAAGAATCCGCACGAAAATTTTTTTTTTTATATCCGGGGGATGTTTTTTTTAAATTTTTTTTAGAGTTTTACTACAAACTAAATTAGTTTTACTACTAACTTCTTATAGAAAACTATCGTGTAAGCCCATAAATTTTTTTCCAAAGTCGGGTGCCAAATTCACATAGCAAACTCCACGAGGAGGGCTGGAGGGCTATTTCTAGTTTTTTTTTAACTTTTTTCTGTCCTTAGTGTACGTATTGTGTATTTACGTATGTGTGTAGGGTGCAAACATATATGTATTCAGTCCTCTTTTTGCCTCGTTTACTCCTGGTTGATTTGATTTTATAATCATTTGTGGTGTAAAGATATTAATTTGGTTGTGTATAGTATGGATGGCTTTTGTCTTCTTTCCCCATGGTACGAGCCGACTTGGAGTGCAATTTATTAAAGTTGAGTTAAATAGTGTGGGTTTTAAAATTTTGCGGTATCTGTTGTCGTTTGTTAGTTTTTAAGGATATGACAGTGACATAGTTAAATATATTTGGTTTTACTATATCCTTTGTCGCATTCTTAGAGAAGGCGTTATTCGGTGTTACTTGGGTATTGCTAGTTATTTTGTTTGTGATGTTGTGTTCGACGAACCTGAACTTTCCCTTTTCCTCAGTTCTCTGTCATTATCGTGTAGTTTCTTTGTTATCAATTTGTCTGTTAACTCTGCTTCCGTTTTTGCTTCTTCTTTAATGTCAAAAAAAAACAAGATTGTTTTTGCGTTTATCCTTATCCACGGTTTTTAGTTCGTTTATTTTATTTTTAAGTTGGACATTTTCGGCGATGCTAACTTTTAGTTTTTCGTCTAATGTTGCCATGACATTTACCATGCGTTACCATGCATAACATGCGTTACTGATGTTTTTATTAGTTTAGTTTGTAGATCGAGCTTTTCATTTAATTTCGCCAATAATATTTCCATTTCATTATCCATTTATTTCATTCTCGCAAATTTCCGTTTATTGCTTTAGTAACACAACTTTTGTTCTGGTAACTATTTTTTTATATGGCAATATTGCATTTAACAGTGACACTTTATTATTATGTTGGTACACTCTATAGTCTCTGAAATCAGCAAATAACAAATGAGAATATTTTTTATGTTATAATGTCGGATGATATTTCTGTTTTTTTCGCCTCGTCCAAATGTTTTTGTTGTAATTTTTTATTGATCACAATTTTTAATTTTTGTTCTGTTGACAGGTTAATGTAAAACGCTTATCTGACACTTTCTTCACTGTTTAACTAAACTTTTCGCAGAGCACTGTAACGTACGTATTGACAGTTCGGATACCGGGAACGGCCAAATATATATTAAACTCTATCTATAAAAAAAATATATTTTTATAACTTACTAATTGATATCCTGTTCCATCTTCCTCCTCCAATGCATTTTAGGGTTCTGGATAACCTCAGCGGTGTCCTTCTCGATCTTTTCGTACAGTATTTTCTTATATATCTCCATATTTTTAATGGGCGCATCGCTCATGGCCTCGAACTGTCCTCTTTGAGCGCTCCTGAACTTCTCTCGGTCTATCGGCGGGAGGGGTATGATAGCTTTTCTTATTTTATGAACGTACTCGTTCTCCGGCAGCGTCGCTCTCTTCTCCACTATGACGCTCTCTCTCGCATTGTTGGCTTCCATGATGGACTTCTTGTCGATGTGGTCCCGGAAGACGTCCTGCGGCAGCGGCGGCAGCGGGTTGAGTATCTGCAGTCGTATCTTCTCGTGCGCGTCGTAGGCGAGGTGCAGGGTGCTCTGCAGCGCGAGGTCGCAGGCAAGCGCGGCGGCGGGCGCGGTGTGCGGGTGCGCGTTGCGGATGTGGCGCTCCAGGTTGTCCTTGCGACGGAAGCGGCGCTCGTCCGGACACGCCTTGCAGCGGAACGGCTTGGAGTCTGGAATTTTGATTATACGTCTTATTTTAATTATCAATTTAAGGAGAGTTTATCGCTTTTGCTGAACCTTAATTATAGGTATTTCTTGTAAAATTGAACAGAAAATTCCACATCCGATTCCTTGCCACCTAAGTCGTGTATCTTAATGGACAGTATTAAACAGCTTAGGCTTTGTCTTATTAAAATCTGTCTGTCTGTAACAATGTGCCGAGTGCTAAATATACAGGATTATTTTTAATTGGTTGACCACCACTTGCAGGCAGCCTCTCTACATCAGTCCCTACAAAGTTTGTTCTACAACTTTTTACAAATCTTGATAAACAACAATTAATAAAAAAAAAATTTGCTTCCTCTTTTACTTATTACTCTATATTTTGTAAGAAGTTTTTAAAAGGTCAACGCTTCGGCGCCACACCGACGCTCAAGAGTTAATGCCAAATCAGAGACAACAAATAAATTTTACATGGGAAAATTTAAATTTTAAAAACTATTAATTTTAAAAAGTCGTAGAACAAATGTTGTTGGGATTGATGTAAAGGGGCTGCCTGCAAGAGGTGGTCAACTGATTGTAATTTGTAATGTGTATATTTTAATCTAAAAAAAACAACAAAATAAAAAATCGAAAAGATATATTGAGAGTTCCCTGTCGAAGGAAATACACGATCGTAACTTTGTCAGACAGACAGACAAACACAAAACAGTGCATAATAGTATATAACAAACTTTACAACAAATAATAATACACAGCACACTTCATACTCACCAGTATGTATAGCGGCGTGGCGTCTCATATCTTTCCTGGAGTGGAAGGCTTTTCTACAGCGAGGGCAGGCGTGCGCCCGCGGGCCCCCCGGCCCTCCCGCTCCTGGGGCTCCAGAGCACTGGTGGGGGCCCGACACGGGAAGCTCCACGCCACACGACTTGCACAGCTTCTCTGACAGTTTCATGAAAAATGTAAAATGTATTTTTATAACCTAGGGTACATAATCTATCAAAGGGCCCATGAACGGTATTTTCGAATGCTGAAACTTTTTCCCTATACGTATTCTCCATAGCGGTTAGCGTACTCTATATTGTATACACATCCTCATTAATGACGGCACCACCTCCGCTCGTTTGTCAATTCATATACAAGGTAAAAATGAAAGTTTTTAAAAACTTTCCAATTATAAACAATATAAAAAAATAAGTTTACATTTTGAAAATGGAATACTGTCAATGTTAATTTCGAGGAAAAAGTATTGTGTTGATGTGACTGTACACTAAATTGAAAAGATATAATGAAACTGATAACTTGTGATTTAGCTCAGTTTTTGATTTTCTAAGAGCTTTCAGTGTGACCCTCGTATACAAATAATAATATGTCAAGACGCTGGTGTGAATATCTTACAGGAACAGAAAGCGATAGTAACAATGACTCACTGTGCTTATCCACGTGTTTCTTGTAGTTGGATCCGTCCCTGAACCGTCTGCCGCAGGTGGCGCAGGTGTAGGGCCGCTCCTCAGTGTGCGTGCGCGCGTGCTTGCGGAGGGAGGACATGTTGTTGAACGCCTTGCTGCACTCGCTGCACGGGTAGTTCTTCTCTTCTGATGAAATGGATGAACAAAATTATGCTACGATCTACTATTTTATGATTGTCGAAACATTATACTGATTGACTATAAATAGCAGATATTTATCTCCTATTTATACCGCAAATTTAAATATATCCATAACCTGAATGGTATAATCTGTAGTTATATAACATTTTAAAAAAGATAAATTATGTAGAGCCCATCACTATTAATGAGTTCATAATCAAATTTGAGCACAGCGAGGAGCCGAGCTTAGCGTAGTTAGTTGGCTTCAATGTGATCACCCTGCTGCTACTTCTCCTGAACTACTGAACCGATTGTCATCGAGTCTTTTTTATTATTTGATAGCAGCATTATCATCAAGTGTTTTATCAAAAATAAAATTGTGATCGGTCATGTACTTAAGGAATAATCACCGAAAAACAAAATTTTGTAAAATGTATGAATAAAATCATCAACTGCAAATGACTGTCAGATGGCTGATGGCTAGTATTTATTAAAAATAGAGTATGAAATAGTAATAACAATAACTTTTAGTACAGTATATTAAATAAAAGAATTGGAATTTTGACATTTTTATCTATATGAAATCTATTTTCATATTGTAAAGATCTAACTCTTACTATCATTTGTATTTTTACAGCTGAACTTATAAAATATTTTGATGAAATCTCGTAAATCCTGAGAACGATTTTATGACTGCATTAAAAAGTAAAAGCCCTAAGAGATTATAATGTAAGTAAGAGATGTTCGAAACTAAACTACAATATTAAAGAGAGTTGGTGACTTTAAGAGTTATAAATATCAATATTGCATCAATAAGTTCAATAACTTACTAGTGTGTTTGAGTTTGTGTCGTTTAAGCTTAGACATCTGGTAGAAGGCAGCCCCGCACACATCGCAGGTATAAGAGCGCTCCTGACTGTGCACTCGTGTGTGGTACTTATAGTGTGATAATGATGCAAAACTCTGTAAGAATTATATATACATTGAACATATTCTGTAATAAGTGAAATCAGTACATATATATTTTTAATATATTATTTTTTTCTTTTAATATAGTTATAAAATTAAAACATGTATGGACTTTGTAAAACAAATATGCTTATTACTTGGGTTTGGTAAATCTTTTCAATAGAACATTCAACCAACCGTTATTTTTATGGTGACTAGTTGTATGTGCCTGTCTGTATAGTAAAACAAAATATTATGATTTAAATATTTAGAAAGAAAGCAATTTTGTTGACTAATATTTAAATAATGTAACATGTATCCCTGCCATAACTATTTGCCAGGCTACTTAAAGATTTAGTCAGAGTATTTACCTAGTATTGTAATGTATTTAGATAATTTAGAATTCATAAACATGACAATCCTGCTGAGTTTATGTCGCCAGCTCTTATTGGGTCTGTGGGAATTATTCTTTCAAGCTGGTGGTAGCTTTGACAATGAAAAAATATTTTGTATAAAGCATATTTTTGATAAAGATTTTCATTATCATTTTTGATAGCAAATCTCCAAAAACTTTCTTGACAATTTCAATTTTATTAAAATTTGATTCATTGGTTTAATCATAAAAATTATTAATAAATCAGAACAATTGATAAATATAGTAATTGTTGCTTAAATAATTATATTACCTGTTTACAAAGTTGACAATTATAAGGTTTTTTTTGTCCATTGCAATAAGCGTGGTAGGACACCTGGCTACGAGCATAAAATTTCTTTTTACATACTGTACATGTATATGATTTTTTATCGCCATCTGAAAAATATAATAAATTATTAGTCTATATTCTGTTTAAGTTTATATTTTTATAATAAAAACAAGATAATAAAAATAAGAGTCATGACTGTATGTATAATGATTTACTTGTTGTCTAATGATTAAAGTACAAATTTTTGATTGAAGCAAAAGTTTTTAATTATAAATTATTTTCATTTTTCATTGCTAATTTTATAACTATGTCTATAAATTAGTTTTATATAAGAGAACTTATCATTATTATTGTTTATTTTAATAGTAAAAATTATAGTTTTAGTACTACCATTTATGTATTATATACATACACTATGAATAATAAAAGATTTATTGATTTTTGAGTCTAACAAAGTACAATAATGTAATATATTCAAAATCCTTAACATTTACCCATTTCCACTTTTATGTGAGATATTTCCAATTTTTTTTTAAGATTTGGGTCTTCAAGATCGGTGTCATCATCTTTGGGGAGCTCCTCACATTGCACAGGTTTTTCAAGGGGTATTACCACTTCACCTCTTTCTACATCTACAGGCTCAGGGTTTGTA
The DNA here is from genome assembly GCA_959347355.1 of Napeogenes inachia. Lineage (NCBI taxonomy): Eukaryota > Metazoa > Arthropoda > Insecta > Lepidoptera > Nymphalidae > Napeogenes > Napeogenes inachia. Next base: position 22,198,742 of record OY365800.1, on the reverse strand, counting down.
TCATTTTGCTTACAAGCAACACAGCCTGATTTCTCATGAAGGAGGCAATCCATACATTTTACATGACCACAACTTTCAGTCACTAAGCGGTTATCAGTTGAATTAACAACCTTTTTATTATAACAATTAATACAAACTTGGGCATTCATTTTGTATAAACTTATATATAGGTTACATTGGATATAAAGTATTATATTGGAGTATTTTAGGAGTTATTACATTTCTGAATTACTAACGATTAAATAAAAACACAGTATAAATGTTTAGAAATAAACATTTACTTTTAACACTACAAAAACATAACATTTTTATCAAATCTCCCAAAAGCGGAATAAAAAGTATGTTCTAATGTCAGATGTTGACATAACTTTTCGATTGACATCTAAACAATAAAATTATAATTTATTTATAAAAACATATTAATTAATATGTTTTAATAGATAGTACCCTACTAGTTATGTTAAAAATTAAACAAAAAGAAAGTTTTAATAATTTGATTTAGTCAGTGATTAAATACTAAGTACTTAATAAATAACAGAATTTAAGAAGTTGATTTTCGAACGCAAACTAAACAAAGACGCCAAATGACAGCAGTCAGCGCTGAAACGCTTCTAACTCTAAGTCTAAGAAGAGTAAAGACTGCGTTCATTTCAACTTTGCCTTTAAAAACAGTCAATAGGAATAATTTATTTAATAAACTAAGATTTCGTATTTTTTTTTAATTTACAAACATAAATTTATCTTATACAATATTTATCTTATAAATTTATTATACAAAGCTCACAGATATAGTATAAATTGTTTTAATTTCCGATTACTTCATTAGTCATCGCCAAAGAAAAATGACTCTGTGCAGTTAGTTGTCATTCAATATTTAATTTCGCTTCGTACTTTTGCAGTACGCCTTTAAGCGTTTTTTATATAAATTAACTAATAGTTTATAGTTTTTTTTATTATAATATCACAATGGTAAGCCTCTTTAATCAAACGTGTTTATTTTATTATTACTAGCACCTATATTTATCATAAAAGGCCTACATTTAACAATAAAAGATGTAACCTCAAAGTAAAATTTGTTTTAGGATGTCTTTCTAATGATTAGGCGAAAAAAACTAACCATCTTCACAGATGCGAAGGACACTACGACTGTTCTGGAACTAAAGAAAATGATAGAGGGTAAGTGCGATTTACACAGCGTTCGAAAAATCTATTTTTAGTTCCAAGACAATATCTGTCGAAAAAGTTGCACGTATTGGTGTTTTTACTACAATAATGCATATAACGTTAGCTTAAGTTATGTATGTAATGGCCTATTGGGGTCTTTTTGTTTCTTATTTTTATGTCACAAGAGGTCATTAACCAGACATTGCAAAAACAAAGATCTTATCAGTTTTAATACCAGTTTAATTTATTTAAACCTCTATTGTTGTAATATTCTATAGTAATATAATCAAAAATATATATTTAGAGTAATAGTTATTATATATTTGTCTATATTAAAACAAAGAAATGTTTTAATTTAAACATAGTTGTTTTTATTTTATTTAAACAGGAAGTAAATGAAAAGGATGTGAAGATAACTATAATAAAATTAATTAAAAATAAATACAATCATCTTTTAAGAAATGACTTGTTACTAAGTATATATTAGTGGAAAATATCCAAGAATATTTATATAAACTAATCTAAACTATCTTATAAATAATATTTTCACTTACATTTCAGGCATCTTAAAAGTTGCTCCACCAAGTCAGATGCTTTTTAACAAAGACAGTCAACTCATGGAAGATGATAAGACCCTGGCAGAATATGGTCTTACATCTGCCACTGCTAAAGCTCAGTGCCCAGCACCAATTGGACTTGCTTTAAGGTAATCATTATTTATTTTTGTGTTTTTATTATATTATCATGAAGGATGATAAATCATGCTGATTATATAAGTGTTCTATCGGAGGATTTGTATTCTGTGTGTTATGTACTGTTTTCTTCTATATTTTATTAAATATGTTTAAAATTGGTCTTTGTATTCCTATACTTTTCTCTCACAATAATAAATATTAAGTAATAATTAAATTTACAAAGTTACCAGTTTTAAAATAATATATAGATAACCAGTTTATAAGCAGATCCACATGAATTTTAATAATATGATAAATATTTATTAATTTACATGTGAAACTTAGTTTAGTAGCTATGTGAGGTCAGTAAAGACAATTAATTCCAGATTAGATAACTACTATCAGAACAGGTTTCAGAAGCTTGTTTGCATAATGTTATCATTTTTTTAAATTATTTATAGCATAAATTGATATTTATCTATTAAGAATTTTTATTATTTCTAATTTAGTTTCAAAGAAAACTCTTTTGTGACATTCATTTTTACTTTTTAATATTTTATAATACCATTTACAACACATCAACATTTTCTTTTCCCAGTATATCCCTACTAATATTATAAATGCGAAAGTAACTCTGTCTGTCTGTCTGTTACGCTTTCACGCCTAAATCAATGAACCGATTTTGATAAAATTTGGTGTGAAGATAACTAAATTTGGGAAAGGACATAAAATACTTTTTATTGCGTAAAAAATGGTAAAAGGGTTGAAATAGAGGATGAAAGTTTGTATGGAAGTTCCTTATTGTCAAAAATAAAATCATGTAAGAATAACCATGTCGCGCGATATAACTGAATTCCACGCGGGCGAAGCCGTGGGCGGAAAGCTAGTCTAGTAATAAATGTAGAGGAGTATCTAATTTTAATTAAAACTTTACCAATATTTTACTTTGTGTGAACATTCAAAATATTTTGTGAATGATTTAACTATTTTTACAATGATATTAGGGAAAAATCATAAAATGAAAATAAAATTATAGAAAAGAGAATGGTGAATTTGAGGCCCTGGAACTGACTCCGTATTCCTCGCCCCCTGACCTACCAGACGTTATGAAGTCCCAGGAGACAAATGGACAGGAACAGGTGCATATATATTATATTAATAATAAATTTCTACAGTATTAAAAAGTGTACATTATATAAAAAATTACATACTATTTATTGTCGGCTTGTGCAAAAAAAAAAAATTAAAACTTCATCATTAAAATTGTGCTGAAATTTATACAGTTCAACAAAATTGTATGGAGCAAAATATTATTTACCAATACACCAATAACTTTCCTACTACCACTTGTATTAATTGAATGTGTACATTAACAGATGGATCAACACTAAACGACTTGGCGAAAAAGAATTGCGAATACCAGCTCAGTATCAAAATGATTTTCAGTTTGTTTTGAACTCACTGGCCACTGGACGGCTACTTTACTAATTTTTGCATATAAACATATTTTGTTAAAAATTTATTCATTTACGATATAACCTATGCTGGTAATATATGTATACTTGGTTATGCAATGAAATTGAGAGGAGGGTTTGTGATTTGTAGATCACCAATGTTTTGTGGTCTATTTTAATTTTTTAGCTCTTACGTTATCCCTCCATGCAGGTATTGTATTATTTTTAATTAAACTTCATGCAGTGGGCTTTGTAGTTATCTACATAAAAGCAGGTAATATTAATTCATAGAGCCCTTCAGACTATAACCGGGCAGGCAACTGGTAGCTTGATCTTGGTGTACAGTGTAAAATGTCAATACTTAATGCATCTAAATGTATGCATAAAAATTGAGCAACCAGTAGTCCAGTTGCGCTGTCGATGTTGGGCCTAGTGTGATATTTGTATTTATTGCAACTAGTGGTTGCGAGTCGTCTATATCATAGAAATAATGTCACTACGAATCTTGCTACTTTTTCGATTATTTTAGATTACAATTTTATTTCGAACTCTCGAAGTTCTTCGATCTGTATATGTTGACAGTTTCCTTCAAATTATATGCTTGTTTTGTTTAGTGCCTTCCTTTACTAATTGTTAACTAACTCTGTCAGCTTATGCTTTAAACTAAAAATATTTTGATATAGGCGTCATGTAATTAATGTTTTTATGAACTATTTGTCTGAGTATTGTTTTGTCGCTTTCTCAAAATAGTTCAATACCTCATTGATAAAATACTATACCCAATATATTTTTTCTTCATAATATATTTTGCCGGACAAATAGATATAAGTATGTGAATTAATTAATTGTGAAATAGAGGTCCTTTTAGAGCAGAGCATGCTTATCTCGTCAAAAGATTCAGTGCCCCAAAATACATTTTGCCGTATAGACATATAAAAAGATAAAAACGGTGTCGGTTTACAATAGAACTATTTTTTATGAATCTTAGTGTACGTTACGTTTCTCTAATAACTCAACATAGACAGCAATATAATATATTCGTTGGAATCGTACTAGATATAAATGACTCCTAAGGGAGTAGTATAATTTGATATAAAATGATACACAGAACTGATAATGTAATTTTAATTATTTTATATGTAACAATCTTGTACGAGACTTCCGGATTTTTGTGAAATAATCAGATATTTATTTGCGAAAAGTAATCCATCTCTTTGAATTGTTATTCAAGAGTTTATGGAACAGGACATGTTAATTTAGCTATTGTTACCGTCATTGACAGCAAACTGACAGGCGGCGGGCTTCATATCAACGATTTACGTGCGATAATTTTTAGCTCGCTCTGCTCCGTCTTTACTTTTTATAAGTCTGAGTACTGCCGTTAGAAGTTCCGACATTAAAAATATCGCGATATTTATCTGATAGTAGTTTAGTATGGACTATAGATAATAGCTAATTTAATAGGGTAATATAGGGGCTTTTATATTTTAGAATCCATAATGTTCCATACGTAACGTTTGGATTCTTTTAAAATGAATTTTAATAACTAGTTCCTGAGAATTTGTGTTGATTTTTCATTTTAGTATTTGATTTTTATATATTTTTTGTTCTCCTTTGTATGTTTGTAGTTTGTACAACTGTAAAAATCAATGCGCAGCACACTACAGGTGGCGCCAATAAAATATTTTAAAGTAACTGAAATTAATTCACGAATTGTTTTTTATGTCGCCATCCATCTTTTTGTGTATTAAATCATTTTAATATAGTCATGTCAATTTCAGCGATCTAAATAGTTAAAAGGCTTCAACGGACTATTCGTATTTTGCGACAAAACACGTATAAATAATAACTGGGTAATAAATTGCACATTGCACTGTATTATAACTTTAGGTAAAGAATGTAAAAATGCAATATTTAAATTTCTTTATTAAATACATGTAAGTTTATTATTTTGGTTAATTTTTCAAATTCTCTGCTAGGTATTTTCGGTGGTTAGAAACATTCACAGCAATAAACAATGTTCTACAATTTCGTCGTATTTTTCTTATGATACCCAGATTTATATACAATTGCAAACATAACAATATGTAACAAAAAATGTGACTTAAAATACTTAATGTAGTTTTTCATTTGCATTATGAAAATCAAAAAAACCCAGCGGAATTAAAGCTGTTTTGATTTATTTTGAAGTGTTTTATTTTAAAATTCCTAAAGTCTGTTAATAAAATAAAACCGTTTTGACATAATTTATTTTTTTTTATTTTTTTCAATTCTTATTAGCACTTTTTGGTAGTCTGCTAGCAAATTATTATCAATTTAGACAAATTATAATCACAATAATTATAGGTTTTAGGTGAAATTACATAATGTTTTTTTTTATTCAAAATTATTTCACATTTTTCCGTAGAAAGAAAAATGAGTGCATCTAAAATTGATTAATATTTTAAAAGCATAAAATTTTTCATTCGTTTAATAAAGGAAGAAATTAAAATGCAAGTAAGTTAACAAGGCAAATAAAGAAATTACGATAACGAATCGTATAGTCTAAATCCTCAATGATTAACTTCGTAATAAATACACAATCTACGTACGTACAACGGTCCCCCGATGCAACGACTTCAATAAGACATAAGTACATAATAATATTGTTTTAGCTTGTCATAAATATTGTGACAAAGAAAAAAATATTTTTTTAATTGTAAATAACATTTATTACCTATACAGTGTGTTAGTTTAATAGACAAATATAAAACAATTAAAAATATAAAAAAACCTTATTCGAAGTGGTGTCCATTGCCCTTTAAACGTTGAGGCCAGGTATCAATAGAAGCAAGCGCTATTTCCATCGGGAAATTCTTCACTGCCAAAAGTATGGTCTGTTTTAGGGACTCCCAAATCATCATGACGTTTAGAGCAAGCTGTACTCTCTAAAACTGAACATAAATCATAATCCAGCGGATTAAGATCGGGACTAGACGACGGCCAGTCTTCAGCTCTGATGAAGTCCGAAACGTTCGCTTCCAACCAAGACTGCGTTTACCGAGCTTTATGACCCGGCGCGAAGTCTTGCTACCGTACTTGGTTATTGAACCTAGTTTTATTAAGGGGCTTAATTACTTTCTTAAGAATAGTATCTTGGCCGATGTTTTGATACCTATTTCACAAAAATATGGCTCAGTCACTCCTTCGTAGCTAACACCCCACCAAATCATCCTGAACTTAGGTAATGCCCACGTTGCACTCTTTCGACTAATTGGGAAGCTTCCTTAGAGCTTTGAGCATAAATACGGTCATTTTGTTTGTTAAAATGTTGCTCAACTGTAAAAAAAATCTCATCCGTAACAAAAAAAAATTGTGACCTCTATTTGCGTACCGCTTCAGTAGTTGTTTCGACATTACCCTATCCATCTTTATCAGTTAAGAAATGACCAGTGCGTCTCTTATAGGCTGCAAGTCGTAAGTCATCTCTTAAAATACGCGACATGGTTCTAGGTGCTATTTCTATTTTTTTATTTGCTATTTCTTCGAATTCTTTCCCTTACTGTTCTGACCACCTTTTTCGTACGAACACTACGTGGACGGCCAGCGGGCCTACCATGAACTCTTATTGCGATCCAATTTACTATCTACATTGATTCGTTTTGATATTTCGTACCATGAGGCTGATAAGACGACCAGTTTAGGTCGCGACTTTAACAAGTCTTAAGTTTAATATGTTCGATCCAGCTAGTGATGTAGGTAACTAGTGATATAGGTGATGGTACGAAACAAGCGATTCAGTTTTTGAACCTAAACTGAACTGCATCGGAACAGAATCGCTAAAAGTTGATGGTAGGCCCTCTGATCTTTCTCTGTCACAAGCAAAAAAAGTCTCATTGTTTTTATTAATAGCCCGGGTCACAAACATTTGGCCAATACCAAGTGTAAGAAGAGTTTTAAAAATTGCATTTGACTCCATACCTACATTTTGTATTGCAATCACAGTGATTCTATTCTCTTTATCACCACTCCATTTTAATATCGCAAGATATTGTACAATGTTTTGGCGCCAAAATGAGAAAACACAATGAACAAACACATAAAAATGACAGATTCCAAATTCAAATGTATTATTTTTTATTTTTATTTGTAACATACATTAACAATAATATCTACATTTTACACCATAATTAATGTTCGTTCAGCATAGTTTCTACGATATGAATTTACGATTTATGAATATTTTGACAATAACAGTAACATTGACATTTGACATACAATTATTATGATTTTTGACAGTTGACTATTCAAGGTAAAGAATATAGATCGCAGCATGCGAATTGCGATTTAACCTAAAACTAATTTGTTTATATTATATACTAATTAACTGAAAATGGGTAAACGTAAAGGAAAGTGTGTAAAAAAAAATAATGCAACTAAAGAATCTTTGGAACCGGAACACTTAATTAAAGCACCACATTCATTTGTTATACATCGTGGTAAATGTACTAAAGATCTTATGGATTTAACTAAAGATTTTAGGAAGATCATGGAGCCCTTCACAGCTTCACAACTTAAGGTAAGACTTAGTAATGCTAATTAAACTTAACCTCACAAGCATAATTTCTGTTGAAATTTAGAGAAAGCAACATTTCTATGAGTATTTATTATATACACAACACTAATTTTTTTTTTTTTAATACTTTGGAAATAATCGTTGTAGCCAACTATTTAGTCGAAAATAAAATGTCTGTTAAATTCTAGGAAAGGAAGAAAAATACAATAAAGGATTTCTTATCAGTGTCGGGATATTTACATGTGTCTCATATGATGGTCTTCACTGAGACAGATCTGGGCACATATATGCGACTGGCTCGGCTGCCAAGAGGACCCACACTCACCTTCAGGATTCATGGTGTAAGTTATAAATTTTTTTTGGTACTTCAAAGGTTTTTTTTAGTATCTTACAATTGCCTCAAAATCATTTGAAAATTCTCGGATATTCAAAAGATTTTGTGAATGGAATACAGTTTATTTTTTATAATTCATCCTGTTAACATTGAAAATGTATTTAAATAATTAATAAAAATTAAACTTAAATAATTTTATTAGACTTGTACTTACTAAAATAATATAATGATATAACACTTATCTTTTACTTTTGTGTCTTTACAGTACAGTCTGTCCCGTGATGTAGTTTCCTCACTTCGGAAACAATATGTTATAGAGAAAGCTTTCAAGAATGCTCCCTTAATAGTCCTAAACAGCTTCTCCGGGGAGGGTATGCATATGAAATTGATGGCCACAATGTTTCAGAATATGTTCCCTACTATCAATATTACTACTGTAAGCAATCTTTTAACTATTTACTACTACATATTTGTACTACAAATATATAAATGTAATATTATGTTGAGTTTAGTTGACCCTTAAGATCATAGTAAACTGACTATAATAAACATATCTTATTGAGCTGAGCGTAAGCAAAGCTCTTAACCGTTTGGGACTAAATTTTTTGAGGCAACATCACAGGAAAATCACTTGACCAATTTTAACCAAAATCAGCATGCATGTCAAGAACTTGACTGGGCTTCTACTCCATAAACAGAATAAAAAAATATTGTTTCGTTTTAAAGATACGGTCAAAAAACTAAATCTCCCATAGACTTAAGCTTAACTGAACCTGCGCACGCTCACCAATCGTTACTCTTAACCTTTCCGGTGCCAGCAACTTCATTGGAAGTTTTTGGTCGCGGTATGGACCGACTTTAGTAGCATAAAAAAGGTGGAAGGCGCTCAGCTCAACTCCCGCAGGCGCATTGTGACGGATCCTAGTTAATTTAAAAATATATATTCATAATTACTACCCTACTTGATTATTATCTATCAAGTGATAACATTTTTTTATTTATTTATTAGCCTCTAATCAGTTTACATTAAATATTATATTATTAAATATTATAATATAATGAATGTAATTCAATTCACATTTACTAATTATTATAATTTTTTTCTAATACTGACTTGCATTCCTTTGGTAAAGATGTCTTCCAACGCTTCCAATTTAATTCTGTCTTGTGGGACTTGTGCCCAAACTATTTAAGTGATCATCATTCCATCTTTTCTATGGTCTTAGTTTTTGTAACTTTCTTTCTCTGTGGTACCAGAATGGTACAATGGTGTCTGTATGACCTGTTAATCTCGTCTTAATATTTTTAGTGTTATTTCATCTCCTTTCCATTGTGTTCTGGCATGTTCTTAGTTGGTAGAACACTAACTACAGTAATCTTCAAAGCAGCAGTAGAATGGTGCATTGTATTCGTCATATTTTTCAATTATTTGTATCTGACTGAGAAGCTTCTTAATCTTCTTTCGTTCCTTAGATTGGTTTTCGTCGTGCCACTCAGTAGTTAATTTGCGATTTTTTTAGGTATTGGGCGTCAGAACTCAGACTAATGAGTCTATAGATGCTTACAATGCTCTTGATTCGTTTTTAGTGATTTTTTTTTTGACGTAGACCAATGAGATACTTGTTAAAATAACTGATAGGGTAAATCTGGATCTTATAAGATCACATAGCATGTCGTCCGAAGTGATCACATAGCATGTTAAAAAATATTAATTTAATGTATTGTCATTAATGGTATCACCATAAGTATGTGGCTTATAAAATTGTTTTATTTAAGGTAAAACTGAAAAACATCCGTCGTTGTGTGTTAATGAACTACAATCCAATAACTAAACTAATAGACTTTAGACACTATGTAATAAGAGCAACACCAGTTGGGCTCAACAAGGGAACTAAAAAGGTATAGAGATATTATTTGTTTTCTTCTTAATCCTTAATCGATCCCTAATTGATTTTTTTAAAATATATTGGAAAGAACCTTCAAGAAATTGTTGTGACATTATATTATTTCATATTTACAGATGGTACAAGGCAAGATTCCTAATTTAAACAAATGTAAAGACATGTCGGAATTTTTTGACAAGTAAGTTATTTTTAATGATGATCCTTAAAATGATTAAAGGCCATAAATTATAACAAAAAATATGGTGCTCATTATCCAAACCAGTAACCCTATTATTCCAGAGCGGCGTTACTATCAGAAAGCGAGTTTGAAGACGACGGAGCCAACCAGGTGGTGCTCCCACAGACTCTGGCCTCTCGGGCTGCAGCCGTGCATTCCAAGTCCGCGTTACGACTCGTGGAGCTCGGACCGAGGATTTCATTACAGCTCATTAAGGTACTGATGGGGAATATTTTGTGAAAATATGATGAGTTGATTTTATAAGTACGTATATTTTCTTTATAAGATATTTATATTTTCTTTCAATAGGTCGAAGATGGACTCATGGATGGAGAGGTTCTATTCCACGAGCTAGTCGAAAAAACAGAAGAAGAGAAAGTTTTAATTAAGAAGAAACGTGAAGAAAAACGGTAATATTTATAAAATAATATCTCAACATACCTATATACGTATTAGTGAAAAGTTTTTATAACATTTATATATAATTATTATTTTTATATACTTATAAACTAAAAGATTTATTTGATTTTTAGACGTCTAAAAGAGAAACGCAAGTCCCAACAAGCAGAGAACGTAAAACGAAAGGAGAAAGAGAAAGAAGACCTGAAACAGAAGGCTTTAGATGGTATTAAAAAGAAGCAAGAAATTACTGAAAATCAAAGGTGAGAATTTATAGAAATATTTCCACAAAACTCTTTCAAAAAATCTCCAGTCAGATAAACTACAACTTTTAAAAGATTTAAGAAGACATATAAGATAGAAAGGCTAAAAAACTCGAATGTAATCTATTTTCAAAAGTCCTTGTAAGGATCCAGAAATAATAAAAAAACAAAACCAAACACAGGTTGATGGAGCTGGCCGCGGCGGAGACACAAGACAACGAGCAGGACGACGACGCAGACTACTACAGGCAGGAGGTGGGGGCGGAGCCCGACCACGGTGAGTGGGAAGGGAAAGAGAGCTTTAGACTTTTCATGCTGTATGTTGAGATGTACATGTATCTACGTTCGCTTTTAGTTAATAATTTGTTTTCTACGAATTTCGATTTCCATTTTCTCTCTATATTCCAATGACGAAAAATCACTTCAAATATAACTAGTAAAATAAAATATTTCAATTATGTTATTAATTATCTATTTACTATACTTATTACTTAGAACAATTTTACACAATTAAAATCTAAAAAGGAAGTTTCAATCTGTGTGTCCTTTTTATAGACCTCTTCAGTCAAACTCCATCAAGAAAAAGAAAATCCGATAACGGAGAGGAGGCGAGAGGATTTAAAAAGATGAGGTTAGATAAAAAACTTAAAAATAAATATCAAAGTAACAGCACAAATAAAAGTCAAGACAATAGAAGAAGATCAGGGAAGGGACAGGACAGAGGTGATAAGAAAAACTTCCAGAATAGACAAGGCGGTGGAAGTCGTTTTCCGAATAAGGACGGTAGGAGAAGAAACTTTAAAGACCAGGATGGTAAAAATAATAATAGTAGAAATAATCAACCTCGGAAGAATAAGAAAGTTTTCGGCAGCAAATTTAACAAAGCTAATCAAACCGGTAAAAAACAAGGAAAAGTTGTGAAAGGCAAAGGAAAGGGTAGGAAATAATGTTTATTGTTTAACATAAATAAATGATATAAAAAGAATTATCTTTTATTTTCTAATAACAAATATTGTATATGTAGGACGGAGCAAGAGTAATAATAAAACTCCCAAAATATTATTGATATTTTAATCACTGTAATGTAATTAATTAGATTGTAAAAAAAACATCTTCATGCAATCATTGTTGCTATAAGGCACACAATTTGTACTTATCACTTTAGTTAATGCTAGTTATTACCTGATTTAACTATAACTTGAGGATATCGACGATGTTATATATAATAACAAACGTAAAATTAAAAGTAGTGTCTAAATAAGAAACACAATATCATCTGCCATCATGACCTGGTTGTCTTGCGTCATTCTCTCCAAGGCGGCGTTGATCTCTCCACTGTCGAATGTTTCGTGCGAATATTTCTCATTTACGTAGCCTGAAATACGGGCCAATGGGAGCGAGTTGGCTCGTTCTTCGCGATATAGCTGCTGAAGCGCCGATTTGAATTTTGTCAAACTATAAATAAGTTTAAAAATATAAATACGTAAAAAAAACATCATCACATTTACTTTTATACAAAAATATTATTTTACACTGATAGGTGCCCTTTTTTATACAATCTAGGTCAAAGCTGGACTACATTCCACCTGATAGATAGTAAGTGGAATGTAGTCTTAGGTGGTAAGGCGCATTAACCTAGCAACCTATTCACTCTGAAATAAAACTATTTTCACTGATTTAACTGTACAATGAATTCAATTTACATTTTAGACGAAGCTTCTTAGCATTCCATGGACTCACCGTGCGGGCGCCGGGCCCATCGCGTTGCAAGGAGAGGAGTGCAAGCAGTGCCTGGGACCTGCGACCCAGGAGTAGGTTTAAGGGGCCCCTTTATTATGCGCAAAAACGCTCACCTTCACCCTCTACACTCCTCTCCCTACCTAACCAAATTTGGAAAGAACCTACTAATGCCGCCTTTGAAATACGTTCTAGAAATGAACCGGTGCTTGTTCTAGAAAGGCCAAGGTCTTTAAGTAGACTATAGAGAGATTTCGCTGTTATACCTCTCGCTCCCACTTCTACCGCGTACAAACTAACTATAAATTTATTCCTGATCAGTTCATTGGTCAGCTCGTAATATTTATTGAGCTTGAATGTGTGATCCCTTGGGATGTTTGTTTCCCAAGGTACAGTAAGCTTCACAAGTATCACGCGCCTCAGATGTTTCGAATACAGGAATAAGTCCGGTCTGGATGACGAAATACCAACATCCCCAGGAATTTTGTAATGCTTTTCATACGTGTCCATCATGAGAGTCCAATCAGGAGCCGCGCCTACTATTGAATAAGGCTTCGCTTTTGATTTTTTGGACGAGCCTTCTTTTACGAATTCTACAGATCGTTGGGTGGTTGTTATACCCTTCCGCGCTCTTGCTACTGAAGGACTAACCGCTTCCCGTATAATTTCTAATACCTTGTCGTGGCGACGCGAGTATAGACCTTTATCTAGAAGTACCCTACACCCTACTAATAGGTGTTTCGCGGTTCCTATTGCCTCCCCACAGATGTTACAAGACTTTTCGGTGGCTTTGCCCCATCTTACTAAATTACTTTGATCTGGGAGAGTCATTTGGAATGCATTAAGATAGAATTTTTATAATGATGGGGACCAATCATAAATTAAGGTGCGCCACTTCAAAGCTAGTGCTAGCAAAAATTATGGAGAATTTTAATTTTGAATAATATGATGCAATAATGTCGCGAATTACCGTAGGAAAGTTATACCATTTAAGCGCGAACATCATCAGTTCATGTCGTTCACTTTTCCCTTGAAAACACCCACATTGTATTCGGCCCGAAATACCGACGCAGGCAATCTGTTCCAATCCTTCGCTGTACGAAGTAAAAAAGACGAAGCAAAGCGCATCGTTCGGACAGGTGGAGTGGCCACAACGTAAGGATGGATACCTGCCGTGTGTCGGAACGTCCGGTGATGGAAGGGTGACGGGGGAATTGAATCGTATAATTCTTTGCGCACACTCACCGAAATGTATCCTATAGAATATTGAGAGGCTAACAATTCTACGCCTGTGATCAAGGCTGTGGAGGTCGACTTCGACCAATTCAGGATCGCCTATAAGCTTCTTTGCTTGCCTCTCAATTGAGTCCAGAACCGCAAGATGAGACTTTGCGGCAACAGCAAATATGTAACCACAGTACTCCACACACGACCGGATCTGCGCTTTGTATAATACAAGTAGCTATCCCGATGTAAAGTACTATCGGACCTTTGCAAGAACGGGAACCCTTCCTGCAGCTGCTCTTGCTCTGGACTTAATGAACCGACCAAAGTTGAGGTTCGAGGATATCTCTAAGCCTAACAACTGAAGCCGGTCACTGTATTCCAAGGACACATTCTGGAAAGTAGGAGCCAAGGTGAAAGGGCTCCTTTTGGCGGTGAACAAACACGTCTGCGTTTTGGAACAACTCGAAACATCACAATTGATTCGATCGGAAGGTTTATGGGTTAATAAGTAAGTTTAGACTTTTAAAAATTGTAAAATATGTATTAAGTTTTATAAATAAGAATCATCAAATATATTCGTTATAGTTATGATTTTAATTTCTTTACTTATTTCTTAAGTAAAGAAATCAAAATTATTACTATATAATGATTCAAGTAGTCTCGTGTTATAGATTGCTCACTTCTGTAGTATGTCGTATGACACGATACCGTCAATATAATAGAATAGAAAAATAATAATAGAAAATAACAATAGAAGCAAACTAATTCAGAGGTTCTCAACCGGCGTATTCTTTTGACCCCGTATACATAAGAAGTAAGTCTGTTCGACAAATTCCTCACATAGTAAGGTAAGTCATTTATATAAATGAGGAACGACAATGGTCCTAATGTAGAGCCTTGTGGTAAGCTAATTTTGACCAATATAACTGATTTCTATTCACGTCTACTTTATGAATCCTTTCATTAAGATATGAATTAATTTATTTAATCAAGAACATTTTTTTTTTAACTCCATAATGTAATTTTTAAATATAAGTCTCATATTCTACAGTCAACACCTTTGACAAATCACAGAAAATGTCAAGGGACCCTTGTGGCTCTTCACAGGCTTCAGATTAAGACTTGAAGAGTAATAAGAAATGGCATAGTTTGGATGAGAGCGATACCGCGGACACAAGCTAGTATGCAATGAGTAAATATTATGTAGCATAATAATATCGAGCATCTATAGTAAATGAGTGACCCACCGTGTATTGTCGATGGCGGTTCGTGAGCGCGTGGCGGGTGCGGCCGCGGGCGGGGCCGGGCCGCCCAGCAGCACGGGCGAAGCCTCCTCGTCTGAAGAGAAGTCGTAGGGGTCCTGAGTTTCGCGCTCCTGTACGATTTTATTACTTACTAGCTACGGTAACTTAATCTTATCATATATTGAATTTTAATCAATTTTCATTAACTGTGGAATCTACTACTACTAGATTAAAATTACAATAAATTTTTGGCGTTATACCCATAAACTGTTGGTAACTAAATCATAATGTGAGAGTTTATGGTAAGCTATCGAAGGACCATTATTAAATATGAACATTTGTTATTTAAATGAGTTTAAACCGTTTGATGAGTTAAAGGACATTATTTTACAGAGTAATTTATAAATCAGAGAATTACGGACTCCAAATATTGGAAAATGGCTTTTAATCATTATCTTTTTTTATAGCTGAACTAGCTTTACAATATAGTGATTTTTCTTGAATAGTAATAAATAGTGAACTATAATGTTATGTCATGTCCTACCGTTCTCTTGGTCTTCTTAGCCCGAGGCTGCGAGGCCTGCTCGTTGTCCGAGGCGTTGGCTTCGTCGTCGGTTGAAGCACGGCGCTTACGACGCTTTTCTTTTGTCAGCACCTGTAATACATTTTTATAAAGATTCTATTGCGTATCTGAACCTCTAGAAGATAATATAACCAATATATAAACTTTTTTGACCCCCGACCTAAAAAGAGGGATGTTATAAGTTTGACCTGTGTATCCGTGTGTCTGTCTGTGGCAACGTAGCAGACAAACGCGTGGACGGATTTGAATGCGGTTTTTTTTTATTCGAAATGGAATTTTAAAGTCGAGATGGCTCTTAGCTATGTTTGGTCGAAATAGAAGCAGAAGTGCTGGTGCAAGGTTACTATACAATATTGATAGTAAAAACCTAAATAAGTAAAATTAGTGCTCGTAGGTTCATTTAATACAACATACAAAAAAAAAAAATTTTAAAAAGCAAAAAAAAATAAAATTGTAAAAACCCCCAATATAAAGAGACGTCTAAAAAGGATAAAAATAAAATAATGTACTTATTGAAATCGTTGCTTCCGGTGACCGTTGTACGTTGATTTCTATTTTATAACATTTTCGAAACTAATGAATGAGAACATAGCTCACACGATTTGATATTGTTTTTTAGTTATTTGCCTTGGTAATTTACTTTCATTTTTAATTCTTCCCTTCTCTTTTCCCTTTTATTTTTATCCTTTTTAGACATATTTTTGTATCAGGGGTTTTTAATTTTATTTAATATAAATTGTAATTTACTATAAAAATCAACAATTGATTAACATTTCTGATAACTATTTTACACTATTGAATAGATCTTAGTCTAGTCTAGTTACAATATTATCGGTAATCTACCGAGACGAATGATTCGTCGACCGTTTTTTATAATAAGTAGAACAATCATTAAATCAAGCTTATTTATGGGATTAGAATGTAATTTACTGGAATCATCTCGATAAAAGTATCATAAAGAAATTTAAGTCAACGAGTGGTTCTTTGAGCGAGAGCCATTTTGTTTTATACATTGTAAAGAAACTAATATGAAGAAAGAAACATTTTTCTAATACGACGCCAACGGCATCTAGAGAACATTTTGGTTTAACAATTATTAGGTTCAAAAGGAATTAACCAGGATTATCAAAATAATAAGTATCCTAGTGTTATTTAGGGTTACAAACTATCCGCGTAACAAACTTCATCCAAATTCTTTCATCGGTTTGCATAATTGAATAACGAACGTACAAATCTACAAACATTTACATTAACAATGTTAGCTAGGTTACATCGTTGGATCGTTTCAACATGACATAACAATGGCTAACATTGTTAAGACGTGACGTGGCGTGACGCCAACCTTCTTGAAGTACGCGTAGTGCACGAGGTCGATGGCGGCGAGTGCGTCATCTTCGCTGACGGTGAAGCTGAGCCGGCACTTGGCGTGCGCCGTGGAGAGGCGGATCAGCGTCTCCAGCGTGCGCGCCGTCACCGGCTGTGTCTGGAAACAGACACCACCATGCATTGCACACAGAGCTTATTTTATTGAAGGTTACATTTCTTTAATCATCAGAGCGTACCCCAAAAGACTTTTTTGGGGCTCTTGTCATTTATTGTGTTTTAAAATAAACACTTTTTAGCGTAGACCACGGTCGCCGAAATGGGATTGAAATTACTTATCGAACCCGAAAGGAATAGTAATAGGGAACATTCATGTAATTTTTTTTGACGTAATTTAATCATTTACCTCTCTATATCGTAGAAAAAAATATATAAATAGGTTTGAAAAGATTCTAATTTTTTTTCAAATTAAAAATTAAAACATTGAGTAAATTTGAGCCGTTCAAACGCCGTCATTTTGCGCGCGCTTTGCGTGACGTCACGATGACACGTCCAGTGAATGTTGACTATGAACTTTTTAGTTACTTCATACATATTTTAAGTTTTAATTGCTTTACAAGTCATGGAAGAAGATAAAAATCATCTTACAAATATTGTATAGTACCGGAGTGCAAAAATAGTATAAGAATAACACCCGACAAAATGTTTTTTGTATTCCAAGAGATACGAAAATACAAAAACAATGGTGTATGGTAATTAAAAGGGATAATATATGTCCTAAATCGTGTTTATATTGTTGTGAAGATCAATTTAACGTAAGTATACTTTATTTATAATAAGTTTAATCTAATAGTTTAAATATATAGTAAGTATAGAACATTAGAAAATTTGTGTTTAAAATTAACATAACCTACAAAAGTTCAATATAAATTTCTAAAAATCGTATTCTTTTTTTGATTTTTGGAAATTTTTATTTGTTGTCGATTTATTTCAGGTTAAGGAAGATACAGCCAATTGTATTGAATATAATAATTATGTGTAAAGAAACAACAAGGAGAAAAATGTAATCTAAGTTTGAAGAAAAGAGTTGTGCCTCATATATTTTTGTGGCAAAAACACCAGCCGAGAGAACATTCTCATGAATGTGCATAGTCAAAAGGCAAAGATTGACATAACCAGTAAAACTATCTGTTTCAAAAAGAAAATTGTTTACCGAAAACACAGCTGATAATACTTTATTTACTTAACCTAGTTATTTATCTGAGTCAAGTGAAGTGGGAAATGATTCAGAGGAAGAAACATTTTAAAAATGTAATGTGTAGTAGAATGCTAACTGCTATTGAAAAAGAGTTTGTAGCTATTTATTTTGTTAGGGTTGTTTGAGTATTGAAAAAATATGGTTGCCTGTAAAGTCGGTTTTACGGGCGAAGATTTACGTGACCACGTCTTTTTCTCGGTAGAATATTTA
The DNA here is from genome assembly GCA_959347355.1 of Napeogenes inachia. Taxonomy (NCBI): domain Eukaryota; kingdom Metazoa; phylum Arthropoda; class Insecta; order Lepidoptera; family Nymphalidae; genus Napeogenes; species Napeogenes inachia. Next base: position 22,180,196 of record OY365800.1, on the reverse strand, counting down.
TTGATATGAATATTATTAAATTGCACAATATTTTAATAATTTGAATGATTTTGTTGAGGATAGGACGATGAAGACGTTGTCACATAAAATCATTTTATATATTATTTATTTTATATTATTGATGTTATTATTTTTTACAAAATTTATTTACAGACTTTTTCGATACATCAATTAGTTGCGGAGATATCGATCATTGAAGTTATTGTTTGCTACCAGTATTTTATATATATATTTTTTTCAGTTATAAAAAAATACTATTTCCAATTGTGTCTACCAAGTATGGTCACATGTACTGGCCTACATATTAAATAATAATAAGTACAGATAATGTTATTTGACGTCACTTCTGATTTTATATATTTTAATATTTTTAATTTTAAAGAATTGATTTGAAAATCAAAACACTTATTCAGATCGAAGGTTCAAATTTTTGCTAAATAAATTTGAAATTAATTAAAATTTGTAATTGTAAATAATGAAGTTGAAAATTAAAACATTTACTTAAATTAGATGTTAAAATTCTTGCTCAACACATTTTAAATCAAGTTTTCTTATATCTGCCACTTTTCTTAATATTTGTAATTTTAAAGAATCAATTTGAAAATCAAAACATTGCTCGGTGGACCGATCATGTTTGAGTGGGAGAGAGACGCAAGGCATTCTATGTGTGTGTGACTCATCGTTACGGTACCGGGCGTTACACTTTTTTATAAGTGACTCCCAGCTTAACCTAATTTAAGACGTTGTCACGTCAAAAATGGTTTTAGAATTACCTAAACTATTGTATCTTTTAATAAAAACTTTAAGCACGAAAATATAGGTTTAAATTATTTATTTTTCTAAGTAACACTGATACCACAGTATGAACTTCGACGCCGATAATTTGAATGGCGTGTCAAATGACGTCACATTTACTTTCGACCAATGGTGGCGCGTTTTGGAATTTTGAATTTCGCTCCCTTAATTTACATTTTTCATAAATTATTTTATGGTCTTAAATGGTTAGTAAATTAAAGAAAAATGATTTTATTATAATAAGATGATAATAAGTAATCGAAAAAAAAATATTTGGAACCATTTTAATTTTTTGGCATGTTCCCTATTATCCGACACATAGTTTACAGATATTTAAAAATCATTTTATAATACTGGTTGTGAGGACTATCCAGGGAGTGGTGTTGTATATTTTAGTTTTTTCGTCGACAATTTGACTAATTTATGCAAAATATTTTTCCCATGAAGATTCATCATAGATGGCAATTAAAAAATCTGACAGTTTAGGAAAATATTTTAGGAGCAATAAAATTTTAGGAATATATTACCCTGGCTACGTCGCTTTCCATCGTATCCTGATTCCGTAACCTTGCATATTCGTCCGCTATCGCGTCTGAAGCCTCCTGAGTCAGTTTTGGCTTCATCAACTTAGCAACATGGATAAATTTCCTCATAAACTTGGTACTGAAAATCTGGTCTTTCTTATTACGAAGATTTCCATGCAGAAGAGGATCATATTTCTCGTATATTGATTCTTTTGTGTACTGAAAAAGAATACATACAGACGCATCCAAAAATATATCATTTTAAGACTTATCGAAATTCTAAAGTTCATAATTCAGTCAGTCAGTCAAAATTCAGTTTAAGTACTCTATGTTGATTATGTGTAAAACATATATGTACGTTTTTTAAAAGTTTACCTCAATTTCATCATTTTCCGGATTTTCTGTAGAGAGCATTTCCACAGAACAGCCCATTGGCAGTACTTCACCATCCTGTTCTTTCGGATTTCTAACAAATTAAAATGAGATTTATCTTTTTTGGTACCAGTGGTCATCATATACCATTATACACTTCACAATACCTGTATCTATGCATTCTGAGCACATGTTCGGAGATCATGTTATCGTGATCCGCGTCCGCGATATCCAGCATCACAAACAATAGGTCGAAACGAGAGAGGAGAGAATCTTGGAGTCCGATATTCTCCATTGGAGTTTTGTATTGGTCATACTGTTGGAATTGCGATATAAATGAAAGAATAATAATTGATCCCAATAAAATACCCATCTCATGCCTTCTCAAGGGTGCAGTAATAGTCGGCTAAGTGGATACTATGCTACACTATTTGCTACTGACCCGTCCGTACACTGGGTTGGCGGCGGCCAGCACGGCGCAGCGTGCGTTGAGCGCCGCGTGCACGCCCGCCTTGGCGATGGTGACTCGGCCCTGCTCCATGACCTCGTGGATGGCGGTGCGGTCGATGTCAGACATCTTGTCGAACTCGTCGATGCAGACTACGCCGCGGTCGGCGAGAACCATCGCGCCCGCCTCCAGTCTGAAAATGATTTCATAATTATTTACTTAATTTAACTGTATCAAATAGTTTTCATGAAATATTTAAAACAATGTTTTTTTACAAACCTTCGGTCTCCGGTCTCGGGATCGGTCGTCACGGCGGCGGTGAGACCGACGCCGGAGGAACCCCTCCCCGTGGTGGTGATGGCTCGAGGAGCCGTCATTAGGACGTAGCGGAGCAATTGGGACTTAGCCACTGATGGGTCACCGATGAGGAGAATATTGATGTCACTGTTTTGGTTTAAATAGAAGTAAAATACATTGAAAAATTAAAAACTCAACTCCTAGATGTACCAGATTTTTTTTAATCATGCATAGTAATATTATATTACATTTACGTTACTTTATAAAATAATATTTATAGAATTATATTTACCCTCTTAATCTTGTGCCATTAGGCAAAATCTTCTCCATTCCACCCAACAGTTGACATAATATTGCCTTCTTGATGAAATCATGACCATGTATGGATGGTGCCAGTGACTTACCCAGCAACTCAAACATATCTGTATTTGACTTCTTAGCGAGTCGTTTACATAATTTGATGTCCTCTATTGTGATATTGAGATTCATATCTTTATTGATTTGAGTTATATTATTTGCTATTAGGATAGTCCTGAAAATATGAACACAAATACATATATGTATTATAACAAATTCAAGTTTTCTAAGGTTTTCACGAGTACTACACATTAAAATATTTAATTCAATATATGCAAGTTAAATCCGTAAAAATAGTTTTATCTTAAATCCAAGTTTCTATATATGTTAACATACCTAATGTTTTAAAATAATATATAAGATAAGTTGCTAACAAGAACAATGATGAATAAATAAAACAGCTTGCTGTTTTGAACATAATATTATGTAAAAAGCATCTCACCTAAAAGTTCCAGCAGTGAAGCTTCCTTGCTTTGATGGCAAACATCTATAATTACCTACTATCTGGACTCTATCCCCTGGCTTACATTTATCAACAAGATCATCATCACACACCACATCCACACTCCTTGGTAGCTGACCAGCTGGAGCACGCTCTGGCATCTCCTGAACTGTGAGGGTCTGGTGATCTTTGTAGCGGGAGAGACCATATTCTGTTTCTAGAGGATTGCCATCATCATCCTGATTAAATTGAATTATAAGTTATCATGTGTCATTAAAGAAAAAAGAAAGTTAAAAAGAGGTTTGATTCCTTCATCCAAAGAATAAGTAGCACTATAAAAAGGAAAACAGCTAGTAATGTCTAATACTAATTATGTATTCGTAGAGAATAAGTAACTCTACCTCACATCAGTGTAACAAGTTTTCAAATGTTGTTCAATAACAAAACCTAAGAAAATTTAACAGTTGACTTAAAAGAGCATGTATTGTAAAACACAATACGTTTAAACTTTTAAGTCTAACTTTATCCTGAATCAAAACACATATTTAAGCAATAAAGCTTAGTGAAAAGCGTGTACATTCTTTAGATTTTACCTTAGTAGGATATATTGCAGTAGTAGGGAAAGCCTCAAAAGAAGTAAGATCTGTGTACTTGCGCTCCATCACTTTTTTAGTTGCAGGGCAGTAGTGAACACTGCGCACAACTTTAGGCCTTACCAGAGATACCCTGGTGACTATGCCTTCAACACATATCAAGTTTCCTAGGTAACTGTAAATAAAAATATATTTTTTTTAATACCTTTGTTACTTTAGTTTTATTTATTGTATAGAAATAGATAACCTCGATGTCAAGCTTCTTGGTGTTACATGCTTAGTTCCAAAGCTTCCAGAGAATGCAACAAAAAATTCTTCTTGTTCTTTGGCGTAAGTAGGATCAATAGACGACACATATTCTTTTAAAGCTCTTTGAAAAGCTATTAGCTCTTCAAAGGAATTCTCTAAAAGATTTTTTACTCTCTCTGGATTTTTTCTTCTTAGATCATTAATATTTATCACAAGTCTTTTAGAATTTTCACTGACCATTTGTTTCACTTTTTCGGTATATACACCTTGATCTTCCTAAACATGAAAAAACAGAGTGTATTAGTATACAATAAAATACAATAATATTCAGAATACAAAACATAGGTTAGGTGCAATTACTTCATCGTCTAGAAATTCAAGATATTCTCTTTGTAAATCTCGTAAGCGTTGGTCAAAATCACCTTCTTCCATTTTCAATATTCACTAGAAATAGAAAAGAGACCTACAAAACTTAAATTATGACGAAAGTTATTATAGCTTATAGATTTGAATTTGTTTGACAACTAAACAAAGTGTTCTTAATTTTGGCGCCAGAATTGCCTCTGTCAAGTCATTGAAGTGTAATGCCGGCATCACACATATTTCAATATTTTCAATACGTTTAGCTATAATTATACCTGCCAATTTTCTTTTCTTAATACTCTATGTAACTATTTATTCAATGTAGATAAAAAACAATTCTAAAAATAGTTAAAACAAAAGAATGTAAGAAAACTAAATTAACCAACTTTATTAAATTTTACACATTTATTTCAATAGTATTTTGTAATTAATCATTACCGTGAAAATATTACAAGTATTTTATGTTTTTAACATCACACAACATTTAACATTCACACAATGTATATATATAGACAGATAAACAGTTTACTGCAGTCAAAATTAATTTAACCAAACAAGCGTAGTTCAAAGAAACATAATATACACGCTGGTCTTGTTGCTAAAAGCAATCTTTGACGGACAACCCTCAGATAAAAGGATTTGATCAACTAGTACTGGATTAGTAAATAAAATTAATATTACTAAAATACTTCTATAGAATAAGGCATTAGGCAGTTATAATTTACAATTACAGCATATAAGTTTTTAACTTACTTAAGAAATTTAAAAAATTACATTAACAATGATACAATTCTATGATGAGATTAAACCACCACTGTGTTAAACCTGTTTTCTCTAAAGAATGATAAAAAACAGATCCTCACCAGAATCTGCTAAAGTCATGAATATTTATTTATTTAAACTTTATTGTACAAAATACAATTGTCTGACTTAATGCTAAAGCATTCTCTATCGAACCATAATACGGAGAAATAAAATCTACTAGGGTACAATACCGAAAAAAGTAACAATTATACTTTGAACTATGGCTAGAGATTTAAAATATATAATACATATTCAATTTAAAATCTCAAAAGTTAACAAACTAAAACATATATCTTACATACAATCAGGGCCGGATTTAAACTCAATGCCGCTCCTGGGCACCGGAAAAAATTCCGCCCTATTACTAGAATTTTACTTAAGGGGGGATATAGTGTAGAAAGTGTAAAAAGTGTAGAAATACGTTTTCATGCTGATTTTTTATTATTTTTTTTAAGGTATGAAAACTAATGTTATATTTTGAAACTATCAGGTTATTTTATACATATATTTATATTTTTTCATATTTTACGACAATATAACTTGAAAAGTAGCGGAGATTTCAGCTGATACATATCGTAGGTTGTCTTCCGACTTAGCAGTTGGTGTGCACTATAGAAGCTATAATTTTTATCTGAAATAAATGGCCCAGAAAAAATATTTTTCTGTATACAATTACGCTGAATATGGACCTTCATCATAAGCGACATTTGTATTTAAACAATTTTTCTGTGCTATTGATAAGTTATATTGTTGGTTAATAGTTGTAGAAAGATATCTGCCGAGTACTCGGGCTAGAATTAAGTACAGTCTAAAAGAGAAGCCATGGTGCAACGTTTGAGTGACAAACTTCAGGTTGTCTCCGCATGGAGCAATGCCAATCTTGTCAAATTGAACGCCACCAAAACGCAGACGTGTCTGTTCACAACCAAAAGGAGCCCTTTCACCTTGGCTTCTACTTTCCATAATGTATCCTTGGAATACAGTGACCGGCTTCAGTTAGGCTATGAGATTTCGTCGAACCTCAACTTTGGTCGATTCATTGAGTCTAGAGCAAGAGCAGCAGTAGGAGAACTTGCGAACGAACGAAGCGCTTTGCTTCGTCTTTTTTACTACGTACAGCGAAGGATTGTAACAGCTTGCCTGCGTCGGTATTTCCGGCCGAATTCAATGTGGGTGTTTTCAAGGGAAAAGTGAATAGGTTACTAGGGTAATGCGCCTTACCACCTAAGAATACATTCCACTTATCATCAGGTGGAATGTAGTCAAGCATTGCCCTAAGTCATATAAAATATATATAAGACAATTATACATCGGCATAGTTAATGAGTGGAAGAATGAGATTCTGCTCTAACAGAGTTCTAGACCGAGTGAGTAAAAAGATTTTACGTCGATAGAACGAACCAACCGAGTATGTCACTTTTCGACATAGCTCAACTATGTGTGAATTCCAGCTGAGTGTTAATGGATACATATAAAAAAACGTCAAAAATTACGTTTGTTGTATGGGAGCCCCCTTTAAATACTTATTTTGTCTTGGTATGATTATTTATTTATAAAGTGTATATATAACTGAACATTCTGAAAATATTTCAAACCTACAGTCTACATGGTCCCGTTAAAAAATCTAGCAAAACAATTGCTTTTGTTGTATGGAAGCCTTTCTTAAATATTCGAACTATTTTTATACTAAAATAAATTGTTATAGCGGCAACAGAAATACATCATCTCTGAAAATTTCAGCTGTCTAGCTGTTATATAGCTGTATACTATTTAGCTATCTGACAGAACTACGTAAAGCTATAACTCCATAAACTTTTCATAACATTATATAAATATAATCTATGAATTATATGATTTTAGTATTTTTGTGGCAACTTAACTGATTTTTTTATTACGTATTTGTTGTATTTATGTGTTATCTAATATAAAAGAATGACCATTTAGAAATTGAACTAGGTTTTATCTCATTTAGCTGAAAGAAATCTTTTAATAGTATTGATAAAGATAGAGAATAAAACAAGTGATGGAACACTACCTTGAGGTACACAAGTGTCAGGTGTTTGATAAGAACAACATTTATTATTACCGTCAATAGATTAAAGTCAATAGTACAAATGTTGAATCAGAATGTTGTTTGGAGATACAGGCATTTATTTGGAAATAGACGAAACTCTTTAGTACTTTCTAGATAAGACGGACACAATTGAAATAAGATGGAAAAAAAGTATAGCCAGAACTGATACTATAAGTTTTCGTAATTTTTTTGAGGATAAAATTAAAACAGCAGTACTTTATAATTCATATATTCATTTCACAATACATTTAATAAAACAAACCGTGTCGTATTAGATCGATTCGTCGGAAACAATAAACCATTGTAAAAAAATCCGCAAAATATATCTTAAATAACTTAAGTATTACACAGAATAGTATTAAATAAACAGAAGCACGCGCTCGAGGTCCTTCCGAGCGCGCGCCATCACAATAAATAATAAGGAACCCACGAGTTACTGACGCCACACACCGCGGGCAGTCCAATACAGACTTCAATGTTTCTTTTTTAGGCCTTATTGACTGAATTTCAGGCACGAATGCTATCAATAGTTATCCGCGCGGTCTATCTCATTTTATTAATACATATTATAAAATCTCGAGGCGCCAGACTCGACTCTTACTATCAAAATAATATGTGAAAAGTCTTCCTTCAATATATTCTCAATGATTTCTACTTACGTTTATTATCTTACTTGTATCAAATCTAAATTATTGTATAAGATATAAATCATCTCTAATATAACTTTAGCCGTCAACTAGTGCGGTCGTCGCTCAAGCCGGTATTGGCATACATCAATATACGAGTTCGCCGACATATCGACATACCGACACCGACACGCCGACACATCTGTGCTCTGGTACGGGTTTCGGCAACGAGCGACACCGTACATTAAATCTCGTACTAAATGCTCGTTCATTCGCAAACATGCTTGTGATGTCATCTGTATTGGACGTTTGTGGAACAAGAGACATCAAAAGACTCTTTCGGATAGGAGATACATCTACAATGTTTTCTACTGACAAGAAGATAGAAGCCGAGTACATCGACACCGATCACAACATCACAAGCACTGCGCAAAATAAATTCGACCAGTCTCAAGTAGCTCATATCACAATTTCATTCATTATATTAAAACATTAGTATATTAATAAACGTCAAAATCGTGCGAAAGTCACTAAGAAAATTAATAAAAAAATCTCAGATTACACACCTCGGTATTAGATCGACAGATATGTTAATCGTTAAGTACACCTCACACTACACCCGATACAGGCATACGGTCTCACGGAGATATTGCACTGGTCTCTGCATAGGAGGGGGAGGCTGGAGGCGTGGGAGGGGGCTGCGTGTAGCGGGGAGGGTGCGGGGGGCGGGTTCACAGCAAAGCTACGGGCCTCATCGTGCCTCCTTGGCGGTGAGCTTTTCGATGAGTTCCTGGAGTGGCGCCAGCTCCCGGCGCTCGATGAGATTGAACTCCTGAACGAAGAAGATGAAGTGTTTGAAGGAGGTGTTGAGATGAGCCTCCTCGCCGAGCTGCACCACCTCGGGAAAGTGCTGGTGATAGATGTGGGCGTACACGCGGAACAGCCGCTTCAGGATTGTTTTTGCCATCGATAAGAAATTCTTGGGAAATGGCACGCCTGTAACAGTTTACATTTAGTTAAAATAAATATTCCATAAACTGAGAAATAAAAATGCATTTATTTATCAGTGGTTTGTAATGTCATAAACCAAGTAATCAGTACTTGATGGTGCGAATTACCTATTTTGGAGGGGAAGAGTGTTTCGTCATCGAGCTGGTCCTGTGCCCACGTCATGAGGTAATCGATATACTTGGGCGCGGAACATTTGATAGGTTTCTTGACGGTGTGTCCGTCAGCCCAATGGTACTCGTACTTGGGTCCCGCTGACATCACGGCACATGACTCCTCCGTGCAGAACTCCGTGATGGTGCCGTACAACATGTTGATTTGATTGAAGAAATCTACGGCTAAACAAACATATGTTTATTTAAATTTAGAGTTAAACTTCAAGTTTAAACTTCAATTACGCGAGTTAACTCCTTTTAGCCGTTAGATCTTATTATAGAGGATTTATTGCGATGATTCGAGTTGTTCGTAAATTGCTCACTAAATATTGACGTTTCTAACAGTGATCACAATATAAACATAGCCATCTAAATTTTGTTCGACTAAGTGTAGTTCTTCTCAGACCAGGAAGCTTTCGAACACTAAAAAATTGAAGCTACGAGTTAAGCTTTAATCTATACAGAAGGTCTTATTTCGAAAAGTATGGTGTTAAAATAGACCCTCCCACAAAATACTGTTGTTTGTCACTAATATTGTTATTATTTTAACTTAAGCTTGATAAGTACTGCAAGACATTTGCAATGAAATTTGTTGAGTGGGTGATTTCTTGACAATAATAAAAAAAAAATCTTTATTTCATTTTATTAAATTATTAATTTATATTTAATAAAAACTTAAATGAGCGTTATCAGTCATGCGGTTTTGGATTTCAAAATTTTTTTTTTTTTAGCATTTAGAACCTTGACTGAATAAAGAGCAGGTGATTAAGTAGCTTTGCATCTTTGTATAACTAAATATGAATAGTTATATTTTGGCTTGTATAGATAAAAAAATCAGCAGTTTAAATGGGGTCCTAGATTATTTTGGACCAGATTCGTTGGTTACCTTGCTACACCACTAACCACACATTATAAGAGGAAGCAAAAAATGGTGCAAAACAATCATGTAATCCCAGAAATGGCGAAAGGAATCCATGAATACATTTCATAGATAAAGTTAGAAGCTAGGTAGATAGGAAAACCAATTACAAACAGCTAGTAGCAGAACAATTTGCAAAAAACATCAATGTCCAATCCAATGTTTAAAATGTTTTCATAAGCAAATAAATATAAGTGCTGGGTTAATATATATATATATATATATATATACTAGCAGACTCGGCCACGCGTTGCTGTGGTTGCTAAGGTTTTCGATATACCTATTACATTGTAGTAAACTATCTAAGAAGTCACGGTATTAGAAAAAATAAAATTAAAAAAACCCGCGACCGCTAAGTAAAGGAAAAAATTTAAAATGCAAGTAAATTTATCAAGGCCAATAACGAAATAACAATATTTTGATATAAAATAATATTGTGACTTAAAATTAAGATGTAAGTTATCCTATGTTTCAAGTTGGATCAAACTACACACGGTGTGCAAATTTGATTAAAATCGGTTAAGTAGTTTAAGAGTTCATCGCGGACAAACAACGTGACACGTAATTTATATATATTAAGATATATATATATATATATATATATATGCTGGGTTAATATATATATATATATATATATACATAAAATAAAAACAGTATTATTTTACTCTTACAAGAGTAATCAAAAATAACCATCCTTTCTGAAATAAATTTCATGAATAATATAGTTATGTATTGGCAGACAACGAAGTTATTAGAAAATATTAAAAAATTCAAGTTTACTGGATTAAATTTACTACAAGACTGATTTACTTATTATAATTAATTCTAATTACAAACAATGATAAATGCCGACTCAGGAGACTCAAGAGACTCAGGAATCACTGTTTATGCTGTGATAACTCCTCCGTCCTTCAGAGAGAAGCTGGTCTTACAGCTTCCACTAGTGTCCTCACTAGTTGGTGTCACCTGCGGGTGTTCCTTTTTTCTGGTGGCTGTTATATATTGATACAGCTTACATGATGCTGCGCTGATCTCCTGATCAGATACAGGATAATAGTCGTCTAGCTTGGGGTTGACATACGTGTGGGCCAGACTGCGACGTCATCTTCGTCGATATCTTCAGCTCGCTCCAGAAGTTTGTGTATGTTGTCCAATTCTATTTCCTCTATTTTGAGTTGATACTTTACAGCTTCTACGGGTACATTCTGTTTCAATGGCAGCGGTATGATTTCATCTATGTTTGATGTTGTCGTGTGAGTCTGTAGGGTTATGTTAATGACGTCAACACGACAATCCTCAGTGAGTGTTACGAGATGAATTCCCGAAGTGCGTCTGTACGAGGTTTTGGTTCCACATCGAACTCGTACTATTTCTTCTTTTCTAAGGATAACCAGCTAAGTGTTGTCTGATATCTTCTGTTAATACCATTTTAGCGCGGGTGCAGTTGGCGTCCCTATGTTGAACGAGGTTTATTATACAATCTTGCGATGTACTAATGTGCTTGGTGTTTATTATCTCACAGAGATGAGAGCTCTGGGTTAGCTGCCTGCAACTATCTTCTAGGTATGCGTACTCATCGCTCCCAAGTGCTAGGTATTTGGATTTTGGTTCAATAGTAAAATATTTTGTATCAGGGATAGAATAAAGGTGGATAAGGTCATATATATTTGGGTCGGTGTTAGGGATTTCTAATATAAATGTTAACGAGTGTTCCGTACTGTAAGCTTTAACTTTAATTGACCTTTCTAAAATTCTTATATTATTTAAATTTATATCTATCACTGGTACTAGGTTAAAATTAGTTTTAAGTTGTCTTAATTCTAACACCAAATTTTGGGGACTAATTATACTGGGATGCATAACACCTAATTGGGAAAATGTTATAGCATCTTCTAGAATAATTAACTTATCTAAAATAATCTGTAAACTACAATCTATTTGAACGTAAATATCTACATATTGCAAGTGGTTACCTATCGCATCATAGTTTTTTGTCACATTCTCTATATATGAAACAATTTTTTTCTGATGATTGTTAATCTGATCTAATTGATTACCAAATTCTTTTACTGTATTTTCTGTAATAATTAATAACTTTTTCTCTGAATTTTGTATAGAAGTAATTTTCTATCTTATAGCTGAAATTTCGGATTCGAATTTAAAGGCATCTTGTTGGTCTAAATTACCGGTTACCGATTTTACAACTGAACCTAAACCGTCGATGAGGCCACGTTTACGCCTAATGTTCTGGGGAATAAAAAATGAAATTTTTCTATTTACTATTTGTTCGGCCTGGTTTTCGACTGGTATGATACGCGTAATACATCTTATGAGTTTTGGACCTCTATCATTAAACACTGTTGGATAGACTCTACAGAATGCTAAATATAGTTCATCGTTATAAAAGTAACAGTGAAAAATGCGATTTGCTATTGTGTGATCCCTAAGGAATCTAATTATTTCTTGTTCTGTGTTGTTAATAGGTATAAATACATCTTTAATGACTGTACGTTGATTAGTTGATCTATCATCTACTCTGTAAGTGGAGCCTGAGGTTGATCTTATGTGGAATTGTTTTAGTTGTCTGTCAATAGCGTCGGATAATATGAGAATGCTGTTGTTTTCGTTGTCAGGCTGAGTATGATTCGTGTTAACTAACTGTTGTTCGTCTATTGTGACAACTGTCATACTATCGGATTCGGTATTTTCAGGGGGTTGTGAATTTGTCTGTCCATCAGTGTCTATGTTTAAATATTGGTTGCTAGGGCCTGCTTCCTGACCATCATCGTTATTCTCAGTAGGAGTGTGATTAAACATTCGATTAATTAAATCATCGTCTTCAATATCCTCGAAATTAACCGCGAGTGAATCCATACTGTGATGGAATATTTTAGCTCAAGATAACGCATCTACATTTGTGTTATGTCGTCCTTTCTTATATACAACTTTAAAGTCATTTTCGTCTAACTTCAACCGCCAACGAGTCAGTTTCTAATTAGGGTCTTTGAGTGACATCAGCCATGTAAGAGGCCTGTGGTCAGTGTAAATAGTGAACTTATGACCATACAAATAAGGTCGGAAATACTTTATAGCCCATACTATGACTAACAGCTCTTTTTCAATAGTGGAATAGCGAATCTGATAAAGTACGTGACGCGTACGCTACGGGTTTGTCAGATCCAACACTTCCTTGGGACAAAACCGCGCCTAACGCATAGTCAGATACGTCTGTAGTTAGCATAAACGGCTCGTCAAAATCAGGGTACTGCAATATGGGGTCGTTAGTTAATATTTGCTTACACTTATGGAATGATTCTAAAAAAGCTTTAGTGTGAATAACTTTACCGCCTTTCTTTAAACACAACGTCATGGGTTTAGTTAACTTTGCTAAATCTTTGATAATTTTTCCGGTAGTATCCTACGAGACCTAAAAATGACTTTATTTGTTTCTGATTTTGACGCAAGTACAGCTTTTATTTTTTCTCTATTGGGTTTAAGACCTTCGTCTGTGAGTTCATGTCCAAGGAAGTTAACGTGATTATAAACAAGGTATGTATAAACGTTAGGTAACGTCATCAAGGTATGTATAAACGTTAGGTAAGCCTCTAAGGATATGATCCATTAAACGTTGAAAAGTACTCGGTGCGTTATATAAAAAAAAAGTACCGAATGGCTTGCGTAAAAAATCATAATGGCATCTCTCCGTAGTGAATGCGGTTTTCTCTACGTCTTCTGGGTGAATTCCCACCTGGTGGTAGGTGCTCGCGAGGTCAAGGGTTGTAAAATACTGTGCGCGTCCTAGTCTGTCTAGTATATCATGAATGTTCGGATGTGGGTACTTGTCTTTGACAATACTATCGTTCAAACGTCTGTAATCTATTACAAGTCTCCATTTAACATTTCCCGATGTAAAAATAGTATTAAAAATAACATCTGATGCAACAACGCTATGGCTCGCTCCAGTATTGATTAAGTATTAACCTTCTAATTCCGGCAACTCAACGTACGGCAGGTGCACCCTCTCCTGCACTTTGGTTTCGACTATCTCAGGTTCCTGTGTTCCTGAACCTCCATAAAATCCTGATATTCCTCCAAATTCGTTTCTTGACTGTACTCTGTTTGATACTCACCTTCATTCTGTTCACTATCAAAAAAACTAGAGTACTCATCCTCATATTCAGGGTGTTGATTTTGTGAGTTATTCTCGGTACAAAATAGTTCCTCTACTGCAAACTGTGGTTTATTCGGCTTTGAAACTGATCTCATAGTAACGTTTGAAATTTTCTGTGGTGGGTTAATCTGTTGGGATATATTAAAAAGCTTCCGGTAGTTACCAGAGCTCCTACCTGGGGTTGGTTTTTCCATGGTAGTAATGACTTGTTGCTCTAACTAGTTGCTCGCGTTGCTCAGGAGTCATGTTGTTAGGTTGAGGCACGTAGTTTTGGGGCTTAAATTGCTGCTGTGGGTAAAATGGTCGTTGGGGAATAGGTAACCTGTTATTGGGTTGGTTTTGAACAGAATTAAATTCCTTATGTTTAAACATATTACCCTGTTGTAACGATAAAGAGCCTGGTTTATTAATAGCTAGCCTTGCTTCCTCCTGTCTAGCCGCGACTATGGCCATTTCTAATGTTTCTGGCCTTGCTATTCCATTTAATTTTCAAATTTAATTTTCGGGTTCTTGTCAGCTCTTGCATCACTTGTATCTCGTTACGGGGTTCTCCTAAACGTCTTAATAATGCATTTTTTATTATAAGCCACGATTCTAAGTTTTCTTCGTATGCTTATATCTATTTATCTTAGTATGCTATCGCTTCTATAGCTGCACCACTTAATTTACTTTTAATAACACTTAATAATATGGGGTGGCTACTATCCGGTGCTTCCAATTGGCTAAGGACATTTTCAACCTCTCTTATATAGTTTTTTTTTATTGCCGTCATATCGCGGAATTAAATCTACGACGAGTTTAAAATGGGGTGAATCTATTAAAGACATACTGATATTTTATATATTCAAAATTAAAAGAAGGAAAAAAAATGTAATAAAAATTATGTAATTAAATAATTAACTTTGCACGATAATAAAGACAATTGAAGTATCTGGTTGCAGTTACACCGCGTTCCATTGATAATATGTAATTATTAAAGAAACAATGAATGAAATTCTAAACCTAAAGAATGCCTGTTCAATTTGAATTATATTTAAATTGATTGAAATTACGAAATTAACTAGGATTGTCGGGATTTTAGCTTTAAACACTTTATACTACCAAAATATATGGTATACTAAATACTACTACAAATACTAAAGAATGCCCGTTCGATTTGAGAAATAGACATACTTTCAAACTAGGTTTATCGCGATTTTAGCTTTAAACACTCTTTAACATTAATAATATATATATACTCAGACAGGAAATAGAGCAGGAACTTGGTTTATTAGCGAGAGTACTCACCACACCAGTATCTGCATCTCCCGTCGAGTCTTGAGTAGTACACGGGGACGTCCAATTCTCCAGAATATCCTCGTGTAGCCTTCGCTTGACCCCCGTTAGGTTCTGGATTACGGGAATGCGACTTGGGAATCGCCGTTTGTCATAGTATAGAAGAGTTTGATTCCTAAACTTTTACGAAACGCCGGAATCCTACCGACTGTGCCCGTTATGTATTGGCAGACAATGAAGTTATTAAAAAATATTTTTTTATTAAAAAATTCAAGTTTACTGGATTAAATTCACTACAAGACTGATTTACTTATTATAATTAATTCTAATTACAAACAATGATAAATGCCGACTCAGGAGACTGATGCAATCGGCGTAAGCAGGCATCACTGCTTATGCTGTGATAACTATATTCATACAAAATTGTAGAAATTGCATACTTTCCACAATGAGTTCTGATTAGATGATTCTTACTTTAGTGAATGTATAATTTATTAATTTATAAAAGAGAAGAAATTACAAGTTGTTTTAAGATTAATTTTAATAAAACATACGATACACATATACTGAATTCGCATCATATTTATTAATAATAAAAGATATATTTAATACATTGACTCATTAATTCCTAGAAATGAGGAAATAAATAAATACAATTTATGTATTATTCTCCTGTCACTTGTGCTTGATAACAAATGTTGTTGACCCAAATTATCCAATTACTCAAAAAAAGCTAACATTTAAAATTATAATCTAATAATCTCTGTACATACTGTTGACTGCAACCCATTCGTTTAGGTCCTCTCCTTCAGGCAACATGACAGCCAGACGCAGGTTTCCAGAGCCTAGCGTGGCTGCCGCATGCCGCATTAAGTCATATTGATGAGTTCCCTCGGGTATATTTTTCTTTGGCTTGAAAGTTTTGTTGGAACGACTTCCACTGAAAATATTATAATTTCTGAATTCAAATAAAACAAAGTTAGTGAACTGTACACAGCATTTCAATAATACCATACAATATGCATTTAATAATGTTATATGGATAATGTTCACCATTGTTTTGTGTAAGCTTAGTCACACTTAAACATTGAATTATATTACAATGTGCATACTATATTTATCTTATCAAAGTATTTTTTAATAAGAGTCTTAATGCAGTAGGTGTGTCATTTTAACAATATTTTTAAATGCTACATACATATCACCAACAATATAAACAAAATGTCAGTAAACTTAAGACATTTAGTCAAAAATAGACTTTAAAAATCTAAAGTATTAGCTTTCAATACTTACAATAGAAAGCTCATTTTGTATCTTATCCGAATTATATCAAAAAATTTGCTATCTTCCACTAAAATAGCACCAAATCATTAAAAATAGGTTAACACTTTTAATCAATGGATCAACTTGTCAAATTAATTCATTGAATGACAATCAACATAGACAATGATATTTAGATATAGAAAAGTAGTACATTCGGGTTTCCTACTTTGCCAATGAATATAAGAAGGTTTTATTTCGTTAATTTTTCAATATATCATTTAAAAAATAAATATTTTTTCATTCAAATAATATGTTTCAATATACAGCTGTGCTTCAAACCAACTTGTAATAATATTTTGTTGTTTTAATTTTTTCAACTAGCAACATCTTTTGCACATAACGTCAATTTTTGTCGATAAAGATTTATTAGAGAAGAAAGTGGAAACTGCCCAAAAAATAACTTGTAGTTAAAATATTGTTCAGTTTGTGATAAAAATAGCAAGATGCAAGGATTAAGCCTTCAAAGTTTGAAAAAGCACAAAGCTGTAAGTTGACTTAATACTACGATCAATTATTTAAATACTACGTTTTGCTTACATAACTAACCTCTAATTTGTTTTTATCTTTACGATAAATAACTTCAACTTTTTTGTTTACTTATATCTTCTCACTCAGGAAAACTATAGTAAATTACGTTAAATTTTATAATATTGTGCGTTTAATCTATCTTTAAAATAGTATTATTAGGTACTATAATTGTATTATAAGGTACTATGTTTTATTTACAATGATAGAGCTAGTATTTGATTGCTATCTTTAGCTAATCCCACTGTACGTGTGCGTGGGTTTGGGGTGCGCTGGATCCGTGTTTTACCTGGCGCGGCTGGCTCTGCGATCTCCCGACGTTTCTTGGAACAAGAAGAGCAACCCTGAACCTTGGGAAGAGTACAGGAGCAAACAGTACAAGGTTTTAGTACCTCTATTTAATAGTATATGTGTGATACTGCTAATATCTAAACTATGTACAATAAGATAGTGTTAAACAATTTTACTAATCATATGGCAACTGGAAAACAATACTTTGGTACATTTGATTGGGAATAAGAATATTGAGAAACAAACACTTATTGCATTTAAAATTTGTAGCAAGAATGTCTGCTAGATTTGGAGACAGACCAAGATCCATGCCAGATCTGGTTGAGAAACTAGAAAAGTAGACAAACTGATACTGGGAAGCTGCTTAATTTATATAAATCCTTATGTTAAATACTACACCGTATTACTTTGTTGTGCTAATATGTTGAACCTCCATTCAATAGAAATTTTAATTAAACCAAATTTGTATGTATGTATGGAACCATGCTATCTCTATAGTGTTATGTGTCTCATATATCGGTATATTTGCTAAGTATTCTTAAACCATGATAATCAGTTATATAATAAACCAAACATTTAAAACTAAAACGGTCATTAATATGATATTTCAAAAATTATTTTCTTTTTAATAAATTTTTTACATATTTGCACCTTTTTACTATAGAGTATAGACCACGAATTTTAGGTAAAACAGATTTTTTTTAATCATAAAGAGTGCAGACTATTGTTTAAAATTATTTCTCATTTTTTTATTATTTTATTTACTAATTATTTCTCTTTTTATCTTCAGTAGACTATTTAAAATACATTTATTGTGTGTTTCAAAGAGAAAAATAACATTACAATAATCTATTGTATTTATTGATTATGATATGATTATGATATTGATTTGGATTAGTTACAAATATATCGGTTTATTTTTCATTCTATATTTATATAATTTTAAATAAGCTTAACATGGCTATACATGTTTATAGATATTTTGAAACATTGATTTTGGTAGTGGCATCTTTTTAATGTTTATCTATATTGCAAAAGAAAGAAATCTAATAGATGTCACCATCATCCCGATAAAGGCAATCACATATATAATGCTTAATTCAGCGGGACGGACAGCGATACGGCAGCTCGGTTGGTAGAGCGACGGGACGGTTTCCCAGTAGTCTCGGGTTCGAATCCCTGTATCGGTTTATTTTACATTCTATATTTATATAAATTTAAATAAGCTTAACATTCATTCATTCATACTATACATGTTTATCGATATTTTCAAACATAGTTACAAATATTTACTTAATTTAGTTAATTTATATTTATTAGGAATAACTAATCAAGGAGGCATAGATAGAAAATAAGTTCTCAATAATTACAAATTATTTTAAGAAAGGTTTTTTCTGTTATTTATGAAATACTTGTCTCTAAATATTCACAAAACTTTAAATGATATAATTTTTTTCAGTTCTACTCGCCCATCAGAGACTACTCAAAGGAAGAGTCTCCTGCTCCCAAGTTTTAAATCCTTGTCAGTGCGAGTCTTCTATTGAATTATGTATTAGAGAATTAATTTAATAAATAGTACTATGTGATCACTTTAGTTGGGTTTTATTTACCATATTAAAAAGTTAATAAACTAGGATCCCGAGCACTTTCCCCCTTTTTTATGATACTAAAGTCAGTCCGCCCAAGCACTTCCAATGAAGTTGCTGGCACCGTAAAGGTTAAGGCACGATAAGCCAGCGTGCGCACGTTAAGTCTGGGAGATTCAGATTTTTGACCATATTTTTAAAACGAAACAATATTTTTTTATTCTGTTTTTTGGAGAACAAGCCAGGTCACGTCCTTGACATGCGTGCCAATGTTGGTTAAAATTGGTCAAGTGGTTTTCCTGTGATGATGCCTCAAAAAATTGATTCCCAAATGGTTAAGAGCTTCGCTTACGCTCAGCTCGATTACTTATCCATCATATTTCGCTTACAAAATATCTTATTAAGTTACATTAGAGAAAAGACAGCTGTCATAAGTTAAAAAAAAAAAACAAATTTTATTACAAAATATTTATATTTAATAAAATATTTCACATAACATATTGCTAAAACAAAAGAACTTTGGAGATTACTTGGAATAAGACCATTTAGAGTGATAACATTTCTTAGACCACTGATTTCAATCTTAATACTAATACAGCTGACAATCTCATTAGTACAGTGTAAGTTTCGGTATACAAAGATTAACAGCAGACAGCTCATGGTATTTATTTTGACCTACTGACCGCCTTAAAAACATAATGTAATAGACACAAACCCTTTCACATCTCATAGACTTATACATTTTCCAAATATAACATTCAATTTAGTTACAATCAATATTTCTTTAAAATTCAACATTATATATCACAAGCACAGACAATAAATGCTATTAATATTTGATGTACAAACAAATTCAATGTAAGTTATTGAAGTGCACATTTTAGTTCCTAAAGTTAAAAAATATTAGTCAATTAGTTACATATTTTGTCCATTACTAGAGCAGCTTGCAGTCCTCGCTTACATCACCCTGTTTTTGTTAAACCATTATTTATCACCCATAACCTTATTTTCTCACGATAAAATAGAAACGATAATTATAACAAAGAATTCAATAAACATATGTTATAAAAAAATACGTTAACCTTTAGATACATCAACTAACCATATTCAGAGTTGAATAAATTATTTAGCACAAAGTAATATATTTGTGATGAGCTCCTGTAGAGCACCAATTGGTGTTTGTGTGTGATTACTGATGGTGGTAGGGGTTGTATCCGGCGGGCGGCGGCTGCGGGTAGGCGGCAGGCGGCGGCGGGTACTGATAGGGTTGATAGGCGGGCGTGGGCGGACGGTGGTGCGGGTACGGCAGCGTAGCGTAGGGGTTGTACATGGCGGGCATGGGAGCGTACACGGGGTACGGGGCCGGAGCGGCGCCGTACGGCAGGGGCATGCCTGCCCGAACAATAACAATGAATGAATAAATCGAACAACCTCGTATTAATAAAAACATGTTAATCAAACAATAAATAGACTGAGATGTGGTTTGATTGTGGTTTGACTGAGGGTGCTTTCACCTTGCGGTTGTTGCGGATAGGGTAGCGCGGCGGCGGCAGGGCTAGGTGCCGCGGGGGGCGGCGGACGCGGAGGTGGCTCACGTTTAGCCACGATGGCAGGCTGGAATACGTACGAAAATTTAAATAAATCCTTCGAATATCGGTGTTCAAAGGGAGTTCTTTAAATGTACCTCGTTGGCGGCGTCGACGTGGTGCTGCGGCGGTGCGGGCGCGGGGCGCGGAGAGGAACGCGACGCCTCGTGCGTCAAATCCTTCAGAAGCTCGTCCTTTTCCGTCTTACGAGCGAAACAGAAATCGGACACCTTATTCTGGAACGCTACCAACAGCTGCACCAAAATATGAAAAATTAGTATTCAATGGTATATAATGTATATGCTATGGATTATACTTCCACCGTCACGTACCTGCGTGAGGTCGTTGTAGAACTTGACGCCTTCCTTGAGATTGTTGGTAAGGTCTTGGTACGCGTCGCTAGCGGCGCCAAGGCGCGTGAGGGCGCGCTCGCGGCCCGAGGCTCCACCACGCGCCGCCATCAGCGCGTCATGTGCGTCCCGTAGGCGAGCAGCGAGATCGTCCTGCGATGCGCGTGCGGCAGCGGCGCGGCGCTGGAGCGGGGCCAATGCGGCGCCCAGCGCGCCCGCTGACACGCGTGGCTCATCCAGCGCGCCATCCGCCGCCAATGCGTTCAGGAACGCCTCCCGCAGGTCCACCGTAGCACTCTTCAACTCGGACTCGATGGCGTCGCGCTCAGCCTTCAACTCCTCCACCTAGTCGATTTGAATTAAAGTGGTGTTGAGACTAATTACTATTATTTTTTGTTATTGATCGCTAGCAGGATTTATAAAGATACCGTCTGCATGAGCGCTCGCAGCGTGCGCAGGGCGTCCACGTCGGTGGAGACGGAATTCGGGGCGTCCGGAACGTCCGCAACGATCTCTCCGTCGCTGCGACTCAGCAGCTCGATGCTCTGCGACGAGCGGGAGAACGCTATTATATCAGTTTAGTAAAATAAAAACGCAATGTAAGCAACTGACCTCCTTGTGCTGTTGGAATTTCTGCTGCACGATGGCGTCGGCGCGCACGGCGTTGTCTATGATTTGTGTATATTTTGCGGCATTAGCACGGAAGGCTTCAGTGAGTTTTTCAGACTCCGTACGAGACCAGCGAGTTCCGAATTGATTACGCAAAGCCGCGTCCGCTTCCGCCTCCTCTCTCAACATGCGTTCGGCCTGAGAGTATAAGGACACATTAGATCACGGAGCTCTGGACAACCACGGTATCAAAAGCACAATAGACTGTAAACAAGACAAGCCTCGGTTAGTATCTCGCGGTTGCGCTGCAGTAGTTCAGGTAACTCGGCCATGAGGCGCTCGAGCGCGGGGAGGCCACCGGCATCACGCACGGCCGCCGCCTTGGCGCGAATGGAGTCAGGCAGCCCGCCGCCGCCCGCTCCATCCGCTTCGATACATGCCGGTAGGTCCAGCGATGCCAGGATGCTGTTGAGCATCTGGGTGTCCTCGCGCAATTTGTTGATCTCGGCGCCCACGAGATCGGAGCGGCGCGCGGCGGAGGCCTGCAGCGCCTGATGTACGGCCAGCGGCACCAACTTCTCAAACAAGTCGGGCGTGCCGGGCGCCCAGCGCTCCTGAGGCGGCAACGCGGTAGCCACGGGAGCGCGCGCCACGGGTTCCAACGAGCGCACATCGGGCACGCGCTCGTGGTAGATGAAGTCGTTGTCACGCTCGGCGGCCGCAAGCTGACGCGCGGCACGGGCACACGCGTCCGCCGCGGGCCCGCCCTCGCGACCCAGCTTCAGGAGCTCCACCGCCGCCTGCAACGCCAAATGGTTACATTATTTGCATCTTTGGGTGACTAAAAATAAGAATCCCAATGTTGAATCAGTACCTTGAGTCGTGCGATTTCTTCTCCGAAGCACTTATTCGCGCGGCACACCTGCGCCTGGTAGAATTGCACGAGGCCGCGAAAGATCGCTTGTTTATTTTGAACCTGAAATGTGGAAAGATGAAATACTCGTCCTTTGATAATAAACAAACCAAGCATACAATTTCTCAAGTCCACTGACGGTGACGATCCAGTCGCGCTCGAACAGCTGTCGCGGGTCCTTCTGCAGCGCGCGTACTGCGTCAGTATACAGCTCCTCGCACTGAGCGCACACCTTCGCCACCATACTCTCCTTCATCTCGTCTACAACACCACACAGATAAATGTAAAACAGTTTTCAACATTGTTGCCACTATTACAACATTTTATGTTATTCAATTAAATCCTTTAAAATAGTAGAAGTTCAATAAGGATTTATATTTTTTGAAATGGGCGAGATAGAACATCTGAAAAATATATAGGTTTAAGAGAAGTGGCTAAAAAAATTGCAAAGAGCTGAGGACATGTTGCAATTTATATTCTAAGTAATTATAAGTAACCTTTCATGCATTTGTAGGCGATGACTTCCTGAGCCTGGGCCAGCATGAGCTGTGCCAGTGCTGACAATGTGTCGGGGCTGAGGTCTGGAGTAGGTTCCTGGTGTACCGCCAGCATTATGTTTGCCTTCAGATAATTGAATATACCAGCTGATTGCTGAAAATGTTAACCACCATAGTACACACAATAAACAATCACTTTAAATAAATTACATCATCTAACGTGCAGCAGTTAAAAATTATAAGATGATATATCCTAATTATGGTTCTAACGATTGTCATATAATTAGTAGTTTTGTTAAATTTATTGACTGACTTCAAATTCCAAAACAGATTCTAAAAATTATAATAAAACAGTGAGACTATTGAGAAAACAGCAATTAACAAATTAATTATATCTTACCTGTAGCAGCTTGGCAGCGAGCTTAAGTGATTCCTCAGTATCCAGGGTCTGCTGAGCGGCCAGGGCGCTCTGCATTGCTGCCATGTTGAACATTATACACATTCTCTCATATGCCAAGGAACTGATAGCTGCAACATTTAATTAATATAAACCATCTGCATAAGAATGTCTAAAAGATTGTAATTTCTCTATCTTATCTTATTTATTTTTAAATTATACTGCAACCATGCTCCTTTCGATGACTTTATGAGAGTATGCAAGTTTGTAGTGAAACAATTTTAGCTTATACCATTATTTCTGGTAAGTTGTTTAAAATCAAAAGTAGGTGTTTTCTTTAAATCACAGTTAAGTTATTATTAGTTAATCTTGGTTTATTGGTGATCTGTAATCTCCTTGTTAGATCTTTGTTTTTAAGTTAAGTTCTATTTGTTTATTTCTTCTAATTATCAGTTATCATTTAGTAAAAATTATATTTGAAAATTTTCATACATAAGTAAATGCAGATAAGCAATAGTGTGTCAGCCCAAACATCTATCACACCAAAACAAAGGCATCTTCACGCCAGTCTTCTTTCTTATTTCTCTATGACAGACTCTGTCTTTTAAATTTTATTAATGAGCTGCATTCTAAGGCTCTTTGACTTGATGTCAACTTTCTATTGGTTGGGGAATCAAATATCTATGTAATATGTTAGGCATCCGTATGTGAGATAGGGTAAGATGCATGAGTTCATTAACAGCCTTGTTGGTTGAGTGGTTAGCGCAGACGCCTAACGCATAGCGACGCCATGAGCCTCGGGTTCGATTCCCAACAGGGACAGGCATGTATGTAAAGAACATAGATGTCTGTATTTCTGGGTTTGGTTGGTTGTTTATTTATTTTTTTTGTCCTAAGCTTTTTAATTCGACTCCACTAATACTGTTTTCGTAGATGTGTTTAATTATTCTGATATATTAATTGTGTACATTTTGTTAATGTAAAGGGTAAATTGTGTACATAATGTTATGTAAAGGGTTTCCCAGATGCCTCTTATAGTTGATAAAAGCTAGATATAGTGGCCTACGAAATTCATAATGTTTTTCTATTATTTGTTCCAGTCCTTGTATGTGTTCAGTGGTACTGAATGATTTCTAATAAGTATATTCTATAAACATTTAATAAGCAATACAATTCTGATTATCTGAACACTGGGTTATCCCAATTCATATTTGGGGTAACAAAATAATCAACCATCGTCATTCCGACCTATAGCACCCAAACATGCCTTTGAATGTGTGTGCAAAATGAAAAAAAATATAACAATGGTATGTATAACATCATATGGTAACCTCTTGAAACAATCAGATTCCAGTTAATAATTCTTAGATTTTACATTAAGACGTATTTCATCTTTTTTTAGCACTTTTCAGTATTACTTGATCAAAATTCTAAATAATCACAATTCTATTATATACAAAAACAATAAAATGTATTATAAAAATTACGTACTAAGACTCATCCTGCCCCCAAATAGAGAGCCTTTGTCAAAGGCATCCTTCCATTTGAAAGGGATTTGGACTTCTTGGGGTGGGATTTTCCGCTCCAGACATACCAGCTGATCATAGTAACTGCAGGAACAAAATATACAATGTAATTATAATTTATTGTACAAGAAATTGTTATAATTACTTTTAATTTACTAGGAAGGATATTTTATAAAAGTTAGCATGACTCATACAATGCTTATACCTGTAAATAACATCTAATGACGACTTCTCGAACACTTTCCATATAGCGTTACTTCTAAGTCGACTGAGTTCATTGATAGCTTCACTAAAATCTTCATTGGATTCCGCAGTGTTATAGGTTGAATGTATTAAGTTTTTTAAAGGTTTTGCAATATCTACTTCGGAGGATTTTTTCAACGGCACAATTAACAATTCAGCCATTTCTGCAAACGCCGAATGACTTTAATCTGAGTACCAACTTTGTTTGTGACTTTTGGGTTTTTTTAATTTTTTTTATTTTGTTATTAGTCATCTGTGATCCGTGACAATTAGGAGTGTTGCTAGTTTATCTTAAATTTTACAACGTTCTTGCTCCATTATTGATACGTTTCTATTGGCAGTCAGCAGTGAGTTACTTAATAAATTATTCAATTAGTTCTCAGTTTGTACTTCATTAGTTGGTACTTCCTATTTATTTGTTATATTAAGTATCTCAGGATATCCCTACTTTAAGCTTTTATTAAAAAAAGACTAAAATAGCATACTAAAAATTATTTTTGAGAATATTAGATTAATATTATGGTCTAGTAGTATCACTTTCGCTGATTTGATAGCAGGTTATGTAAGGTACATTACTAAGCTGAAGACATGACCGTTAGTATATTGTAAATTGTTGGTAGTCTACTGATTGTCCCACTCGCCGGTTTCTTTCACCCTTGAGGACTTTACCCTCGTAGAGATATCAGGGAATTTGGGTGCCTCTTCAGGTGTTCAACATTCGAAGGTGGTATACCGTATCCGTCAGTTGGTGTACACATCCTACACCGTGGGTCCGTCACATCCTACACCCAAGTGTAGGATGTTAAGTGCCTCATGCGAAATGACCTCGCACCAGGAGCGATTTATTGATGTCGCTATTGACCAACTGGCTGAATCACACTGTTCTTTCAGAAGTCACTGCTTGCGGCAACGTTGCTTGCTGGTTGCGAAGGGTGTGATGGTTGAACCCTGTAACTAAAAGAAAGGTTATTCGTGACATAGCCAAATTGTTTGACTTTATGGGATGCATAGTTCCAACTATAGTCAAGGCAAAAATGTTTATCCAACGACTATGGCTGGCAGGAATCGGTTGGGATGAAGCACTATCGCAACAACTCTTGAGGGATTGGATGACTTACCGCGAAAAACTCATAACACTCACCAAATTTAGTTTACCAAGATGGATTGGAACTACTCAAATGGATCACATTTTGGAATTTCATGGTTTTAGTGATGCTTCCAATGATCAATGCTATTGGCAAAGCTATTAAGAGAGGTTGCTGAAGTGCTTAAGGTACCAAAAGAAAACTTACATGCTTGGACTCTACAATTGTATTGGCTTGGTTGAGTAGCCACCCTATCCGATGGAAAACTATCATAGCTAACAGAGTTTCTGAAATTTTGGATATCTTAGACAGAGACCAATGGTCAAATGTTACATCAACCGATAACCCGGCAGATTGTGCATCGCGAGGATTCGATCATTGGAAGATGAAGCGATTAGGTTATGGAAGATTGGTCCAATGTGGTTGAGGAATTTGGTTATAAATTATCCCGACAAACATATGGATGACACCAATTTAAAAGAAAGTGGTTTAAAGGTATGTCATGTGATGGATAGAAATCAAGCCTATGGACTAAATTTTTCATCATTACGGAGATTATTGAGAGTTGTTGCCTATTGCAGAAGATTTATAAACAAATTAAAAAGACAAACAGAGAGTTTTCCATTATGGTTAACTAATAAAGAGTTAACTCAAGCACTGCGTGTTGTTATCAAGGCCTGTCAAAGGGAACACTTCTTTCAGGAATTCAATGATATAAAAGTTAGGAGGTCTATTAATATAAAAAGTAAATTTATTACATTATCTTCCTTTTTGGATCACCAGGTTATAATACGAGTTGGAGGTTGTCTAGAGAGTGCTGACATCAGTATAAATACAAAACATCCAGTTATCTTACCTGCGAAATCACATTTAACAGATTTGATCATTTCTAACGCTCATGAAAAAACTTTGCATGGTGGATCTCGGTTAATGATAAATTTTATACGGTCTAAATATTGGATTATAGGTATCAAACACAGTACCAGATTTATGTACGGAAATATATTCGATGCGTACGTTACGCAGCAAAGGCAAGAGATCAACATATGGGCCAGTTAACTCCCTCCCGAGTAACACCTATTCGACCATTTTATCAAAGTGGAGTGGATTACGCGGGGCCTATTCAGATTAGAACATCTAAGAGATCATAGAGCATATAAGGGATATATATGTTTGTTTGTGTGTATGGCAACAAGAGTTGTGCATTTGGAGGCAGTGAGTGATCAAACATCGGAAGGATTTCTTGCCGCTTTCAAACGTTTTGTAGCCAGACGCGGTCATTGTGCAGATCTATATAGTGATAACGGCACTAATTTTGTGGGTGCTGCACGAGAGCTTAATACATAGTGGGACCTAGAAAGGTCTACCTTGACAGTTGAAATTGCTGAGAGTTTTTCAATTAATGGGACCACTTGGCATTTTATACCACCACACGCTTCTCATTAGACTCTGGGAGGCTGGAATTTAATCTACAAACACCATATCAGACGTATAATAGGATCCGAAACATTAACCTTTGAAAAAATTAGCACGCTTTTGTTCCAAATAGAGGCATGTCTCAACGCTAGACCTCTATCCCAAATCAGTGTCAATTCACAGGATCCAACACCTCTTACCCCAGGACATTTTTTAATTGGGAATTATTGATATTAGTGCCAAATAGAGATTACAGAAACTCATCCGTTTCGTCTCTGAAACGATGGCAAACTCAACGAATGCTGCAAAAGTTTTGGCAGATATGGTATAATGAATACTTAACGCAGTTCATGCATCGCTACAAACGGGCACATATAAAACCAAAACCAAATATTGGTGATATAAAAAATGGATGTACAACCAAACATATCATATAAGGATAAACAATATCGTAGAACCTACTAAAGACAAAAGCGAATATTTCCAATTGCTAATCGGCATGATTATTCTATTATGTTTGTTCAGGTATTTTGGCTGTAGACAAACTTTTACACAACAAACAAACCCACTTTTTAGAAGGACTCGAGTTTGATTCTCTAATATTACGTACGTATTCTGGAACAATGCAAAATCACTTTTCTTTATATGCTTATTAAAAGGCGGCTAAACGAGCCGTTCGGTCACCTGTGTCCTGAGGGTAAGTAATCACGGCCGCCCATAGTCTTTCCCATTCCAGAGGATGGACAGGAGCATTTCCGGCCTCAGGCGGCAATAAGCACTCTTTTTAAAGGCACCCATGTCATATAGATCGGAAAACATGGTCATAGGTTCATTAATCTACATCTTGATGGGGTCCGCCAGAAAGATCTATAAAAACCACATTGTTGAGGAATTCTATGCTTTCAGGGGCTAGGGATGATTTTGTAGTCAGTGGCGAGCAGTGCGATAATGGAAATCGGCGGCAGGAATTATATTAAATATTTGAAGCCCAATTTGGTAAACGCACAGAACTTGTGTTTTCTGGGGATTAAACCTAACAACATTCATCGGGGTAAACACATTCCAAAATGTTTGCATATATCTATAAATATGCATAGCCATGTTAAGCTTATTTAAATTTATATAAATATAGAATGTAATCTAAACAAAAACGGGCAGGTATTCGAACCCCCGACTAATGGTAAGCCGTCCCGTCGCTCTACCAACTGTGCTATTGTATCGCTGTCCGCCTCGGTCGACGAAGACGAAGACGATCACATATAGAATGCTTAATCACATTCTATATGTGATCGTCTTTATCGGGACCGTGGTGACATCTATTAGATTTAGGAATAATAGCATGCCCGGTGCTGTCCTCTGTATTGAAATATATCCAGTATATCGTTGTTGAGTGAACAATAGTTGAACTTTAGGAAACACAAACGTTCACAGGCTTGGAATTCGCGGAAAATGACTCGTATGCTCCGCCTATTAAGAAAATTTGTGGCTTCACTTTCCTAAACTCCCAGGTATTCCATAGGAAGGCAAAGTTTGCCTTACACGATGGATGGTTTTTAAATATAATAAGGTTACGATGTTATAACAAATCAGTAGGTATTGCAAAACTTATTGCAAATTACTTTGTTTGATTATTTTGTTTTAAATTGACACACGTTCCAAATAGAAATGTTTTAGGTTTCCATGGTAATTTTTAATTTGACTTTACAAATCCAAAAATAAATTATACTAAAATTATTAGTTTCTGAATTCAGGTCTTAAAATAATTACGATGGTGGTTGGAGTTAAAACCTCATTAAAATTGTAAGTCGTATTCTTTATGTAAAATTTAAGCAGCTAAAAATTTTGTATTTAAGTAGGTAAACCGATGAAACGGTACTTAATCGCCTGTAATTATGAACTTAATTAATCTTAACCTTGCACCGGCAACACGAATAATTAAAATCAAATTGTGCGTAATTCAGATATTGTGTAGACATGTTATTTAAATAGCCAATAATAGGAATGAGCCATAGGCATGCGCGTAGAGTTGAGTCGAAGTCTTGGATTTTGGCAGTCGAGGAGAGCAATACCGTCGGTCTAGTAGTTTCTCCAGACCCCTGGTGTTGTGTGTGACTTAACGTTTTGTGATTCACCAGATAACAACAATGTAAGTAGATGCTTTAGTGTATTATGGTATATTATTCTTTATATATTATAGCAAGATCTAGTACCTTCACGGCGAGTTAGCGTCGCGTGCTGGATTCGCGGCGCAAACTGTTGATCTCGCAATCGATACTCGGAGTGCTTTTGTTTTGGTTACGTTTCTTATACGTGGCAATTGTACGTGAATTTGTTTCACGTATAAAATACATTCTTGAGTGCTTAATGTTTACTATATATTTTACATTACAGGTCATAAATATGCTTTGCTTGCTCAGGTTTTAACTTAGATCTCATATATTTAGATTTTAGTTACAAAAAAACCTAGACTAATAAAGTTATAACAATTTCAGTAAACAGATATTGTTTATAATATCAGTAGGTATAACCGTTCGTAGGTACTAAATAAGTTATACCACTTATGTACGATACCTAAGCTCTGACGAGTTTGATTTCCCTTTGATCAAATGTTAATCAAAGTTTTAGCATTCGAAGATTAGTTAGCGCTGGAAGGGAATTATTTATATTATGATGAATCTTCACATTCGCTGTGAAGCTCGACGTGTCTAACAGATATAATTTACATAGAGATTTATTATTTGGTAAGGTCTTAATACTTGTATATAGGTACCTAAAAAGATTTATTTGGACTATTTTAAAAATATGTTATCATATAGGTATTCTATATTATTATTATTATTATTATATCATTGTTGTTAATAGTTTTATTAATAGTTTGTCGGCTTGTATGCACATCACTCTAAAACTACTTATAAAATATTTATTAAATGTTACCTATGTGGATATAGCAAACTGTATTTTGATGAAATTTAAGGTATCTATCTACCACTAGGTAATTTACTAAGCTATTTTCCGAGCTTCAACTTACTTGCCGAGTCGATATCAATACGGTAATTCCATTTTTTTCAAGGAAAACACTAGAACTGGTTTGGGGTAATAGGTAATGACAATAAAACAAAAGTTGGATCGATTTTAAATAACATGAATTTTTCACATTATTCACTTTTACGCTAACCTAGTTTTACGGTAGGTACCTATATATTACTTTTTAAATGACTATAGATTAAAAGTAGCATGACCTGTTTGTGAGGTTTCTTTTCGATTTACAAGTAACACAAACAAATACAAAGAAATTAGTGACGGGATATTTAAAAAAAGCTGTTGCCAACACAGACATTATCAACTTAACTGTATAGTTTAAAGCTACATAAACGAAGAGTAAAGATCTTATTTAAAAGTTCCCTTAAGAAAATAATCTGAGGCAAAATGATTGATGATTGGTTAAATGATTTACGATATAAAAACGTTTACGAATTATGAAGGGAGGGGGATCGATTAAGCCCAAGAATATACCTAAGGTAGAAATGACTGCTATCGATTCAATAGTAGGAAATTATTTGCAGCCTGTTTTTCCCATTGAGTAATTTTCTTTGTGACAAGTCACGGAAGAGTAATAGCTTATTTTACATTTAGATTTATAATATGCCATAGCATGATTCTATTTGGACAAATTACAAAAAATAGAAAAAGCGCAGATCAGAAACCAAAGAACTCGGTAAAACTGTTCGTTAATATTTTTTTTCAGGTAGATAGTTACTGTAGGTTGCGTGTGGGTGATATAGAAACAGGTTTCGTCGGTCGCATCCAAAGACAAAATAAAAATTTGGAAATCTGCATATCTATACCTTGAACAATATATACGGGGATGCGAGAGGCGGAGAGGAAGAGCCAAGAGTTGGGCTTCCTGTTCTTCTACGGTCTACCTAAACCAAGGCATAAGAGCTATTTCACGACTCTCTTTTGTAAGAGATCGGACCTTCTCCATCCAGCACAAATCACTACATCTAGGCTGTTCCACCTGCTCAGTCATAAACGAAATCCTTTTAATTTTTTTGTACAACACTCATCATTATTTTTTAAACCAACAGCAGAGGGCGCGGTGACGAGTCTTACGCCACCAAAAGGAAGGAGCTGGTCGTGGAAACGCCCAGCCGCAGATACCACGGTGCTAACACCATAAGACTGTCAGTCTTTTTTTACACCTACGTTTACTTGTATATTTATAAACTGATT
Source organism: Napeogenes inachia (assembly GCA_959347355.1). Lineage (NCBI taxonomy): Eukaryota > Metazoa > Arthropoda > Insecta > Lepidoptera > Nymphalidae > Napeogenes > Napeogenes inachia. The sequence goes on along the minus strand of OY365800.1, from coordinate 22,148,144 downwards.
TTCTCAGAGCCATAAACATCTTTGTCTATTAGGTGTATAAGGTTGAATAAAATAATGAAAAGAAATATAATCACAACTTTTTAGAAAAAGTAATTAGGTACTATATAATGTCATGATACAACACACCAGTTTGTCGTTCTATTGGTTTGTTCGACCGTTACACTACAAACTACAAGACACTTTTGTTGATTCCTAAGTTGTAAAGTGGTTTGAAGTTATTATATTTATATAAGTATATTTGAATGGATAACCGTTTATTGTAATAATACAATTGGGTACATATTGCTTTTCTATTTGGCTATATATTTAAATCTACTTTTTCAAATACGTTAGCAAAAAAACAATCACTTTTGTTATGTTTAGTTTCGTAGATTGTTCCAAGCAAAAGTCCTCGAAGTTATAAAAAAAACTTTATGTAGTGTCTGGTGGTGTGTATATTTATACCATGATCTGTCTGTCGGTCAACGAGCAGAGAGTCGTTCTCAATTCATTAAGTATCTGGAGAGATGCACTCGTCAGCCCGCGTTGTTTTTTAATTATTATGACCTACTAACATTTTACAATACCTTTTATAACTCTTTACTTTATGATATTCATTTGATAGCCTAAAAATATTATACATAAGTAGCATTCACAGTACACTAAAATTCCTGAAAAACATAATTTTGTAGTTTTACGTAATGTAGGTAGGTGTTAAAATTATACCTACTTACTAAAGTTGACTGAATATAAAAGACTCTTACGAATGATGAGTTAGTAGTTTGCACTAAATGTACGAGTAGGCAGGCACAATGCCGAGCTAGAATGGTGCATCGATCGTCGGCGCTGGGTTTCTTCACCTTATATATTAAGGCCAGCTGATGCTAAGTCTCCCATAATTACAATAAATTTAGATAACATAAGAACAATGTAGGGTATCTATAGGGTTGCTTATTTTTTTATAGTGCCGTGCAGTGTGACAAGTGACATGACACTCATTACCAACTTATTAGTTAATAAGTACTGTATATTAATATTTCAAAAAATATAAGTACATAAATGAAAACAGTATCTACTTTGGTATGTCCATCTGAAATTAAAAACTTTGACTTTGGCTGGATTTCATAACGAATTTACAATACTTACCTACCTACCTAATTATTTTGCGAAATATACCTAAGTATGAGCTCTTTTATTTATTGAAGTGAAACTTCTTTATCGGGGGTGGATAAAAATTTAGTGTTCATTTTTTCGTTACGCGTCACATTTTTCCGTTACGCGCCAGCTTTTTTCGTATAGCTTCATTTCTTTTACACCATGTTGCTATGGAAATACTAAATAATCAAAATGACAAGTATGTGGATTACAAAACACAATTTACATTAACCAAAAATAAAATTATCGTATTAGAGTTTTATAATTAAATAATGAATTGTAATTACATACTGTCCAGTATGTAATTACGATTTTATGGACTTGCTATTGAAACTAATAAATAAATTCAAGATTATAACATGGAGAAGAAATTATGAAATATAATTTATAATATTTTTAAAATACATTGATTGTCTGAAATAGAAGAAGTAAGAATGAAAAGAAATACGAGTTTTGGCTGAGAAATGGAGCATTGAAGCACTGATCTTTACAAGGTCTGTTTTGCTATACCTAGAACGACCAACAACTCGAAACAGCAGAAACCAGGATAAAGAATAATTTTATTTGTGATATAGTGACGATCCAACATGTTAAAAAACCTAAAGTTATTATTTTTAAAGTGGATTGTGTACATTTGTCTGTTTTTATGGTACTTATGTGTTTCTTCTATGAGAATATTATACGTCAGAAACAGTCGATTCACGTTTCCTTTTAATTACATTCTTACGTTTTAATTAATTAATATTAATGAAAATTATGACGTTTTTCTGTTACGCGCCATCTTTATTTTTTCCTTAAACTTTATCTAATTTAGCTTAATTAGCCATTTCTGTAAAGTTGTAATTAGTGAATCATTTTTCAAAAAATTATGTCATAAAGAAGTTTCACTTCTTACATGTGTACACTAATACACACACACACATATTTTTTTTTTACATAAAAGAATAGTATGATAGCTAGAAAAATTAAATAATACTAAAACACAAGAACATATTAACACAAGAATATTTTTTATTAAAAATGACAAATACAATAATTAATAATTATTGTCACATATAAGGTACTTAGTTATGGACAAATTGTAAAAACATTTTCTATATACATATCATATAAGCTATTGCATAGCTTTTATTGCGGGCTTTGGGCATGGCGACCGAATCAAAGATACAATAACAAAAATTAAACCTAACAATCCACTCATGTATTATAAACTTTATTCCTTACTCGTTAAGTTTTAGTTTACAATTTATGTTTTACTTGCACAAAACTATTTTTAACCCGGGGGTTAAAAATAGTTTTGATATATTATATTATAGATATGATATTATAGATATGAGTCGGGACTCAAAAAGAGGGCTATAAGTTTGACCTGTCGATCTGTGTATCTGTGTGTGAGTCTGTGCCATTCTAGCAGGCAAACGCGTGGACGGATTTGATTGCGGTTTTTTTAATCGATAGCCTGTTTCGTCGACATGGTTCTTAGCTATGTTTGGTTGAAATAGAAACGTTCGTCTCCAAGAAATTGAAGCTTTATTGGTGCTGTGAAAGGTTCTTATGTAATATTGATAGAAATACTTAAACAAGAGAAAATTTGTGTCCGTAGGTTCATTTTGTAAAAGTAATGGAACCAGTAATAAAACTTTAAAAAGCAGAAAAAAAATTGAAATTTAAAAAACCCGATACAAAAAGACCTCTAAAAGAATATAAAATAATATTATTATGTACTTATTAAAGCCATTGTATCGCTTAATAAAGGAAGAAATTAAAATGGAAGTAAGTTACCAAGGCAAATAAAGAAATTACAATATCGAATGTTATAGGCTAAGACCTAAGTCCTCAATGATTAACTTCGAAGTATAGACACCATTGTCAACGTACGTACAACGATCCACCGACGCAACGCAGGCAAAGTTAGTTTATTCTATAAATGAAGAAAAAAAAAAAAGATTTCTTATCGGTCTTTTCGCTCAAAAATTGTAACTTGAATTAATATCAAAGAATAATCTTAAATTAATATCGAAGAAAAAAAAAATATGTAAAGAAATAAATAATTATAATTGCATAAGTTGATAAAAAATGCTATGCAAAAACTTTACTGCAGTAGTCCCCGGGTGCTACACGTTTTATTTTTTTTTCAGTTTGATGGTTCAAATTATGTGTATTATAAAAATATTTACAGAAATCGCGGCTTCGAAGAAGAAGAAGAAGACGTTATAGACCTCGGAGCTCCGCGGCGTCGCCGACCCGTGTCAGCTCCGCGCCTGCCTCGACTCTACACACCCAACCCTCGCCTGTGAGTGTTCACACACACACACTTCACTATCTCCCAGTGACACATTCATGAAAATAACAAAAAAAATATAGCATACATTTCTATCCAGATATCCCGGTCCCAAAAACAAAACCAAAACCACAAGGCACAAGCGACAAAGCGGTCGCACCGAAGATAGTCTACCAAGACAACGGAAACGCAAATTCACGCGTCCCGTGCCCAACCCGCGGCTGTACCGTCCGGCGCCGCCCCGGCCCCCGTCGCCCCGGCCCCCGTCGCCCGCGCCCCGTCCGCACGCCGCCTGGCCGCCGCCAGCCCCCCGGGCTTTCGAAAGCGCGTCGCGGGCCGCCCTGCGCGTCCTGCACGCGCGCCGGATTCGGGTGAACGAGCCGTCAACGGAGCGCCCTCCTCTCGTCCCTCCTGCGACGTACACCGCGCGTGTGCCGCGCCTCGTCGTGACGCTGCCCGCGGCGGGGGACGCGCGCTCCGCCATGGCTACCCACAAGCATTCCACGAGCCCGGACTGCTCTGATGGCAACGACCCCTCCTCGGCACCCAGCGAATTCCTGGCTGAGGTTCCGTTTTCTCACGTTATTGATAATAATATATATTGAAATATTAGAATACTTTCGGCTTGCCTATATTTATGTTTGATGTGCCTAGGTATATAATATTATTGTTATTCCGATATATCTATTAAAAGTCTCGTCTTATCCCTTTGTTAGCAGTCGGATTGGTAGCAGATTATAGCTTTGTTTGAAACAAAACAACAAAATATCTGCAATCATCTGCAGAGTGTAGAAGTCTGGCTGGTGAGAAAGTGTGGGTTTAATAGGTGGATGTGCATGTGGGCAGTTCCTGTCGGCGATAATGCGGCGGCAGTACGCGGAGGCGCTCAAGTACTGCCAACTCATCCTGCAGTACGAGCCTCACAACGCCACTGCGCGGGGCTTCTACCCGCTGCTGCGTCACAAGCTGCGGGAGCACGACCCGCCGCGTGCGTCTCCGCGTGCCAAGGGTGACTATGATTTTAGTACTCTTGCTATATATATGTACTCGGTGCTCGATGACACAATCGGGCATCTATCATAATAAAACATTTAAAATAAAAAACGTAGTAAACAAAATTAAAAAAGTGTTATTGTAATTTTCATACAAATTAATTTCATATTTTCCAAAGAAATTCCAAATAAAAAAAAATACTCCTATGTTCACTCAAGCTTTTACCACAAAATTTTGACTCCTAATTTATTGTGGCTATATACCTAGTCTTTCCATAAATATTGAAACAAAGAAAAAATATATATTGTGTGTGTCAGCTTCGACGCACGACTGCAGTTTACTCCTTAAGGGCGATTGTCTAAACTCTAAACAGACGCAAAGAAAGCTTATTTAACTGAAAAAAGATTGTTACGTGTTTGTTAGAGTTACGGCAATATTATCTACACCCCTTTTTGCCATAGCTTATTCCAAAATACTTGCATTTCATAGTAGCAAAATATAATGATAAAGAACTAACAATAACATATAACTATAACATTATTAATTATTGATATTTAGGTATAAAAATAAGACACGGACAACCAAATTAGACAGTTGCGCTCAATAAGTTGCGCACCAAAAACGTAACGAGGTCACTCGTTCAGTAGATTTTACAACTCACTTTTTTCTCATACCCGACGCCTTATATCAAAATCGATTCTTAAGGAGTAAACACCAATAATATTTTTTTTAATTGCAAAATAACATTTATTACTTTTACAGTGTGTTAGTTTAATACACAAATATAAAACAATTAAAAACATAAGTAGTGTCCATTGGCTGCAATACAGTCCTTTAACCTTTGAGGCCAGTTATCAAAAGAAGCAGGCGCTCTTTCCATTGAGGAATTATTCACTGTCAAAAGTATGGATTGTTTTAGGGTCTTCAAATTATCATGGCGTTAAGAGTAAGCTGTACTCTCTAAAACTGACCATAAATCATAATCCAGCCCATTGAAATCGGGACTAGACGACGGCTAGTCTTCAGCTCTGATGAAGTCCGAGACGTTCGCTTCTAACCAAAACTGCGTTGACCGAGCTTTATGACCCGGCGCGAAGTCTTGCTGGAAGGACCGTACTTGGTTATTGAACATGGCGTTATTAAGGGGCTTAATTACTTTCTCAAGAATGGTACCTTGATACACTTGTGCCGATGTTTTGATACCTATTTCACAAAAATATGGCTCAGTCACTCCTTTATTGCTATCACCCCACCAAACCATCCTGAATTTGGATAAGGACTACGTTGCACTCTGTCGATTAATTGGGAAGCTTCCTTAGAGCTTTGTGCATAAATACGGTCATTTTGTTTGTTAAAATGTTGCTCAACTGTAAAAAAAATCTCATCCTTAAAAAAATTTTTCTGTGAACTCTTCAGTAGTTGTTTCGATTTTACCCTATCCATCTTTAATTTATCAGTTAAAAAATGACTAGTGCGTCTCTTATTGGCTGCAAGTTTTAAGTCATCTCTTAAAATACGCGACATGGTTCTAGGTGCTATTTCTATTTCTATTTTTTTTATTTGCTATTTCTTCGAATTCTTTCCCTTACTGCTTTGACCACCTTTTCGTACGAACACTGCGTGGGCGGCCAGATGACCAGCTACTGTCACAAGCAGAAAAAGTCTCATTGTACCTATTAATAGCCCGGGTCACAAACTTTTGACTAATACCAAGTGTAAGGAGAGTTTTAAAAATTGCATTTGACTCTATACCTACTTTTTGTAATACAATCACAGTGATTCTGTTCTCTCTATCACCACTCCATTTTAATATCGCAAAATATTGTACAATGCATTGGCCAAAAGGAGAAAACACAATGAACAATCGTATAAAAATGACAGATTCCAAATTCAAATGTAATATTTTTTTATTTTTAATTGTAACAGTATTTATGGCCCGACTAAGTATACTTATATCCTGTATTATTAGGTACAGGTATAACAACATATACACAATAACATATAAAATAAAAATATAGACAAATTAGTCTTTTTTTAAACTAGTTAAAATAATAATAAATTCTATAAAATTTCAGAAGAGAGTAGTTCAAGTGAAGGGACCAGTCCTCGACACGACAACCTACTGAATCCAAAATTAAAACAGGTACGATATATTAAAAATAGTTCGAAAAAAGTTAACAGACATGAGGTATATATTTACCCGGCTATAATCATGTAAATTTTAATCGGAATTTGCCCGACTAGTTTCGTACCCATTCAGGGTTTCTGTTCATGAGCTGGAAGCATGGCAAACTCGCAGTGTGAACTGCGTGCAGCAGTTAGCTGAGCTCTTCGCGACAGTGGTGATGAGGGTGGGAGGAGGTTCGTCTTCAGGGTTTTCGTACAGGTCTTCGATACTTTCTTTTTTTTCTACAAAACTAGGTTAATGCTGGACTACATTCCACAGTAGTAGTCACAGGAGGTAAGGCGCATTTTATTTTATTTATTATTTTTATTTATTTATTTATTTTTAAAGATATTTTTGAATTTGAATTAACCTAGCACCCTATTCACTCTTCTCTTGAAGACACCCACTTTGTATTTGACTGGAAACACCGATGCAGGTAAGCTGTTCCAGTCCTTTTCTGTACCCACTAAAAAGACGAAGCAAAGCGCTTCTTTCCGACAGGTGGAGTGTTTCCGACCTAAGAATGGATACCTGCCGTGCGTCGGACCGTCTGGTGATGGAACGGGGACGGGGGAATTAAATTGTATGATTCCTGCGATGAGACTTTGCGGCACCAGCAAATATGTGACCACAGTAATCCACACACGATCGGATCTGTGCAAGTAGCTGTCCTGCAGTAAAGTACTGTCGGACCTTTGCAAGAACGGCAACCCTTCCTGCAGCTACTCTTGCTCTGGTCTTAATGAACCGACCAAAGTTGAGGTTCGAGGATATCTCTAAGCCTAACAACTGAAGCCGGTCACTGTATTCCAATAATACATTATGGAAAGTAGGAGCCAAGGTGAAAGGGCTCTTTTTAGCGGTGAACACACACATCTGCATTTTGGTCGCGTTGAGTTTGACAAGATTGGCGTTGTCCCTTGCGGAGACTGCCCGAAGTTTGTAATTCAAACCATGCACTATGGCTTCTCTTTTAGACTGTACTTGATCTCTACTAACCCGAGTACACGCCAGATATTTTTCTACAACTGTGCTGTCGTCTGGATACCCATAGATGCCGGGCTTCAGCATATTGTTAATGTGCAGGAGAAATAGAGTTGTAGAAAGAATGGACTCCTGAGGCAATCGGGAATTTATTTTACTCGGATATATAATATCAAGGTTTTCGAGGAACACCCATCGACAACTAGTCAGAGAGATCTCTGGCTTTTCATGATGGTCTAGCCTAAAATTTGTGTAGCGTACATTAGTAGGTCCCAAGCGGACTTATTTCGGCGAAACCCGTACTGCCGGTCACTGAGGAGATCGTTACCTTCTATGTACGCTTGAAGGCGCGAGTTCAATTCTCGTTCCATAAACTTGTAAAGTATGGAGGTGATTGTTAAATAGGTCTATAATGGGCAGGATCAGCATGGCTGCCTTTTTTGGGCAGGGATTGCACATGGGCAAGCTGCCAGTATTTCGGCACTATTCCAGTCTTTAGAGAGAGGCGATAGAGACATCTCAATACAGGAGACAACTCAGCTGCGCATTTCTTGAGCAGAATAGCTGGTAAACCATCAGGACCATTAGCTTTATTCACATCTAAACGACACAATTTTCTCTATACCTCTTTGTTCCTGATGTGGATCTTAGACATCTAAATACCGCAGTAAGGAAGATGTGTTGAAGAAACATTGCCAGTGTCTAGATGTGAATTATCCACAAACAGAGAAGCAACAATTCGCTTTCTCTGTTGCTTTATGGGCCAGAAATCCATCCGGCTTCAGCAGAGCAGGGAGTAAGGGTTCACAGAAGTTCCATAGCTTTGGCAAGAGACCAGAAAGCTCGATTGCCAGTTGGTCTGACAGAGAGCTTTTGGCCATTCTTAGCAATTCAATCCCGACGAGCCTACCGTATTACCTTTTTGCAGAGCTTGGCAGCTTGGTTTAAGGTTCTCTTCTTTGAACTTACATATACGGAGCTTTGCGGCTTCGAGCATCAGTCCAAATGAGGTATGCTAAATGTTTTCAGTCTTCATCATGACCACATTCGGCATTGAACCATGGGCGAGCTTTGCCAGTGATAGTTACGTCATAAAAGGAATGAAATACTCCCATTGCCTAATGCACCACATCGGTTGTTGCATCTGCGCAACTCGACGGATCCAAAGAAAAGAAGCAGAACCTGCCGCCAAGGATAAGACGTAAAAAAGAGGTGCATCTCACTCTAATCTGCTGACTTGTATTTCCATACTCGCATAATACCACGTGGTTCGTAAGCTATTGGGATGTTAGTAAATAGCCACATTATATCAAAACTGACCATGATTTTGATGTCTTTGATTTTAGTATCACTGATGAGTACAAAGTGTCGCGAATCTTTTACGTAAGTGTCAGTTTTGTCTGTAAATGGTTTTAGAATAGTTGCTAAATAAAGGGTTACCCTGTGTGTAGGAAGTAGGAGAGTCTATCTGGCTTACAATAGGTCTAAAAGGCCAATCCTGTTTATGAATACTGTATATTAAATACAAAAAACAGACGTGAGGTCACCTTTAGGGTCATGTTCAGGTTTTCGATTTGCAGAGCGCTGAGACGGAAGGGTCTGCGGAAGGTTCGGGATCGGAGGAGATGGAGCAGGGCTCCGGATCCGGATCAGGCTCCGGGTCGGGGGCGTGCTCGTCACTGGAGCTGGACTCGTCAGAAGCGCGCTCGGCGCCCACCTCACCGCGACGGACAGACACCACCGACCCCTCCGACAGTAATATATTTTCAATCATAAGATTGTCTAACCGATAACGCGGAGGTAAACGAATTTTGCCTGGACATTATTTTAATTATTATTTCAAATAAACTTTATTTAGCTATCATACATTTAAGAATATTACAAAAAAAACAATATTTTATATTCCATTTTATTAGATATAATAATTTATCAAAATTTCGGTACGTAATTTAAAATATAATTGAAGACCTTTTCATGTAAAACTAAAACTTGAAGCACGTTTAGATACATCTTTACAATTGTTAAATTTTCTTTATCTCGTCAGGTTCGTCCTGGCGCTGGGACAGCGGCGGCTCGCACTCGGAGCGCGACGACAACGGCAACCCTGCGCCACGTCTTGGTAAGATTGGATCACGTACAGTCACGTACATACACGCACACACGCACACACACACACACATACAAACGTACAAACTCTACGCAACGTACACACACACTCTTTAAGGAACCATTCCTGTTTGATACTTAATGTATCCATGAATAGGTATCATTGTTTGTTGTTTCTTAAGTATAATTAAATGTTTGCCTTACGTGTACTGGGTAGCCCCGGAGGAGACTGAGGGCGCCGCGGCCGACGTACGCAATGACAACTCGCTGCTGCAGGTATTATTTTATAAATATTTTTTGTTGCTATTTTGTTTTTATTATTGGGAGCTGGGCTGGCAAGCTGTTATAAATGGTTATCGCCGTCCATCATTACAAACTTTTAGGAAGAGGGAAGACCGAAAGAGAGTATGACAGATTACTTATACCCAGGGTGCATGCCGTGATTGCATAAATTTAAAAAAAAAATAAGAATACTAAAATAAAAGTTAATAAAGTCTAGACAATATATTACCGAGTAAAAGATCCCGCCAGATCCAGGTCCGCGGTAACGTAACAGAAAGAGTAGGTACCATCTGAATACAAATGTAGATGGGCAAAGGAAGTCAGTTAGTGTGATAGATAGTATGTTAAGAAAAGGTGTGAATACTAAGAGGTCTACTAGAGTCAAAGAGATAGGTAGTTGCTCAACTAGCCCTTCTTATCTTCTATATTTAATCAATTTTATACGAGAGTAGGTTCTATTGCACACGTTTACATCAATATTGATAAAATTAATAAAGTTACTTTTGTACTCAGGCACAGAGCTCTTCTATGTCGTCGTTGCAGCGGCTGCGAGCACACTTCGCGTGCTCCATTAAATGAACACACATACAGTCTAACTCTTTAATATATCGTCCTTTGTATTGTTACCCTACAGTCTTTCATTTTTGTTTTATATCCAAATATATAAAAGGTATATATAGATAGTGATGTGTCTTTGCAAACGAACACAAGATTATAGATTTTTTGTAATATATTTTGTATATTAGAAAACTTGGATTATCTACTATCTGCCATACTACGCAATCATTGCTGCAAAGATCAAATTATGTTATGAGTATAAACGCTGTCAGCACTTGTTATTATATCTGCGAGGTAAAGCCTATCCTGGCCTAATAATATATGTTTTACATATAGTACCATAAAATGATCAAAAAGATTTTATAGATATCCGAAATTGGTTCCTATTTCATGGAATTGGGTGAAATTATATTTTAATTAAACAGCAATGAATATTACAAAATTATACTATAATATGACTTATTATATACACGTACAAACTAAAGTATTAAGTCTTGAGTATTATTAATTAATTATTGTATTTAAATAACAATGTCGAACCAGTGTGCTGACTGCGACAATAATGAACAAAAATATTCTTCTATAAAGTTGAATGAGATTCCTTTTATCCTACGACGGGCCTACTTTATAAATAAGTATTACTATCGTAACGGACTAACTGAACTTATACCCCTATTTTATCTATATAATTGCCTATAGACATTTTGAAATAAATATAGAATGAAAAATTCATTCGTGTTTATGAATTTTTCATGTAGCATACTGTTAATCCCATCCAGATGAAAACTACGAGGTCTCTTTTCATTCTGTATTATTTAAAATGTATCCGTTTGGTCAAACTGATGGTTACTAAAAATATATCCTAGGTTTAAGTCTATTAGATATATTTTATTCTAGCTGAGAGCTCGTAGAGTGTAGTTTAGTCTTTAGTTACACCAGTGAGAGTGGTATTTATGAAACACATATTGTTATCGAGTACAGCTTTGTTACTTGCTTTCAGCTAAAACAACTTGCTTACTTCTGAAGTTTTATCTTCATAAAATATTCGTTATTTTGTGCTGGAGGTATGTATTACTTATGTATGTTGTACTTATCGGATATATTTGATAGAGAGTTAAAATTTTTATTTATACTTATTCGGTTGACAAAATGGAACAAAAAAAACATTGATGTTGTGACCGAATGTACTGAGCTGAGTGCAACGAGAAGACTGAATGACGTTTATCTCTTAGTACTTACCCCTATTATATTTAACTCCGCTGTGACAAGTGGTGGCGACCTTAGTGAGAAGCTGATATTATCTAAATCAGTATTAAGCAAACCTTTTTTTTATTTGTCATTACAAGCAGTTCATTAGGTAATCAAAAAGGTAGAATGCAAAAACTAAAAACTATTTAAGCTTGTTATTAAAACAATGAAAAACCTGGTAGAATAAAACGATTCAACCTTATTCGGTATTCTTATTAGACATATCATTATAATTACAAGGACCAATGTGTTTAAACTCGATATCTGTTACGAAAGATTAGTCTTAGTAAATACTAGCTGTGCCTGCGACTTCGTACGCATTATAGATTGCGTACCCTTTGTACTTACTATATAATATGTATGTAAAAAGTATAAACCTTCAAAGTTTCATCTAACTCGATCAAGTTTTTGCGTGTAGGAGTATTTTCAGTTTATTTATGTATATATTTTTTCATGTTTAATCACTGGTAAACAAGCAGCAATGGTACGAAAATAAAAGATTATTAACTTCTTTTATTAAACGATTAATTTGTTAACCGATTGTTAAAAAAAAACAAAATATAAAGAGAATCCCATGAAAATATTTTCCCGAAAACTGCATCCAAATCGATTGATCCATTTCCGAGATTAACGTGTACAAACATACAGACATACAGACAAAATGAAAGACATTGTTTTGGGTTTTCTTGCTTTTATATATGCCCCTCTATGATTTTTTTTATATTTTCCATTTAAAGTTTTTGATCAGTGACAATTTTATTATGTATATGTATAGATAAAAATAAATTTCTTGGAAACCTAAGACTACATTCCACTTACCATCAGGTGGAATGTAATCAAGCATTGCCCTAGATCATATAAAAAAAAATACTTTTTATATTATGACAGTTAAAAACGAAATGATACTCAGTGACGATCTATTTCTATGTATAAAAGTTATTTACATTAGCTATTATTTTTGTCGTGTTGCGTACTAAAAGAGAAACAACAACAAATAAACAGACAAAAATTATAGAACTGGAATTCTATTAGTTATCCCTTTCACATCCTGGCTACATATTTTTTTAATATTTCCAATGTACAGAGACTACTCCTCTACAGATTTATTACATATATAGAAGAAGATTTGATTGGTACCTATGACGTGGTTGATATAAATTGACATAACTTTTTTATTTCTTAACCGCTTCAAATGAAATAAGTGAAGACTGTTACAATATATTCATGAAAACCGCAGTCAAAATGGTTTAGCCGTTTCTGAGATTAGCGTGCACAAACATACAGACAAACAGACAAAATAATAACCATTATTTTGGGTTCTTTTGTTCTTATAAATGCCCCCCATTATGATTATTTTTTATATTTTCCATGTACAGAAATCGATCAGTGACAATTTTATTATATGTATAGAAGAAGATATACACATAGCTGTCAGATTTCATAGTAAATATATACACTTCCATTTTTTGATTGATTTCATTGAAAATGTAATAGCACTTCATAATTCATAAAAAATCTCATTGTTCTATTCTGCATGTAATTGTTCTATTCAATTAACATTAAAAAAAACTGTAAAAAGAATTCTGTACGCAGCTTCCTGTAATAATAATAAATTGTAAGGTATATTAACTTCGAAGACTGTTTTATCGGAACTACCGATATATATATCGAGAATACCATTTCAACTGGTACCGTCATAGCCTAAGGACAAAATATTGATTTCAGTTTTTGCATTCTTAAAGTAACTTTAATTTATGATGGCAACATAAGGATTAATTCCACCTGCTCCATCATACTTATAATGTTTAGATATATTAATTAGAAATCTGTCTTTTTTAAAATTACATAACAATTTGAATAAGAGTATTTTTTTAATATATAACTGTCATAAAAAAATCTAGATGATATAAGGTTATTTGTATTGTTACTGATTTGATTATTACCGGTCTAAATGCGTTTGTAAATTAGGGTAATTACCATCCAAATTTATTTATAAAACCTATTTACAATGTGTTGCTATTCATAATGTAATTTGTTAGTGTATAAACACTAACAAACCATAAGGTGCAGGCGCTAATTTGGTCTAGAATTCTATTATTGTTTAATCAATTGTATGAACGATAAACGTGAATATATCCTGCAACAGGTTACTTTAAAAATTTGGTGTTATATTTATTTATATAAGTAGATAGTATTAAATTTGGTGTGAACGTATTTGAGTTTTATTTGTAATCCAAATCGCTATTCATCTCAATAGATATATAATAACTCAACAGTTGTTATAGTTAGGCATCATTTTAAATTATATACTCATAAAGACCATAAATACTTTTACAATTAAAAAACAATATAATATTTAAATTTTGACACTGTCATCTTTTTTGAATATTCCTTATTGATTGTTAGAATGAGCTGATGATGATGATATTGGAAAAACATCGATGTTTGATATTTATCGAAAACCCAACATCGATGTTATACAACATCGATATTTTTTTAATTTATAGTTGACCAAGAAATAAAATACAGTGCAATCGTTATAACTTTACTAGAAACAGAACCAATTATTTCATATTCCCATATCTTTTATCAACTAACTGAAGGAAAAATACTGAATATATATACTTTTTAAATAAGGACCTTTTAATCTATTAAGAATAGAACCAGTTTTTGAAAACAGTCTTTCAGATGGCATTAATATATGTGCAGAGCATAGATGTCTATATTTCTTTTGTTTATAGGGTTTGATCATTTATTTAATTTATACGCAGTATTTAAGGACGCGTTTACGGTTATGCCCAAAATTATCAAATTTTCGATACATAATGCTACAAAAGAAACTTAATGTAGTGAAACCAATAATAGACCAACGCATAGAATGTTTCTAAATCCTTAGTGTCCTCAGAGAAAATACTGTAATATTGTAGTTTTTAATATTAAAAAAACGATTTTCCGTCATATATTTTACGAAACCGGGAGGAGTATAGGTACATTTTTGTCGTAAATATTATAATATATTAAGAAGATATATTCAAGTAAAAATTTGTGAGAAAAAAAAAACTCTAAATAAGTTACGTAATATATCAGAAAATAAATAAAAATATTTAAAATGCTTATATCGTATTTGTGACACATGACTCTTAATATATTTCAATAATTTCATTTTATGGATTATTTTAGTTGATTTTTTTTAACAAATATTTCTAAAATTCAATTATCACCTCAGTCAGCGTGAAGCCGTTGTCGGGACTGGTCATTGTATCGCTTGTTAGCAAAAATGTCTAGTTCTTCTGGGTCTTCCTTGTCTAATATGTCCGACCACATTAGCTCCCATCTGGCCATCGAGTACATGGGGCATTCAGCGAGGAGGTGGAGGCTGGTTTCTTTGCTGTCCATGCACTCAGGACATATGGGGTCAGTTATCACTCCTATCACCGTCAGATGTCTATTCAGTCGACCGTCCTGTGATTACCTCTATGATAGACCTCATGTTCGCTCTAGATAGCCTCATTAGTTGGCCTGTCTTTTTCTTGTCCATACCTTTAATGAAGATCTTGGAGTGTTTCATGCCCTCTGAGGATTTCCATCTTCGGTTGGACTCTGCCTTGATGCTTTGATTAATTACTCCTTTGGTGATTCTATGTGGGAGCGGCAACCTTGGTTCCGGTCCCACCAGGTTGACATTCGCTCCATCTCTGGCCAGTGTATCCGCTAGTTCGTTGCCCGTGTTATCCTTATATCCGGGAACCCAGGCTAGCGTGACTTCGGCTTTCCTGGTCATCTCCTTTAATGTGTTCTTGCATTCTTTGACAATTGCCGAGTTTCTCTCTTCTTTGTGGAGTGCTTTCAGCGCTGCCTGGCTATCGCTATAGATGGTAATCTTTCCTGTGTCTGTAAGTATGTTTACCATATCAGCGCATTTCATAATAGCATAGATTTCCGCTTGAAAGACGCTAGCAAATCTTCCTAGCGCTATTGATCTGTTAATTTCTTTCCCGTCTGCGCATTTTATATGCACTTCGGCTCCAGATAGCTTAGTTTGTTCTATTTTTGAGTCGTCTGTGTAGCAAATAATGCCCTTAGACTCTTTAATCGAGTTGTCTCTCTGTCCTATGGTTATCTTATATCATTAACATTTTCTCTTCATATTGTCTATTTATACTGGCATGACCCTCATCAGAATTTTTGGCGGTCCATTGTCCAGTACTCTTTAGTTTAAATCACTGTTCAGCTGCTCTCCTTTTAATTTCTATATCCAGTGGGTTTAGTCCCACCATGATTTCCAGTGCAGCTGTAGTTATTGTCCTCATCGCACCGATTGTCATAAGGGCCGCTAATTTCTGGACCTTATCTAGTTCTTGTTTGTTTTTTCCTAAGGCGGTCCTGTGCCACCAAACCAGGGCACCATGTAGGATTCTTGGCAATATTATTGCTCTGTATATCCATAGTACCGTCGCTGGTTTGATACCCCAGGTTCTGCCTATTGCCTTATTACACTGCATCATAGCCATTTTTGATTTTGAGCATGTTTTGCTTATGTGCTCGTAAAAATTTAGTTTGCTATCCAGTGTTACACCTAGATATTTTATTTCCTTTATCATTTCTAGATTTTGGCGGTCTAGGCTTACTGGTACTGTTTGTCCTATTTTTCTCTCGTTAGTGAACAGAATAACTTTGGTTTTGTCCGGATTAAGGTTTAAACCCTTACTCCTGCACCATGCTAACGCTTCTTTTATACCTCTGTTCATGATATTACTCGACTAGGTCTCTGTAACAGTCTGCTTTTATTAGTCCTAATGTTCTCACTCTGCTGCTGGCGAATATGCATGCTCTTGGAGGTGACTCACCATCTTCTAGGTAGATGATGTCTTCCCCTAGGCATCCTAGCCCAGTCACACGTCCCTTTTTGACGTATGGCTCTTGCAGCAGAGCAAAGTCTATTTTCTCTTCTATCACATATCGACAGAGCTCGGTGATTGACACGCGACAGTGATGAAGGTTTATTTGAACTATCTTTATTTTTTTGTGTTGTGTTATTGTAGGTGTTTGTGTTAGTGTCTGGTGTTCTGGTCCCTATTTGGGCTCCGTGGCTTTACTGGAGTCCCTGCCTTTGCAGTAACGCTGTCGTTGCGCCCGGTGAGGGCATCCGATCCGGTCGCGTTGTAGGGAGAGGGTGTGTCCTGAGGTTGTCGGAGGATGCCTGTTGGTGGGGTCGGGCCTTAACAGTCTCCCCCCCCCCTTTGAGGTTCCAGGCTGTGGCTCGGATACCCCACCTTCTGTCTTGCTCCTTCCTGTGTATTGTGCCTTTTCAGTACTGTGTGTGTTTGTGTTGGTCTTTTCCGAGGTCTCTTGGGCACCAGCCCAGAATACTGGGCAAACTAACAAGTTTGCCCAGTATTCTGGCTAGAACTTTGGTAGCCTGATAGCTAAGCCACATAGATTCTTATGCGACTTCCTGAGGGACCCCTACCACAAGTCGTGTTCCCAGTGGGAGCACTTCCCTGCGAATGAGGCCCACTCAGGGAGCCGCAGTTCCTCCTTGTGCATGTTTTGGCCCCTAATAAAGGACTTATGATCCTCAGGATGATCCTCCGCCTCTCCCGGGAGCCAAACCACCATCCTGCACCTGTCCAGTTTCCTTGCTCTCAAGGGCACGCCATTCAGGTCGCCGAAGTCACAGTTCAGCAAAAACTCCATCGCGCTCACGTTGTCTGCTGTCACGAAGAAGTACCCCTCGGCCACCAGCCCCGAGGCCGCGAAGAAGAGGTTTCTGTTGCTAATCTTGGCCTGAATGGCACCCCCTTTTTTTTTTTTTTTTTTAATCGTTGGAAAAATGCGTTACGCATCGTCCCGTCGACCAGGAAGGTGATGGCCGAGGGGGTATGTGGGACTACCCGGCAGCATAGAAGACGCTGCCATTTTAAGGCTACCCACTAAAAAACCAACGGTTGACCTTATCGCCTTAGTGGGACGCCACGGGATCGCTGTCGCACTCACCGTGGCGCTCCGGCGGAACCCCCGAATGAGGGGCCCCGATCAACTAAGGGCACCCTCTCAACGTAGGCCTATGATGGGTGGGAGAGGTCACCCCCCTCTCCCGCCCAGGCACTACGGCTGGGGAAGGAAGCGGCGGGCATACTCCGCTCGCTCCGCGGCCTCCTTTGCGGCAATGACTTGTTCGCAGAAGGAGGCCATGGCGACCCAAACGTCCTCACTGTCGAGCATCTTTGGAATGACGCTCGACAGCGAGACACTGCTGCCGACCACGACCGCCAGCTCTTCTCGCTGGCGGTCCCACGCCACACACTCCTCCAGGGTGTGACGAGCCGAGTCCTGTGGCTCATCACAGTGGTGACTACAGGGGGTCGCCTCTCTCCTCGCCACCTTGTGCAGATACCCCCCGAAGCATCCGTGCCCCGAGAGTATCTGCACAAGGCGGAACGTCAGAGTCCCGTGCCGCCGGTCCACCCACCGCTTGAGGTGCGGATGTAGCACCCCAACAGTAAAAAAACCGGCGGCCGGAGACTCCAACTCTCGCTTCCACCGCCGGATCAGGACCATTTGCGCTCCTGCCCTGATCCTAGCCACCTCAGGCGCTTCGCCCCTGGCACGAGCGTGGGCCCGGTGCCAGTACACTGCAGCGTGGACCTCCGCCTGGAGCTCCCAGGGGGGGTCACTTGCTAGCAGTGTCGCCGCAGTGAACGACACCGTACGGTACCCCTGATCACCCTCACCGCGATGGTCCTCTGCGATTGTCGCAAGAGGACTTTGAGTCGCGGGTGAGGGCTCCCGACCATATGGGGGCACCGTGGAGGGCCATGCTCCGTAAGATGTCGGCGTACAACCGCCAGCACGGAGCACTCGGCCCTCCGACGTTGAGCAAAAGCCTACCTAAGGCAGCTGCGGCGGAAACGAGTTTCGGGGCCAAAGAGGAGAAATGGGCCCCGAAACGCTACCTGCCGTCCAGGGTAAGGCCCAGATATTTCATCTGAGCCTTAACCGCCACCTCCGAACCCTGGACGAAGATGGATGCCCGACGAGGAGGACCCCGGCGAGGGCCGTGGAACAGTAGGGCTTCAGGTTACGAGGGTGTCATCTGCATAATAGTACACCCTCATGCGCGGGAGGAGAGGACATCGGAGCAGCCAGTCGTAGCCGAGGTTCCACAAAACGGGGCCGAGCACAGACCCCTGTGGAACCCCACAGCTTACACTACGCCGATAGACCCGCCGATCGCCGCTCTCCCACAGGACCTCTCTGTCCTGCAGGTAAGCCCTCAATAGCCGCCGGAGATAGGGAGGCACTCCATGAAACCGGAGCGCCTCAACTACAGTCTCAAACGACAAGGTGTTGAAGGCATTGGCAACGTCCAGCGATACCGCCAGGACGACGTCCCCCTCGGATACAGCCTCTTGGGTCCCGTCTCTCAGAGCCCTCAGGGCGTCAATCGTCGATCTACCCGCCCTGAAGCCGAACTGAGCGTCCGAGAGACCGGGACCAACTTCGTCGAGGTGTTTGACGAGACGGGCGGAGAGAATTCTCTCAAAGTGCTTTCCCCTCTCATCTAACAACACAATCGGCCTGTAAGCGGAAGGACTGTCGTCAGAGCGATTTTCCTTCCGCAACAGGCACAATCTCCCCGACTTCCAGGCAATCGGGAACTGTCCAGTGCTCAAGCAGAGATTGAACAGTTCCCAAAGCCTGCCCCCCAGGTATTCCAGGGCCATGCACAGAACTCGACCCGGAATACCGTCCGGCCCTGGCGCCGTACTGCGGGCTCGCAGGCGACCGAAGGCAATCTCCAGCTCAGCCTCCGTGATTGGCGGGACAGAACCCGAACGCTCCCTTGTTGGGGGACACATCACAGGAGGAGAGTGACCGGTGGAGCTCGGGAATAGACCCTCCACAAGCCGCTCGAGAAAATCCGGCTGCAGGGACTCCATGACCGGGGCGCCAGTGACGTGGAGTTTTTTCCGCGCCATCCTAAACGGGCGTCCCCATGGATCCCTATCAAGATCTGCCAGGATCTCCTCCCGAGCCAGGTCCTTCGCCTTACCGATCGCCATACGCAGAGCTGCCTTCGCATCGCGTTGACCAGCCAGCATCACAGAGCAGCCAGGCGTCGTTGCGTTTTTTTGACCTCTTCTTTTTTCCCTTTTTGGTACTAGCCGCCTTCGTGTAAAGGGGTTGCACTGCTAGCTGGGCCGCCTGGGCCATTTGAGAGGGTGGAGAAGCTTTTTTCTTGCCTCTCCTTGCCACCGTTGACCACCCTTCATCCATAGCAGTCACCAGTGGAGTTGGAGCTGGAGAAGGGGTAACGATGGGTTGAGTCTCAGAGACCTTCTGGGAAACTGTCTTACGGCTTCCTTGAGATTTTGCCACAGCCCTTGCAGAAACTAGTGGCGCTGGTTGAGCTGGCAAGATTGGAGAGCCCGAACGAGCAACAGAATTCCTGCTCGAACTTACCACCGCAGTCGCTGCAGCTGCTTTCCTTCGGTCTGCTGCCAGAGGTGGGCGGAGCTTTTTTGCAGGCAGGAGGCGATCTTCAAGACCCTCCAAGCGGGCGTTCACCAAAACCCCCACTGCGGTGATCAGAGAGGCTTTAGCTCCTCAATAAAGTCACTGTCTACTGACGGCTTTTCCGTCTGGGGTTACCTTGGCAGCCGCCCTTAGGTCGGCAAACTCTCTCCTATAGGCTTTAAGCTCCGCTCGAAGATTCTGAACTTCCCGAGCGAGACGCCCATTGTCGGCTCTCAAGCGACGAGACTCGTCACTCTGGGACCGGCCCACCAGCGTGTCCACGACTTCTAGCAGGTCCCTGGACGCGTCCTTCAAACGTTTTACCATGGGCCCCTGCAGGTGCCCAGATTTTCGCGATACCTCCAAAATGGAGGCAGAACAGCGTCCGGCTACTACTCGAAGTTCTTCTGCTCCCAGATTATTTAGATCCGTCGTCAATGAAGATTCTACAAAAAGGTCGCCATCGGAGTCAGCCAACTGGATTGGGGATTGGATAACTTTTCTAAAGGCCCGCGACCTGAGCCCTTTTTCAAAGTCAACCTCCTTGGATTCGTGGGTAAGATCCCTCAAACTAGCCTTGGCCCGCGCGAGTCCACATCCACCTCTCGACGCAAAAGCAGAGGAGCGTCCATGACTGGCCGTGCTGTACTTAGAAAGTACAGCATCGGTCCCAGATTCGCTATCCGACGCATCACTCACTAAGGAAGCATTCTCTGAAAGAGGTCGCTTCCGTGTCCGCAATTCAGTACTCTTAGAGAGCACGGCCTGTGCGGAGGTAATCGTAGAACCCTTCGGCTTGCCTAGGTCGTTATCTGAAGATGCGACCAATTGGGTCCATCGTCGGTCGGAGTCCATATCAGACTCGACGTAGCTGTCCTCAGGGTTGGGTTGGCCCTGAGAAGGGCCTTGTTGCTGGCCCTGAGAAGGGCCTTGTTGCTGGCCCTGAGAAGGGCCTTGTTGTTGGTCCTGAGAAGGACCTTTGATAAATCTTCCTTTGCTATCACGCGCAGGAGGCATTACGACAAAAATAGAATGCACACTCACCCAAGTACAGTTTATTAGCTTTGGTCACCCGCCTGCCACCTGCGTTACCGGGGTCAGGACGGGGTCCAGGGGAGACGACGAGGACGTACTAATAAACACTTGGGGACTCCCCCAAAAACCCCCCTATGAGATGGTGACAGCCCCAGCACCGTCCGTCGCCGCTCCATCTTCCCGCTGAATAATCACCGAGTTACCTTCGCTTTGATCCACGATGGGTCTCCGCGGTCCCTCGTTCCCGGCAGCGTTGTTTTGTTTGGGGCGTTTCAACAGACGTTGCTGCGTCTGTTCCTCCGGGTCTGTGCCTTGTCTTTTTACCTTCCCTCTTGTTGGACCTGCCTCTACCCTCAACACAGCAGGTGCAATATTGCCTGTCGCGTCGATGGTATTGGCCGGTTTGAGGGTTAGCTGTGCCTCCTCCTTCTTTTTCCGTGCTTTCATCCTTTTCCACTTCGATTTTGTTATCTAAGTGGTAAAGATTTGCTGATGGAGTGTGTGAAGAACGAAAGAGAAAGACAGCTTTTGGTTATAGGGTTGAACTTAAATTTATATGATGTTGGTATTATATCATCTATATTATCAAATCCTACTTCAAAATTGGCCACAAAGTTTTGTTCCCTAGTAACCATACAGAGGCTTAACTTAACTCGCACCCGGGGCACAATACCGTTTCAGCGCCCCCATTTTGAAAACAATAAAATGTTAAATATACTCACAACTTAATAAATAAATAAAATAAGTTATAAGCTCATCAATGCGTTTTTGTCTTTTTCTAAACGCTGTATTTGTTGTGTGCAGTATCTCTGTTAAAAATAGAATATTGGAACTTATTTTCCGGATATATTACTTGCTTACGAATTTTTTATTTGCTTTTTCTGTAACTGTATATATATTGTATAAGAACGAGATGGACTTTACCATGACGGATAAGAAGCACATATTTAGGGATGTCTTAGTGATGAATAACAGGTATACCGTATAATACTAGAAGCGATCACCGACTTGTAAGGGCACCCTAAATATCAATTTTAAACTCGAGCGGAACCGCATGAAAAGGTCTATTCTTTGTACAACTGTACCCCAAGCCGGACATGATGCGTTCCAGCTTTAACATCTGTTGATTCAGCTGACCAAACATCATAATGAGTGTTATACGCGAAGTGGGAATGATGCACTTTCGGAAAAGTCAACTGGATAAGACCAAACTTTCACGCTAAACCCTGGAACTGATGCAACCTCGACGAGAAACACAAGAGGTTTCTTTGTCAGATACCCTACTGGGCTACTGAGCTACTGCTCCACAAAAAGATTCGGAGCTTGGTATGGCGCGACCACCGAAGCTGGAACACTCGCCGCATACAGAAGACGATTGAGTGAAATCGGGAATTCAAAATCATTACAAAACCACTGGGAAAAGTCATCTAACAAAACTGACTGACCTCGATTGGTGAAGCCGTCACATCAGTTCCGGAGATACTTGCTGAAATTAAGGATTGCTAGGCAAATCCATATGCCTCACACGCACCGAAGCCTCTTCGAAACGCGAGCGACCCTAGAGCTCTACGTACCCGCCACTTTATGGACGACCTACCAAACGTAGATTTCGACGAAATCGAAGCGGCTTAAACTACTTAAAAACGCTAAGACTCCCAGGGAAGACGGAGTAGACTTATGAGCTCGTTAGGGCTGAAGAGAAACCAATCCTTGAGGAGCTTAACAGGTATTTAGCTCGGTGATAACCAATAGGACTACCCTGAAGGCGTAGAGCAGAGATAGCGCTCCTCAAAAACTATACGATAATTGAGTAATTGTCCTGAAGTATAGCTATATGAAATACAGTTTATAATAGGGAACATGCAAAAAAATTTAAATGGTCTCAAATATTTTTTTTTCGATTACTTTTTATCATCTTATTATAATAAAATCATTTTTTTTTA
Source organism: Napeogenes inachia (assembly GCA_959347355.1). Taxonomy (NCBI): domain Eukaryota; kingdom Metazoa; phylum Arthropoda; class Insecta; order Lepidoptera; family Nymphalidae; genus Napeogenes; species Napeogenes inachia. Next base: position 22,124,893 of record OY365800.1, on the reverse strand, counting down.
ATTTACTAATCATTTAAGGCCGTAAAATAATTTATGAAAATTGTAAATTTAGGGAGCGAAATTCAAACTTCCAAAACGCGCCACCATTGGTCGAGAGGAAATGTGACGTCATTTGACACGCCATTTAATATATCGGCGTTTAAGTTCATACTGTGGTATCAGTGTGACTGAGAAAAATAAATAATTTAAACCTATATTTTCGTGCTTAAAGGTTTTATTAAATGATACAATTGTTTAGGTAATCTTAAAAACATTTTCTAAATACTCAAACAACTCTAACAAAACAAATACCTACAAACTCTTTTTGAATAGCAGTTAGCATGCTACTACACAATACATTTTTAAAATGTTTCTGCCTCTGAATCATTTTTCACTTCACTTGACTCAGATAAATAAATTGGTTGATAATCAGCAGATATAGAAGATATAAGATGCTACTATAATATAGTTTTACTTTTAAAACTGTTGTGTGTTAAATGAGGAAATGGTGACAATGCTACATTTTGTTTTTCAGCAAGTACCTATATTTACATTGACACCTTTACTTCCATACTTCGGTTTAATATTAACTTGCACAGCTTAGTCACTTGGTAATTTATCTTCAATATGCAAAAAGCAAGGCTCTGCCTTATGATCATCACATTCAATAGGAGAAGTACTGAGTCTTGGCTGATTAATATCACAGACATATGTATGGGCAGTACTAGGACTTACTACCTATATCACTTCTTCGTAAAGGTCATCAATTTTTTTAAACACTACTTTTGATAGCTAACTCTGAAAAGGCTTCATTAACCGGATGTCAATCTTTGCCTTTTGACTATGCACATTCTCATTCTATCAGCTGTTGTTTTTGCCACAAAAATATATAAGGAACAACTCCTTTCTTTGCCAATCTTTGCCTTTTGACTATGCACATTCTCATTTTATCAGCTGGTGTTTTTGCCACAAAAATATATAAGGAACAACTCCTTTCTTCAAACTTAGATTACATCTTTCTCCTTGTTGTTTCGTTACACATATTATATTCAATACAATTTGCTGTATCTTCCTTAACCTGAAATAAATCGACAGACCATAAAAATTGCGTAAAACAAAAAAAGATTACTGTTTTTATAGAAAGTTATACAGAAATTTGTAAGATAGGTTAGGTTAATTTTAAACTCAAATTTTCTAATGTTTAATACTTACTATAAATTTAAACTATTAGATTAAACTTATTATAAATAAAGTATACTTACGTTAAATTGAACTTCACAACCATATAAACACGATTTAGGACATATATTATCCCTTTTAATTACCATACACCATTGTTTTTGTATTTTCGCATCTCTTGGAATACAAAAAACACTTTGTCGGGTGTTTTTCTAATACTATTTTTGCACTCCGGTACTATACAATACTCGTAAGATGATTTTTATCTTCTTCCATGACTTGTAAAGCAATTAAAACAATATGTATGAAGTAAATAAAAAGTTCATAGTAAACATTCACTGGATGTGTCATTATACATTTGACGTCACGCAAAGCGCGCGCAAGATGACGGTGTTTGAACGGCTCAAATTTACTAAATGTTTAAATTTTTAATTATAAAAATAAATTAGAATCTTTTCAAACCTATTTATATTTTTTTTCTACGATATAAAGAGGTAAATGATTAATTTACGTCAAAAAAAAATTACATGAATGTTCCCTATTCTTGTGATATCAAAATGGAGGGATATGGTACAATAAACCAAATTGCTATGATAGCATTACATAAATGACAAAGTATACAGCCTAATATATTTTTTTAATTATGCATCTGTTCCATGATTCGAATATTTGGTGTCCGGACTATTTAATGGTCCAATGAAATAAAAATTTGGAATCCCTAAAGCAATCCATAGGATTGGTAGTGATTTTTTCTCAGTGAAAATAGACATCCTATTGTTAAATGGCCTCAACGTTTGAAAGACTTTGCTAAAGCCAATAATTTTGAAAGATATTCATGTCTTATTTTATTGTATTGAGTATTGTATAAACTAACCACACATTACAGTAATGTTTTATGGAATAGACAAAAAGTATTTGCCTTGTAAGTTGTAACAGTGTTTATGACTAGACTAGGTAGTAAATACTCAAGACTAGACTGCTAATGATGTAGGTACTTTAAAGGAAATAGAGGTGTTTGAAAATATTCGATACAGTAACTGAATAGTTAAATAGGTTTAAGATAATAAATACATGACATAGTAATATATTAATGCCATTTATTTTGGATTGGACTTATCCATGTTAATGCCGGTGAGGGAATAAATAAATAGTCGGTAAATGTAAAAACTTTTTTCAAATTTTATTAGAAACGATAAAACATTTTTATAATAAGTAATCGTTGAAAACGTAACATGCATATTACATAATTCGCCTTAACAGAGATGCCGAGAGCGCGCGTGACGTCACAGGGGACGCATTTGTGGGCGTCACCGGCTTGAGTGCCGTCTCGCTCGCCCGTTACGTCACTGCCGTGCGCGCTCTCTCGCACGATACACTCAACGACGCCGCGCCGGTACTTTGTCAGATACACAATACTCACTCGGTCTAAATGCATTTTTTGTGTCTTTGAGCGATATTATTCGTTATAATATATGCTAGCTACATGAACACATGAACTCGAACTCCTTCCGAGCACGCAACGGAGTCTCTACTAACAACTGTCCTGTTTTGAGCAAAAACAGGTAGGTATCTAACGGCGCTCAGGCACGACCTGATAACATCAGAATATAACATATTACTTGATTGTAGGTCTGTCTCGACAAACAATCAAACGACATCCAAATCAAGCAACACTCGGATCGTCCGCAGATATATCGATATCGGCGACAAAAAATACTTTGTAAATAATAATGCACAGATAAATTGTGTTAAAATTGGCGATTCTTAAGCTACAATTTGTTGGCACTGGCACTGGCTACCCTACGTACGTAGTTGAGCCTAACAGACGGCTAACTTGCGACGAACACTATAATTGCATAGGCCTTTATCGACTATAACATTGAATTATAGCAGCGTTAAACAAGTGATTTAAAAATTAAAATTTACTTCACTAAGTTATATTTTTAAGTTACTCTTAGCTATCAGGTGCCTATTTATAGTATGTACTATGTAAATACTTTTGCTATATGAAGCAGACATTTTTTAACTAAAAAGTTAAGCGAATCATGGAAGCAAATTATGTACTAAAATGCAATCTTAAGGCACTGATGAAATGGCGATGGCATTGCATAAAATAATAAATATATAAGTATACAGGGTTATGATTAAAATACCAGAAAGAATATGACAACGTTTTATGTAACAATAATAATGTGTCTAAACCTATTTACTATCTAGTAAATAGGTTTAGACACATTATTATAGTCAGACACATAGACACATATTAGACACATTATATAGATAGTCTATCTAGACTAAGTAGGCCTTGAATGTCTTAGTGATCAAATATAGCAATAATGACGATACTATCGTTAAATTGTGTTATATAAGGAGTAGATAATAATTTAATGCGAATTGAAAAATAGGCCCTAAATAATATATGGCGTGAGATTTTTTTTATATTATATTATAAATTAATGTTATATTTAACTTCAGGCAGTTTTTCATTTATATTTATTATATTATTTAAGACTATATAAAAAAAAGGAACTAATAAATTAAAACAAACGTGAGTTTTAAAATAACTAGATTCTGGTATTTTAAGAATCATCCTGTAAATTACATCTAATGTGCCGTTTATCTTCGTCTGTACGTGTTTGTGAATTATTTAATGATTTGCAAAGTCAATGGTCTCCAATCTTAACGAACACGACACTAGCACCTATTAAATGTTTTGGCTCAGTCCTATTATCGTACGCAAGGTGAGGATCAAAAATATTTTAGGGAAGTATACAATAAAGGTAAAACTATAAATGAATGATATCTAGCATCAGAGAGAATCTAGCTAATACTGAGAAAAACTCGATAAAACAAGTGATGCCAAAGAAAATCACTAGGTGAGATCGACCTCTAGTCCAGGCGAATAAAGAATTAAAGTTGAGCCGCATGAGGTCGCGCAGGAGATACGACTTAGTCTAAGAGAGAAACTCGTCGCACCCAGCCCTCCGATAATCGTCATCGTGAAACTACATTTTATTCGCTAAAACAATTCGTACCCAAAATGTTACATAAATCGGGGCCGAAGAATCGTGTTTAATCGTCCGATCCGTCAATCGATAACATTCATTGAATACTAAAAAGAGTCAGACGATACATCGTCGTCGCTCTAACACGCTACGGTCCTCGGACGCGAGATGAGACTCCATCTACCGGCGCCCAGTACCCAGTACGCCGACTACAACCCCTCAGCAGTGTGCTCGTCGTGACCGCGTAGCTACAGCAGCACGTCCATGCGGCTTCCACGCCGCAGCAGGCGTGCGCCGCCCGCACCTGCCCCCAGCCCGCCCGCGCCACCCGCCCCCGCCTCGCCGCCCCCGCCCATCGCGTGGAACGACACTGTCACCAGCTGCTGGCCGAAGTTCGCCTCAAACCTAGAGATTATTGCCGATCGTTTAGTGATTAAAATATACAATTTTTAATTTTATTAGGTTTCAATCGATCGAAGGATTGGGTATTGATCTAATTTAAATCTAAAATTACGAATAATAAAAATTGCTTGTAATAATTTCGAAATTAAAAAATTGCCGTTTCGATTTTATTTCTATTATAATAATTTAGACACAAAAAAAAAAAAACTTTTAACAGGTTGTTTAAACTGGAATATAAGTGTGTCGAGGCTCACTCCGTGGCGATGTTGACGTGTGGCGGCGCCCCCACCGCGTTCTGTACCACGAGGAACAGCTTGGTGGCGAGCTCGAGCACGTGGCAGGTGCGCACGAGCAGGTCGCCGCGGCGGCGCCAGGAGCCCTCGCCCCCGAACAGGCAGCCCGGGGCATCGCCCGCCTCGCGCACAGAGCACTGAGACAGTTCCTCGGCAGAGCTCTCCAGCGCGCCGCACTGCGACGATGAGGAAGTTAGTATCGCCGCTGTTAGATTTTGTTACTGTTTTGTAAAATATAATAACTAAGGTTGATGATGGAGGACACACTAGAACCAGATTATTTACCGAAAATTATTATTCAAATGAGATGACTATTGTTGATTAAGAATTATTATTAGCCAGCTCGTTGGTCCTCCTCTTCCATAAAAAAAAAAGAAAACATTATTATTATTTGAGCTATTTTTATTTTATACATATTGTGATAAAATAAAGAGCTCCATTATGCCATAGTTTTATGGAAATTGTTATTAAGATTCTGTGACATCCGTCTGTTCTAAGTTGCATAGACTTGAAAAGTATCAAACGTCAAAAGGTAACTCTTAGAACGAGAATATAATTTAAAACATTTACAAGGAGACATTTGAGACACAGCAATAGGAGGATATACCTTCTCCTCTGTAATATGAAAACGTTTACTGGAAATGATCGTTCGTATCTCATTATCGTACATGAAATTTACCCAGGATGTTCAAAACAATATCTATGGATGCGACGGAGGGGCTTGCCGTACTGACCGCGCGCACGTGCACCGCCAGCAGGTCGTCGGCGTAGGGCGACAGCGACAGGCGGTAAACGCAATGAGCTGGCACGCGGCGCTTCAGCCGCAGCGAGCGCGCCTCCAGCAGCAGCAGCGCGCCCGTCGACACCACGGCCAGGCAGCGCGACACTCGCCCGCTCGAGCGCGCCACCTTGCCCACCACGTCTGCGAACACCACGTAGCGGTCGGCGGCGCCGGCGCCCGGCCCGCGTCGCCACGCCGCCGACGCGCGGAGCCGCACGTAGTCGCCCACGAAGGGGTGCGCCACGCTGCGCGCGTACGTCAGCTTGCGCTCCTTGAACAGCACGCTGGCGGTCACTTTTTCGCGCATGCGATTGCGCGCCGTCTGGTCGAAAGCGCGACGGTAGACGTAGCAGCGCCAGCGATGGTGCAGGCGTCGCAGGAGCGCATCGGCGCGCGCCAGCAGTCTGGGATGCGGGCAAGGCGGCCAGGCGGAGCATGCGGGAGACCGGTGCCGCGCTGGAAGCCGCGCCCACAGTGAGCTCAGGTAAGCGCGCCGCGCCTGGGCGCTCCACCAGCGCCAAACAGTAGCAGCAGCACGCACTCGACCCCCCGCGACCCCCACCGGTCCCGCCACCCCCGCGGGGAGGGACACGCTCGCGACAGTCGATACCCGCCTCTCTTCCAGAAGGCGCCGTTCCTGTGATCGAATGATTAATTTATTTTGCAGTAAAGGCTTTTGTTTGTGCGTTTATGTGTATGTATGTTATATACGCACGCAACGGCTGCGGTGGCGAGTCCAGGCACGCGCGATGACGTCAGCGGCGGAGGCGCGTGCGCGTGCGCGATGCCGACGCCATGCACGTTGGGCCACGCGCACCAGCGCCGACACACGCGCCGCACGGAGCGCCTCCAGTTCCCACACCTGCAACACCGCAGGCGTGACACTGAATGGCTTTGTTTTATCGTGATTTTCATTTAAAATGTAAAATTGCATAAGGTTAACCACCAATTTAAAAGAAAAAAATTACTACCCGTTTTGCGCTCCCTGAAATTTGAATGAGGCTTTCTAAATAACCGTATATAACGCAGACTTTTTAGGACGAGGTTTTGTAAAACACCCCAAATGAGCTAGCCCCTAAACAAGCAGCAGTAATGCTATAGTCAAATAGCTGGTCTCTAACATGCAGACGGGTGTGTATACGATCTAATTTGAATATATGTGTACATCAAGATAGAAATTAGGACTACCGTTCTAGGACTCCGGATGAAAACTTTCGTTCGTCCGTATGCAAATTCCGCGCTGGGAATGGGCAGCGTGCGCAGCAGGGCGCGAGCGGCGCGCACGGGGTCATCACGGCCCGTGGTGCTGGGACCGCCCGGGGACGGTGGGGCGGAACCCGGCGCTCCCACCCACGTCGTCCCGCTTTGCCCCCGAAGTAGTCCGTACCGGGATAGCACATTACGAGCGCACATCGATTCGCACCAGCCCGCTCGTCTTAGCAACGCCATGTCCATGATCCTGCCGACAGCAGCGAGCCCGGTCAAAATCAGCGACACGGCGGAACGTCGTCCGGCGGCTGTCATTCGACTCACCCCTGGGTGCGGATCTGATGCCGCAGCAGCGCGGCATCGAACCGGTGCGGGCGCAGCGCTGCATCGGCGCGCAGGCAGCGCACGAGGCGCGGGGCGGGAGGCAGCCGCCGCACCAGCGCACCCACCAACGCACGTTGACGACACGAAAGCGCGCACGGTCGCCGGGGAGAACCCGCACTGAACGTATGATTCCAAACATCAACATAACACAATATCTTTCGTGTCCTGGTGTGCGTCTGTACGGACGTAGTATCATCGTACCCGGCAGGCGGCGCGGCGGTGGCGCCGGGCGCGAACAGAGCCGCCAGCAGCGGCTCGCGCGCGGCCCCCAGTGCGCACGCACAGCGCCGACACACCGCGTCGCGGTTTTTGGCCACGATCCCGCGCGCGCTGTACACTACCGCGCCACCGAAGTGCACTACCCTGAGACGAGGCCGTAAACGCATTACGGACAGATTCACTCTACCGAACTGTTCGTTCGAATTAGAATGACATTTTCGAATATTTTGTATTTGTGAACCATAAAAGGTAGTTACTGAAAACGGTCGGGCGGCAGCACGATCAGTCGCGGATGCCGTCGACGCTGCAGCCGCTGCAGGAAGGTAGCGTCGCTGGCACCCCGCGAGGCGCACTCCCGGAGCGCGCCCAGCACGCTCTCCGGACCCTGCGCAGGGACACTGCATGAGTGTCGATTCTCTGCAGAGCAAAGCGCTCGAGACTCGGCTCGCTCACCGCGTCCAGAAGGTCAGCGTACAGCTCGTGGTCGGCGTAGGCCAGCGGCGCCCAGGCCAGGCCCTCGCGCGCGTACTCTTCCTGCTCCCGCCGCAGCGAAGCCGCCGTCACGGCCGCCTGCACGCGCTCGGCCGCGTAATTAATGAGCAGGCGCTCCAATCCGTTGTGAGCCAGCACCTCCAGCCCGTACACGTCCAGGATGCCCAGCGAGCGGCGCGCGCCCACCGACGCCGGCTTTAGCGCGTCGTTGACGGCGCTCACGAGCCAGTTGAAGAGGCGAGAGTACAGCGCGCACAGTAGGCGGTCCCGAAGCGCGCGCGCCCATTCCGCGCCGGCGCCTGCGCCCCCCGCCTCCGACCCCGTCTCCGAGCACTCCTCTTCCGCCGAGAAAGATTCATCTGCTGCAGAGCGAGTGATGGGACGTCGTGAGACAATAATATTTAAAAACCTAAACAAACGTCGTAGGACAGTACCGTGCAAGTCGTCGTGGGACGCGAGCGGAGGCGCAGCGCCCAGCGCCAGCTCCAGAGCGTCCGCGTCCACGCCAACGAGAGCACAGGCCTCTCGCAATTCTGGAAATAGACGAGCGTTCTATAATTATACATCGGCGAAATTGACACGACCATGCGAAGGGTGGCGTCTCACCGTACTCATGCTGGAGGCGGGTGCCTATAGAGCCGTCGATGTTGTGCTGCGGCTCGAATTGTACGTTCCCCAGCTTGAGCAGGAAGGCGAGAACGCGCAGCACGGCACCGCACTGGCCGGCGCTGAACCCCAGTGCGCCCATCGCGGCCTGTGGATCATCGTTAGTGATGTCTCAAAACGGTATCCATGTATGTTTGAAAAATATTGAACAGTCGTAAGTTTTACATAGAAATGATGAATGGGGTATATTTACCTTCGTGAAGGCGAAGTGGTCTCGGTCAGCCTGTGGCGCCCTCGGTCCCGGGGGCGGTAGAGGAGTGCGACGCGGTGAGGCGCTTCCGCCCGCGCTTCCCGTCCCAGGCGGTCCGATCCCTGGAGCCCCGCAGCCGCCCGTTTCCGCACAGCAGGTACCACCACGCAAGACGCGGTATTGCTCCCACGAGCGTTGCAACTTCAGTCTCTCTGTCACAAGCGTGAGGTTAGCGAAGGACGTGTAAATAACTGACCTACCTGTTTGCGTGCATTCGTGTGCGTGCGTCTGTGTCTACTCACTGAGCAGGTGTGCGTCGGCGCCGGCCAGCAGCTGGTACAACACGTGAAAGTTGCGCTCGCCCTCCGCCGCACAGCACACACGCTCCTGGGGGACAGGGTGGAGTTTTAATATTTCTGATTAAATGTAACTGTATCTATATCTACCGTTACGTGCTCACCTTTTCCAGGAGGTCTGCGTGCACAATAGAAAGAATATTTAAAGTACGTTCCGCTTTAAACTTTAACACCGAGTGCTACCAAAATATCAACGTTCGGTACTCACAGTGGGTTATGTGACCGCCGACGGGTTCGCCCTTGAAGTCGAATTCTATGTCCAGTAGTTTGCCCTGAAAAAGTATTCACATGATCATTCGGCCCGGCGCTACAACGAACGTCGGCGGCTACGTACAAATCGACTAGCGTTATGGTTGCGCGCCGTGGCGGCGTTCCCGAAGGCCTCGAGCAGCGTGCCGGCCGCCGCCAGCGCGCCGCCTCCACCACCGCCCCCCGCCACCACCGCGCACTGCAGGCACACGCGCGCCGCCTCAGTCTTGCCGGACCCGCTCTCGCCTGCGCATGAGACACGGGTCGGTACCATTATTATGACTTTTATTCGATTACCAATACTGTCAAAAATTAACTTTGTAAATTTATGAGTTTAATATTTAAAAGAGTGGGCCCATTGGTTCTTCTTAATTAACCTATGTCAATCATCATATATTAAATGATGCAACTGAAGTCTTTTTTGTTTCTTATGTTAAAACAAATGTTAATTTTTGTACTCACCTGTTATTACGATGCACTGATTTTCATTTCTGTCTCGAACCCAGCGGTAGGCGGTTGCGGTTATTGCGTATCTGTGTAGAACACATATATGAGACTAATTTTTGGTGTCTTTGTTGTGTGTGTGTGTGTTTGTATATTACTGACAGATGTGGCGGCAGCAGGTAGGGCGGGCGCGCCAGGTAGGTGCGCACGAGCTCGGCCGAGTATAGCGGCAGCGCACGGCACGGGTTCACCGACACCAGAGCATTACCCACGTATGTCTGTAAAGGATCCATCCAACAACTAAACATACAAGGTCAAAATAGAAATAAAAGATGAAGATTATAATGCTGTTTTTTTTTACCCCAATAAAGAGAAAAGATGAAATCAAGCAACTCTTCTTGCCGTTATTCAAAGGAATTGAATGTCACAGTTTATGGATAAAAAAATAGATTCTAATACAATCTACAATCATTGTCTTTTATTAGACATTTTTTATATCACTTAGACCAACATGAAGTTTATTTGAAGTTACATTATGAATAATTAATAGAGAGCATGAATATTTTAAACATACAGAATTTATTTTGGTACACCAACATAAGTACTCTTCTATAAAGTATTTAGGGAATAGTAAAGAATGTCTTTAAGCGTAAACACCACCCATTATAAAAGTGATGCAATAAACATAAATAATAATAATTATAATGACCCTAACACACAAAGTCGCAAAATTGTTGAATGACTCACAATGGCAACTTCAACAGACATTGAGTTTAAAATATACTCTTTTAATTGTTTGTCAATTTTACTGTTGGTTGGTTCAAAATATGGAATTGCTTATCCTTAGTATTAAATTTTGATTTTTCTAACTAATTTCCTGAAACCTAGTTGGGGCATAAGTAATTATAACTCACATATATAATATCTCTTTTATATCGCACATGTAGATTGTGCAGGAAAGAGTCTTCAGTAAGTGGCGCCAGCAGCACGGCGTCGGCGAGGCCGGCGGGCGCGGGCTCGGGCTCCGCCATGGCCCCGCGCCGCTCCTCACCGCACCGAGCTTCTTCCAACGGCACCCATGCTTTTCATGCCTCTTACTACTTTAAACACATATACTTTTTATATTACATATAATTAAAATCTAAATTTTTATAAATAAAATTATTACAAAGATATAGATTTATTTAAATGGACAAGGAAGACCTTTGTATTTTTGTACACAAAACAATATATTTAATAAAAAAAAAATGTACATAAAATATTTAATATACATGATTGTAATAGCCAATGGTAATTGAATTTACAAAGCAACAGATTCTCAAAAAATATTGACTAATTGAGATCTATAAAAAAATCTATGTATATTTTATATATATTTAATACTAACTAGAATTGTTATTTATTTTTATATTCAAAGCTTTATTTCAAATAAAATTATTATTATTCATTCTAAAGAATTAAGATGCATAGATATTTATAAAACCACTTATATTGACTCACTAAAAAAATATATACATAATTTAATTTTTAAATATACGAAATTAAACTAGCTCATAAAAACAAAAAATATTTGAAACTAACGTTAACTAGTTAACAAAATTAAATAGGTATATATAATATATCTACAATATTCCATTAATTTCTCATAGGAATATTCTTATATTAAAGTAAACAAACGGCCATTAATCTATAGTGTTTAAATACGATGTCTAAATCTTATAATAAATACGCTTTGAAAATTGAAATTGATCGCAAACGAAGACTACTTGTTTAATTAGCTAAAATCCTACTAGATTCTACGAATTATTCGCTACAAATTATTTTAAATAATTAAAAAATCATTTATTTTCTAATATACTTACATTTGCATAAAATCTGAGGGGTTACTTCATATTTCTAATCATTTCTAATATATAATTATGTTAAATATTAAAATATAATCCAGTACATTTAGTAGGCACTGATTTTATACCTACACTTGTAAATTGACAGCAAGTGTTGCTAGAGCATAGAATAGATTGGAAGATTTAGGGTTTCAATATAAAATCAAGTAGAATAGGTCTGAAGTTTGACAACACAATATGAAAAATGAAATATTTTTTTTTAGAAAAAACATGTATAAAAAATACGCGGACATTTCATAAAATAAACTTTTTTTTTTTTGCATAAAACATTCACTTCTTTCAATGGTTAGTCATCATTACAGTTTGTACGAAATCCTTTCAATGGTTAGTCATCATTTCATCCATATGATTGGTAATTAATTAAAATTGCTTTAGCCTTTTCCTCGCCCAATGGGATAAGGCGTTACCCAAAAAAAAATAAAAAAATAATACGTTGTATAATTCAAAATGGAAACGAATAAAGTAGGGCTAGGATCAAGTAGAAATGTTCAAGACATAGACATTACAAAATCTTCAATTCGACAAGACGAAAACGATAACTACCAACTCCAAGCGATGAGCCTAGAAATAAATTCAAGACGAATGGGTGGCTATAGGAGATTTTCGTATTCCACTAGCTTTAAAGTAACGCCCCTTAACTTATGATTGGTCCCCAGCTTTATTAAAATTCTATCTTAATGCATTCCAAATGACTCTCCCAGATCAAAGTAATTTAGTAAGATGAGGCAAAACCACCGAAAAGTCTTGCATCATCTGTGGGGAGGCAGTAGGAATCGCGAAATACCTATTAGTAGGGTGTAGGGTACTTCTAGATAAAGGCAATACTCACGTCGCCACGAAAAGATAGTAGAAATTATACGGGAAAATCCCTGGGGATGTGGGTCTTTCGTGATCCAGACCGGATGTATTCTTGTATTCTAAACATCCGAGGCGCCTGATACTTGTGGAGCTTACTGTTCCCTGGGAAACAAACATCCCCAGGGATCACACATTCAAGCTTAATAAGTATTACGAACTGACCAACGAACTGTCCAGGAATAAATTCATAGTTAGTTTGTAGAAGTGGGAGCGAGAGGTATAGCAGCAAAATCTCTCTATAACCTACTTGAAGACCTTTCTAGAACAAGCATCGTTTCATTTCTAGAACGTTGTTCAAAGGCGGCATTAGTAGGTTCTTTCCAAATTTGGTTAGATAGGGAGAGGAGTGTGGAGGGTGAAGGCGAGCGTTTTTGCGCATAACAAAGGGGCACCTTATTAAACCTACTCCTGGGTCACAAGTCCACGGCACTGTTTGCACTCCTCTTGCTCGGTAAGTCCATGGAATGCTAAGAAGCTTCGTCTCGTCGTCGTCTTCTCTTAACATTTTTCCACGACCTGTATTTGTTTGGCTTATAAATATAATTAATGTACTCGTAATCTATACCTATATATTTTTTTCATAATTTAATAAATTTTATTTTACAGTCATTTTTCATTGGAATTTATGTTCTTAATCTATACATCTCATACTATATCCCATATTCATGTTTTGTTTTTGACGTAAATTAATCACTTAAAGCATGTATGGGCAACCTTTGACAAGTTGCGGGCCAAACTTTAGTGTGCAAATAATGTAATAATAGTGCAATGTACATAATATATGCTCACCTGGTGCTAGTTATCAGCACAATATAGATAAAATAATTAATTTTGACTCAAAGTTGACTGAAAACAGTACTATTGTACTATTACATGGAGATGGTTTGTCGATTAAGAAAATTGAAATAATTAGTAATATTGAAAAATTATTAAAATTACATAATAAGAATAATTGTAAAATTGTAATTTGTGCATTTCCATATTCATCTTCATATTCAGACAAACAAAATAAATATATATATAATTTAAATTTGACATTATATAATTTGACATACCGTCATAGTGATGCATTCTTTTACTTTGATGTAAATAAATTTATTTATAATAGGTTTAGGATGACAAAAGGTACAATGTATCTGCCTTTATATTATAAAAAACAAATTGCTACTTTAGTAGCATTTAATTTAAAAAACTTTGTTATAACAGATATAACGAAAAATAAATGTACTTTAAATAATATATTACTGACAGAACATAAGCGTTCCACTTTAAACTAATGGATAAGACAAAGCCTAAGTTGTTAAATATTGTCCATCAAAATATACAAGGCTTAGGTGGCAAGGAATTGGAAGTGGAACTCTTTGTTCAAAAATATGACATAAGTTTATTGTGCATTACAGAGCACTGGTTATCAAAGAATAACAATATTATAAATGTAGAAAATTATAAATTGTCAAGTTCGTTCTGTAGAGAGAAAGCTATTCGCGGTGGCTCACTTATCTTAGCTCGTAACGATGTAGTGTTAAAGTCTCGATCAGATATAGTGGCGCTCTCTGTCGAGCGAATTATTGAACTATCCTGCATTGAGCTCAATGAACATATTATTTTGTGCGTGTACCGACCCCCCTCTAGTGACTTTGATGAATTTGAAAACAAAATGGAGGATATTTTAACTAAGCTTTGTCATAAAAACAAGTCCGTGATTGTTTGCGGTGATTTCAATGTAGATATATTACAAGAAAATTCGTCTAGTGTACGTTTATTAAATTTGTTTAAATCTTTTAACTTACTGAACGTCTTTTTTGAACCTACTCGTATTACTAGTATTTCCGCGACTTGTATTGATAATGTGTTCTGTCGCTGTAACATTTATGAAGAAACAGTAATGACAAATTTAAGTTCAGACCACTGTGGTCTAAAATTTTCTCTATTAATTAAACACGAAAGTGAAAAGCCCCAAAAGTTTACTTGTAGACCAATTACAAAAAACCGGGTCCTAACATTTAAGAATAATGTACAGCAAAAAGTGGGTAAAGTAAACATGAGCGATGATAATCCAAATAATTTATATAATAACATTTTCGGTTTTTTGTTACAAGAATTTAATAATGTTTTTAAGCCAAAAACTATGACTAAATACCTAAAACTTAAATTTAGTGATTGGGCTACCGTGGGAATATATAAAAGTAGAGATAAGTTATATGATTTATATAGTGAGAGGCAATGGAATCAAGATCCGGTATTCTTGAATAAAGTTAGGATTTTTTCTAAAATATTTAAGACCGTTTGCATACAAGCTAAGTCGATTTACATAAGAAATAAAATCTTAAACTCAGAAAATAAAATAAAGGCAACTTGGAATGTTTTATCTAGTGTTTCTGGGAAAAATAGGGCTGCTAATGGACCTATTAAGTTAAAAATTGATAATATTGAAATAAATTCAAATTCAACTGTGGCGGCTATTTTTGAGACTTTTTTTAACGAAATTCCTTCAACAGTCACGCGTAATTTAAATTCCTCACCATGTGATGCAATCGTCGAATTGACGAATAACGTAAGAGTCAGTAATAAATGTTTTGTTTTTAAACCTGTTACATCATATGAAATTGTTAAAACTTTTAGAAATCTAAATATGAAAAAAACCGGTGATCTTTGGGGTATATCAGCAAAATTACTAATAAGTATTATAAATGATATTGCTCCACAATTATCCTTAATTTTTAACAAATGTATTGAAACCGGTACTTTCCCAGACTTAATGAAAAATAGTAAAGTAGTTCCTTTGTTCAAAAGTGGCGATAGACTAATACCCGGAAATTATAGACCTATCTCTATTTTACCCACTTTAAGTAAAATTTTCGAAAAAATTATACTAAACCAAATGTCAGAATTTGTTTATAGCAATGAAATCATGCATAGTGAACAATATGGTTTCACCAAAGGCAAATCAACAACTGATGCGGGTGCCGCGCTTCTTAAGCACATTTACGACGCATGGGAAAAGTCACAGAATGCAATCGGAGTGTTTTGTGATTTATCTAAAGCCTTTGACTGCGTGGACCATCAAACATTACTTTGCAAACTTAATCACTATGGCGTGCGTAATGCTGCGCTTGATCTTATTGCCTCTTACTTGAATCAAAGAGTTCAGACGGTTGATGTAAATAATTGTAAATCGGTTGGATCTCACCTAAAAATGGGTGTTCCACAAGGATCTATTCTAGGCCCTTTCTTATTTTTACTCTATATTAATGATTTGCCCTTTTACGTAAAAGGACTATGTGACATTGTACTTTTTGCTGATGATACCTCACTTATTTTTAAAGTTGATCGTAATAAACCTAATTTTGACAAAGTTAACTGTGCTCTGTCACGTGTTCTTCATTGGTTTGAAATTAATAATTTGGTATTAAATACTAAGAAAACTAAATGCATTGAATTTACACTTCCTAATGTAAAAAGTCGGGATTGTAGTTTATTCCTTAACAATGAAGTGTTAGAACTGACTGACTCGACAACTTTCTTAGGTATAACTTTAGATAAAAAGCTCCAGTGGAACCCCCATCTCTCGACACTCGCAAGCAAACTTAGCTCAGCCGTCTTTGCAATTAAAAAAGTAAGACAATTAACAGACGCTAATACGGCTCGACTCGTTTATTTTAGTTATTTTCACAGTATATTGTCTTACGGTATCTTACTATGGGGCAGCGCTGCCGAAATTAATTCTATATTCATTTTACAAAAACGAGCTATACGGGCTATTTGTAACTTAAAAGCTAGAGACTCCCTAAGAGAAGTTTTTAAAGAAATCGGTATTCTTACGGTCGCTTCTCAATACATTTTTAATAACTTACTATATATACGCCAAAATTTAAATGACTATAAAAAAAACAGCGACAGACATACTATCAATACAAGAAATAAAAATAGGCTTGTAACGCCTAAATTTAGACTTCAAAAAGTTAAGAAATCCTTCATGGGCTTGAGTATACGCATATATAATAAGGTTCCACAAGATATCTTGGATCTTCCTTTTCTTGATTTCAAATCTAAAATTAAAGGTATATTATTAAATAAATCTTACTATAACATTCAAGAGTTTTTGGTTGATCGAAATGTGTGGAACTTGGGTATCATAAATCTTGGGTCATAAATCTGTATTGCGAATAGCTAGTAATCTCCGCAATTTGTTTTTTGTTGTAAATTAATTTTGCTTTATCGACCTTCTGCATCACACCGATTCCTTAGAAGTCACTACTTGCGGTAGCATCGGGAGTCGGGTTGCCTCCCTCCCTCAAATATGTGCGAAGGGGGTGATGGCTGGCTCTTGTGTTATGCTCGTGAACGGGTGCTGCTTGCGGTGACTGGTTGTGTGGCAGGCCGAAGATTTATATATATTTACTGTTATTATTATTTAATTTTCGTTGCCTGAAATCATTGGGCTTCTTTTCCGATTGATTGCGACGGTTCTAGTTGTTCCAAAATTGCATTTAAGTTTATAAAATAAATAAAATTGACTCATTTGCAGGGTTGATGTTATAATATAATATATTTAATTTATAAGTCAAACATTGTTAAATTTTATTTAAAAAGAGCAACTGTTGAGTTTCTGGCCAGCTCTTCTCAGCAGAACAGCATTCCGAGCTGGTGGTAGCTTACTCACAGACTGACTATACTGACCAATTTAATGTAATTGACGATTCAAAAGTGCGTGTAAATGCCTACTTGAATAAAGATATTTTGAATTTGAATATACATTCGCGGGCCGCGTTTAAAAGTAGTTCATTTTAAACTAGTGTTGTCAAGTAGTGTTCATAATTTTTTGCACTATTGCAAATATTTTTATATCAGACATGAAATAATACGACAATATTATTATGATGATCGCCGCCACTCGGCTTGCTCGCTCACTTGATTCCGTGAGTATGAGTAAGTAGTGTAATATTTATTTTTTAAATTATGTTTTACAAAATGTCTTGCGGGCCGGATCAAATCATACAGCGGGCCGGTTGTTGCCCACATATGACTTAAAGTGTAAGTAAATTTGAGCCGTTCAAACGCCGTCCTTTTGCGCGCGCTTTTCGTGACGTCAAATGACACGTCCAGTGAATGTTTACTACAGAGTTTTTACTTTTAGTTACTTCATACATATTTTAAGTTTTAATTGCTTTACAAGTCATGGAAGAAGATAAAAACTATCTTACAAGTATTGTATAGCACCGAAATGCAAAAATAATATTAGAAAAACACCCGACAAAGTGTTTTTTGTATTCCAAGATATGCGAAAACACAAGAACAATGGTGTATGGTAATTAATAGGGATAATATATGTCCTAAATCGTGTTTATATTGTTGTGAAGATCAATTTAACGTAAGTATACTTTATTTATAATAAATTTAATTTAATAGTAAGTTTAATATAGCTATTGAACATTAGAAAATTTAAGTTAAAAATTAACCTAACCTATTGAAATAAAAACTATTTTTACGGATTTAACTGGCGAGTGAATTAACTTTTAAATTTACATTTTAAATCTAACCCGACGATTCGAATGCTTTGCAGCAATCGTGTTCACGGTAAGACGAGATGGAGGTGTCTGTCAGTAAGTCAGTTAATTAGTCATCTACCTCCAATGGTTTCTAAGCTTCCGGGCGTACAGTTGAGGATTCACACAAAACGCACCAACAGGATCTTGAGGTCTTACAGTGCGGTCACAGAAATGGGATTTTATATTTTTCAAAAGTGGGTCCCAGGTGTAGAATAATCCCCAACCATCTTCTCTATTAAAATTAGGATGTTTTTTAATTTCAATAGCCGTACGAACCATTCTCGGAATGTAACGTTGTTCTTTAGCGAGGATTCTAGGTTTATCAAATCTTATATAATGATTGGCCTTGTCTAATGTATGTTCACACACTGCAGACTTCGATGTACGCCTATGCTTGATATCCGATACGTGTTCTTTAACTCTTTTACCGATGCTCCTCTTTGTTTGACCTATGTATGACAAGCCACAATCGCAGTCAAGTTTATATACTCCAGCACATTGTAAAAATAGTTTTTATTTCAATGTATAGTACTCATGAAAGCCTTAGAACCTAACCTAACCTAGCTTACAAAAGTTCAGTATAATTTTCTATAAAAACCGTGTTATTTTTTTGGTTTTACGAAATGTTTATGGTTTTCGATTTATTTCAGGTTAAAGAAGATACTGCAAATTGTATTGAATATAATATGTATAACAAAATAACAAGGTGAAAAATGTAATCTAATTTTGAAGAAAGGAGTTGTGCCTTATATATTTTAGTGGCAAAAACACCAGCTGAGAGAATGAATGTGCATAGTCAAAAGGCAAAGATTGACCTTGGTTAATGAAACCTTTTCAGAGTTAGTTATCAAAAGGAGTGATTAAAATATGGTGACCTTCACAAAGAAGTGATATACTAAGTAAGTCCTAGTACTGCCCATACAAATGTCTGTGATATTAATCAGCCAGGACTCAGTAATTCTCCTATTGAATGTGATGATCATAAGGCAGAGCCTTGCTTTTCGCATATTGAAGATAAATTACCAAGTGACTAAGCTGTGCAAGTTAATAATAAACCTATTATTTTTTTTATTATTTCTATGGGGGACGTCCATGCTGGACGGAAGATCCAACCGCGTTAAGTGCTGGTCACTTCATCCATTTCCCCATAATGATATGGATATACCAGCGGTCACATGGTTCTCCTTTGAATCTTTTGGTTTCTTTGCAAAATAATAATAAACCTAAGTATAGAAGTAAAGGTGGCAATGTAAATATACCTGCTTAAAAACAAAATGTAGCATTGTCGCCATTTCCTCATTCAACACACAATATTGATACTTTACCGGTATAACTATCTGTTTTAAATAAAACAATTGTTTGCTGAAAACACAGCTGATAATACTTCTATAGCATTTTATATGTTCTATATCTGCTGATTATCTATTATACATATATTATTGAGTCAAATGAAGTGGAAAATGATTCAGAGGAAGAAACATTTTAAAAATGTAATATGTAATAGCATGCTCACTGCTATTGAAAAAGAGTTTGTAGGTGTTTGTTTTGTTAGAGTTGTTTGAGTATTGAGAAAATGTTTTTAGGATTAACTAATCAATCGTATCATTTAATAAAACCTTAAGTACGACAATATAGGTTTAAATTTTTTATTTTTCTCAATAACACTAATACCACAGTATGAATTTCGACGCCAATAATTTGAATAGCGTGTCAAATGACGTCACATATCCTTTCGACCAATGGTGGCGCGTTTTGGAAGTTTGAATTTCGCTCCCCTAATTTACTCTTTTCACAAACTATTTTATAAATATAATAAATTTTGTATGGGAAACATAAAATTTTAAAAAGTGGTAGAACCAATGTTGTTGGAATTGAGATAGACAGGGTGCCTGCAAGAGGAGGCCAATTAATTACAAATAACCCTGTAGGTATGTCTGATTAGTAATAATTAGAGATGCACCAAATAGTGGTTTAACCGAATATTCTATTCTGTTTATCCTTTACCAAAATTGATATTCGGATTAAAAATATAATAATAATAATATCACAGAACAAATTACACAAATTGATCTAAACCCTAAGTAAGCAAATTATTTGCTTGTGTTAAGGGTTTTGGACAACGATAACAATACATAGAAATACTTAATACACATAAATACTGACAATATATTTAATAAACGACCAAACCTAGAAATGCAGACATCTATGCTCATCACATACATGCCTCTGTACCTGTTGGGGATCGAACCCGAGCTCCATTGCGTCGCTATAAGTTAGGCGTCTGCGCTAACCACTTCCAACGGGGCGGTTTTATTGTATTGAGGTTAATGAATCGTGCTGATTTAAGGTTCAAAATAAAAGGTTATACCAAATACTAATTGTAGGTTAGGAATAATGAAATAAATATGCTGTATATGTATATCAAACTGAGTCATATAGTCATATTTGTAAATATAGTATAAAATGACCGATGGTTTAACAAGATATACATATATGTAGTTAAATGTTATGATTTATATATTTCTTTTGTATTGTTTATATATTTTTTGCTTGTATTTATTATGTAAGATTCTTAAAAATATTTAAACCACTTAAAAGTAGACAAACAACAACAACTAGAAAATGTCTATAAACATGTAGTCATGATAAGCCTATAAAATTTTTTTATTAAATATTAGTAACACTTATTTAAATTTAAAAAAAAAACTTCATTCATCTTTGTTATCTATTGCTGCAAAATAAAACTTTACAGGATTAAAATTATTGCCTAAATAATCACATTTATTAAAACTATATTTATTAAGTAAATACATTTTACAGGCTGATGTATAATTGCCTTGAAATTGGAGTTTTTTTAATTGTGCCAATTTTGGGTTGGACTTTTCAATGTTTAATATTTTAACCATTTTATCATCATCAAAAGAATTAAATGGGCATCCTCCTTCAGAATAAGAACTATCGTAATTTTGTATCTGCTGACAATTTCTAGACACATAACTCTTTCTACCTCCTTCTAAGCCATATAAATGCCTAATACCATAAATAAATTTATTTTGATCTTTTTCCCAACTGTGGCAACAACTATGTTGTCCATCTGGGACCTTTTCATATTCATTTTTCCAAAAGATGATGGCTTCTTCCATCGGCATACCCAAATCTTTGAGGAATAGGCTGTAACAGAATCGTTGATCATGTGTTAGTCTGTGCTTTCTTCTCAAATGTTGATGCAAATTAATCATACAAGGAGGAAAGAATTGTAACTTATCATCAACTTCTTTATTCATTAAAATATCAACTTTGTGCTCATCTTTAAATATATCTTTATGTATATCTTTAATTTTAATGGTAATCTCTATTATTCTTGGATCATTTCTTAATATTTGTAGAACAGGGTTGCACATTTTTTGTTTTAAACTCATAGAAAATAACTGTGTTAAGTAAAGCTTCCAGTATTTACAAGGTACAGAAGCTATACCGCTATTAAGTTCTATTTGTCTTTTAGCTACAAGTTTAAGACAATATCTAAAATTTATTTTTATATTATAAAATAAACAATTTTGACAACAGCTTGTTGTCATGTGTTGAGCAATACTCTGAATATTTAAGTGTTGACAGAGTATTGTTAGAGGCTTAGTGAAGTTTAATTCTTTGTTAAGTTTTCTAATACTTCTTAGTAGTTGCTTTGCAAAACGTCTCAATTCATATGCCGAAAGAGTGTTCATTCTCTGCCAAAACAACTTTTCTTCAGATTCTATACAAAAATCTGTAAACTCTATTGTATTATCTATGTTACAAATTATACACAACATAAAGTGTCCAATCACGTCATATAGACTTCCTTCTATGACATGTTCATTGTATAACTTCGTCTGATTTTGGTAAACTGACTTTAAAAATTCTAGCCTTTTGGTGACGATGGTCTCTAATAAATGCACTGTTATATCCCCTTTGACGGGAGTTAAATAGAAAAACGACATATTTTTTGATCATCTATTTTGGCATATTAGAATGGCAATAAGCAAAGCACTTTTGAATAAACTGTGTTATTTGTGCACAATATTTAATCTTTGTTTATTGATTACAAATGTTTGATGTCATGTCCTTTATCAATGTTTGGTTGGAAAAAGTAAAACACATCACAAAAATCAAAATACAAATGTCAATTGTCTAATCAATATTCAATATGGGTAATGGGTGCGAGTTAGAGTTGCCACTTGCCACTCCTAAATCCTAATATACCTAGTCTTGCCTTAAATATTGTAACAAAAATATAATAATATTTTTTTAATTGCAAATAACATTTATTACTTTACAGTATGTTAGTTTAATACACAAATATAAAACAATTAAAAATATAAAAAGGTTATTTGAAATGGTGTCCATTGGCTGCAATACAGTCCTTTAAACGTTGAAGTTATCAATAAAAGCACGCGCTCTTTCCATAGGGAAATTCTTCACTGTAAATCATATGGATTGTTTTAGGGACTCCAAATTATCACGGCGTTTAGAGCAAGCTGTACTCTCTAAAACTAATCATAAACCATAATCCAGCGGGCTAAAATCGGGACTAGACGACGGCCAGTCTTCAGCTGTTTTGAAGTCCGAAACGTTTGCTTCGAACCAAGACTGGACTGGACCTGGACTGGACTGGACTTTACCGAGCTTTATGACCCGGCGCCGTGTCTTTCTGGAAGCACTATACATGGTTATTGAACATGGTATTATTGAGGGGCTTAACTATCTTCTCAAGAATGATCTTGATACACTTGTGGGGATGTTTGGCTACTTTTTACCTTCACAAAAATATGGCTCAGTCACCCCTCATAACTAACATCCCACCAAACCATCACTGAAGTCGAATAATGGCCATGTTGCACTCTGTCGACTAATTGGGAAGCTTCCTTAGAGTTTTGACCATAAATACGGTCATTTTATTTGTTAAAATGTTGTTGAATTGTAAAAATGTTCGCAGCCGTAATTTTTTTTTTGTCTATGACCTCCCTTTTCGTACCGCTTCAATAGTTCGCTTCGATTTTACGGGTAGTAAAATCGAAACATCTTTAATTTATAAGTTAAGAAATAACCAGTGCGTCTCTTATAGGCTTCAAGTCCTAAGTCATCTCTTAAAATACTCGACATGGTTCTAGGTGCTACCTTCATTTTCCGAGATAAAATATTTTGCTTTTGGACAGGATTCCTTCGATTTATTGTCCTTACTGTTTTGATCACCTTTTTCGTACGAACACTACTTGGACGGACAGATCTTTCTCTGTCATAAACAAAGGAAGTCTCATTGTACCTATTAATAGCCCGGTACACAAACATTTGACTAATACCAAGTGTATGGAGAGTTTTAAATTGCATTGCATTAAATTGCATTTGACTGTATACCTACTTTGTGTAATGCAATCACAGCGATTCTCTTCTCTTTATCACCCCACTTCATTTTAATATTGCAAAATATTGTACAATGTATTGGCGCCAAAATGAGGAAACACAATGAACAATCGTATAAGAATAACAGATTCCAAATTCAAATGAAATATTTTATGGCCAGACTAGGTATAATATATATATTTTATATATCTTACTGTCATATTTTAATCAATTGACAATGTTTTCTAGAAAAACAATATAGTACTAAAAATACCTTCTTTTCACCGATAAACATTTGAAATATGCATTTTTTTCTATGTCTGAAACTAGATTGGTAAAAGCACCTCAAGTTCCAGAAGACATAGTAATGAGAAATTTGGACTAAATTTCTACTCTACACATTGATAGGTGGCGAAAATTGGATGTAAAGGAGAAAGCCTTGTTTCATTAGAAGTGACGATCCTATAGACTTCCCGGGAGTTTAAGTTACACATTTTATCATTCTTCTTACCGAGCGCATAAAAGTCGTTCTCGTCGGGTTATGGTCGTACCTCAAGCTCGTGAATGATGGGGTCCCCAAGGCTGCCTGCTACCCTTAACACTGTTCATTGTACATATCAATAATATATTCGACTTATCGAACATTCATCGACAGGTGATGTCCAGGGTGGTCTGGCTAAAAATTAAAACTGGTCGGTTTTATTTCTTTGGAAGCTTAATAAATCTGACATAGGATAGGGCGATACTTTGACCTTGTTATCAGCAGTGGATTTAGGTTTGAGGACGCCCTAGGCCCCAGACGATATGGCGCCCTTTATCTTTTGTTACAGTATATATAGAAACATATATGTACATATATGTGTGTGTTTATAAAATAATTAAAATAATAACAATAATAATAAGAAATCTAATTCAGGTATAAACTAAACATTTATTTTTTTAACATAACAATTAAATATAGAATTAATAATAAATTGCTTGTAATTAAAATATAAATTACCTATTTTTATCTGAATCATCATATAATAATTTTTTTTCTTGCTTTCGTCCGTGCGAAAATATCAATGACCTCCTCATACTTAATTTCTTGAACCAATTGTGCTTCAATGGTTAGTAATGCAAGTGCAAGTAAAGAAATTCTACCCTCAAAATGGTACTATGTTTCGATAGTAACAGCGAAATAAAATAAACTTTAATATTTGGTCTTGCACTTTATAGAAAACCCAATCGATTTTAAATTTTAGTCATCTTAAAAATTTTGCCGCCTCTCAAAATTTGCCGCCCTAGGCCCGGGCCTCACGGGCCTAAGCCTAAATCCGCTACTGCTTGTTATACCTGTGCTGACTTCGACTGTGACTGTGCTGACCTGACCTCCTATTACGATACTTACAATACTAGTAAGTAGTTCGTTTTTAATCATTTAAGATAATAATAATAATAATAATAATAATACTCCTTGGTAACTGCCACGAGTTGTCACGTTTTTAATTGTCAATTTTTGGTAAAAATATTTAATAACAAAAATCAAGTTTTTACAATATTAAAAATAAATAAATCAGTAATGCAACATGAAAAATAAAAGGAAAAAACCAAACCAAACGAAAATGTCACCAAAAGTAACTACCAAAAATAAGTTATAAATAAGTGAACTGTGACAATTGGCACTCGATGATCCGATGATCACCAGGAGTAAAAACGTCAACGCACGCCAACCACCGCAGCCCGTCGCACCGAGCAGCTCCACGTCATCAGAGGAGGAGTACGCAACTCCTCCTGAGAATGTCGTGTCGAGCAGTGACGACGAGCTGCCGCCTCCAGCGCCGCGCCGAGCACCAGCGCCGCGCCGAGGGAGGCCACCGCTGCCGCGCTTGGGGCCTACTGGGGCATCCGCCCCGCGTTCGGCCCCCGCCGTCGGTGGTGCAGTGCGCCGCATGAAATGGACGCAAAATATAAACGAAAATGTCATGCGAGCGTACTATAGGGCGACAGAGGGTGGAACTAACCTCACTGCGTGGCGAACCCGTTTGTTGTCTTTGTTTCAGGTCCTTGAACCAGAGTTGACTGTTTCGGCCCAACGACTATCGGATCAGGTGCGGTTTATTCAACGTAATCGTGCGTTGGATGACTCCGCACTTGACCGGCTTCGCTCCGAGGTGACAATCTCTGCATCCACCACCGAAAGCATCCATTTGCGAGCCCAGTTATCGTCCGCTCCTTCGGTGGCAGGGTTAGTGGATGGAAATGCTGATGTGGGGGGCGTTGAGATTACAACCGTAAGTACCCAAGATAATGAGCAATTAAGGAGGACTTTGGAGGATGCGATTTTGGAATTTAAAGACATACCAGCCCGCGACAGGCCACGGTTACCGCGTTTTCCCACGCATAGACGTAATATGTCGCTAGTAATGGCTCTAGACTGCATGCTAGACTCTTATCTTCGTTCTAGCAATAATCTCACTGATACCCATTCAATTCTTTATTGTGCAGCTGTTGCAGCGTGCCGCTCCGCCCGTGTCAGATTTCCTGAGCCTGATAGGGTGGTGCGGTCCACTGAGGACACACCCGCATGGCAGATGAGGAT
This sequence comes from Napeogenes inachia, assembly GCA_959347355.1. Taxonomy (NCBI): domain Eukaryota; kingdom Metazoa; phylum Arthropoda; class Insecta; order Lepidoptera; family Nymphalidae; genus Napeogenes; species Napeogenes inachia. The sequence continues at coordinate 22,098,777 of OY365800.1, read as the reverse complement.
TGAACGGCGTATCAGCGCAGCTAGGGTCATTATTGGCAAGTTAATCTGCTTCAGATCGGGAAACATCCGGCCGAGAGTCATGCGTTATGTTACACAGGCCTTTGCCGGTACTGGCATTAGACCTCAGGATTACATGGCCTATGTAACAGAACGTATAGACTACCTGAAGCAGAAAGTTTGTGCGTGGGCAAATCGTATCCGTCGTTATAAACAACGTGTAAATAGGTATAAGCAGAATCGCATATTCCAAAGTGACCAAAGAAAGGTTTATAGAAGCTGGGAGGAATCTGCTACGAGTGTGATTGATGGGCAGTTACCAAATATGGAAGAAATGTTCACATTTTGGAAAAATATTTGGTCGGTGCCTATTAATCACAACGATGGTGGCTGGATGCGTGTTGTTGAGCGCGCGTGTGAACACCTGCAGCCAATGGAGGCTATATTTATAAGCCCAGACAATGTCAGGGATGCGATCCGTTCGACCCATAACTGGAAAAGTCCTGGGCCGGACGGATTACATAACTTTTGGCTCAAATGGCTGCGGTCTTCACACGAACGTTTGGCTGGGCAATTCCAGGAAGCCATCGTGTCCGGATCCCTACCATCTTTTATGACAACAGGAATAACCTTTCTGCTCCACAAGTCTGGTAGTATCACTGATCCAAAGAACTTTCGACCTATCACGTGCTTACCAACAACTTATAAGCTTCTTACATCCATTTTGACTTCAAAATTAAACACACATTTGTATGCAAATAGCATTTTAGATCCCGCTCAAAATGGATGTAAGATTGGGTCTCGTGGTACTAAGGAGCTCCTCCTTATTGACATGGCCATTAATGAAAAGGTTCGCCGAGGTAGGAAGGGTCTCTCCGCCGCCTGGATTGATTATAAAAAGGCCTATGATTCGGTGCCTCATACATGGTTAAGACGAGTACTAGAAGTGTATAAGATTAACACAGATCTATGCGCTTTTCTTAATTCATGTATGAGGCAATGGACAACGGTCCTTTGTCTTCCAGGGGGCGGAGGAAGTCTTCTTACTTCCGAACCTGTAAGGATTGAGCGAGGTATTTTCCAGGGTGATAGCTTGAGTCCTTTGTGGTTTTGCCTGGCTTTGAACCCCTTAAGCACGTTGCTTAGGGATTCAAAACTGGGATTTCGCTTTCGCAGAGGGGGTGAGATCATTTCACATCTTTTGTACATGGACGATCTCAAATTATTTGCACCAAATAAAGCAGATCTGGTATCATTACTAAGCGTTACGCAAACGTTTAGTAATGACATTAGGATGGAGTTTGGTGTAGATAAATGTGCGGTTGCACATGTGCAGAATGGCCGAGTTGTAAATAGCGAATATTTACAACTCTCGGAGACAATGTCCCTCAGATCTCTCTCTGAAACCGAAACCTACAAATACCTTGGTATGTCGGAATGCTTAGGCATACTAAGTGGGGACATTAAACAGCTAGTGAAGGAACGCTTCTTTAACCGCTTGACAAAAGTTCTAAAAAGTCTTTTGTCAGGAGGTAACAAAGTGCGTGCATTCAACAGTTGGGTAATGCCCCTGCTGATGTATACTTTCGGCATATTAAGGTGGACTCAGACCGAATTAGATGCCCTGGACCGAAAGGCCCGAAAACTATTGACAATGTATCGCATGCATCATCCGCGCTCATCAGTGATGAGATTGTATATTCCACGGAAGTGTGGGGGTCGTGGCTTCCTTAATGCCAAAAACTTACACAACCGTGAGGTATGCATTCTTAGGGAATATTTCCTTCATGCTGAGTGTGGAATGCATCGGGACATTGTTGCAGTAGATAATGGTCTTACACCGCTCTCCTTAGCCAAAGATAACTGGCATAAACCGGTAGTACTTAGCACTGACGACCGTATAAGTATATGGAAGAGTAAGGAGCTTCATGGACGGTTCCACCAGGCACTCTATGGGCCTGATGTAGACCTTCTGGCGTCCGTGGCTTGGCTACGATTCGGTGATCTCTTTGGTGAAACCGAAGGTTTTGCTTGTGCAATTGCTGACGAAGTTGTCAAGACGAACAACTATCGGAAATACATAATAAAGGATGGCACTGTTGACATATGTCGTGCGTGCCACCAACCAGGAGAATCCATCAGACATGTTATTTCCGGTTGTTGTCGTCTTGCCAATGGAGAGTATTTGCACAGGCACAACCAAGTAGCCAAGATTATCCACCAAGAACTTGCTCTTCGATACGGTCTTGTTCCTTTTGAAGTGCCATTTTATAAGTACTCACCGGAGCCAGTTTTGGAAAATGGTCATGCTAAGCTCTATTGGGACCGATCTATCATAACGGACAGGACTATTGTAGCCAATAAGCCTGATATCGTGCTGGTAGATCGGTTAGAGCGCCGGGCATTTCTTGTTGATATCAGTGTCCCGTGTGACGCTAATCTTGTGAAAGCTGAGAAGGACAAACTGTCAAAATACTTGGACTTAGCTCACGAGATTACCGACATGTGGGATGTTGACTCAACAATAATTGTCCCGATGGTAGTTTCCGTCAATGGTCTTATAGCGAAGAGTCTCGATCATCATCTCAAGAGGCTCTCACTAAAAAACTGGATCAAGGGTCGGATGCAAAGAGCAGCAGTTTTGGGTACGGCACGCATTGTGAGGAGGTTTCTTTCGCTGTCGCCCTAACCACCGACGGACTGGTCGTAAGGCCCACGTCGGCGGGATACTGTTTTTTATATTTATATTTATAATGTTGTTTTTTTTTTAAATGTTATATGTATAAATGTAAATAATAAGATTGAAATGAAATAAATGATAACAATAATAATAATAATGTCAGGATAGTGTAGTGTTGTTGTTATATGTTGCTTTTACAATTTGAGGAAACAAACTTATTAGGAGTAATCTCCTGTATACCTCTAACAACTTCAAACCATTTAATTGATCCAAATTGGAACATTAGTTTATACTTGTAGAACGTAAAAAAAATGTCCGTGAATTTGCATCTGAAATGTTGTATAAACCCAGCTGTTATCAAGGTAGTTGGTAAATATCGATCTCCGAAGGTGTGGTGCTTTCTGCGACTATGCGATGCATTAATATTAATAGTTCCCTGGAAAATTTAACTGTTAAATCAGTTGGGTAAAAGCCCTTTTAAACTAGGTCGTTCTAGTACTTATTTATACAAAGCGTGGATAAAAGTTTTTGTAGATTTTAACTTTTCGTATGTATCTACGGCTACAGTGATGTGTAATACTGTGTTTTTATAAATAATTTCATTCTATTCTATTCTATTCTAGATCCAGTTAAAATAAGGCATGTTACAAAATACAACAAATATATTTAAGTACCTACATATAACTTACGATATAAACACGTTTACACTGTACATGTCGTTTTTAATGATCTTAAAACATCTTAGACATGTCATGCTTATTTAAAAATTAAATAAATTTAGAAAAAATACAAAAGTAGCTAGTGATGGTTATACATTTATCAATGTATGTAACTACACGTTAATTCAGTTGGTTAAGCGACTGTAAGGTATTCCAGAGGTCACGGCCAAGGGTCCTATCTTGGCTGATGTAGTTTTCCTTCCATATTGAAGTATGTTATGTTTTATTATCTAAACAGAATTTTATATTTTTATTCTGTGTTAAAATGTTGCTTTTTATTTTAATTGCAGCTTCGAATGGATCTATGGAAGATGCACTTAGCACAAATGTCCGTTCGAATCCATGCTACAAGCAATAATTGCTGAAAAATGTTACATTTCTTCATATTTAGTAAACGGTATTTTGTCTATATATACTTCATAATATATAATATTTTAGAATAAATAGACGATTACGTCATTTAGGTACATGATAATGTTGACCAATAACAACATAGTAAAGAATAGTAATTTGAATTAACTGTTAATATATTTTATCCTCTTGCAATTATTTTTAAATTATTCACATACTATATTTATCATTTAATGATATCATAATTGCATATACCGACATAGGATTAACATAATAAATCTTAATATATATAAATTACGTGTCACGTTGTTTGTCCGCGATGGACTCCTAAACTACTTAACCGATTTTAATCAAATTTGCACACCGTGTGTAGTTTGATCCAACTTGAAACATAGGATAACTTACATCTTAATTTTAAGTCACAATATTATTTTATATCAAAATATTGTTATTTCGTTATTGGCCTTGATAAATTTACTTGCATTTTAATTTTTTTCCTTTACTTAGCGGTCGGGGGTTTTTTTAGTTTTAATTTTATTTTTTCTAATACCTTGACTTCTTAAATAGTTTACTACAATGTAATAGGTATATCCAAAACCTTAGCAACCACAGCAACGCGTGGCCGAGTCTGCTAGTAATAATATAGTTTTTAATGTTACGCAATACTAAATCTATTTATTTACTCATAATGATCATATTGAAAGATTAGTTATAGGTATTTTGTCACGCCAGCGCGGCGCCGTGATTTTCGTTTTTTGTATTTTTTTAATTCAAGTGTTTTTTTAAGTAAAGAATAAAATTTTGTTTTTTTAAAGTTAATTTCTTTAAATTTCAAACATGCATACCTACTAGCCTTTTATGAAACGTCGTACTCCAGGTGAACGGTAAGGGTCCATAAAGAAGAACAGGTAAGAAAAACAATAAATATTTTTAAAAATCCATATGTGTATTATTTAATTTATTCTAGTCTTTTCTATTGCCAGCGACCACAGCGCCTTCCTGAACTTGAAAATAGTTACTGCAAAATTCTTAATCATCATATATTGTTTTGTATCTTTATTTTTTTTTAATTTTTTTTTGTGTGTATTTCCTTTAGGTTGACCTTCTATGTGTTGACTTGGATATCAAGAAGGTTTGTATGTTTTCCTGTGGAATTCATAGAATTTTCTATAGTAAATCTGTTTTCCTTGTATTTTTCTTTTGATTGCGCTTTTTATTAATATGTAGGTATAATGCATAAATACTCTTATTTTTAAAAAGTTCAATTGCGCTATATTTTCTTATGGCTTTTATTACATTACTAGCTGTTTCCAGCGGACTAGTTTGGCTCTGCCACCTCCTCAGACCCCTCAAATCGTAAACGATTGGTGATCGTATGGTGATTTCAAATTTACACAAATCCAAACATCTTAAGTTTTTTTGGAATGTTTGATACAAAAACAGATGTGGGAAATAACCAAACCAGTTTTTGTAATTTCTGGTGAAAATTTTACAATCTGCTCGAATTAAATGTATTTTATCTGTTGACCAGGGCTTATTAGGCTATACAATTATCAAATTTCATCAAAATCTATACAATCCGTTTCCAAAGATGAACTCAAAACGAAACAAGAAAACAAAAAAAAAGAGTTTTTATTTTTTAATATTACCTATATACCTTTTTATTTTTTATGACTAGGTATAGTACTCAATTGAGTTTTGAGTTCAGTTTCTTTCCGTACACATACATGATCATGTATCCCACTAATTTTCACAGCTGAATTAGTTTCCAATCCGTGACCGAAGTTTTTTAAGACATGTGTTTGTGTCAATTGTGTTCTATCCTGAACTATTCACTTTTTCCTCAGCATTTAAAGAGTAAATTTGATTTTTTAACAAATTCTCCGCTGGCCCTCCAATTTTTCCAAACTCTCCGTTATTAAGTACAGAACGTAACATAAGATGAATTTTAAGAAATCCGTAGATAGGTACATGTATGGCATATGTATGGCGGTGTACGTGTTAATAACATACGTGAGGTAGATATTTATTTATTTAGTCTTTATAGGCGGACTAAATGCCTATAATCATTCTCTACCACAGAACGCGAAAATATAGTACCTACCTACAAAGTGTAAGTGAGGTGCTTCCAACATAAAATATTAATACAAAAAATAAATTAGAATACAACATTAAAATAAATTTATATAAATATAGAATAAAAATTAAACAGATACGGGCAAGAATTCGAACTCGCGACCTTTAGGGAAATCGTCCTGTCGCCCTACCAACTGAGCTATTGTATCGCCGTCCGCCTCGATGAATTAAGCATTCTATATGTGATCGTCTTTATCGGGACAGTGGTGAAATCTATAAGGTTACTTTCAAAAATCCTAACCAATGTGTCTAACTTTGCAGTAGGTATAGATAAACATTGAAAAGATGCCACTACCGAAATTAATGTTTGAAAATATTTATTAATATGTATAAATATATAATTAAAAATAAACCGATACGGGCAGGGATTCAAACCCGCGACCTCTGGGAAACCGTCGCGTCGCGTCGTCGAAGGCGTCGTGAAGCGAACGGTTTCCCAGATTTCCCGTATCAGTTTATTTTTCATTCTATATTTATTTATTATAAATAAGCTTAACATGCCTATATATGTTTATAGATATTTTCAAAAACAATAAAATAAATCACATAAAACTTATGTGCATCTAACACATTGCACATAATGTAACTATCAGTAATAAATACTTGTTTTCAATAAATAATTATACCTACACAAATATATATTATGTAAATAAATAAACATTGATAAATAATATAAATGTTTAAGTAGATATATATATTTTATTTAAATATACAAATATAATATAAATATAACTTTACAATACAAATAATGATATACATATATAATAAGACTAAGTATACATTAAACAAAAATACACATTTTATTTATTATTCTGTAGATGTTCTGTGAGATAAAGCTGAACTGCCCTCTAAAGGCCCTGCTGAAACTGCCACTCTGTCTGGTTTCAGGGAGGCATAGGGTATATTATGCTGAATGTTTTTCTCTGGTAAATGTGAGAGCAACATAAAACTAACGTATGGTGGCGGGTTTGGGTATTGTAGTCTGTTCTTCATAATATATCAATTATGATTGTGACTCAATGGTAAATATTATAAAAAAGAGAATGTATAAAAATTTTAAGAATAAAGTGGAGTTTCCTGTCGTACATTTCTCAATTTCATTTCTCATCAACGGTTCCAAAAGGTAAGGATCTTTTGGAACCGTTGAATTTACTCATTTCGCTAAAGCATGTTAGTCTATTTGAAATTACAAACGTTGTCTTTGAACAGAAATCAAACCAAACGAACGAGTCGGTCTTCTCTTCAAGTGAGAAGTCTTTCTTTGTACCTTCTTTCTTACTTTCTCTTTTTCCAACTGCAGCCTACCTTCTACAAAATGTATTTAAAAACATTTGCTATACCTATGTATTATAGATCTACATTATAAATGTAGGTACGTTTTTGTTGGACTTTAGATAACGTTAGATAACTCTAACGTTATCTAAATATTTAATCATTTACTTAAAATACCTATTTAAGGACACTTACTTTTTTAGTGTTTTTATATAATAAATAATAAAATAAATGTTAGCGAACGTAGACAAAAGTAATATAAACGTAATCTATGAAACCAATTTGAAATAATGGCGGTATATACTATATAGTATAGGTACATTAATTCCTTTAATAGTTCTAGCAAAAAGTTATTATATGCATGTAGAGTTACAGTAACTGAGCAACACATAGTAATAATATGTTGTACATATGGAAAACATTTACAAGGACAGACAAACCGACGCGTAGCCGGGCAAGCGGACAATTAACTGACATTATATGCACTTTTAATAATGACATACCTATATATAATATACGCACACAGGTGTAGGTTTACTAAAAGTTCTGTATTCCTAGTCTTTTGTGTCTTTCAAAGCCTACAACAACATACAACCACATACGTTCGAATATGTTTCTATATATCTTAAATTTAAATATTGTATTTTCTTAAAATGTCAATTTTTGTTTGTTTACATATTTCTAATAAAAAAGCGAATCCATCCAAATAATAATCGATAAAAAATGTGATAATAAGATAGCCGGTTAAAGAGGAGAGTGTTTGAAAAAGTAACAATAATCGCCCAAATCGAATGAAACGCGAAAACGCACAAAGGTACAAAATGCAAGTATCATTACATAGTTTAAAGCAAAGTCGCTTTCCGCGTCAGTCCCTATGTCTGTATGTATCCTTAGATCTTTAAAACTACACAACGGATTTTGATGCCGTTTTTTTAATAGATAGAGTGATTCAAGAGGGAGGTTTATATGTATAATAACATGCTTAATATATTCGAGAACCACTGATAATTTCAAGATTTCTAAGGCGAAGTCGTAAACAAACACATTGTGTTGCGCTTATGATCAAAATAATGTACTAAATATTGTATCCCTTGTAGAACTTTACAAGAAAGTCCGCGGTGGTATATGTTTATCTCTTAGGGATAACCCACAATAGCCAATTTTTATCCTTTACTTTTTACGCAAAATAATGACTTCTTACGAAGCGATTTTAAGCAATATAGCAATAATCCTTATCTAATTAAGTGTCTTAAATACATATTACTTTTAATAAGGAACAATATAGACCTTTACAGCATGTAATTTAAATGAATATAATCGAAGATATTACAGATTTCAAATATAGGATCATCGCGTTTGCGGCGGTACGGTCGCCCGGCGCACTCTGGTATGGAACCGTGCAAACCATCTCAAAAATAGCTTTTGTGAATGTTCAGTACTGAAAATTTTGTTAACTAACTGAATGTCTAATACATATTATTTATCATTTAAAATAGATTTTCTTTTAATAAAAACAGACCTGCAAGTTGATGGTCACAATAACGTCGATTGTGTAGCTCAGAATTCCTCAAGTTTACATGATCATGTTTTAATTATGTTCAATGAATATCTATTAGTGTGATATGTATATGGTTAAAATGGTTATTAAGTACTCTTTTTAAAAAGCATTTAAATGGACGTTTAAGTAAAAATAAGAGAGGTATAAATAAAATATAGTATCTTATATTGTATCCTTATTAAAAACTTGAAATAGATATTTGGCAGTAAGCGATATCTGCCGATGTCGTAATTTTTATTGTATCACTTAAAACAAGTCACATATTAAAAATTAAAAAAAAAACCGATACAAAAAGACCTCTAAGAAGAATAAAAATAATATTATGTGCCTACTTATGGAAGTCGTTGCGTCGGGGGACCGTTGTACGTACGTACGTTGATAGTGTAGGTATATATTAGGTAGTAGGCAAGAAAGAAAAATCAAAACAGAAAATAAGTTTTATACCAGTGACTGTAGAACGTATTGAACAAATTAAAAATGGGTTAGTACGCTATTTGCCTTTGATGAAAAATTCAAACCCCAATATTATGTATAATGACTTTTTTAGTACTTTCACTAAATTATTTAACTTTATATTTACTCCAAAAACAGTGGTTGTTAATGATAAATTAGTGTTTAGTGATTGGGCATCTGCTGAGTTACACAAAAATAGAGAAAAATTATATAATATGTATGCGGAATTGATGTTTAATACTAGTAATGAGTTTAGGGATGAGGTAAAATTATTTTCCAAATCTTTTAAAAAACAATGTAAAATAGCAAAAAATCAACATATTCAAAATAAAATAGGAAATAGCATTAATAAAATAAAAACAACTTGGAAAATAATTAATGAGGAAACTAAAAGAGCTAAATCCCAGAGGATCGACTTTAAATTAAATATAGATAATAAATATGTCACGTCTGACCTCGAGGTTGCTACTGCTTTTGAAACCTTTTTTACTAATATTCCAGTGACTACAACGTTATCTTTAAATTCTTCTACCGCTGCAGCTATGGGTTTACTTAGAGAGAATGTAGATCAATGTGTTAGTAGTTTTAAGTTTGAAAAAGTTAATGCTCAAGAAGTAATCAAAGTATTTAGATCAATTTGCGTTAAAAAGACTAGTGATCTTTGGGGGTTTTCTGTTGACATACTTAAGTCCATAATTGACATTGTAGCGCCAGACTTAGCATTAATATTTAATAATTGTTTAGAATATGGTATATTTCCTGATCTAATGAAACAAAGTAAAATAACTCCATTATTCAAATCCGGCTGTTCATTAGATCCTAGTAACTATAGACCTATTTCAGTCTTACCCACTTTTAGTAAGATTTTTGAGAAAATAATTCTTAATCAACTTGTAGCATATTTCAGTAAAAACAATCTCTTACACAAAAACCAGTTTGGTTTCAGTGCCGGTCGCTCTACAACAGATGCTGGTGTAGAGCTATTACTAAACATATTTGAAGCCTGGGAAGGATCACAGGATGCACTTGGCATTTTCTGTGATCTATCTAAGGCGTTTGACTGCGTTCAACATGAAATCCTTATAAAAAAGTTAGAACATTATGGAGTTAAAAATAAGTCCCTAGATTTAATTAGTTCATATCTTAATGATAGAATTCAAAAAGTTGATGTAAATGGAAAACGTTCCCCTGGTTCTTTGGTAAAAATAGGCGTGCCACAGGGCTCTATCTTAGGGCCTTTCTTGTTCCTCATTTACATAAATGACTTACCTCACCTAGTGAGGGAAAAACATGGGATAGTGTTGTTTGCTGATGATACTTCTCTTACTTTTAAAGTTAATAGACGGCAATCTGTTATTGACGATGTAAACAATGCTCTCTCAGATGTTGTACAATGGTTTAACGCCAATAATTTGTTGCTCAATAAAAAAAAGACGAAATGTGTCAAATTTAGTTTACCAAATGTTAAAAATGTTAGAACCAATGTACAATTAAATAATGAGGATTTGGACTTGGTCAAATCTACTACTTTCTTGGGCATTACTTTAGATGAAAAATTGCAATGGGGTCCTCATATATTTGATTTGTCAAGCAGACTAAGTTCTGCTGCATACGCGGTTAAAAAAATACGTCTATTAACAAATATGGAAACTGCTCGATTAGTTTACTTTAATTACTTTCATAGCTTAATGTCATACGGTATACTCTTATGGGGCAATGCGGCCGACATTGATACCATATTTACATTGCAGAAGAGAGCTGTTCGCGCAATATATAATATGAGACCAAGAGACTCTTTAAGAAACAAATTTAAAGAATTTAAAATTATGACTGTTTATAATCAATATATTTATGAAAACTTAATTTACGTTCATAAAAATATTTCAAAGTTCAAGAAAAATTGTGATATACATAAAATTAATACAAGAAATAAAGATAAACTCGCTATGCCCGGCACTAGGCTCCATAAAATAGGTAAATCCTTTAAGGGTAATTGTATACGTTTTTATAATAAGCTCCCAAATGAAGCCTTAAGCCTCTCATTAAATAAATTTAAATTATATGTTAAAAATAATTTAATAAAAAAATCCTACTATAGTGTAAAGGATTACATCGACGACGGTATGGCCTGGGAATGAATCTGTATTGTATTGCGAATAGCTAGTAATCTCCGCAATTTGTTTTTTGTTGTAAATTAATTTTGCTTTATCGACCTTCTGCATCACACCGATTCCTTAGAAGTCACTACTTGCGGTAGCATCGGGAGTCGGGTTGCCTCCCTCCCTCAAATATGTGCGAGGGGGTGATGGCTGGCTCTTGTGTTATGCTCGTGAACGGGTGCTGCTTGCGGTGACTGGTTGTGTGGCAGGCCGAAGATTTATATATATATATATATTTTTTCTGTTATTATTATTTAATTTTCGTTGCCTGAAATCATTAGGCTTCTTTTTCGATTGATTGCGAAGGTTCTAGTTGTTCCAAATTTGCATTTAAGTTTGACGTTTGTGAAACAGTGATCACAATAACAAAAAATATATCCGGCTGAGTTTGTTGTGTGGTTCTTCTCAGACCAGGACGCGTTTGGAACCCTCATAGCTTTAACATTAAGATGGAAAATGCTTTTTCGGAAGGGCTTATTACGATAAATCTAGTATCGTAATAGGCCCTCCTGACATTTCCATGTTGACGTACACAAGTGATCACTGATTATGATTCTAAGTGGAAAAGATATAAATAAATAAATAAATAAATAAATATTACGAAGTTAATCATTGAGGACTTAGACTATACGATTATATATCGTAATTTCTTTATCCTTGTTAACTTACTTGCATTTTAATTTCTTCCTTTATTAAACGGTCCCCCGACGCAACGAATTCGATAAGTAAATAATAATATTATTTTTATTCTTTTTAGAGGTCTGTTTGTATAAAGGGTTTTTTTAATTTTATTTTTTTTTCTGCTTTTTAAAGTTATGTTACTGGTTTCTGAATTGTATTAAATGAACCTACAGAAATACAAAATTTTCAAATGTTTAAGTATTTCTATTAATCATCCTAATATTATAAAGACGAAAGATTTGTTTGGTTGTTTCTTTGAATTGAATAGGCTCCGAAACTACGGGATCGATTTTTAAAAAAATCTCTTAGCATTAGAATCCTACATTATGATGTACAAAGGTTATATTTAATATGAGAAATATATATATTATATTTAATAAAATAAGGATCCACGTGAAAGTTTCGACAGTGTAATAAATTATAAATGTATTAAGTAACACGATTTTACACTTTTTCATGTGGGTGGTAAATAGGTAGGTTTCATATATACGAATATTAATAAATAAAAATGATTTACAATCACTAATAACACTATGATGAAGGGATTTATATTATTACTAGCTGTTGTCTGTGATTCTTTATGACTACGATCATAAGCCATATAAATATATTTTTACAGTCTACGTGGACGCAGTCACGGGCAACAGCTTTCCCTAATAAAGTACTTTACCTTAGCAAGTAAGTGTAAAAACCTTTTGGCCTTCATAACAAGGCTTTTTTTCCTATTCAACCTCTCCCCCGCACGAATAAAACGTCAATATCTTAGAGACGACTATTTCTATTTCAATCAAACATGGTTAAGAATAATTTCGAAGAGCATAGCTTTCGATTAAAAAAACCGCATTCAAATCCGTCCACGCGTTTGGCCGCAATTATTATTACAACTAAATATTTTAAATATAGATTCAATTCTCTATAATTGTTTTTTTAAACCTAATGTTTTTATGAGTTTTGTATTGTCATTATGTTTTATCGAAAAGTGTATTCAATAAAATTAATTATTTATTGACTCATGATCCACTCCAAGTAACAAGTCATCCGTATACGTACAAAAAAATATTTTAAACCTTTATTGTTATTAAGTATATCTCAAAGCAGTTGTTTTTTATTAGAAAAAAATCCAAAAGTTATTTTGTTATATGAATAAGTTTATTATCAAACTCCAATTTCATAAAAACCTGTCAAATATTTAAACATTAATAAACCATAAAAATCAAAAACTATTGTTCTATTTTTTCTTGTATACTTTTCAAATAATACATGTGTATCAACTAAAGACACATTTATATGTACAAATTGAGATTAAATTATATCATTTTATTGACAGATTGAGAGAAGTTTGTGTTTAATAATTTAACTCCAAGGCAATGGTGATAAATAAATAAAAAATAAATAAAATAAAAGGTCATGGTAGTATAAAAAAAAAACTGAACTCAAGCCATAAACTCTTCGATACCTAATCTAACTGTCAGAACATTACCTGTCTGTGCTGTATATAATTCGTAGCTAATTCTATAGTTTTATGTAAATCGCAGTAAGCGCGTGTTGTCTTCGCGGGTCGCCCTCATGCATTTAAAATATATTCTTGAAATGAGGTACTGACTGAATGAAAGACTTTTTTTGCAACAATTGATTTTAAAATAAAAAATAAAGCTAATCGATCGTGGCAACCCCTTGTTCCTGTACTTGAAGCACCATCGATATTGGTTTAGTAATTTGTATGTATTATCCATATATATTCGTAGTAAGAAACGATAAAATTAAATAATGTGTGCAGCTAATCAGAGATGACATAGTTTTTACCTTATATTTTATCTTTCTTTAGATATTAAGTTAGATTAAGTATTTCAAAATGCCTCATATCACCATTTTAAGATATAAGATATACTTTAATTCTAACAGCAAAGAAAAATAAATTAACCCTCACTTTACAAAATATGCCCAAGCTTACGTCAATACAAGAACACATTTCTAGTTCCAAATGTATAGTAACGAGTATCAACTATGAACATTATAGTACATTATCAGTGAAAGTAATGTGACGTCGATGCGAAAAAAGCCATACAGGAAAATTGACTATCCCATGAAGTAAGTCAATGATATACCGCACGTCTCACCTTGAACCAATGGGTTCTTAACATCTGTATATGATACACGGAAAAAATGTAACACTGATAACAATTTCAGTTGCCGCCGCGACACCCCAGCGTGATGGCTTCTAGCGCGTTCCCGGTGAATTTTGCGGGAAAAATATATGACATTCGAGAATTTATTAGAGACCATCCTGGGGGTGTGCGTACCTTGGAGAAGTATAGGGGCAAGTCTATAGTGCACGCTATGAAAGTGTTTGGACACAGTTACAGTGCGTACCACATGTTGGATGATTTTAAAGTTAGTGATAGTAATTTGACCGGGACTCTCAGTGAAAATGGAAGAATTATTACTAAGGAGGACGCCGATTTGGATGAAAAGGAAATTTTATTTTTAGAAGAGTTGGAGGTAAAAACTGTTTCTTTTTAAATAAAATAAAAGTAATATAAAAAATATTTAAGAAGTTTTTTTTAATGCTATTTTATTCTAATCTCAATGCTCAATCATTTATTATAAAATATCTGCTGCATGCATGCCTTCAACAATAATTTATTATAGATCTCAAATAAACCGTTTATATTATTTATAATAACTTTACCTACATACATGTAATTTGTTTAATTTCTATAGAAATAGCATTAAGGATATAACGCGAACAGAAAACAATAATAGATATATGGATTAAATGAAAAACGAATAGTTTTGTCCAAAAATGCACCGTTTATAAAGTATGGACACACTAATATAAATAAAATAAAAATAAAATAATAATTATATAAATAATTAACCTACTTTTGAATAAGATACATATATATTAAATACGACCCGTCCACGCGACCTCTATGAAACCGTCCCGTCGCTTTACCAATTGAGCTGCCGTGTCCGGTAGGTTTAAGCGACATTATTTTATATTTATTAACAAAAAATACTCTTAACATTTTGATAATTAGCTTTAGTAGAATTTAAAGATTATTTAACATATAGATAAATCATTTTCGCAATAGCAATGTTATTTTTAACAATGAGTAACTAACATCGTCTTGTTTACCATAAGTTCATCTAATCTAGCATCATACTATTAGTAACCCTGACTGCTGAACCAAAGGTGTTAGGTTCGATTCCCACACGGGACAATTCTTTGTGTGATCAACATATTATTGTTCTGAATCATGGGGTGTTTTCTACCTGTTATTGATGTTCGTTACTCAATCACGCCAAAACTACTAAACAGATTTTCATGAAGCTTAGCAATATTGTAGCTTATGTTCCAAAATAACACATAGGCTATAGAAATACTAACTTTTATGCGTGGTTTTGTCTGTGACAAAACATAGATTGTAGTGCGATAACTAATTGCCACAGGAGATCTTGTTTTTATCGTTTGGTTCACTGAAGTTTAAATAATATGTCATTCAAATATACGTCAAAAATCATTGTAAATAATGGCATAAGCCATAACATAAGTTCCTAGCCAAAAAATAATATTTTTACATACTACGTGGACAAAGTCACGGGCAACAGCTAGTTCTGAATATAATAAGATAAACATGAAACATGTTACATATCCAAGATATTTTCAAAAAATGATTGATGAAAACTTATCATCTGACTAAAGTACACGACGCGACGTAAAAACTACTAAACTTATTTTCAATTGTTCAATCAGAATATATATTTAATTTCATTTAACGATGTCTAGGCATCGTTCAAATAATACCTATATTATGATTCTCCAAAACCGAATTAAATATACCTAATAATAGACCTATAAAATAATTTAAATATTTAAAAAATATTAATTGACATATTCTTAGAGAATTTATTTGGTGGTGTTTGAGAAAAACCCATTTTAGGTATAATTAGTAATCTCTGCCGTGGTTAATTATTATAGAAGGAGTATTATTATAAACTAAAAGTTTATAGATTAGTTTATTTATTATTTTAAACGGGAAATATATTATTAATAATTTTAAAAAAATAGTCATGTTAGGACTCTGTCGCATGTCTAACGATTCTTTGATCAGTAATTAATTATGTAGATAGAAATGTATAATTTCGCACTTACATACCTTAAATTCTCATAAATCATTTATTTTGACAATAGTAATGTGCGTTATGGTGTGGGTGTGACTGTTGGAAAAATTGTTCTTGGATAGTAATTTGTCGTTTTATTGAATTTATTGAGGTCAAGAGGTCATTACATCACTAAGCATACTTTATATGGAGGTTAAAAATAATCAACTTTTTTTAAATTATAGTTATTGAATTCAACCCTATTTTAATAATAAAAACTATATGACCATCAACTTTAATAAAAAAATTCTAAACTTTTAAAAAAAAAATTATCACCAACTTAATAAAAAAAAAATAAAAAAAAAAATAAAAAAAAAAAAATATATATATATATATATATATATATATATATATATATATATATATAATATATATATATATATATATATATATATATATATATATATATATATATATATATATATATATATATATATATATATATATATATACATATATATATATACATATATATATATACATGTATTCATAATTTTTTTATAAAGTTGGCGGTAAAAAATATCTAATAAGTTTTAATAGGTTTTCCATTCGTTCTAATGTCGAGTTCCTAGAATGAGTGCGAATTATAAAAGCTTTCAATTATTATTACCAGTTTCAGTTTCAGTTGCAGTTTCAGTCGCTTCGTATAAGAGTATTATTATGTTAACTGTTAATCTGTTTTCATATTCTTTATTATATTATGTCCCACTGTTTATTTTAAATCAACGAAACTTAACACAGTATATCATTTCTTATATTTTTCATAAAGTTTTTAATATATCCATAACGTAAATAGGTATATTATTATATTTATAAATATAAATAATATAAATGTCAGACATTAGCTTAAATAGGTACTATTATATCCAAATAATGTGAAGGTACATTATACAATTCGATATTATAATTGATTCTTCGTACTTTTTAATTGTCATTTTAAAGTTTTTTTGTCCTGAATAATTATTATCATTTTATTATAATAAAACTTATTATTTAAGACAATAAAATAATTTGTGAAATGTGTAAATGAAGGTAACGAAGTTCAAATTTCCAAAACGCGTGACCATTGGTCGAAAGAAAATGTGACGTCATTTGACACACCATTCAAATTATCGGCGTCGAAGTTCATATTGTGGTATTAGTGTTACTGAGATAAATAAATAATTTAGACCTATATTTTCTTGCTTAAAAGTTTTATTAAATGATACGATCGTTTAGGTAATTCAATAGCAGTTTAGCATGCTACCTACTACACATAACATAATATTTAAAATGTTTCTTTCTCTGAATAATTTTCTACTTCACTAGACTCAGATACATAATTTGTTTGATATAAGACGTTATAGAAGTACTATTACCTGAGTTTTCAGTAAACAATTCTCTTTTTAAAACAGATAGTTTTACTGCTAAAATTCCAACATTGTGTGTTGAAAGAGAAAATGGTGACAATGCTACATTTTGTTTTTCAGCAGGTATATTTACATTGACACTTTTACTTCTATACTTCGCTTTAATATTGACTTATACAACTTAGTCACTTGGTAATTTATCTTCATGATATGAAAAAAGTAAGGCTATGTCTGATGATAATCACATTTTATAAGGAAAGTACTGGGTCCTGGATGATTAATAACACAGACATTTGCATTGTAAATACTAGGACTTACTTCGTGATCACTTCTTTGTGAATTTTTTCAAACATTACTACTTTTGATTGCTAACTCTGAAAGGGCTTCATGAACCGGTGTCAATCTTTGCCTTTTGACTATGCACATTCTCTCAGCTGGTGTTCCTTACACAAAAATGTACGAGGCAAAACTCCTTTCTTCAAATTTAGATTACATTTTTTTTCTTGCTGTTTCGTTATATTATATTCAATACAATTTGCTGTATCTTCCTTAACCTGAAATAAATCAACAACCATAAAAAAATCATAAAACCACAAATGGAATAGGGTTTACCTACCTATATAGAAAATTATACGGAACTTTTGTAAACTAGGTTAGGTTAATTTTAAACCAAATGTTCTAATATGCAATAGCTAATGCAAAATTTACTTCTTATCAATGTAGGTACACTAAGCTGTACATAAATAAAGTATACTTACGTTAAATTGATCTTTAAAACGATATAAACACGATTTAGGACATATATTATACTTTCTCGTTGTCATACACCATTGTTTTTGCCTTTTTGCATCTCTTGGAATAAAAAAAAAAACTTTGTCGAGTGTTTTTCTAATACTATACTATACTATACTAATAATAATTTTTGCTCGCCGGTACTATACAATACTTGTAAGATGATTTTTAAGTGCTCCGTTGCTCCGGCGTTCTGCCGTCGGAGGACGCTAGTGTTCAAATTGCCTTAGCTTCCCTCCTGTTACAACCTTGTTTGAAAATTATACCGATAATACGGTTTTTTTCAAATATTTCTCGAAATTTAAAAACCCCTAAACACTTTGTTCCCCTAAAAAACCCCGGAACGCTTAATTTCCCCCTAAATTTAGGGGGAAAACCCCTAAGTTGGCTACAATGTGGACGTGTAATGTGACGTCATTCAAAGCGCTCTCAAAATGACGGCATTTGAACAGCTCGAATTTACTCGATGTTTTAATTTTCACTTTAACAAATAACTAAAATATTTTCAAGGCTATTTATATTTTTTTCTATATTTTTTTTATTGATATAAATAGGTTAATGAATAATTTAAGAAAAAAAAAACATGAATATTCCCAATTGTTTAAAATCTAAACTAAACTTGTAGTTACTTGAAGATTGGTTAATTAAATAAAATTTGGAAAGTTAGATCACCGGGTGTTATCTCGATCGATATCGCTATCACTGATAACAACTACGTATATTGTATTTCGAGAATATTATACGGTATGGACTGTCTGATTATTACTTATCTACTGAAGTCTTGCTAAAATACTATGATAGTATACATATTATGTCATAAACTTTCATAGTATTTTACCACTTCTTATAATAGAGGCATAGCAAATATTATTATTTTTTGAAGTAGGGTAGGGCGGGGCTAGTTGAGCGTATGGGTAAGTTGGGCAATCAAAATATCTCGAAAACTATCCACCGCACGCGAACGCAACATATAGCGAAAAGAAGGGGTTCCGGGAAAGGAACTCATCCCTATTACAAAAGTAGCCACTGGGCCATCGAGAAAAGTACCCAAGCACATTGTTTATTTTGTTATTAAAAAGTAAAATCATCTTAAGCCGGGATATTTTGTCTGTGATACTCAAATTTCATCCGTTTTCAATCAGGCAAGTGTTAATCTAAGGTAAATTTGTTGCAGTTTTGATATTTATAGAGAATCTGGATATAATTCTAACCAGTTTTTTATTAATTCACTTTTGCTTTAAAATTTCGGGTTGGGGTTAGTTGAGCTAGAGTTGCCCAACTATCCCCACGATGAAAAAAAAAATTGTTTTTTTTTACCATGAGGACTTATAAAAAAAAGACTACTAGAGGTTCCCATATTAGTCAAGACTTAAATGGGGCTGCCAAAGCTGTGAGTGAAGAGGGAAAAAGTGGCTATGCCACTGCCAAATAATATGGAATCAAACGGATGACATTATCAAGGTTTTTAAAGAAATTAAATCAAGGTGATACGTCCATGGGTTATGCAACGCCCAGGTCAGTATTTTCTGCCACGCATGCAGACTCTTTTAAAAATACTTGTTACAAACGGAATCAATCTTCTATGGATATTCTCCAAAAGACGTTCGTCGCCTTTGAGAGTGCTGGCATTTGGCAATAAAGTTCCACCCTCTTGGACTGTAAATAAGATGGCCCAAAAAGAACGGCCTACGTGATTCAATGATTTCTTAAAAAAAATATGTTGAAAATAATTACACAAATATTAAAGTCTTAATCTAATAGTTAAGTTAAGCTAGGAATGATGCTGTTTTGTAGATTCTGTTTTTACCTTCCAAAAAATCTACTTTTAGATTTGATGTTTTGTCACTATAAGATTATAAATTAAAAGTTAATTATCAAAATGTAATTTTATTGTAAATCTACCTAACTTAGTAGCTATGATTTGGGTAAACTTTCTAAGTGCTCAACTACCCCCATACTCTTGCTCAACTTACCTCACATATGGGGTAAGTTGAGCATACTTGACTTTCTGCATTAAAATACATGTAGCTTCCAAATTTGACTTATTAGAAATAAATTATTATGGAAACTAAGCTAAGGGATAAATTACTCGTCCATCAGTATGCATCATAAGCCATTACGAATTATCGTTGAGGAACTATAACTGATTAAGTGAAAAACTGCTCAACTAGACCCGCCCTTCCCTACGTAATATAAATAAAGTCATTTAACTACTTAAATTCTATTAATATTATTTTTAATTATTTCCTTATATTTAGGGTTATTGACGTTTTGAATTCGGAATATCGTTATATACATATCATTCGGAAATAATTTATCAAATTAACAAAATCATGATTCCAAATTCTCGTCCCCGTTCCATCACCGGACGTTCCGACGCATGGCAGATATCCATCCTTACGTTGTGGACACTCCACCTGTCCGAACGAAGCGCTTTCTTTCGTCTTTTTACTACGTACTGCGAAGGACTGGAAAAACTTGCCTGTGTCGATATTGCCGGCCAAGTACAAAGCCGGCCAACTTCAAGAGAAGAGTGAATAGATTGCTAGGTTGCTAGGTTAATAAGCCTTGCCACCTATGACTACATTTAAACTTTCCATCAGGTGGAATGTAGTCAAGGATTAACATAGTTTTGTATAAAAAAAATGTTAATAGTGTTTTTCAATGTTTCTTATAGAACACCGTTTAATAAAAGCTTCATGTTAACTGTCTTTTTCCAACTTCTTTGCCCGCATTCTACAGAACCAAAATAAGCTTTTTAATAGGGAACACGCAAAAAATTTAAAATGGTTCATTTTTTTTTTTCGATTACTTATTATCATCTTATTATAATAAAAAAACAGAACCAAAATAAGCTTTTTAATAGGGAACACGCAAAAAATTTAAAATGGTTCATTTTTTTTTTTCGATTACTTATTATCATCTTATTATAATAAAAAAACAGAACCAAAATAAGCTTTTTAATAGGGAACACGCAAAAAATTTAAAATGGTTACTTTTTTTTTTCGATTACTTATTATCATCTTATTATAATAAAAAACATTTTTTTTTATTTACTAACCATTTAAGGCCATAAAATAATTTATGAAAAGTGTAAATTAAGGGAGCGAAATTCAAACTTCTGAAACGCGCCACCATTGGTCAAAAGAAAATGTGACGTCATTTGACACGCCATTCAAATTATTATTTTTTATTTTTGTATGTCTATACTGTTAGCCCTGTTGTCTATTACAGCGTCACCGGGGGAGCGGGTGGGTCAGGAGACCCGCCCTTAAAAGGGGGGGGGGGGCAGAATGGCCCCCATGGGGAACACGATGTCCCGTGGGCGTCTCAGATTGAGACACGGACCTCGGCTCGGGGCGTCATTAGTCAGGAGGGAAGCTAAGGAAATTTGGACACTAGCGTCCTCCGACGGCAGAATGCCGGAGCAATGGAGCACTTACTCAGTTGGGACCTCGTCTATACCGGTATAGACGGTGTGTGTCTGTATGTTGTGTGGTGTCACTTATGCCTACGCGTACACGTTATTACCTACTGTGAACGCGTCGTCGGGGTCAACGAGTACCGACTTGGGTCTTCTTTTTCTGACTAAAGTAGTCTTACGTGGTATATACTCTGCGGCGTCAGCCACCAGTGGGTTCGGGTATCGCTTAGCACGTTCAAAGTACTTTTGGGAAAGCCCCTTGAAGGTCTGAGCGATGGTCGGAAGGTCTAAGTCTCTATGGAGATCGATGTTGCGTACGAACCACGGCGCCCCGGTTGCAATCCGTGTAAACCTGTTCTGGATCACCTGAAGGGGTTTCAGATTAGCGTGCGCAAAAGCGGGACTGGCATAGGACATGACGGAACGTATGCAAGCTTTGTAAAGTGTCACCTTATTGCGAAGGGACATTTTACTCCGCTTGCCTAGCAGCGGATATAAACGACCTAATATGTAGGCCGCCTGCTACGAACGATCCTAATATGCGCAGTGAAAACTAACTTTCTATCTAACGTTACTCCTAGGTATTTTGCCTCGTCTTTCCAAGGTATCGGTTTATCAAAGAGTTTGATCCGCGGGAGGATCCTTGGGAGGCCCCGTTCGAAGAGCACCGAAATGCTCTCCTCAGGGTTTACCTCGATCCGCCATTTCCGCAGCCAACTCAAAAACATCATTGTTTCTATACTCAAACAACTCTAACAAAACAAATACCTACAAACTCTTTTTCAATAACATTTAGCATGCTACAAATTACATTTTTAAAATGTTTCTTCCTATGAATCATTTTCCACTTCACTTGACTCAGATAAATAACTTGGTTGATAATCAGCAGATATAGAAGATATAAGATGCTATAGAAGTATTATCAGCTGTGTTTTCAGTAAACAATTTTCTTTTTAAAATAGATAGTTTTACTGGTAAAACTGTTGTGTACCAATGTTGTGTGTTAAATGAGGAAACGGTGACAATGCTACATTTTGTTCTTCAGCAGGTATATTTACATTGACAACTTTACTTCCATACTTCAGTTTAATATTAACTTGCACAGCTTAGTCACTTGGTAATTTATCTTCAATACGCGAAAAGCAAGGCTCTGCCTTATGATCATCACATTCAATAGGAGAAGTACTGAGTCCTGGATGATTAATATCACAGACATTTGTATGGGGAGAACTAGGACTTACTTAGTATATCACTTCTTTGTGAAGGTCACCATATTTTAAACCCTACTTTTGATAACTAACTCTAAAAAGGCTTCATTAACCGAGGTCAATCTTTGCCTTTTGACTATGCACATTCATGAGAATGTTCTCTCAACTGGTGTTTTTGCCACAAAAATATATGAGGCACAACTCTTTTCTTCAAGCTTAGATTATTTTTCTCCTTGTTGTTTCGTTATACATATTATATTCAATACAATTGGCTGTATCTTCCTTAACCTGAAATAAATCGAAAAACATAAAAATTTCGTAAAACCAAAAAAAGAATACGGTTTGTATAGAAAATTATACTGAACTTTTGTAAGCTAGGTTAGGTTAATTTTAAACTCAAATTTTCTAATGTTCAATACGTAAGTATAAATTTAAACTATTAGATTAAACTTATTATAAATAAAGTATACTTACCTTAAATTGATCTTCTTAACAATATAAACACGATTTAGGACATATTATGTATACCTATTATCCCTTTTAATTATCATGCACCATTGTTTTTGTATTTTCGCATCTCTTGGAATACAAAAAACACTTTGTCGGGTGTTTTTCTAATACTATTTTTGCACTCTGGTACTATACAATATTTGTAAGATGATTTTTATCTTCTTCCATGACTTGTAAAGCAATTAAAATATGTATGAAGTAACCTAAAAGTTCATAGTAAACATTCACTGGATGTGTCATTTGAGGTCACACAAAGCGCAAAATGACGGTGTTTGAAAGGCTCAAATTTACTAAATGTTTTAATTTTTAATTTGAAAAAAAAACTAGAATCTTTTCAAACCTATTTATATTTTTTTCTACGATATAGAGAAGTAAATGATTAATTTACGTCAAAAAAAATACATTAATGTTCCCTATTGTAGGAAACTTTTAATACTTGCTAAGAAATTACGTTACATATTTACACATCCACGCACACACCGGAGATATACCTACTAAATGTTATTGTATGTTTATAGTCAGTTTTACCGACAATACAGATGATATTTTCAAGTGGGTTTTCAGGGACACTTGAAACTAGAGAAAAAAATAAAAAAGGAGTCACCATGTAGGTCACCATTTATAAAAAACTAAATCTGCATTTTTTCTTTTTCGAAAAAGCGCCAGGAATTAAATCAGAGTTTATTACAAAAAAAATACCGTTAGATAATTTAATCAGTCTACCGGCAACATAAATATTATTGAAACGTTCTGAATTCAATATGTAGGTAATAAACAAAAACACAAACTTTCGTCTGAATCCACGGCACTCGAAATTCTATTCACACTTAAAATATACAACAAATATATATAGTGGTATATTATTGCTAAAAGAACTAAGAAGAAGTGAAATATTGCAAGAACAAGTGATATACTGTTTTAAACATTTAAAACTTCAAAATAAAAGATTTTAGGTACATGCGTTTACGAAATAGCCTAAACTAATTAATGTTTTTGACATTTAGGAGAAAAAAGGTTAGGTTAAAAAAACTTATGTGGTTTTATGAAACCACCGTAAAAGTGAAACTTTTTTCACATTATAGACATTTAACTAAAAATTTTCGGAATAATATTCCATTAAGGGTATAAAAATTGCTTCATCAATCTTAATTTTATACTTAGAAAATGGGAATGATAATGGGAAATGATAAAAGTAGACTAGGTCTCCAACTAATATTTTTATTGAACTCTGTGTCTTAGAGTACGACATACATGATACTTAACAATTATTTAGATGATATACACATATTAAAACACTGAAAACAATATTTTATAATCGTTGAGTCATTTTGTCCGTTTTTCAATTATTTTCAATCATTCTATTATCAATTCCATCTTCATCATGAATTTCACAGTTTATAAATGTAACCAATATTTTATGGTAACTAAAATACGTGAACAGTGACTTACATTCGATTTTTTCTATGTATCTAGTAAAAACCGCATCGATACGAGCGCCTTTCATTTTATCCCTACTAGAGATGTTCATACAAAAAAAATATCGATATTTTTTTCGATATAATATATCGTAGTGTTCTATCGATACTTTGCGATATATTGTCCAACTATATCGATATTTTCGATATGTCGTAAGTAATTTGTTTTTATTTAACTATTCTTACAATATTAGATAGGTTTCAGGTTAATATAAGTAAAAACTGCTAGGATTAAGAAACGAATCAACTTTATTTATTAAAAATAAAACTCTATACTCAACTACATACTTTTTTACTTAACTTTATTTATAAATCCCAATATTTTTTCTCTAGACCTTGCAAAAACAAAATTTTGTTCACTCTTTTGGCTTGCAGTCTGCTTCTCTGTTGAGATAGGACCTGTGCGGCTTTTGAAAAAAGTCTTTCAGAGGGTACAGAGCTAGCCACCATAGTTAAATATTTAAATGCTATATTACATAATTTTGGGAACTGTATTTTGTAATCTGCCCACACTTCTAATGGATTTTCATTCAATCTACTAACTGGAGCCCTCAAATAAAGCGACAACTCATCTGATAGAGTTTCGTCTGTTTTATTCGTTTTCCAATTCTGCTGGACTAGTTTATGGTGATCACTCCAGAGGCTATAATCCGACAGGCTAATTTTATCGGAATTGTCCGAGTCCGATTCCGTTGCAGTACATAATTCATCCTGCTCTCACTCTTTACATGTTTTAGTGAGCATTTGTGCAATATATTCGGAAGTATGTCTTTCATCTAAGTGGTACACTCCTAAAGTTACAGAGTGAAATTCTATTTGGATGCCAAAATGAGCAGTTATTCCTAGGTAACTTCTCATTTGTAGGTCTGACCAAATGTCACTTGTTAAGGTAAGATTTTCTACATTGCATAATTTATTTTTCATGACTGTTGCTAATATATCATACTTCTCGTCTAACCAGCGTGTCACAGTGGTTCTGCTAGGAATCTTGTAATGAGGTGCTGTAACTTTCAAAAGATGCTTGAAACCTTCATTTTCGACTAATGAAAAAGGTTGATTGTCTTTACTGATCATGAACATTCTTGCATTATTAATTCTTTTAGTTTTGTCACCAGTAGAGGTATACGCGTAAATTTCTACTTTCAATTGACCTCTGGCGTTTAAAAGGTAATTGCCTATCATAATCAATCTTGTGATCAGTTTGAGAATCGTTAGTACTTATCTCGTTAGTATCCATTGGCGAGGACGACAACATTGAAATTGAAGGCGACAGTTGATATTCGTTTACGGTAAGTTTCGATATCGTGGCATGATCTTGTTTTGAAGTACTAGGGATAGGGTTTGACAAATCTGAATATGAATCTTTTGTAGCAGCAGCAGTATTTTTAGTATTTTGGAAAACTTCCAAGTAGACAGCTTTATGAATATTTTTAATATGTGC